>CM053563.1:42696559-42854658 GCA_028646485.1 Cryptoprocta ferox
CATCTTTGAGGTTGTCTTCTTTCTGGCATCTGTCTCTTCTTTCCCCCACTTGCAAATCCGTTTTATCACCTCAGTCCTTCTCAGTTCAATCCATACGGGCGTGCGCGGATTACAGAGCTCCCTGCTCTTCCGCCATCTTGTCCCTTCTCCCTAGATAAATATTCTTTATCTTAGATAAAGAATAGTATTATCCAGCTTGTTTATTTACTTTTTTCATAAGTTTGTTTCCAGTTGACTTTTAGCTATCTTTAGAAATCAAATCTATCAAGTGGTGAACATTTGCTGACAATATCCAAAATAATGATCAGATGTCATGAGAGAACTGCCCAGAGAAAAGTTCCCTAAGTTTTTACTTTCATCTGAGAAATAAGTGGATTAGGGGTGCCTGGCTGGCTCGTTCAGTTAAGCGACTGGCTTTGACTCAGATTATGATCTCGTAGTTCCTGAGTCTGAGCCCCACATCAGGCTCTCTGCTGTCAGCACAGAGCCAGCTTCGGAGCCTCTGTCTCCCTCTCTCTCCTCCTCTCCCCCACACGCACATTCTTCCTCTCTCTCAAAAACAAATAAACATTTCAAAAAAAGAGAAATAAATGGATTATCTCTTTAGATAACTTCAGAAAGGGCAACTCTCATTTGGAGCTATATATTCTGGTGTGTGTGTTCAAAAAAAAAAGTCAGACTTCACATATCTCTGTGTATGTTAGAATATGCATATACTTTGCAGTAGCTAAAATAAGCAGCATGTGTGTGTTCCGTCTTCGATTTGTAACAGGACAAGTAGAAGGAAAAAGAAGTGGGGGGTTTTCCCACTCATTCATTCAACATCGATTGGGCTCCTAATATATGGCATAAAAATCATAAGACTGATTTTTCAGGAAAAGCCCTTACCTGATCATCTGTAAACTCCAGAATCCAGACTAAAGGGTAGAGACCAAATAATACATTAGTTCTTAAGAGCAAACTTTGTAGGCTAGTCAACAGAGACTAGTGTTCCTGTGGAAAAGTTCTTTGGCAAATATTTTTGAAAGCTCCCAGAAGCTATACCACCAAAGATGGTATAACTAATTGTCTTGGCAAAAACTTGTGTATAGTCGCTGTTGACCTACAAAGAGGAATCCATCTTTAGTTCTTCCCATAGTTTTAGGCCCTCAAATGCTAAGTACCCTGTAACTTTTGTTAAGATGGTTCCTGTTGGCCCTATTAACTGATGACAACTACATAATAATACAACAGGAGAGGACATTATATTCTGTTGGTAGATCCTTGGAAATCCTGTCTGCTGTGCTAATGATCTATGGGTAAAAGAAGCTACTTGTATATTTCTGTAGAATTATTTTATGTTTTTGTCATTTTACTTTCTGCTAAATATGTACTAAGTAAGTAAAGTCATAATAACTAGCTGACTAATTGCCTCCCCCACTGATGTTCAACTTCTCTAGCAACTGGGTTCGAGTGGCAACTTAGCCAGAAAATGATTTCTGTGAACTCAGATGAAACTCTAATGATACCACCACATAAGAGAAAAACTGCCACCATAATATAAAAAGAGTTAACACAGAGCAAATTGATATCTAAGAAAGGCCCTTTCAACCTTGCAGGCAATGGTGTTTTCAAAAGTTTGCAAGTGACCATTTTATCTGGCATTGTTTGAATGTTCAGATACCCTCCAGAAGGACAGATAGCATTTTTTTCTAACCTTGAAATAGACGTTCAATGGAAATAGGAAATAATGAGATTTGTCTGTACATTTCTACTAATATACCAGCCCTCATCAATGGCTAATACACCCAACCAAGATTTAGCTCCTTGCTTCACTTAAATCCTCAACCCACCTATTAGTTTGTATTGGTGATACAGTTTGTATTAGATGATAGTGTTTATTGTTTTGGGGGAAATATTTATTTACAAAGTTAAAATCAACTTGGATTCATACCTCTTGGTAAATATTGGTTACATCACCCTTTTATGTTTACATGTTCATTTACTTTTTTAATGTATATTTATTTATTTTGAGAGTGAGAGACAGAGAGCACAGACAGAGAATGGACAGAGAGAGAGAGAGAGAGAGAAGAAGAGAGAGAATCCCAAGCAGGCTCCACTGTGTCAGCACAGAGCCCAACATGAGGCTCAGTCTCACAAACTGTGAGATCATGACCTGAGCCAAAATCAAGAGTTTAACATTTAACCGAGCCACTCAGGCGCCCCTACATGTACATTTATAAAATAAACATAAAATACACAAAATGCTACACAGAGGATTAAAGAAACCAACATTTATTGCAAACGTACCACATGCCTACATTGTGCTGGGTATTTCATTTGAATCTTCAAAAATACTGTATAGTCAATAAGATTTCCAGTTTACAGACAAGCAAAATGGAAGTTCAGACTCACTCAGTCTGTGACTTTTGACAAATGGTGGTACAAGGATTCAAACTGAAGTAGAAATCCAAAATCCTTAAAAGTTTCAAGGTCCTACACGCACACTCCCTCCCCACTTCTTACGTTTTGGATCTCATCATCTCCACTCCTTCATTCTCATCCAACCCTACAAGGCTGATCCTGTGTCAGGGCCTTTGCACTAGCTATTTCTTCAGCCTAAAACCCTTCCCCCATATGTAAATGGCTTATCCCCTTGCCGTCTCACATCTTGACCCAAATGCCACCTTCTCCCTTCTCCGTGAGGTTTCTCCCAATCATCCTATTTAAAACCATCACATCATACACTCTCCACTCCCCACTCTCAATCTTTCTTACCCTGCTGTTTTCTTTTTTGGTGGCATTTTCACCTTAGAATGTTATCTTTATTGTCTATTGTCCTTCCTAGAGTGTATGCTCCCCTAAGACAGATTTTTTTTTAAATACAGTTGACATACAGTGTTATATTAGTTTCAGGTGCACAACATAGTTATTCAACAAGTTTATACATTATGCTATCTTCACCACAAGTATAGCTACCATCCGTACTGATACATTGCTCTTACAATATCACTGACTGTATTGTCTACGCTGTGTCTTTTATTCCTGTGACTTATTTATTCCATAACTGAAAGCCTGTATCTCCCACTCCCCTTCACCCCTTTTGCCTATCCCTCCACCCCCATGTTTGTTTTCTGTATTTATAGATCTGATTATGCTTTTTATTTGTTTATTCATTTTTCATATTCCACTTATGAGTGAAATCAGATAGTATTTGCCTTTCATAGTCTAACTTATTCGCTTAGCATAATACTCTCTAGGTCCTCCATCCCTGTTAACTCAAGTGGCATGACCTCTTCCCTTTTTTATGGCTGTGTATAATATGTGTGTGTGTGTGTGTGCGCGCGCTCACGCGCGTGCATGTGTGTGTGTGAGAGAGAAGGGGAGTGATATCTCTCTTTGCTAGCCACCTACAGGCTTTGTGATTGAGCCATGGTGCTGAGCAAGCCTGGAGACAAAAGACCCAGGAGAAGGAAAGGAGCTCTTTCCTCCTCTGCCCACTTGCAGTCTCCTAGGCCCAAAGAAGAGGTACATGCTCTATTTGGAATTTACAGTCTTGAGGGACAAAAAATAACTCTAAGCTTGGATTACATTTCTAGATGGTTAAAATTCAGAATTCCATAATGAACAGTTACAAGGCTTAATGGATTTTGTGCTATGCTCTTACCATTGGATATTTGTTAAAATTCAGCGTGGAACTAATTCATCTCTGAAAGCCATCTTAAACTTTCTAAGCCTGTTGGAAAAAGGCAATGGCAGAGACCAGGTTCTTATTTCATTGGTGTAGTTCTTTGTAAGATTGAAATGAACTCACCTTTTTTTCACTTTATTAAAATTATTTTTTGGCTGACTCAGTATATGATAAGGAAAAATAGCTAGATACAAAAACTTGAAAACAGTTAAACAAATAACAAAAGAAAATTTTTTTAATTTTTTTATGTTTTATTTATTATTGAGACAGAGAGAAACAGAGCATGAGTGGGGGATAGGCAGAGAGAGAGGGAGACACAGAATCTGAAGCAGGCTCCAGGCTCTGAGCTGTTAGCACAGAGCCCGACGTGGGGCTTGAACTCACAAACTGGGAGATCATGACCTGAGCCGAAGCCGAACACTTAACCGACTGAGCCACCCAGGTGCCCCAACAAAAGAAATTTTTAACACCCAAGCTACCTAACTGCTTCTAGACTTTTTCCAACATGTGTGTGCGTGTGTGTGTATCATTTTATATACTAGAAGGAAATTTGGTAAGTTGTTACTTCTAAATTGTAAGAGCCAGGGTGATTTGTATTTTTATATATGTCTACATATTTTCCAAATTCTCTACCATGAATATGTATTATTTTTATAACCACAAGAGCAATTAATTTTATCAGTAATATTTAGAAGTTTTACATCATTTTCTTTATCTATCAAAGGTATTCCCTGTATTTATTATGTTGCTTTAAGTCTGTTTGCTTTCTCTTAAAGCCTGTTGTGATCCTTATAGCAGAAGTGTTTTACCAATTGAAAGAGTCTTTAAGATTTTTCCACACACAAAAAGTATTTTAAAAACCATAAAACCATTTATTCAGTGATTTTTTCCCTCCAAGAACTAATAAAAATGCATATCCACACACACAATGTATTTTTTTAAGCTTTGGAAAACTGATTCATAGCAAATACTCCTTGCCTCCATCTCCTACCTCCCCATATAGTTATCTACTCCATTTTTTTTCATTTTGTAAAATATTTACCAAAGGTCCTGAAGTGACATCTAACTTGTCTCCTTAACTTATAGATAAAGAAAAACAAAGATCCAGCTGGGACAGACTCACTGGATGCACCTACTTTCATGCCCAGGCTTTCAGAGAGGTAAAACACATACCTAATCCTTCCAATAGATTCCAGAAAGAATATGGATGACACTTCTCTTGATCTTTTTTTTTTCCCTTACACAAATTTAATACTTTGATGGCTTATGCCCAAAAAGCAGTATTTAAAGAAACAGAACAGGTCACCTTTATTATATACAGCACAGTTAGCAAGATACTACCTTGAGTAGCTGTTTAAAGGGATCACACTTCAAAAGATAATTGACCTAAATTCTCCTCCTGTTCTGCACTCTGGTGAGTCTTGCCCATGTGCAGCCCTCCTATGCATCTCACACATGGAAGAGATACAGTAGGGTCCTGTGAAGCATGAGAATAGAGGCCACTGTGATTCAAACTAATTCAAACATTATTTTAATGCCTGTGTTTAGTTTGCTAAAAATTCTCAACTTCAGGGCGTGTGCAAAGGCTGACAGCTCCAGTCTGGAATGTATCCCAAGTTGATTTATAGAGAAGAGCACTTTAAAGTGATTACACCTGTTCTGGTCCCATTTGGTTGGGGTATGATGAAATGGAATTCTTTGTCTCTACTTTCAGAGTATTGGTTATGATTTGAATTATGGGCAACATTACAAACACACATATCTCAAGGAAGAAACTGTACCATGAGCAGCCTAATGTTAACTAATTTCTTTTGTGGATCTCATAAAGATTTTCAGTGTAAAAACTTTCTTTTGGCAGATGTTCACTAATTCCATCACATTTTCTGGCAATGTTCACATGCCAGCTCCATTTTACTGCTTTACCCCCATGATGTATTTTAAATTGTAAATGTAAAAGATATCTACTAGGAATATTCTTAGGATAGTTATGCAACTGGTTTTTTACAACCTATAAGAATACCAATTTGGTTGGAGAAATCCTGTCAGCATCAACGAACTATTCTTCCAAACATCTTTCGAACAAATTGGAATCAACAAACATCTTGGGTATGTGAACGTCCTGGAGGGTTTTTGTGGCTTTTTCCCATTGTTTTGGAAAACAGTCTTGTTGCTATCATTTTAGAATACTTCCAGAAGCAGACTTGGCATTGAAGTTCTTATTCATTTATAAAGCTCTGACCCATATGTCACCAATCACCACTTTCTGCTTCATACATGGTGGACCAAGGCAGATATTAATTTGGAAGATTTTTGTATTATCTGAGGTTGTGCGCTAGCAAACAAAGGCATGGGAAAACCAAATTCCTAACTAATATCCATATTTCTCATATGTATCCTTGTATTAGCACTTGTTTCCATTGTGTATTTCTCAAACATTGCCCTTTGAATTTTAAAATTAAACAGAATAAACAAATAGAAAGAGATATGTATACTAAACCTCTGATATATAAAGAGTGGAGGAGCCAAAACAAAGATGAAATGGGGAGACGGCTAAGGGAAGGAAATAAAATCAAGCTCCTTGGAGCCTAAGGTTATATGAATATGGGCAAAAACCCATATGAATTCACTTAATAATGAGGTCAAGTGTGCTGATAATTTAACATACCCTTCCATCTTGATTTGTGATTGTCCAAAACTAATATTTCACAAGCTGCATTGCACCCTGTCACAGACGCCTACTTCTCCCTCAAGATAATGCCCAACTATTAGTGGACCCAATTTGGTGGAAATTATGTAATTAGCTGCAGTCAGTTCAACATGAATGTGACATTTTGGACTGTCCTGTAGTCACAAGGATAAGTTAGGAGCTTGGGCAGCAGACTTGCTCTTTGTGATAATTGTAGCTGAAGCTTGTGTTATCACCGAAGCTTATTATTTTGCAAGTTGTACACTCAGCTTTTTGTAAAAATTGTACTGTAAGGAAAAATCCCTGAGGAAGCTTCTTTTTCTACTGGTTCTTCTAACACCCCAGAGAAGGATGACCAAACAAAATGCTATGTGATTGTGTTTAAGTGCACTTTACATGCCACCTGATAAAATATCTTAGTACCATGAATTAAACAGTTCCTTAAGTCTCTGTGTTCTGTAGGTTTTATCCTTATTCAGCTAACCAAATTACCGCTCCTGAATGACATTAGTTAAGAGAACTCATGCTGTCTTGGGGAAATTGTGTACCTACCTCTTTATCAGGCAGGTAGATGAGAAATAAGAGGCCTGCTTCCTGCTAGCATTGTCATTGGCCTCCGTTCTGCACCTAAGCATTGTGCCTATGAAGACAGTAAGCTCATTTCTATACAGGATGAGTACATCAAACAGTAGAAATATTTCTCTGGTTAGTAATTCTTTGTATTTTTGTAATGTTTTATAATTTCAGCAGGGCTCATCTTCCTTCTTTCTTCCTTACCTCCTTCCTTCTATATTTATTGAGTAAATAAGATGATCCAGGCCCTATGCTGGACATTGAAGATACACACATAAATTAAATATAGTGTCTGTCTTCAAGGAACTCTTTGGCTAAGTAGGAGAAATAAGAATAACCAATTAATTATAATCCTATGCAATGACTGTTCTGACCATGTATACTATAGAAAATGCCAGGAAGTCAGGAAGCTACACAGAGAAAGTGACTTTGGGGCCAGATCTTAAAAGATGAACAGACATTTACAACTGAAGAGGAGGGGAATAATAAAAGGGGATTGTGGGAACTGTTGCCTCAAGCAGAAGGGACAGCAGGTATGAGGACATCAAGGTGTGAAGAAGGTGGCTAATATGACAGGTGAGGCCAGATCAGAAATAATCTTATGTGGCTTTGTGAAATAACAGAAAAAAAAAACATATATATATATATATCTGCTCCTGGTTTCTGGCACAGAGTTTCTAAATCCCCTGAAATTTCCTGGGTGATATGGGTGTCTTTTGTTCTAAGTGACCCTTGGTGGGTTCATGGATAGATTCAGGTTGGAGGCTGGTCACCAGAGAGACCAAGCCATGATTAGGAGCTTGGAACTGTCAGTCCCACCTCCCATCCTCCAAGAGATTGAGTTAATGATTGACTGCTTATGCATATGTGATGAAACCACTGTAAAAATCCTAAAGGCATGGGGTTCAGAGACCTTCCAGGTTGGTGACCACATCTTTGTGCTGGGACAGTGGCACATACCAACTCCATGGGAACAGAAGCTCCTGCACTTAGGACATTTGCAGACCTCACCCTCTGTATCTCTTCATCTGGTTGTTCATCTGTATTCTTTATCATATCCTTTATTATATAATAAAACAGTAAATGTAAGTAAGTGTTTCTCTGAGTTTTGTGAGCTCATCTAGCAAATGATTGGACCTGAGGAAGGAGTGATGGGAACCTCCAACTTGTAGCCATGTTGGACAGATATTGTGACTAACCTAGGGACCTGCTACTTGCAGTTGGTGTCAGAAATGGGGAACAGTCTTTTGGGAATGAGCCCTTAACTGTAGGGCCTATGCTAATTCTGGCTAATGTGAGAATTGAATTGAATTATAAGACACTCATCTAGTGCTGGAGAATTGTTTGGTCTGAAAAATCCACACATCTGGTGTTAGAAGTGTTTGAGAAGTGTTGTGAGTGTGGAAAAAAAAAAAAAAAGGAAAACACAGAACAGTTCTACTAGACAGCCTTGTTCAGGTGTCTGAACAGTCAACAAGCTCCTTTGGGCAGAGTACACATAGCCTATTTAACACTTCTCCATGCAGCAATAATTTTATACTTAATGCTATTCTTCTTTTCCTTTACATTTTTTAATGTTTATTTCTGAGAGGGAGAGTACAGGGGAGGGGCTGGGAGGGGAAGAAGAGGATCCAAAGCGGGCTCTGCTCACAGCAGCCCCATGTGGGGCTAGAACCCACAAACTGTGAGATCATGACCTGAGCCAAAGTCAGACACTTAATGACTGAGCCACCCAGGCGCCCCAGTGCTATTCTCCTTTTAGCAACAGTCCATTACCAAATACTGTTAACATATTTTTCCCAGGCACTCTGTGCTATTAGCCAATGGAAACTAATATGACAAACTGTAGTCTCTTCTTTCAACCAATGAGGTGTAGTGTAACATTCCTTAAGCCGTCTTACCCGATGAGTGCTCAATCATGCTCTCTTCAGTTGAGTGTCTTTCCCGCCAGTGGTTTTTATTCTGCCATGATCTCTCTTTCCTGCAGTTTATTTGGCTCTGAGGAGCAGTGTTGATCCATATGGCTAACAAAAGATGTGCAAGTGCTAGTGCTAGAGCAAAGAAATAAAAAGTATCATGCTGTGTGTTCGAATACAAGTGTAATAGCAGCTCAAGGGAATTTCAAGGAAATGGTCAGAGAGAGAAAGAATCAGCAGACATTTGGGGTGGCAGTTTGACTTTGGGAAGGACAGGATATAGGGCAGGGCATCTTGGGAAGACTACAGGGCACCCGCACAAAACCTGGTTGGAGGGACCCTGTGATCTCAGGGAACTTGGAGGAAAAAGAGTAGCCATTGTCAGCATTGCCTTAATACTGGGAACAATTCTCTGTAGAATCTATGCTTTCAGGACCGTGTGCAGCACTAATCCCGGTAGTTCACCCCCAGTGCAAATGAGAATAAATTGGGGAATTCATAGCTTACTAGTGTAAGCCTCTGGAGCCAGGCTGTCTGAGTTTGAAACTCAGTCCACCATTTTTACCAGCTATATCATCTCGGATATTGAATCTTACTGACTTCAGTTTTCCTATAAAATGGAAATAAAAATACTACCTACCAAATGAGACTATTATGAAAGTAGAACAACATTTATAAAGCACTTAGAACAGTGCCTGGCACATATTAAATGCTTGAAAATATTAGCAGCAGCAGTAACAGCAGGAGGAGGAGTTGTTGATGTTGTTGTTGTTGTTATTGTTGCTGCTGCTGTTGTTGTTTATTACCACTGTTTAGTTTCTATCAAATGAGGAAAATTAACTGAATGATCCCAGAAGTCCCTCCCAATTCTAACTTTGCCTGAATTTGCCAATACCTTTTATCCTAGGAGAAAACTATAACTCAGGGGGTTTGACGACCCACTCCCTCCACCAAGGTTACATGGGAAGTAAGGAATAAGATGCAAAACCAGAATTAGAACCCAGGTCTTCCAGCCCCTAATCCTGTGCCTTTTGTGCCCCTCCATGCACCAAAAACTGAACAAAGCATCACCAGCTGGGTGCCTCACTCTTAATCTTTTCCACTCTTGGAGTTGCATAGCCTCAGGCCACTCTTTACTTTGTGTTTTGTTTTTTTTTAACCCCTTCCATCCCTCCTCAGATCAAGAAGAGAAGTGGTAAGCCTGGGAAGAAAAAAGGGATCTGTTGCATTAGAGGAAATAAAAGTTAGCATGATGTTGGAATATTTTTCTCAGCATTTATAGCTCAAGCATCTGCTTTTGGTCCCCATTATTAGAAGATGGATCACCCTTGCAGGGCAAGTGGTCCACTTTCCATTCACTGCTGCAGTTAGTGTTTTAAAAAGCCAAGTCTTTGGATGTGGCCCTTTGTCTTAACTACCTTTTGATCTTGTTCTTTCTGGCTGGAATCCTAGTCATTCTTGTTCCCTTTCTGGTAAAATTATGGCAATTCTGAAAGGGCTCAGCAGAGATGGAAGAGAGAAGGAAGAAAGGAGAGGCAGGAGGGGTGAAGATGGGACATTTCCCTAGCAAACTGACCTATCTAGTGTCAATCTTGCAAATTTGTGCTTTTGTATTTTCTCCTACACTTTCGAAACCCATTTACAATGTACCAGGGACTCTGGTCTCTCATTCCTAGGAATGATGTCTTCTTTTATTTATTTTCTTTTTTTTCTTGTCTCTGTCCATTTAAGTATTAGAATAATCATTACCCTTTTAAAAGCCAAAATATCTGTGCAGGTTTTTTAAAAATAAGTATTTTTCATTTGACTGAACTGATTTCATCAGAGAAGGTTAATGCGATCATTTTAATTTGCAAAATTTTTTTACTTTTTATTTCTTCCACATTTGATTTTGAGCACAGATTTAATAATTTCTGATGGTTTGTGTTTCGGCATCAGCTGGATATGCAGAGTAGGCTCTCCACAGTCTCAGAATTTGATTATGACCAAGGAACTGCTATTCTATAAACATGGAAAATTGGAAATTATCTCTAGAGCTCTTTGTTAACGAAGTCGAAGGCTAACCTTTAGGGCTCATTAAAATTCCACTGATGAAAACTCTCTTGCAGGTCTCTCTTTCATGAATCCATCCCTGTGTTACGAGTGCTGGTGTGTGGAAATTGGTCTGGGCCCTCCCCTTTTGCCCTCCCCTTTAATCTCTTGGTCAGGTTTAGGCAGAGATTTTTAAAGCTTTTAGCTTTCTCTTTCTCCTACTCAAAGTATGTGTTGTGAATCCAAACAAACACGAACAGGTATCTGAATGTGTAACTATTACTGAGTCTGAGTGACCAGGCAGGCAGTTCTGCTGAAACTGCCTTCCTCCATCAATAAAGGATGAAGTCCATCAGGGGTAGTTAAAAGGGGCAAAAAAGGATATGTTTTCTGTACCTGAGAGTAGAAGTAAATATGATGGCAGGGGAGAAAAACGACAAACCTCTAAGTATAATGCACGATCAGTGAAATGCATTAAGTTATTTTAATGAACCTATTTTAATAAGTGATAGCCAGTTAAAATACCATCTTATCAAGAGATCCCTGCATGGTAACTGCGGCCACTCTCCTGTCCTGCTGGTGAATAAGACCCTCCTAATCCTCCCTAAGTGCTCCATGTGAGCAAGAGCGTTTGAATTCACTCGGTACATCTCTGTAAAAGAAGGATTCTCTTGATGGCACATCGTATCACTATTACTGTTGCTAAACAGATGGAAAATAATTGTTTATGGAATTTGTATTTTAATCGCATTAACATATCTGGCAGGGAGATCCATCTAAGTACACAATGCAAAGCCTGCCTTTGTTCTGGGCCGCTTTGCAGCATTTTCCGTGACCGATAAACTGCTCCTCTGAGTTCATAGGCAAATGATAAAAATGATAAAAAGAAAGAAAAGAAGAAGAAGAAAGCCAGGCACCAACCTCCCATTTGGTTATTTGTCTCCTTGGAGAATCAGACAAGCTAGCCAGACTTGCAGTCATGCTGACGACTCAGCACACATCTCACCCAGTTATACACCCACGCAGGGCTCAACACGAATGCCCTCATCTCTCACCAGCCCCCTTCTCCAGTTCCTCCTCCCCTTTGCACACAAACACACACATGCTCAATGTAAGAATTCATACGCTCTTTCTTTTCAAAGATTCCTAGTACCTTTTCATATGGGTTAGTTTAAATACTTATAAAGTATTTATCAATAATACCCCTTACCCATATTTTCCTTTCATCCTCACACATTTCTTGGTTAGCGTTATATTGTGATATGCTAGAAATCAGAAGCTTTCTTTTAATGAAAAGAACGTTCTAATTGTGAGGTACTTTGTCTACTAACTATTCTGCTGTAAATTAGCCTGAGGACAGCTGAGGACAGAACCAGACCCCATTCACTTGCCTATTTCCCTTTTACCAAGACCCAAAGAACAGACTCCAGGATAGAAAATGTGATAGCCACTGAAAGAAAGGGTTCTATAGGTTCCCATTTCCGTAGCACAATCCCCATCTTGCCTCCTCTTGAGATGGTTGATCAGACACTTCCCTCCCTTCTCCAGAGACAGAGATCTGAGGAGGTTTTAAATTCTTGGATGGATTTTTTTTGTTTGTTTGTTTGGTGGATTTTTTCTTCTCATTCTTTCTCCTCTGCAGAACACAACTAGTAAATGATTGGATCTTTGACAGAACAAAGGTATTTTTGATGGGCTCTGTAATCTAGTGCGCTAATGCGCCCAGTCCCCTCATTGTCTTGCTGTCTGATCCCATCCCTTCTGCCAGACAGTCACTGCGGGATGAGTCACTTTTAATGTCTGATAATCAAGGTGAATTTTCAAAAAGCTGCCATTTTGGAATTATGCACTATATCACAGTGTCAGGGATGAGAGGAGGAGGAAGGATGAAGGAAAGGCTAAGATAGACACCTACTGCACATTCAGAGAACTGCAGGACATAACCAGCACAGCGCCAGACAAGATGTGTCTGGAGGGGCTAAGTCGATCAAGGCATCCATAATGAGAAGGAAACTATGTTAATTATAAATTAAAAATAACTTCTATGATAATGATTATATGCACAGGAGAAAACGTCTTAGTTAAAACAGACTGCAGGGATGGAATTAAGCACCAGCCATTTGGGGGTATGGATTCTGTACCTACTGAATCTATTGTGGTCCATTAAATAACCTAATACAAACTTACATTGGAAAAAGAATAGAAATGAATTGTGGCTGTCTCCGTGGATGCTGTATTGTCTGTCGTCCTTATTTAAAGCAACATCAGCTAAGGGAGGTACCTAGCTGAGGAACACAGCCTTTCTTCATCTGGGGAGACTGGATATTTCTAGAATCATATAAAGGACTAAAACATTTTTCCCCATGAAATAGCAAGGGAGATATTGGAAACCCCTGGTAAACAAAGGCCAATCAAACATTCTTGCAAGACTTCGGCTATTCAAATATATATTGGTCAGTGTCTTCTCTAAGGTAATTAACTAAACCCACTGTTATGTATTGTGGTCCTGGATTTTTTTTAATTGTTGTCATTGTATTAAATAGTAGGATAGTTGAAGGAAAATGATATAAGAACAGTCTGCTATTTCTGTTTATTATTCAGATAAGCGAAAGCCTATAAATAGAACCAGGATGTTTTGACTAGGGAAATGCTGTCCTCATTACAGCTGGGAGATGCTGGGGCGATTTAAAGCTGGAGCTTCAAAGCCTTGTCCTGCTTTATAAAAGCACGAGGGTTTTCATGGCTGTTTCAGTGACCAGTCAGAGTCTGCAGGTGCTTTATCTGTCCTGGGGGAGGGAGAGAATGACATTTCTGAGAATGTTATTTTGTAACCATGATGAATGCTTACATATTTCCTCTAACAGTGGTATTTAAATACCTGCATATCTTCAACATAAGTTATGTTTATAGATTATTATACCTTGTTATTGTTTACTAAGGTTAAGTAGTCCATTCTCTCCTCATTCTCCACTTCTACCTTCACCACCATCATACATACACATACACACATACACACACACACACACACACACACACACTATACTTTAATAGATGGTCGCAAAATAAGCAGAGAAAAGAAAATATTTAGCTACCATGCTACTGTTCTCATATATACAAAAAATTAGGCATATAGAAAATATTTGAAAATAGAAGTGACCCCTTAGAGATATTTGGGTACAACCTTAATTGTACTCAAAAACACAGAAGTGACTTGTCCTAGGACACTCAACCAGAGAATGGTAGATGCCAAGCTAGCATGCAGGCATCTAACTTAAAAGGTAGCATGCTTTCCACCCAAGCATGCTCTCTTCCCATTAAAAGAATCAGTCTCTGAAGCTTGGCTAAACAGTGATTAATGCACAGATGTCACAATGAAAAAAAGAAAAACCTGAGGAAGAGATAAGAATCATTTTCATTTTCAACCATGATACAAAGGAATAAAAGGAAACTGGTATGAAATGAAGAAAAGCAAAATGTTAATAGAACATCTATCTAACAAAACTATCTGCCTAGTCAGGAATTCTATTAGAAGACAGAATTGTCCTTCAAGGAAAGTAGGAGAGATTTTTAAAACTAGTGAAGAAAGCAATTGCTGCTTCCAAAAGCCACACTGCTCTATTTCTCACTATATATTTTCTTCTGAAATATTAGAACAATTCAGTCATATTCAAGCATGGACTCTTACTGTCATCACTGATATCCTGCCTGGGCTCTGTAAATTGGTGACATGGCTAAAACTAGGACTAACAGCATATTCTTTTCTTCTCCTAGAATCTAGATCCTTAGAGGGTACAGCCTCCCTTGCTCTCTGAGGACAGGTCTACCTGATAGGACCTAATGGGTATTTTTTCATCTATAATTTCCCTTTTGCTATTTCTGTCTCCTGTTAGACTAATTGCTGTCTGAAAACATTCTGCATATTTTTATTAAAATATCTCCCTGGTGCTTGAGGGCTCCAAGGTCCTGAGCATGGAACCCCTCAAGTATACTCCCTGTTTTAGAGTGAAACAGATGGATTTTCTTCACACTTTATAACAATAGGAACAATAGGAACAATAGATAATAATATTGATAAGCCAGACATTATTATAAACCAGAATGGGACCTCCCAGTAGCTCTTCTTTTCCTTCTAAAAGGACCTAAAGAAAGGCTGCACTAAGAATTTTAAAAGGAGAAATAAAATCCATGTCAATCAAGAATGTGTTTAAGCATGATGGAGAGTCTTTGATAGCTGAAAGAAGGGATCGAAAGATTATGTATTGTGTAAAAAAAAAAAAATCCTAGCAAACAGGATGGAAGATGGAGATGTGGTCAATAGACAATGAAAGGTTAAAAAACAAATTGTGAGTCCTTCAGGTATCAAAACAAGTGGGCTTTCATAGTCTCTCTGATGCTACTTTTTTCTTCTGGGGAAGAAAAAAAATTGAAGAACATAGATCTGGCTGGTGGGGTAAACACAGAAACATGTTATCTGTTTTTGCTCTGGAGAGCTATCAGGAGTATTAATGGGACTTCTGTTTCAGTGGTATTGTTAGGAATAGGGTTTCTCAACTTCAGCACTATTAACATTTTGGGCTGGATAGTTCTTTCTTGGGGAGAGAGAGAGAAGAGGTAGGAAGAGGGATGTTCTGTTCATTTTAGAATGTTTAGTACCATCCCGGGCCTCTTCCCACTAGATGCTAGTGGCATCCCCCAGTTGTGACAACTAAAATGTCTCTAGACATTGCCGGATGTCCTCTAGGGAGCAAAATCACCCTTGGTTGAAAACCACTGGACTAAAGGGAATGGTTCTCATTTTTCAAAGTAGGCTTATTTGTTCCATGTTTTGGAGACAATCTTTATTTGTATAATAAGGCTCATGTTTCTCATTATATGTTGAAAACATAGCAGGTACTTCATGATCTCTGATATTGCCCATAGATTGACTAATAATTGGTTCTCCCACAGAACTCAGAACTCAAGATACCTGTAATCTTTACAGATATCAAGATACCTGTAAACTCCCTCAAGTCTAGAGGGAGGCATGTCCCAAAAAGAATTGAACAACTGATTATTGACATAGAGAGTTGCCCAGGATCAAACAGATACAAAGCCAAATATATTTTTGACCGAGATTACAAACAAAAATATTTTTAAAGAAATTAAGGACTTAAATAAATGGAAAGACATCCCATGGTCATGGAATGGAAGATTTAGTATTGTTAAGACTGCAACACTTCCCAAAGAGCCATTGCCACAGAGTCGTTTGTGTGTTTGTTTTATATGAGTACTATGACAAAAATGACTTTGAAGTTCCCAGTCTTCTACGGAAAACAAGCCAAGGCACAACGGAAAGCATATTTTTCAATACCCTTTTTGGGTGTGGCCAAGGAGGATAATAGAATCTCCCAGAACCATGGAGAACAATGAACTAGGAAGCTCCTCCATGAAGCAGAACAAGAGCCCAAGTAAAGAATACTCCCTGCCCCTAATCACAAAAATCTCAAAATTGTTGAGAATCAGTGACAGCTGTATGATTTCCATTTCTTCCCTTTGTAAATGGCAATATTTATTGTAGTCACCCCGTTGCTCTTCCACACTGTGTATTAAGCATGTGAGGGCAAGTAACTTGGCTTGTTAGTTCACAAGTATCTGGACTAAGAGGATCCATATGAGATCCAGTGCTTTGAGTGTGAAATGTGATTGGATGAGACTTTGGGGTGTTTTCTTTAAGGAAAAGATGAAAGCGTTTTGCATGTAAAAGAAGGAGCAAGTATTTGTCACTAAAAGAACAGTAACACTAAAAGTTACTCTTTTCAACTATTGTCTCCCCTTCCCTATGAAATGATTATATACACCACTCATTTGCATTTGATTTTCAGCACCTATCCGTATGGGTGACCATCTGTTTGACATTGGCTTGGTCATAAGACTTTCTTTTGCCAATGAAATGAAATTGTACAATTTCCCAGGAGAAGCTAAGCCATTTTTGGTTCAATCATCACTTATTTTCCTTTGTCATTTTGTCCAACTGAAAGCATTGAATGGGTACCACCAACTCAGCTCAGAGATTTCAGCAGAGGGAATGATAGCCATGATCTTGACAATGATAAGGTTTTGCTGGTGAGGCTTTTTAAAAATCAGTCTTGTTGCTCAAAGCATTTCTCAGTTTCATCTTTTGCAAGTTGGAAATGAAAAATAGTTATATTTTTCAACCCCATTTACAAGCTGCCAAGTTCTTTCTTGGGACCCCTGTTTTTCTTGCATTACCTTGTTAAATGTAGAAAATAGAAACTAAGTCATACTAGTAACTTTCTGTCTCTTATCCTCTTCACCTGAATCCACAAATCCATTAGGTAGGTGATCTGCCTTCCTAGAAAAGCCAGACTTAAGCGATGCAATTTTTTAATTCAAAAACAGAGAAATAGCAGAAAAACC
Source organism: Cryptoprocta ferox (assembly GCA_028646485.1). NCBI lineage: Eukaryota > Metazoa > Chordata > Mammalia > Carnivora > Eupleridae > Cryptoprocta > Cryptoprocta ferox. Next base: position 42,713,853 of record CM053563.1, read on the forward strand.
ATTAGACAAAATCCAACATTCTTTCATGATAAAAACACTCAATAAACTAGGATTAAAAGGAAAACCCCTCAATCTGAAAAAGGGCATCTATAAAAACCCCAAGACTAATATCATACTCAGTGGCGAAAGACTAAGTACTTTCCCCCTGAGATCAGGAACAAGACAAGGATGTTTGCTCTCACCACTTCTATTCAACATTGTACTGGAGGGTCTATCCAGGGCAAGTAGGCAAGAAAAAGAGATAAAAGGCACCCAGGTTAGAAAGGAAAAAGTAAAACCATCATCATTTTCAGGCGATGTGATCTTGTATATAGAAAATCCTAAGCAATCCATAAAAAAGCAACTACTACAACTAGTAAACAAGTTCAACAGTGTTGCAGGATGCAAGGTCAGTATACAAAAATCAATTGTATTGATATACAGTAGCAATGAAAATCCAAAAATGAAATTACCAAAAAATTCCATTTACCATACCTCCTAAAGGTTTTAAGTCAAGCAGAATTCATACTTCTCATCCATTATTATTTGCCTTTTTTAGGATCCCTCCAGTGCTCACTCAAAACGGTTTTACTTAAAAAAGAGCTTTGCTGGGTAGTTTGGGTTCATGGATAGGGATGTTCGTATATACATATATATATGTATATAATTTTGGTGGCGGGTAATATTCCTAATGAAGAGTTTTTAGCCTATATCTTTACAAGTGGAAGGTTTATGGGTATACTTGACTTGTGAATTAGACCTCAGGTTTTCCTTTAGCAACTTCTAGAAATGGTTTACCCTTACATTTGGGGAATCACTTTACCAATATAAATTCCTTTGTAATCTTTTGTATTTTTTTACAGTTCCACATGATAGAGTTAATCACTCTGTCATCTGTACATCTGTACCTTGTCCAAATTCCTATTTTCGCATGTCTCCCACTATTTTCTGTTTATGTGTATGTCTGCTTCTGACACCAGACCTTCAAAAACAAAGGCAGCATTTTAACTTTGCATCCCCAGCGCTTAGAACACATTCAATGCATGTTTGCCATCCTGAGCTCCCATTTCTATGGGATTTTTGTTTTTTACCTGTTTGAAGGGTGTCTTCTCCTGAAGTCTTTTCTCCTCCAATCTCTGTATTTCAGTCTCCTCAAATTACAAGTTGATGTATAAGTTAATACATATCCTCTCCATGCATTATATCCATTTCCTTATTTCTGAACTTATCACTAACCATCGTTTCACCATTGGCCATAATGAAAACAGCCCATGAGAGTCGTGTTAAATGTGTCTGGTAATGGGATTTAAAGCCACAGTATGAGAATAGCTTATCTGTGAACAAGATTTTGAAGGTAAGAAATAAGAATCTCTGTCCATCCTTTCACTATTCCAGATTCATCAATATTTCTTAGCCCCTTTAACCTAAAACAATAGTGGATCGGAGAAGCTGAGATCTTCCATCTGCTGTTTAAGCACAGACGGTGCATGTCTTTTCAGAGAGAGACAGCTGCCCTTGTATTTAGAATAAGGACAGAAAGAAGCCAGCATATAGCTCATGCTTGATGGATATTTATTGTTCAATATAGTCTAAGGAACCTGCCCTATCACTAGTGTTTCTATCAGCTGTGACTATCAGCCTATCAAATCAGACATCGTGATAATTGATTGAGATCTGGGTGGGATAGAAAGACATTCTTAATGGTTGATTGACCGAAAAATCCATCACTAAACAATACCGTCAACATTATAGTCACAGCTTATATATTCTCTGATGAGAGTTTTTAATCCACATAGCCATTGTTTTTCTGGAGGCTGACTTGAGACTCACTGGTTTGATAGGCATTTTCTCAGAGATGGTCTCAACTTGACCTGATGAGAGATGGAAGTTTTTCAACACCCAAACAGCCAAACGTTTTTAGTCTTTGAAAGAAAGATACATGAATATTAATTAACAGATTAGTGTCTTTCCAACAGTATATCTTTGTGAGAAAAGTCTTTGCCATTTATTCTGAATAAATCCTTTAAAATAGTGCTACTCAGAGCATGGTCCATAGACCAGTGCCAGCCTATGAACTGTTTGTTACTGATTCATGAGGAGATAAATACAAAAATTAAGAATGAGCACTTGGGAAAGTTTATGTCTGGGTAACCCAGTCATAAAAAGCAGGCCTGGTATTTTGTTTTTATTTTACATTTTTCTAGTGTTAATTTTATTATTTTATAAAAGTATTAGTCTGTGATGGTTTGGATATTTTTTTAAAAACTGGTCTTTACCACAGATAGTTTAGGAAACACTAATTAAAAGACCATGTCTCATCTCTGCTTATTTTTTTTTTTGCTAGTCTTATTTGCTTTATGTTAATCTCCAGACTTTATTCCATTTAATACTCAATGCCGTTTTCTCTGAACATGCTAAACTTAGACCATTTTCTCCCCTTTAAACTGCAGGTTAAGCAGCTCTGGTGACATCTTTTTTTTAAAGCCCCTAGTATTTGAGGGCTCAGTGTAGTCATGAAGTCTGAGGAAGCCCCTTCCTAACCACTTTAACAATGTATTTATCATTTAGTGGGTAGCAAAGTTTGTCCCTGTTGGTTGTAACTTTTGCTCCTGGAATTACCAAGCTAGAATAGACTTTAGTAAATGATTCTTTCTCTGACATGATCACAAAGACCAGATGGCCCTTGAAATGCTGGAGAAGTTCATCTTAATCCACCATGCCCGTCCAACATTACTAACCTCCACATCATCTCTGCACAATCCAATAAATGTCGGTTCTCCGTGAGTATTATTTCAAGTGAACTGATATATTGTTCATTGTTATATTTCATTTGATTCTTGTGCTGAGCAGTCAACCTGTCTCCAGGAGAACTATGTTTAACTGATTATGTCTTAACCTATGACATCATATTTTTTAAAGAACATCATTTGAAGACATTGATATCTATTGCCGTTTACAGCTCCTTTTCATCCAGATTGATTATATGCTCATGACAGGGATGTAAGTGATGGAATGGAGAGAGAAGATCAGAATCAGGGAGACCAGTTAGGAGGTTACTGCAGTAACCCAGGCAAGAAATAATGAGGGGCTGACCCAGAATAGTGGCACTGCTGATCCAGGATAGTGGCAGTGCTAATGGAGAAGAAAGGATGAGTGTGAGAAATATTTAGGCATTAGAACAGATTTGGTGACTGATTAGATGTGGAGGGTAAGAATGAGGAGAAGTTGATGATGACCCCCAAATTTTTTGCTTGGGACAAGTAAGTAGTGATGAGATGGGAAGATGGGAGGAAGAACAAGTCTGGGAAACTATGGGGAGAGAGGAGGCGAAAGATTCAACTTTGAGTACACTGAGTTCACCAGCGTACCATCCAAGCATTTTGACATATGAGGCTGAAACTCAGGAGAAAAATGTGGGCTACAGATTCAGATTTTTGAACTCATCGACATGTAAGTAATTAAAACTATAGAATTAAATGAGAACACAGAGATATGTAATGTTTTAAAATGTCTTAGAGCTATTTCAATTCATTCAATTTACTCTTAAAATTTAAAATTTTTGCAGTTATATTTCTTTATCTTTCCTGTGATAAAATAGGATAAGCTAGCTCTGTCCTAACAGTTTGCCCATGGGCATTATAGGAGTCTATGAAAATCCGAGCCAATCAGAGAGGTCAGTTGAAACATTTCCTAAACTTGGAACTCTGTCTACTGGTGTACCCAAGATTATCCAACTCCTCCTCATCCAGCTCTCATTAACATAGTAAAAACACACAAATGTATGTATTAAGATTTTAGGCATATCAGCCTATTTGAGTCAATGTAATCATCACATGACCCCCTCAGAGATCTCATGAAACTCATTTACAATGAGAAAATAGACTCAGAGAAACTACAAGGATGAAAAGTGGCAAAAGTTGCCATACTTTAGCATTGTTTATCTCCAGCCATCTCATAATATGTGCTTTTGATTTTTGTGGGGTTTTTTTTTAAAGTTTATTTTTATTTATTTTGAGAGAGAAATAGAGAGCAAGCGGGGAAGGGGCCGAGAGAGGGAGAAAGAATCCGAAGCAGGCTCTGCGCTATCAGCACAGAGCCCAATGTGGGGCTCAAACTCATGAACCATGAGATCATGACCTCAGCCGAAATCAAGAGTCAGACACTTAACCAGCTGAACTACCCAGGTGCCCCTGGTAGCATGTGCTTTTGGACAACATCACATTTAGGGCCCTCTATACTAGTCATTCCAACTGTTGATACCTCTGTCTTCTCAACCAAATCAGGCACCTCCCCCAAAAAATTGGCTTTTGTGCTGTACCCCCAAAGACAAATAGCAAACACTAATGGACACAGGAGAGAGTCATGTTTCAAATGAAGGTCTTATCTCTTTTTTTTTTTTTGCCATAAATTAGCATTAAGTCAGCTGGAAATGTTTATCCTTTTTCACCCAGTAATCCTACTTCTACAAAATTCTCTAAGGAAAGAGAGAGACACCACAAAATTTATTCATAAGTTTTTTTTTTATTTAACAAATATTTTTAGTGAGCTTCTACCAGTGCCAGACACAATGCTATCCATAAGACACAGTCTGCCCTCTAAGTGCTTCCAGTCCAAAGCATCATGGGGATGTGGTACCCACAGTGACAGATAATTTGACTGGAAAGAGGGAAGAGGAGGATCTTACCAGCCTGGGACAGAGAAGGCTTCCTGGAGGAAGTGGTGCGTAGGCTGAGTTGGTTGCATGAGTAAGCCCTGGGAAGATGGGAGGTAAGGGCATTCCAGACAAAAGCAATAAAAAAGCAAAGTGGTAGGAAAAGAAACTACATCAGGGTCTTTCAGGAACGGACAGGATGGACAGGAATGGACAGAATACACGTGTTCTGGGGCCTCACTTTTACTCTGTACATTAGAAGTACTCACAGTGTTTTCAGAGTAGCCCTAGTGTTTCTCAGAGAAGTTTTAGGGGCCTTTAGCAACAGAGAGGTGGGGTGGTGCTGGGAATTGGTCCAGGCTCTGAACTCTACCCTGTCACAACCTAAGTTTCCTGGAAAGTTTTACTTAAGATATTTAAAAGAAGGGTTCCACTGCTGGAAAGAAAGTTTGAAAACCTTTGATCTTTAATCAGGAGATTGGCCAGAACAGATGTACATTTCAGGTAGATTACACTGCTAACTATGGGGAGGATACTTCTCCCACTGTTTATTTATAACTGGGAAAACCTAAATGTACAATAATGAGAATGTGATAAAATAATAACAATAATAAATAGCTAGCATTTATTTGTTGAATGTTTATTGTGTGAAAGCACATTGCTAAGTTTATACATACTCTATACCATTTTACCTTGATAGAAATCCCATGAGGTATTATCAATATTTTGCAGGTGTGAGAATTGAGGCTTAATGAGGTTGAGTGGCTGGTTTTACATCACCCAGCTGGTAAGGGGTGGGACTGGAATTCCATCCCAAATGTGTCTGACTCTTAAGGGCATGCCATTCTGCCTCCTGAGTCATGATAAATCCACATGGAGGAATGTTTTTCAACCTTTGATATCATTTTTTCAAAGACCACTTAATGATGTGGGGGAAATGTCTATAGAATAATGTCAAATAAAAACAAAACCCAAGTACAAAAAATATATAGGATCATTCCATTTTTATTAAACAACTAAAATGTTAAAAATATTTATCACTGAGTGATAGGACTATACATAATTTTAATTTCTGCTGTTACAGCTTTCTTCCAAATTTTCTAGAATGAATATGTTTCTTTAATCATTGAAAGTATAACAAAAAGTTATATGTTATATATATATATTTAAACCTTATTCAAGGTGAATTGCTGTCATCTGTCATCCTTACCCTAGACTCAAGAGAAAGGATCAGTTCTTTAATATGTCTTTCGGAACAATAATGCAAACTATTTTTGTGCAGGATGTAAGAAAAATCAGTCTATGCTAATTATTAATCACATAAGTTTGAACTGAAATTCTTTGGATCTCAGTTTCTTTGCCTAGGAAATGAGAAAGCTAAGCTAAATAGTCTTTACAATTCTGAAAAATACTAAATTTTTTTTAAAAAATTTTAACACTTATTTATATTTGAGAGATAGAGCATGAGCGGGAGAGGGGCAGAGAGAAAGGGAGACACAGAATTCCAAGTAGGATCCAGGCTCTGAGCTGTCAGCAGAGAGCCCAAAGTGAGGCTCAAACTCATGAACCGTGAGATCATGACCTGGGCTGAGGTCAGACTCCTAACCAACTGAGCCCATAAAACACTAAATTTTTACAGAAATTTTTCTTTTTAGTACAAATGAAACCAGGTAGGGGGCATAAAAGAAATATACTAAATTCTTCTTGCTTTACTTATATTTTCATAGGCATTTAGGGTGGGTTTTTTTTGTTAACTTGGCTATTAGTAATATGATAATATGTTCAGATGCATTTAGCATCTGAGCAATGCTCGATGCTTTCACAAAAATTTTTCTCATCTATCTTCACTAAAACCTTTTGAGGTGAGCATTATTGTCCCCATTTTTGCTGATATAGATCAAAGAGTTCAGGAACTCACAAAAGGTCTCTCATGATATGTTATAGCCAGATTCATATGCAAATGCTTCTTTGTGAATTTGTAGAATATTGCTAGTTCAGATATGGAATTATTTGTTTGTTTTGTCATTTCAACTACCTACTGTATTAGTTATTTAAAAAAACCATAGTTTCTGTCAAGTATTTTGTATTCTAAAAGAGAGACAAGTTTCTTTTAAAGAAGCAATCCTGAAATTAAAATTAAGAATGATATGTAATGAGGACAAATGGAGGCTTTCGGCAATGTCTCTGTATCCTTTAGTGAGAAGCAAACAAAAAGACATTATTATAAAATTGCAAATGGGGACAGAAGCAGTCACTTGTCATTAGTGTCAGGGTCATTTTAATGAAAATTAACCCCAGAAATGCTTGACTTAGCTGTGGAAACCTTGGCATCATTTGGACCCTGACAGAACCAGGGCAGTTAAATCTTTCCTACCTGCATATAAGCTTAAGAGAATAAATCAATCCAAAGCCACTGGCCATGCTAATTGCTCTAATTATTATCACAGGAAACACTAGATGATACCTATGAAGTATCAAAAGATAACCATAGCCTAGAATAATCTTGTAACCAAACAATTCCCAGAGGAATTCTCAGACAGTGCTCACAAAGCCTGCACCTGCCCATTTGGATAATAAAACATAAAAACATGTAGTTTGCCAGAGAGGATGGATTCCATAGCTGGGGATGACCTGCTGGGGATGACCCTGTTCAGCAGAAATACAGCACTAATAGCAAGAAACTGGGCAGGCATCTCAGAAAGTCATTATTGGTACCTTAGAGACACTTTGGCTCCTGAAGATTTCTACTCCCAGTGTGTGTGTATACAAAAACACACACCTGCACATGCAGCTTTCAGGTAAAAGAACAAATGTGGAGATTTGTTCATCTGTAACCCAACCTTATTTCTTGAAACGTAACTATCCACTTAACATTTATGGGCTATGCAAAGAGAATTATGTCTAAATACGAGCTTCTAGGATTTTTCAAGGGGCTATTGACTCTAAACCTCCCCACTGTTCTGAGATAAGAGTGACCCAAAGTGGTAAGCTTGATCTCAGATGGTAAGTGAAAAAAGGTGTTTTGTGCATCTTTAGTACTGATTTATCATCTGTGCATTGTTTGAAGTATGGTGAAGGGTGCATGGTTTATCCTGCTCAAACATTACTTCTCCAGCAGGCCATCTTCTTCTAGGTAGTTAAAGAAGTAACTACCGTGAAGTGCTCCAGTTCTCTGAGGAGTGTTGATATGTGGATAAAGTATGATGGATCAAAGAGCACTGGACCAGAAATTGGGGTAATGGCCTCAAGCTCTGCCCCTATGCCTCATGAAAAAATTAATCTACAGGTGCCATTAATTCTCCATTATCAAAAGCAGAATTGTATGTTTATTTATATGAGTAACCCATAACAAATGAAATAATGTACCCAAGCACTTAAATTTCACTGTAAGTAAAGTATAAAAGTATAACAAAATTTAAGAGCCTTTATGATGTGCAATATACAAGTCGTGTGGAAGACACAAATAAGGCATGGTTCATATCTTGAGGGAGCTTGGAATCTAGTGAGGTGACAGACCAATCCATGTATTGCAACCAACTGAGGTGTAACAGACATTGTGATAATTGCTGTGAGAAAGTTTATTCAGTCATTCAATAAGTATTGGCAGGCACTGTGCAAACTCTAAAAGCAAATTACTTCTCTCTGAGGTGGGGGGAAGACAGTCATAAAGCTTTATGGAAATGAGCAATTGGAGTGGGCTTTGAAGAAGAGGTAAAAATTTGCTAGGCAGAAAGTAATTGAAGCAGGTATGACACAAGTAATGGAGGAGTAAAAGGCATGAGAAACATACAGAGTACGCTTGGGAAGTAGTGAGCAGTCTGGTTGGGCAAAGTCAAAAATGTGTAATTAGAAAAGGAGGACTTAAGAGTTAGGGAGAGGGAGGGAGACAAAGCACGAGAGACTCTTGAATACTGAAAACAAACTGAGAGCCGAAGAGGGAGGAGGAAAAGGGAAGGGGGGTGATGGTCATGGTGGAGGACACTTGTGGGGAAGAGCACTGGGTGTTATATGGAAACCAAGTTGACAATAAACTATAAATTAAAAAAAGAAAAGAAAAGGAGGACTTAGTGAGCGATACACCAGAAAAGATCACTTGCACCCAAATTCAAGGTAGCCAAGTTGAGAAGCTTGAACTTTATTCTGTAGATATCAAAGACTTGGGGCAGAGGAGTGACATGATTACATCTGTGCTGTAGGACAAGTCTATCAATGGAGTATAAGAGGGGAGAATGGAGGAGAGGAAACTCGGTAGGAGACATTTTTAAGAGCCCAGACAAGATGGAGCCAACCTCTTTCAGAAGGGGATAGAAAAAAAAGATGGATACACAAGATATGAAGGATGTAGAATCCACAGAAGATGGCACCTATTTGGACATGGGGCCAAGTTGAGGAGAAAGCTGAAGGTGATCCTTCCCACATGTTGCCATCAGTAGCCCAGCCGTTGGCAAATGATTGGCTTTATTTTCACAGCTTCAGAGAATTCAGCACTGTACCCCTCTTCTGCTGTCAGGGCCATGTGCACTTATTTCCTTTCCACTGTCAAAGTCTGTCATCTGGAAGGATGCGAAATCATCCTGTCTCGTAAAAGCTTACAATGTTACCTTTCCCAGGTATTTGCCCTTCAACAGATACCTAAGCTTTAAGATAGAGAGAGAAACTTTTAAAAAGGAAATTTCTAATACCATCTAATAATTTTACAATGTGTTTTTCTTCATATATTGTATTCCTTTCCAAATAAGCTCTACAGCTTTAGGAAGAAATTCCTGTAACCCCGTCCTCTGATAATTTCCTGTTGCCTCCGACCATCTGCCAGCCCTCCCTTGACAGAGGGCTCTCCCTTTTCTGTCCAGGATACTCACCAGGTCCTGCTTGTTGGCCCCCACTTATGATTTGGGCAAGTGACCTAATGAGGAAGTAATTTATTCTCAAAATTTGTATATCTGAAACTTTGCTTTCATCCAGCCTTATTTATTGGCAGGAGTGATATTCAAAATACTGAATAATTCCTTAAAGCACAATCACTGATCCTAAGGAACACCAACAGCAAACAACATTTAGGGTCATATGGGAACATCCAGCTGAGGACCAGCTTGGAAGTCGGCATCTTCTGGGTTGTTACACCTTTAAAAATAAGGATGGTCCAGCAAACCTGTTACTTAAGACTTCTAGCCAGTCTTTTGACTGTTAGACTAAAACAAAATGGAAAACAGATTACAATCCACTTCACCACCACTGCATTTCCAAAGGCTACTGTTGCCGGTCTACAAACTGATCCATAACGATTTCCTAGACAAGATAGGAAGGAGTTGTAAAAATTCTGTGATGTGAAACATCTCCTCAACCTGAACCTTTCTTCTCTGTGCATGTGGTTTTTCCCCCAGTGCCTCCAAGATGCTCTGGAGGAAAGGAAGCAAAGCCGCTACCTGTTCCTTGCCTTGCTGCAGCCCACTCCTATTCAAAATCCAGGCAGCCAGACTGTTGGCCCAGTGAGGCTGTGTGTCATTGCAGGCTGGCCTGTGTCTTATTACCCACTCAAGATTATTCACTCCCCCTTCTAGCTGAAAGATCCAAATAATTCAAAATGACTACACATCAGGCTGCAGCTGTCCCTAGAAATGAAGTTCTGATTAAATTCCTACTGCCTCTTCAAGAGCCAACTTAAATGTCACCTCTGAATAATAACGGCTGACATTTACTCAGTGCTTACTCTGGAACCAGGCACTTTGCTAAGGGCTTCTAATGAATTTTCTCCTTTTCTCCTCATAATAAACCCCTGAGGTAAGTACTAATATCATCCCCATTGCACAGATGTGGAAACTGAGAAGTTAAATAACTTATCCAAGATCTTACTAACTAGTAAGCAGGAGAACCAGTATCTGGGTCCTCACTGCTGGTATATAGTAGGCATTCAGTAAATGACCTGAATGGTGGGCACAGTCTCTGGCTTCCTTTGCACAGCGTTTTGGTCATGTCCTTTGCAGCAGCCTGCATGTTGCAGTGATTTATCCAGCACCTGTCCTTCTAAACTCTGCAAGGTCCCCATTATGTCCCCCTGACCTGGTAATGTGTGTCTGGGGATATTGCGGATATGCAAGAAGTATTTGTGGAAGGAGAAAGTAAAGAAATGAAGGAAGAAAAGAACAAAAAGACTTTCTTAGTTAGAGGTTTGAAAAAAAAAAGTGACCCAATATGTTCTTTTGAATGAAAAGAAGCTGTGTCACTAAGGGCTGCACTGGTCTTAGATTTAAAACACCGGGGCTGCAGTCTCAGCTCTGCCATGTATTGGCCCAGCAACTGCCATGCATATCACTTTACCTTGAGCCTCAGTTTCCACATCTTATAAAATGGTTTCCTCTTTGGAGATATTAAAGTTAAATGAGACCACATAGCTGAATGAGGCCAGCAAAATGCCACTACTCAATAACTATTGGCTGTGTTGTTGAGTGAGAGATACACACAAGGGATTGACATATTTCACATCATATAGAGGAACAGGTAGTCATCACTGAAACATAACATATCGTAGGAGATCAGTAACTGTTTTGAGTGATTAGGCCAAATGACTGTATGTCTAAATATTAAAATATGATACATTGCAAGTATTATTTAGGAACATCTATTTTATGTCTCAATGCCATCTTTACAGAGATGTGGATCTGTTTATATTTATAAGTCAAGTACATTGTGCTATTCCTGGTCAGAATAGTTCAAATGTCTCTTCTTTTGTCGCCCCTGCCCTTCCTGCCCGCCCCCACCCCCAACCTGTGTATTCCTTCCCCTAGCTCTCCCTCCAACACCCTTCATCTGCCTGTCACTTTTCAAAGACAAGCTCCTCAGAATGAAATCTCTGCTTTCTTTGTTTTCCTGGTTTCCATTTTGTATCCTAAAATATTCACTTCAAGTTCCGCTTGACAGACGTCCCTAATCTAATCTCCACGTCTGCTTTCTAATTTTCACAGTCAGGATAAAACAAATAGGTTGGAGTTAATTGCCGGAGCAGTGGGCCGGAGCTCTGAGCTGTGATTTATGAGCTGAGTGCAGGCGCTCTGCAACACATTTTTCTTAATTTATTTTTAATGAGTCTCTCAATTAATTTTCTTGGAAACATCTTAATGATGTTGGAGGCGGGTGTTAATGAGGTCTGCACCAGCTCCTAATTTTGCATATTTTAAAGTGCCTAATGTCATCTTGCACCCTTTCTTTCCATTTTAAGAAGAGTTGAGAGAGGGGGGAGGTTGTTGGTGAATGGAGAATTTTCACTCTTCATGCCTCAGTCTTTGCTTAACCTTTCAGACGTTATGGGCTTATGGTGTGTCTCAGAGCAATCGCATGCCTCCTGCCACCCTCCCCCACCTGCTCTGGGCTCTCTGAGTCTGAGGAGCTGAAGGGGAAAAAGGCACAATCCCCAGAAACTGCAAATTCGGGGGAACAGTTAGTGGCCCTGAGTGATGATGTCCAGAAAGTACTTTTGCCAGGTGGCCTAACCTTTCCTAAATCAATCAGTCAATAGGGGTAAATACCAGTGGAAAAATCAACTCGAGGGGTGTCTTAGCTTCTGGTCACTTGTTCAGAGACCCTGGTCCCCTCAGTGTCTCTACAGAGTTCATGACAAAGTGCTGGAGCACTGTCTCCAAGCCTTCTCCGAGCCCTTTCAGTTCCAAAGACAGCCTCCACTAAGTCCTCATCAGTCTTCATTCTGATTTGCTAGTTAGAGCTTATTTTCCTGATTAAATATGCATTAAATGCTTATGATATAAAATTTGGGAAATGCAAAAGAATGTATCAAATAAGGGAAAACCAGATTCTAGTGCCTGAAAAAGGCCACTATTAAAATTGTGATGTTTCCTTCTAGATACTGTTCATTTTCTTTTAATTTTTTTATGTCTTTATTTTATTTTAAGAGAGTCAGAGAGTGAGTGGGGGAGGCGCAAAGAGAGAGGGAGACACAGAATCTGAAGCAGGCTCCAGGCTCTGAGCTGTCAGCACAGAGCCCGACATGGGGCTCGAACCCACGGACTGTGAGATCATGACCTGAGCCAAAGTCGGACGCTCAACCGACTGAGCCACCCAGGTGCCCCGACACTGTTCATTTTCTATTCCTGAGCTTTGGGTTTTATTTTTGCAATTGTGATGATACCAAATATCATTTTTTCTCATTTAATATTGTAACATAAGTAACAACCTTCTTTCAAACATTGTTTTTAATGGCTGTTTAATATTCCATCTACCATATTTGTCATAATTTACTGAACCATTCCAGTGTAACTGAGCATCTAAGCTAATTCTCAAACTGCTTACATAAAATACTTTTGTGATGAACATCTTTGTACAGAAAGCTTTTTTAAAATTAGGGACTATTTCCTTTGGAATAGCCTGAGGACTTACTGATTTAAAGAGTATAATCCATTATAAGGCTCTTGAAATACATTTCCAAGTTGCTTTCCAAAGAGTTATGTCCATTTATTTCCAACATTAATACATGAGTATGTCTGGTTATTCAATCTTACATTAGCATGCAGTGTTATAATTATAAAAAAATGTTAATCTGGCAGATTTGAATGCACTTCTTTAATTCCTCTAAGTCCCCTCTTTGAGTAAGCTTTCTGTGAAACAGAAGGCTGCTTTTACTAGAGAACTTTCTGGATCATGAACCCTGATGCAGCCAAGACCCAGGTTCTTCTCTTGGCAAGTAGTAGAGACTCAACAAATAAGTATTCGATTGACTTATCCACAAAATGGAAAGTTGAGGATGTATCCCCGAGTGTTCTATTTCCTTCTGGATCTGCCCAGTGACCTCTCCAGCTCAGCATGTCCAAACTTGAGTGCATGTCTCCTCCCTCACCTTTCGCATTTTGAATAAAGATGCCCCCATTGGGCAGGTCCAGACATGGGAGTCTTCTGCAGTGCAGCCCTGTCCTCACAGCCCCCAACACATACACATTCAGTCAGTCAGCAAGTCCTCCCATCTTCATGACTGTCTCTTCTGTTCCATTCCCACGGTCCAGTGTCAGACCCCTGTCACTCACATAAACTAGTGCAAAAGCCTCCAGGTTGTCTTCTGCAAGTCCTTGACTCTGCCTTTTAGCTCTTTAAAGTACCAGGACGCTGTCTGTCTAACACAAGCAAACCCTACCACTGATTCCCTCCTTGTATGCAAAACTTAGTCCAGAATCCTCAGTAAGTCATTCATACAATTTGACTCCCTAGTGCATTAATCATTTCTCAAATATGCCATGTACTCTGTTCAAGCCATTTGCTAAGCTTGGGGTGTTCTTTTCCTGACTCCCATATAGCAATTCCATGCTACCTACTCCATGAAGATTTATTCACCACTATGGCTTCTGCTTGGTGCATATTTTGCTCATGGTAGATACGTAGTGAACATCTGGTGAATGAATGTAGGGATAATACATCTATAGAAATGTGTTTCCTTCAAAGCTGTTACCTACTGTACTTTCTGGATTGTTTTCTACTCTAAGTTAGATGTTAATATTTGAAATTTTAAAGAACGCTTCAACTGAGGGTGAGATGTTTATATTAAAATTTTTTAAGAACATTTCAGCCTGAGAGAAAATAGTTTTTCAGGCATTTCTGCTTTCTGGTAGACTCCCTTGATTTATTGCTGGCCATTTCTTAATTTCTTTTTTATTAATTTTTTAATGTTTATTATTTATCTTTGAGAGAGAGAGAGAGTGCGTGCGCACAAGGGAGGATGGGGCAGAGAGAGAGGGAGACAGAGAATCCAAAGCAGGCTCCGCATTATCAGTGCAAACCCGACATGGGGCTCAAACTCACGAATCGAGTGATCATGACCTGAACCGAAGTCTGACACTCAACTGACCGAGCCACCCAGGTATGCCACATTTCTTCATTGCCATTAAAGTATCTTTTGAGTGTGTATCCCACTGATTCCTTGTGCTTAGTTTAAGTATTGTCAGAATGTTTCCTGAGAAAAGATCCCAGATTCTAGCATTAGGGGATAATTGGTTCAGATAAGATGTTGCACCAGATGCAGTCCTTAATATCTAGAGGACTTAACAGTTAAAACAGGATCTTTCAAGCATTATGTTAAAGCTGAAGGATGTTTTTTAAAGCTTTCTGACAAATAGCAACAATTTATCTACAACTGTGAAATTCTGGTCTTTGACCCCAAATATTTGTCAAATAAATTAATAAACTATATGTGAAGGTCTGACATCAGAGCTTTCATCCCCTAGATTTATACACGGAAAGAACAGAGATTGTCAGTGGATGAAAACCAAGATGAGCAGACAATATCAATGGTTTTAGGTATAAGGTTGAAGATGGCTTGACATTGAATATGTTATATAATATCACTGTTATTTCTGATATTGACCTCTATATTTGAGTTATTTTTAATACTAAAATTATATAGATCCCTCATTTTATTTTTTAATGTTTAAATTTTTCTAGTAGCATATATTAGTCATGATAGGTTTTGCTATCACAAACAACCTCAAATTTCAGAGACTTGACGCAACAAACATTTATATTTTTCTCACACAATGTTGAAGGTAGATATTTTTAGTAGGATGGCACTTCTGAGCATGTCCCTAGTGACTCAGAGATCCAGGTTCTGCTGTCCCCTACGGCTTTGTTGGAGTCCTTCACTGGGTCCTCTGCATTGAGCTGGTCAGTGAGTAAAGAAAGGGTATAAGAAGGGCTCTGCTGCACATTTTAGAAGTAAGGTGGGTAAGTGGCATGTCTCGTCCCTGAGGTAGGCTAGAACCAGTGCATGGCAGCTCTCAAGAGCTACCTATTACATTTTCAGGCATTTTGCAAGCTGGCTGTTAAACACAGATATTATTAAAAGTTAAATTATATAAACAAACAATCAAATTTTTTAAATAAAGGAAAATCAAAGGTAATAATTATTCAAATTTACTATTTTTCTATAGTTTACTACTGTATCTATTAGTGGGAAATGCCATAGAATAGTAGAGAATGGTTCATCTCTTCCAGACTCCATCTTCAATACCATCATGTTGGTTGTTTGAAATAGACAATGGTAAGGTATTTACATCATGGAAATTGGCAAACACTATAAATCAGGGTTTGGTTACTATCTTTGTTAAATGTCTAGGGACTTTTAGAAGTTATAGAGAAGGTGTTAAAAGTCTAGATTAATTAAACACATGTTGTATCTGTAGTTACTACACTGTAAATAGCACAAAATATGGAGGAAATATTCTTCTAGTATTTGATAACTGTCAACTGATTCAGCAAAGAAGTTGCCCACATTACTGATGAACAAGTAAATTCTGACATATGTCTTCATTATTTCAGTTACTCAATGATGTAAAAGAATATATCAACCAATATTCATGTTAGAACTGTATTCATTCATCAATTGCAACCATAGTTTGGCTACAATACAAGAGTTCAGTAAAAATCAACAAAAGCACTCTGAGAGAATCAATTGGCTCTATGGAAATTACAATAGAGTATTGCATATTTTTAATGTAATTGTTGTCAATGATAAATAATGTGCTACACCTCCTTTATATCTGCAAACTTATAATAAACTCAAGTACCTATGCATATATTATTTCATGGACACCCCATTGTTAAACACTTACCATCATACCACTGCTTCTACCTATGCTCTGTTGGCCAGAACTCAATCAAATGGTTTGACCTAGATGCAGGGATTACAGAGTAATCAGTATAGCTGTGTGTCCAAGAAGAAGAAAACTGGATATTCATGAGCACTAGCATTCTCTTTCATAGTCTATCCTTCTGATCATCGAAAATCAGCTCCTTTCTTCTTCCCACATGAAGAACATACTTACCCAAGGGGATAACCCAAAGTCCCATCTAGTAACTACATTCCGTTTCAAATTCCAGGATCTCTCGATGATGCACAGATTTCTCTATTAGGTCAGATGTAGCTCTTTTTGGCCTGGCAACCAGTGAACTAAAAGAAGTTATTTTCTCTGCCCACTCCCCAACCTCACCCTACATACTGTAGTGAAGCAGAGGCAGGAACTATAATTAAATATTCCTGTCAGAAAAGGAACAAAAAGGGGATGCAGTACAGTCCCTCATTCTTAACAAATGCTAGAATCCTATGGGGCTGACATTATGAAGGTCTCCTACCCTGACACGGACCCAGTCCTGATCTATGGGAAGAAATCCCTTGGTCTATAGGTCACTGCTTTCTGCTTATGCTGAGGAGACTAAAGGTTTTTTATGTATCAAGCAGTTAAAGGCTTCTTTAATCTGGACTCAAGGTTTCTTTAAAGTTCTTTCAAAACTTAGTGTAGGCTTCTGGGCTATTTGCTTCCCAGTCACTTGTATGAGCCAATAATTACAACCAACATTATTTCCTAGAGATGATTTTCAACCCTGCCTCATTTTCCTGCTTCTTTGTCCTCATGCCAATCTATCTCAATTTAATAACTGGCTTGAGGTGATCTGGAACCACCAATGGGAAGGTGAGACCTTCAGTCTGGTCTTTACCACAAGCTGTGTTGCAGGGAGGCTTCACAAGCCTTTGTCATGCATCCTCTACCATTTGGGATCTAGAAGCAGTGAGCTCTTTCAGCCCTTTAACTTTGACTTTGCAAATGTCTGGACTCTTTTTATCCCACTTATTTTTGCTTTTCAGACCTGCTAATTCTCTCCCAAGTTCATCTCCTTCTTGTAATAATAGCTTAGCGAAGGCAGCCAATAAAAATTACAACACATTAAAAATAGCCTGTTTTCTAGACTCTTCCTCTAGAACTTCCAGTTTAGGAGACTTTATGACTACTAAGCTGCCACAAATGACAGTTTTATCATATTTTACCACTATCTACTATGGGTTTCATCTTTCTAGTTGCTAATAACAGCATCCTTGCTACTTACTTCCTGACCACTAAGCCAATGCCACATACTTTTAGTTGTTGTTGTTGTTTTTTTTTAATTAGGGCAGCACCTCACTTCAAGGTACCAACCTCTATATTAGTCGAAACAGGATAGGCCAAGCTATGGTAACAATATACTTGTAGCTAAACACAATAGCATTGTTTCTGCCTAATGGAAAAGTCATGCAGATTTTTGTAATAGTGCAAATCTCTTACAGGTACTGATTCTGGGATGTTGAGTCTTCAACCTGGTGGCTCTATGTCCCCTGGGATTTACTGGGAATCCTTAGCATTGGATACTCTGCATTCAGCTGACCAAGAAGGAAAGAAAGAGTATGGAGGACAATGTGGGGGTATTTGGGGGGCCAGGCTTGCAAGAGGTATATATATCACTTCCACACCCACCCCTAGGCCATTGGCCCAGACTCAATCACATGGTCCCACCTAGATGTAAGGAAGCTTGGGTGCTTTGGTTGTATACAGAAGAAAAGAAAAAACAAATACTGGAAGAAGATGTGGTGTGTGTGTATGTGTGTATATATATGTGTATATATACACATGTGTGTATATAAATATAAACCATATTCTGTTTATTAGAAGAACATCACAATACATATATATGTATATATATACACACAATACATATATATGCATATATATGTATTGCATATATGTATATATGTTTATTATAATACAATGTATATATATAATACAGTGTATATATACAATGGGATATTACTCAGCCATCAAAAAGAATGAAATCTTGCCATTTTCAACAACATGAATGAAGCTAGAGGGTATTATGTTAAGCAAAATAAGTCACAGAAAGAAAATACCATATGATTTCACTATGTGGCATTTAAGAAACAAAACAGATGAACATATGGGAGTGGGGAAAAGGAAAGCAATGGAAACAAATCATAAGAGACACTTAAAAATAGAGAACAAACTGAGGGTTGATGGAGGGCTGGTGTGGGGGATGGGCTAGATGGGGTAGGCATCAAGGAGAACAATTGTTATGATGAGCACTGGGTGTCATATATAAGTGATGAATCACTGAATTCTCCTGAAACCAATATTGCACTGTATGTTAACTAACTAGAATTTAAATAAAAATTTGGGGGGAAAAACAGATACTGGTAAAAATAGCATCTATATCACACAAAGAGGATAAAGTTCATTATTATCTTTAGCCTTTTCCTGACCAAAACAAAGATCTTAAGATGCCTTAACTGCCTTCCTACCTTCTTCCACTCATCTTCTCTGTTAGAATTTTTTAGTATTTTAGTTTCACTATCTTTTTTAAAAAGCCAAATGGGGTTTTGTTGGTTGGTTGGTTGGTTGGTTGGTTGGTTGGTTTTGTTTGTTCATTTGTTGGTTTATATAATTAGTATATATTTAGTTTACTATAGTATATAGTATACTATAATACACTTTCACTATATTTTGCTCACTGTTCCTTCCCGCATCCTCCTCTCTTCTGATTTAATTTACCTTCTTGAAACAATGTTCTTTATTGGTTCTTTCAGCAAGGGTCTAAGACAAACTCTTACTCTTTATATGTCTGGAAATATCTTTATATCACCTTTTTCAGTGATAATTCATTGAGTAGAAAATTCAAAGTTGTCAGTGATTTTTCCCTAAACATTTTGAGGGTGGTCCACATGTCTTCAGTTTTTTAGCTGTTTCTTCTGAGAGTTACTTCCATATTTATAAATGTGTATTTAACAGCTACTTTGTACTTGCAATGTTAGAAATTAACCTGATACTTCATGTTATCATAAGAATTTAGTTCCCTTATTCCATCTTATATCACTCCTGTTTTTAATTATGTGTTCAATATTTACAACAGCATGCTTATGTTTATACTGTTCACTGTTAAGCCAAGTGGTAAACTATGATTGCATTTAAATTGAATTATGATTCAAGTTCCAGTGCAACTTTGGGATTTTTCTGGAAAGTTCTCTTTGCTCTTTATTTAAATGCAAAGTTTGCTACCTACTTGTCCTTGATGTTTTCCTTCAAATGCTCCCTACTAGGTTCACATTCATCTCCCCTGTATTTAGTATCTGTGGCTGTGTAACAAATTGCCCCAAAACATTGTGGCTTAACACAAGCAATTTACTATCTCAAATTTCTGTGGGAAAGGAATCAGACTTGAATTAGTTGGGTACTCAGGATTACTCACAAGGCTGCAACTAAGGTGTCATCCAGGACTGACAACTATCTCAAGATTCAACTAGGAGATGATCTGTTTCCAAACTTGTTTAAGTGGTTTTTAGCAAGTTCTTCATGGCCTTTGGTAAGGACCATTCCTCAATGTTTCTTACCACACATTCTCCACTGGGTAACTCACAACATGGCAGCTGGCTTTTATCAGAGCGAGAGATAGAGGATAGAATCTATTTATATCCTCAACGTGAGAGTAACATCCCCTCACTTTTACCATATTCTGTTTATTAGAAGAACATCACTAGGCCCAGCCCATCCTTAAGAGGAGAGATTTATACAAGGGCATGACTACCAGAAGCCTGAGATCATTAAAAATCATTTTGGAAGCTACCCATCATGCCCTTTTATTTTTTTCCTGGAGTTCTCTTTCTCCTTCTTGCTCTAATATAGACCAATTAATCTCTAGTCCTGACTCAGCCAACACCCTGAGAATTCTCTTTACCATTTTCCTACATTGGAGTCTGTTTCCTGGATCCCACCATCTCCTTTCTTGGTTTACTCTCTCATTTTAGGAGAGCATATCTACAACTACTGCTCCCTAACAAAGGCACTGAGAAGGTAAATTTTCTAAGTCTGTTCATATCTGAAACGTGTTTGTATTAATTGTTCCTAATATCTGGACAAGTATAGAATTCAGGTTTAAAAATCAGGAGTTGCAAAGTCTTACTTTTTTTTCTTCTAGTGCCAATGTATCTGTTGAGCAGTCTCTCATTCCTCTGTAAGTGACCAATTTTTCTACCCCCTCTGGAAAGTTTCAGGAACTTCTCTTTATCCCAGATGTTCTGAAGTTTCACAGTAATGTTCTTCGGTAAAGGCCTCGTCTTTGTTTACTGTTCTGGATACTCTATGCACCTTTTCAACCTGAGACTCATGTCCTTAAGTTTAGAGAATTGACCTTGTATAATTTCTTTGATGACTTCCTCTTTCCATTTTATCACTTCTTTTTCTAGAATTCTTATTAGTTGAATTAGTTGGCCTTCTAAATCAGTGGTCAGCAAATGTTTTTTGTAAAGGGTCAGATGGTAAACATTTTAGGCTTTGGGGGCCATATATGACCTCTGTCACATATTCTTCTTCTTTTTCTGTCTATAACCCTTTAAAAATTTAAAAAGCATTTTTAGATTAAGGGACATACAAAAACAGGCACTGGGCTACACTTGGCCTATGGGTCATTAATTGACAACCTCTTCTGGATAGACATAGCCTACGTATCTTATCTGTTCTCTCATATTTTCTATTACTTCTCACTATAATTTCTGGGTGATTTTCTTCCTGTTATATTCCAACTCTCTACCATACTTTTGTAACTTCAGAAAATCTCTTTTTATTCTAAGAACCTTTCTTATTCTCCAAATGCTTTCCTGTATAATAATGTCGTCTCGAATCTTTCTACAGATATGAACTAAAGGTTTTTTCTTACTTTTAAAAAATTTTTTTTCTGTTCCCCACATTATCTCTATTTCCTTCATGTTGATGCTTTTTGTTTGTCTATGTTTTTCTCTTCCTTTAGGGGTTTTCCTAAAAAATCCTTGCCTGTCACTCCTGTTGAAATGTGAGATTCTTTTTTTAATTTTTTTTAATGTTTATTTATTTTTGAGAGAGAGAGCACCTGGGGAGGGGGCAGAGAGAAAGAGGGAGGTAGAGGATCCAAAGCAGGCTCTGCGCTGACAGCAGAGAGCCTGATGTGGGGCTCAAATCCACAAACTCTGAGATCATGACCTGAGCTGAAGTCAGCGCTTAACTGATGGAGCCACCCAGTCGGCACCCCTAAAATTAAGGTACCCCTTAAATTTGAGATTCTAAACAGAGGGGACTTTATCTGGGAGTGGGAGCAGGGCTTGCCAGCTAATGGACTTCACTTTAGGGTTACCAGATGGAGAAAGCTGGTGTGCAGAAGTCTAGTCCTTAGGGCCATTTAGTTTACCCAGAGAACAGATCTGCTTGGAGGAGAGATGTGTTGCTGCTGGTGCTCTGTGCATTGAAACAAGGGGGCAGAAGGAAGGCCAACTGTTCTAGTCACTGATTTTATCCCATACCTATGCCTAAATCCCAAGCTCTTTATCCATACCATTCTCCAAATTAACATTAGACTGTGGCTTCTTTTATTTGCTAAATGAGTCACCTCATTCTAACTTCCAAAACTCACTTAACTTTCTTTTCTGTTGGGTCACCTCTTTCATTCTCTTTCTGTAGTGGATTTATATCTTTTTAAAAATTCCTCTACAATCATTTTAATAAGGTCTCAGATGTAAGCAGAGATAAACACGCATAGTTAATCTACCATTTTAAATCAGGAGTCCTATATGTGTTATTTTAGGATTTTAAGATCACCTTGCATGAATGGAATGTCATTTACTGAGATCTGGAAGCCTGAGAACTCTTTAGAATAAGAGATCTGAGTGTGGATATCCACTAGTTAAAAGTAGGTCCCCACTGCCAGGCAAAACCTTTACCATATTGAGTGACACAATATAGAACATTTTTCATTTCCCACTCAGACCGTCATGAGCAGAAAATGCTGATTGTGACTTAACTATTCTACTTTACCCTTAAATCTTCTGTGGTCCACTTCTGTCCCAAAGGTTGATGTTCACATGTGCTTTTTATCCCACCCTTATTATTAGAGCAAGCAAATATTTCTTCACTGAGTTTGTTTCACAGTGAGATTTACATTCGATATTGCTACCATTTTCATAAAGCACATTTTGAGAAGATTGGATGGAATGTTTAGATATTTCACATTACCCTCTATTCAAAAACTTTTGTAAGAATCAAAATATTTATCAATTCAGCCTTTAAAAGAAAGGAGGGGCACCTGGGTGGCTCAGTCAGTTTAGCATCCAACTTTGGCTCAGGTCATGATCTCATGGTTTGTGAGTTCCAGCCCCACTTCAGGCTCTCTACTGTAAGTGCAGAGCCCGCCTCAGATCCTCTGTCTCCCTCTCTCTCTCTCTCTCTCTCTCTCTCTCTCTGCCCCTTCCTCACTTGTGCTCTCTCTCCCTCAAAAATAAATAAATATTTTAAAAATATATTTAAAATATAGGAAATTCTGACACATGCTATAACATGGATGAACCTTCAGGACATATGCTATGTGAAATAAGGCAGTCAGAGAAAATACATCTGGTTCCACTTCTATCAGGTATTTAGAGTAGTCAAAGTCATAGAGTCAGAAAGTGGAATGGTAAGGGCTGGAGGGAGGGGGAATGGGGAATTATTGTTTCATGGGTATATAGAATTTCAGTTTCATAAGTTTAAAAGACTTTTGGAGATGGATGGTGGTTTAGGTGGCACAAAAGTATGAATTTATTTAATACCACTGAGCTGTACACTTAAAAATAAGATGGTAGGGGTACCTGGGTGGCTCAGTCGGTTGAACATCCAACTCTTGATTTTGGCTCAGGTCACAACCCCAGGGTCTTGGGTTCGAGCCGTGCGTTGGGCTCCATGCTGAGTATAGAGCCTGCTTAAGATCCTCTTTCTCTCTCCCTTTGCTCCTCTCCCTGGCTCATGTGCACACTCCCTCTAAAATAAAAATAAGTAAAATAAAAACATAAAAAATTATGATGATAAATGTTATGTTGTATGTATTTTACTATAAAAATAATGGGAAAATATCTAACACTGAGTTTTATATATCATATCATTATTAAATTCATTCAATTATTACTAATTGAGTACCTACTATGTACCAGGCACCTTTATAGGTATTGAAGTGTCCACAGTGAACAAAACAGGCACAATCTCTTGCCTCTTAGAACCTATATTCTAGTTGGGAAAGATAGATTATAAATTAATAAGTATATAAGATAAACTAGAGTAAAGGAAGATGAGTGACAGCGGTGCTCTTTCTTAGTATGATCAGGGAAACCCTCTCTGATTATGCAGCACCTAAGCACAGAGACCTGACTGGTTTTCATTCTTATGCCATTTCCTTTTTATTTTATTTTATTTTTTTGGTTTACTTATTTTTGAGAGAGGGAGAGAGAGCACAAGCGGGGAAGGGGCAGAGAGAGAGGGAGACGCAGAATCCGAAGCAGGATCCAGGCTCCAAGCTGTCAGAGCAGGGCCTGATGCAGGGCTTGAACTCACAGATCATGAGATCAAGACCTGAGCCAAAGTAGAACACTCAACCAATGAGCTACCCAGGTGCCCCTCTTATGCATTTCCAAAGAGAATTTATAATTGTGAGTTAACCAAATACCGCCCCACCGCCCCCGCAAACACATACACACAAAAAAGCTATGCTTGATAAAAAGCTCTTAAATTTCAGTTACTCATTGTTCTCACACTGGTATTGACACTACTTGAGTATTCATCTATGCCTTCTCTTCTGCTTTTAGCCCACACAATTTCATTATTTCTGTTCACACTAACAATTGTTATTTCCTGACATAGACTGAACTTCCCATCCAAGAAATCCAATCTGCTTAAATTTTTTATCTGTCACCTGTGAGGATTTGGTATTGTTTTCATTTTCTATTTGAGGAAACTGTGGCATGGAGAACCTAAAAACACACAAGATTTTTCTGGTAAAACAACACACAAGCTTCAGCCCCCAGCTCAATGTCTACTTTGTTTCATAAGACCTGAATCACCACATTGCTATGGGGATTGAACAAGATAACTTCTCCGAAAGCACTTAACACATCCTTAAGCACATTGTAGGAATTCTTTTTTCTTCAGCATCCTTTTACTAATAAATGGTCCTTAGGGTGATAAAACCACCCCTTGCCACCCTTCCTACCTGGAGAGGGACTTAGCTAGCAACGGATCATTGGCAAGCATTTTTCTTTCCCCTTTGATTGTTTCTAGCCCCTTCCAGCACATGGTAGTAGTTATCTCAGTAATTTGGGGCACTGAGAAGAGTTGGCTACTGGATCATTTTAGTGAGAGTGGCCATGAGGCTAACTTAAAGTGTCCTCTGTCCTGTGAACACCTGGATAACATTGCTTTTGCTGTAGTCAGAAACACTTCATCTCTTCAACAGTCTGTCTTGTTTTGTGTCACCATAGGGACACTCAGTAGCCATAGGAGTGAAATCGCCCCTGGTTTCCTTGCAGCCTGATCCTTAAATCAAAGAAGACTGAAAAATGGGTTCTTTTTTGTCCCTGTCCAAACATTGCAGCTCTTTAATTTCAATTAGCAAAGCTTGAAAGAGAATATTCTGCCAGGAGTAAGTAAAGCAGGAAGGATTCCTTGCCCACCTCCAGTCCTCCTCCTAATTGAAGAGTTGCAGTGTACCCCAGCAGGGCTGTGAAGATTGGGTTTTGGGGAATTCTGGTGCCTGGGGCTCTGCTGTAGCTCCCTTTTTTAAACAAGTGACAGTTCAGAAAGTATAAGCTTCCAGGAGGATTCATTTAACTTTTTAAAGTCTAAAAATTAGCTGCACAAATCAGACTTGTCTACACCCAATGCCAACCTGTTCACTTCAAGCCCTTGCTTTTTCCTCTCAGTAGGTAGCTTTCAAAGCTCCTCCTCCCCTCCTACTGGGGAAGGCCAACCCCCTTCTCTGTGAAACAAGTGTTTGTTCTGGTTGACACGTTAGAATCTCTACGAAAAAAGCAAAGCAAGCCCCTACCTACAACTTCTTAAGTTTCACTGCCTCAGTCAGGGACCCAGCAGCAAACAGAATCCACTCCGAGTGGTACAGATGAAGAGAACTGAAGGTAGGGGCTACGGGCAGAGGAAGGGACAGGATTAAAAGAAGCAAGGCAAGGTGAGTTGCCCACAGGTGCCCCACAACAGTAGAAGTTGTTATTGCTCCTGGAATGGAAGGAACAAGAGAGACATAGTGTGACCAGAGCCAGTGAGAACTGGAAGGGTGGCCCAGCAGAAACTGCAGTCATGGAAGGATGTGACTTTCCCAGAGAGGCTGAAGCAGGGAAGAAATACCCTCCTGCCTCCCAGCCTCCTGCACATGCCTCCATGGCCAACCCAGAGAGGACAGTTCACTGTTGCCCCTTGTGTACGGGTCTTGTTTCCCCAGTTTGCGTGTAGTCAGACTGAAGGCCAGTATTACGTCTTCTAGCTGGTCTGTATCTCATGGGTCTTAACCTAATAGCGCATGGTGCTCAATAAATGCTCTTATTAGATTATTTGAATATAATTAAATTGTAAGAGTGTGAAAATATATAATTAAAAAATAATTCACCAGATATTATCATCATATCATATGTGTGATATATAGTGATTTCTCTTCTTTCTTTTTTTGGGATTATATGTGTATATTTTATTATTGAGATTATATTTGATATATAACATTGTATGAGTTTGATATAAAATGCATTGATTGATACATTTATATATTGCAACATGATTACCACTGTAGTGTTCCTTAACACCTCCATTGTGTCCATGTTTTTACATGTGGTAAGAACATTTAAGATCCAGTATTTTAGCAACTTTGAAGTGTGTAATAATAGAATGGTTAATCTTTTACTTCAATTATATTTTCTATACTATAAAAATTAATTATACTCAAGCTAACAAGAGCATTTATTGAGCACCTATGTGTACAGGCATACTTCATTTTACTGCACTGTGCTTTTTCTTCAACCATATTTTTTACATTATAATAATTAATTATACTCAAATCTAACAGGAGCATTTATTGAGTACTTATGTGTACAGGTATACTCATTTTATTGCACTTTGATTTATTGAGCTTCATAGATACTGCATTTTTTACAAACTGAAGGTTTATGGCAACCCTGCATCAAGCACATCTATCAGTGTCATTTTTTCAATAGCATTTGGTTACATCTCTGTATCACATTTTGATAATTCTCACAATATTTCAAACTTTTTCATTATTATTATTTTTTATTGTTATGGTGATCCATGATCAGTGATCCTTGATTTTACTTTGGTAATTGTTTTGTTATGTACATTATTTTTATTTATTTATTTAGTTAGTTAGTTAGTTAGTTAGTTACTTTGAGAGAGAGATCAGGGGAAGGACAGAAAGAGAGGGAGAAAGACAATCCCAAGCAGGCTCCACACTGTCAGTGCAGAACCTGATGCAGGGCTCAATCTCACAAACCATGAGATCATGACCTGAGCCGAAATCAAGAGCTGGGTGCTTAACTGACTGAGGCACCCATTGTCATGTACATTCTTTCTTAGACATAATGCTATTGCACATTTAATAGACTATAGTATGGTGGAAACATAACTTTTATATACACTGGAAAGCCAAAAAAAATCATTTAAGTCACTTTATTATGATTTTAGCCTTATTACACTGGTCTAGAACAGAACCTGCAGTGTCTGTGAGGCATGCCTGTGATATGATAATAATAAATATCAAATGATAACCCTGAAAATATGCGTGGGGCATCACTGAAAATCAATGAGTGGATCTCAACCAGAAATACAGAGAAGACCCTCTGTTAAATAAAAGTAAAGAAACAGCACAGCCACTGAGAAATGACAGTTAATGGGCATGTTTGACCAGGTACAATATGCACACGACTTCCTGGACACAAGCACTGTCAGAGGGATATTTGCATGGTCTGTTTTAAGAGGTTAAGTGATGAGAGGAGAGAAATGCCATTTCCAGGAAGAAGGCTGACTAAGCCTGAGTGCCCAGGCCCAGCTGGCTATGTGGAATCTATTTAAGACCAGAAGTACTTGGGAGAAAAGGACAGCACTGGTAAAATATGGAACTAGGATTCTAGCAAATGGTCTGTGGCTCAGAAAGATTTTGTCACGATTTACCCTTAAGGTTTTGCAGAATCTGGATTCCTCCGTTGTAAGCATTGCTCTCTGGCTCTCTCTTGCTAGAGCATTGATTAGGTGGGGTCTGGGGCAGGGACATGTCACTGTGCCATAGCTGACTCGCCACCTGGTCTAGCTGACCAAACTGCAGTTTCCTTTACTCCTTTTGACTCATCAGGCACCAAGTCTTGGAAAGCATATTTCCTTGCATTTAAGTAAATGCTAAGTTATATAGACATATGCTGGCAAGAAACGGATCCCTTCTACATCAATGACAAAAAGCCACAAATAACATAGAACAATTAACTTTGATTATCTTAATTAGCAGCATGCACTTTTATGCACAACACATTTTAGATCATGGGCTGGGTTTTTCCTTTGCCCCAGATCATTTCTGAGCCATCTTTTTCTGCCAATACTTGGCATGCCTGCCAAAAATGCAAACTAACTTAAACTTACCTTTGGGCAAACATAGTTAGAATGGACATTGTATATTCAATTCGGTAACCTTTTGGGGAAAAATTAAATGAATGTCCATATGGATTAGCAAAGGAAAGTCAAGTCTAAAGGTCTCCTCTATTATTTAAAGAAATCTGGGTTGCCCCTGCTGCCCCTTCAGCTTAGCATGTGATTTTTCTCTTCTTTTTGACTGCCAACATTCTCAAGCAGGTGGTTATGTCTTCCTGCCTCCTTCTCCCCACCACACATTCCTCATTTAGTCCAAAAAAACTGACTTCATGGCACTTGTGATGGTTAATTTTATGTGTCAACTTGACTGGGCCATGGACTGCTTAAACATTTGGTCAGACATTCTAGGCATGTCTGTAAGGGTGTTTCTGGATGAGATTCAGATTTGAATTGGTAGACTGAGCAAAGTAGATCTCTCTCCCCAGTGTAGGTGGGGCCTCAACCAGTCAAATGAAGACCTAAGTAAAACAAAAAGACTAAGCAAGAGGGAACTTCTCTTGCCTGAGCTGCAAGATTGGTCTTTCCCAGCCTTCAGACTCAGACTGAAACATCTGCTCTTCTTGGGTCTCTAGCCAGGTGGCTTTTGAATTGGAACTTATGCCATTGGCTCTCCTGAATCTCAGTTCTTTGGACTTGGACTTACACATCAGCTTTTCTGGGTCTCCAGCGTGTCCACTGCAGGTATTGGGCTTCTTAGCCTCCATAATTATGTGAGCCAATTTCTTATAATAGATCATATGTATATCATATATACATTATATATAGTAAATAATATCTATAAATAGGTATTTATATACATATACATATACATATAAAATTGATTGTTTCCCTGGAGAACACTGACTAATACAGCACTATTGAAACTAGACTCTCAGGTGTCACCAGTAGTCTTGTAGTCAGGTTCTGTGGGCTGGTCTCTACCTGTCTCTTTGTCGATGCTGACACTCATAGCTCTGCTCACCTCTCATGGGCTCCTCCTTCCTCTCCTCATTTCTTGCTTCACAGTCCTGTTTTCACAACCCTCTCCAGTTCTCACCACTGCACTTCCCCTTTCTCTACTAAATCTTAACTCTGGGTTTCCTCTGCATTCCAGCCCAGTGTCTCCTGCCACCTTTTAGCCACTACTCCTCAATGTTCCCATCTCACCTAAAATTCAGTGTGTCTACCTTCTTTGCCTCTAAATCATCTCTTTCTGTCTCTGAAAACCTGTGTCTGCTTCCCCTACCCCAGGATCCAATTCATCACCAAGTCCTGTTGGTTTTTCCTTTCATTTCCAGACACTACCTTCTTTTCATTCCTTCTGCTTCAATCCTAGTCCAGCCGTCATTCCCATAACAGCCTTCTCATTGGCCTCTTGTCTTCAGCCTCTCTTCTCCTCCATCCTCTTTACCACTCCCAAATTAATAGTAGCAGACATTATTTCATTATGCCTGTCCCCTCCTTAATCACCTCCAGTGACTCAAGGCAAATCCCAGACTTCTTTGCTGAGCTCCTAAGCCTCTCTGCCATCCAATCCACCATTCCAGGCTGACTCTGAGGACAAAATAGAACTCCAGGTAATTGGAGCCATGCTGTACAGGAATGCCTGTACATGACATATAATCTGGGTGAAAAACAATTCACATGAAGTTTACTATAAAACTTTTAGGGAGCTACACATTTCTTAGCCTGCTTTGCAGTTGTTACTATTAGCCACAGTCAGCATCGCCACATTGAGTTAGCTGAGAAGGGGTAATTTGGGAGGTAGTGTTTAACAGTGTGAACTCTCAAATCAAACTCCCTGGGTTTTGAATCCTAGTTCTACCACATATAAGCTGCGTGAACTTGGGCAAATCCCTTAACCTCTTGGGGCCTCAGTTTCATCATCTGCAAAATGGAAATGACAATAGTCACACCCACAGTACTATCATAGGGCTTAGCTGAAAATGGTCAGACAAGTGTAACTGTTCATTATAAAGGCTCTCTGAGTTTTAGTCATGATCGTATTGTTCCTGATGATGAGCTGCCAATGCAGTATTGGAATTACCCTGTGGAGCTGCCCTCCTGGAGTGTCCATATCACAGCTATGAGTGAGTGGGCTCCCTGGTGCTCCCCTGACCTTGGCTCACCTCCAAAAGTTGTAAATGGATGCAGGTCATGGAGGCTCTCTACCTGGAAGTGCCTTTGGTTCTGCCTATTTGCCAGTCACTCTGTTACATGCATTATCTCATTTCACCCTCTCAACAACCCATAAAATGAAACTGAGGCTCTTAGAGACTAAGTAATTTGCCTATGGCTATGTAGCTAGATTTGGGACTCAGATCTCTTGTGCCTCTAGATTTGTCCTAACTCTGCCAAACCCTCCAAGTCACTCTCACTCATTCCTCAGAACTCCACCCCATCTTCCAATAGCAAACAGTTATCTAGTGGGGACATTCATTCATTTTTAGTTTGACTGGAATGGAGGCAAAGCAGAGCAGTGAGATTTCTTTTCTGGCTCCCTGGTTGTTGTCACTGAAGCTTCTACCTTCATAAGCAGTCACCCTAGAAGAGTGGGAAAGGAAGACACTTGGGCCCTGAGAGCACCTCATTCTTCTAAAGTTCACCTCCTTATGTTACCATGGGTCATCAAGGATGATAGGCAGGGCTGAGCTGCCATGGCTCTGGCTGAATTGTTCTTGAGCCAAGGATCGTCAGAGAAGATAGACCAGAAATACACTATTGGACTTAAGTGTTAAGTTTTATATCTGAGAACAGTCTTCCTGGTTGGGCAAATGTTCTCAGGGAAGTCACCATCATGGCCAAATGGTGGATATGAATTCTGCACCTAAGAACTGTACATACCTTTCTTGCAGCTCAAATGCATGATTATCCCAACATTAGTTTAATGGGAAAGGTTTATAAACACTTCACACAGTGACACCAGGGCATGCACTGAAGTCTGTGGAAGCCTGTTTCTTATGTGCCTCCAGTGGTCCTGTTGTCATTACCAATCTAGTCACGACAAGTTCAGTGAAGTTGAGGTAACAAACCCAGAAATCTAGTAGCTTAATACAACAAAAGCTTTCTTCTTGTTCATACAAAGTCTGAACACTGGGAGTCTTCCCTGCATTGCCTCTATTTGGGGACAATGCCATCTCAACAGGAGATTCCTAGAGTGACCATCGCAGAGAACAAAAGAGCACAGAGGTGGCACATAAACTCTTAAATGCCTAAGCCTGGATGTGACATACAGTAGCTCCACACATACTTTAGTGTCTAGAACTAGTCACATGGTTCTGCCTAACTACAGCAGGAAAGAGGAATGTCATTGTCCTTGGTGAAGAGGAAGAATAGAATCAGATATGCAAGCATACTAGTAATCTCTACCATAATATTTACATAAGAAACCACCAGAAACATAAAATCAGAGTTCCTCAAACTTGTCCTAATAAGAATATACTTTTTTATTAACTATTTAACTATATTTTATTAACTATAAAGGTAATACATCTTCATGGTAGAAATAATTCAAAGTGCATAGGAAAATATCAGGTGAAAAGTAGAATTCCACTATCTTATTCTTCCTCTCCCCCCATCCCAAGTCCTTCCCAGATGTTTCCTATATATTCTTTCAGCTATTGTTTTCTACTCAGTAAGCTACTTAGGTAGCTTTTCATATCAAAACAGCAAAGAGCTACTACCTTCTTTTAATTGCCTACTTAAAAATGCCCCAGTCAACCCCTATGAATGAACATTTAGGTTGTTTTCCATTTCAAACTATCATAAACCATGCTGTCTCTGCAAAGTTCAGTGGATGTAGTATATGCTAAGATAAAATTCTACACATGGAACACATAGTCAAAGGGTATAGGCATTTCAAATCTTGAAATGTACTGCTTAATTGCCCTCCCAAAAGGCAAAAGGTAGGGCCGGCTATCTAAATATTGATGACATAGAGGAATTTTTGTGAATTTTGCTAGGCATGATAATGATATTTTTTAAGTTCTTATCTGTTAGAGATAATTACTGAAGTGTTTGTTGGAGAAATGATATGATGATTTAGATTTGCTTTTTAAAAAAACTCAAGCAAAAAAAAAAGTGGATATGAAATGGATGAAGCAAGAATGGCAAACTATCATTGTTGAAGTGGGCGATTCATTATACTCCTCTCTCGACCTTTGTGTGTATTTGATATTTTCCATAATAAAAAGTTAATTCTTTATGTTTATTCTAAGAGGAGATGTTTGAGAGGCTTATTACAGCACATTATCAACTTCCTGATTAAAGTCAGTGGGGCCCTGGGTGACAGCAAGTCTCGTGTGGTTAGCCAGGAAGAGTTGGAGAGAAATGGGGGATTTAGAACAAGGGGAAGAAAAATAGTTATAGGAGAAAGAGAAGGAAGAATTTGGAGAAGGTGAAGAAGGAGAGAGATTGCCAGTCCTGTCATCCTCTCCTCCCTCCAAGTGAACCACACCAGAAACTGTCGCTTTTCGAGGGTGGAATTGCACCTGAGCATGTAAGACTCTGCACAGCAAGGGAGGGTGGGTGACAAGGGAGTAGAGAGGGGAGACAGAGTGGGCAGGGAGAGAGAGGAAAGGTTTCCAACTCAATGTGCAGCAACACCTCCCTCGATAAAGCCATTTAGCATGCCAGGGAAGCCCCTGAACTTTACGAAGCACCCAGGTTCAAATCCCCTCCCAGGCCAAGCAGGTATGCTTATCTTCCCAGCTGTCCAACCAAAATTGTTCGGCAATCACCCAGGATCAAGCTGATATTTAGATGATTCCCCTATTGTCACTAAATTCTAGATTCAAAAGTTGTGACCATGAATGTATGATTTTTGTCTATGCGTAAATCCTCTGTGCCTAGAGTGAAAAAATAAATTGTAAATGTGAGAGAATTCTCTATTTTTTAAGGAAGGATATGTGCACTTAGCCGCGTGAACCCGAGTATGGTTGGTGATTATGTCCTCCTCTGGCAGATTTATTGCAGAAATGACTAAATCCAAGTACTGTCTTCTCTTAGGATCTGAAATACTGATTTTTAAGAATTCTGTGAAAGATACCACTGTAAATAAAAGGGTCGTTCTGAACACACCTTTTCAGAACTTCATGAAAAAAGGCTACTCTGCAGCCAGGTGACCAAACATGTGTGCTCACCATGTGCACTATACTCTGTTTCCAGCCTTGATCGCCGTCCTGGCCTTGTGTCAGACCCTTCTGTGTGCGTAGTAAGAGCCAACCAAGTGGCCAAGACAAAAATGTGTTGGGCTCAACCTACCCATGGAAATCCAGGATGCCCCACGGGGTTTGTTTTCATCCTTGACATCCAATGCAATTGGGCACACACTTGCAGTTGCTGTAGCAGATGCTAAAGAAAAGGGGAGATGTCCTGATGAGAAACTGATTATCTTTTTAAATTTTTTAAAATGTTTTATTTATTTTTGAGAGAGAGACAGAGACAGAGTACCAGCAGGGGAGGGGCAGAGAGAGAAAGAGAGACAGACAGACAGACAGACAATCTGAAGCAGGCTCCAGGCTCTGAGCTGTCAGCACAGAGCCCAATGCGGGGCTCAAACACACAAGCCATGAGATCATGACCTGAGCTGAAGTCCAACGCTTAACTGACTGAGCCACCCAGGTGCCCTGATTATCCTTTTTAAAAGGAGTCATCAATTCAATGCTGATCCATGGCAGGGGATCCACTCAGCATGTGGCCAAACAATTCTTCCAGTGACATTCTGCCTCTGTGCTATCACAGCACTGCACTCCAGTGGTACAAGAAGTAGGAAAAGAGCTTTTGAAAATTATGGAAAAGAGTATTTGAAAGCTAATCTGTTTGTAAAGTCTCCCCTTGAAGCTTCCACTTCTCTTTCTCCTAAGCTTTAAGCCCTGGTCCTGGGCCAGAAAGGCAAATTCCCAGCCCATAAACACTGAAAATCACATCTAGAACGATCTGGCCTGCTATGACAGAATGAATAGTTAATACAGAGGGGCCCATATGCCGACCAAAATGTATGTACTCTAATGTGGTGTCCATTATGGCAGCCATTAGCCACTGTGGCTCCTTAAATTCAAATTAATTAAAACTAGCAAAAATTTAAAATTCAGTTCTTCAGTCACACCAGCCACATTTCAAGTGCCTAGTAGTCACCTGTGCTAGGGGCTACCCCACTGGACAGCGTAGATCTAGAACATTTCCATCACCACAGAAAGGTCTACTGGGCAGTGCTACTGCTCTGATACCATCATTTAAACTGGTATGAGGTCTTTGAAAGGCCCCAAAATCCATGTGAAGGCAAATGATGGAAAACGGTAGATTAGGCTGTAGCCAGGGAGCATAGCTATGCATACATCCTCTCCTCCATTCTCTCATTCCTGTCTCAAATGTTATCATGAGCATCATTTCATAAGAGAAGTGTCCTGAGTGCTCATGGAGTTCAGAGAAGCAAAAACCGCTTCCAGCTTGAGAAAAGGCCCTCAAAGCAGGAGGAATATAGTGGTGAAGGAAACAGCATCCCAAGCAGGAAGAAGGGCCTGAGCAGAGGCACTGAGGCAGACAGGTTCTTCCCTAGAGAAAAGTGCTCCTCCTCTCTCCTAGCTGCCAGCCTGAGGCTCTCACCCCTGCCAGCTAGCTAATTACCTCAGTGCACCCTGTCAAGCCATGGGGGGTGAATGTCTAGACCAATTGTCCTCAGTTTTGATTAAGGCTCAGTTATAGAGAAGAGAATTCACTTTAGCAAGTTAAAGTGGGATATCAGACGACTGTATCCAGTAAAGCTGAAGAAACAGACATTAGGTGGAGCTTTCAGGAGTGACTTTGAACACCAGACCACCAAGGAAACTGCTGCTTGGTGATCAGGATGCCACCATGATCAGGAAGCAGTACAGTCAGGACATGACCACCATTGAAATCCCAACACAGCCATGAACGTGCTGCCAGAGAAACAACGGGCCCAGAAAATACAGGCTCCACCCCTGTCACCTTCCACAATTCATGCAGATACATGAATAGGAATCCATTCCTCCCCCACCTGCCATGCCCTCGCACCCCCCAATCATGGGAGATCAGTTATACTCCAGGATAGAGCAACTTTCAAAAGTCAAAACCTGAGACCTATGAGAAGACTGCTAAAAGTAGAAAGCAGGAAACAACATTCCTATAATCACATTAACAAGAAAGAGAAGTCTGGAAAATACTTTAAGGCTCCTGGGTGTCCTTTATAAATCAAGAGTTCCAGAACTATGCATCCTCTTTGCTTGGATGTAGCTACTGTGATTCCTAGCATTTTTCAAAGAACTATAGTAAGCTTGGGGAGGAGGGGGCACCAGGGAGGAGGTTGTACAGCATCCCATCCAGCCACACACGCATGAGAACTGAGGAAGGCTATTTTTAGGGTGAATTTCCAAGTCTGAAAAATGCTAGTAGGAAGTTGGCACCCAGCTCCTGGTTTTGTTGGTCATATCAGTCCCTGCTGAGGAAAGCAAACAGCAAGTAACTGTAGAACACACCTGTCTACAGCAGCTGTTTGATGTTAGCAGTCTTTGATTGTCAACCAAGCAATTTGCGTAGGTTTTGGAAACAAGGGAAGGAGATTGTCAAGAGCCAGAAGAGCAGGTGACATGCAGCATGCCTGTGTGCTCCCAGCAGTCAGGAGGAGAATGCAAGAGTGAGAGATTGGCACCAGAGGTAGCGTGCTTTGGAGAAGTGACAGCCTCCTATGGGGAAGTAATGGGATCTCTGCAATGAAGTGCCAACTCCCTACCCCAATAAAGCCTTGATGTGGCTAGAGTCCATGCTACTTGTAAACAATTCTAATGAGTGTCAGGGTGGGACTTGTAGAAGAAAAAAAACACATGGTTCTTAGCATGGCTAGAGAAAAACTTCAGTAAGGACTCCAGATGGATGCTAGCCAGAATGGTTTCTAATTTATAATAACTTTGTTTACTTATTTTTGCCTGTCCTTCAGATTCAGCTCAAATCCCATATCAACTCATTCACTCATTCATTCATTCATTCATTCACATCTACTCAGTCCACTCTACCTTCTGCATATAAGCTCCTAGTCAGAGTATCCACAGAGAGACAAGTGAAAGAGGCAATCTTCTCTCTAAAAGGGAGATAAAACATCAATAAATAACTCTCGTACAAGCTGTCGGGTGACATAAAAGTGGTGTGAAAATTCCAGGATAGGAGAATTTACTTAGGTGGAGGAAAATGAAGAAAAGGATTTGGAAGACTTTCTTGGAGGAAGCACCCTCTGTGAAAGCTTCATTACCACCTCATCCTTGAGATTCAGCCTCTCTGAACAGCCAGAGTACTCTGCCAGTCGGCCAAAACCTACCTTGTGTAGTTAGTGGCCTTTCAATATATCTAGTCTTCTAGTTTATATCTGACCAAAACAATGAGCTTTGAATGAACTGAGATGATGTGTATAAAGAAAGGTGGTTAGCCATATAGTTGGTAATTAATAAATATTAGCCCTTTTTGAGGATGGAAATAAGCCCAGAGGAAAAAGTAAATGTGGTGGAAATTCAGGACAATACCTTCACCAACTTCAGTGTTAAAGGACTGGTATTGGGCAGCTCTGCTTGAATTCTTTATTATTATTTATTTTAGAGCCAGGTCCTTCTGCAATCCAGAAAAGTGTTTGCTTTTGTGTTGGGAGAATTACTCTGACAATCGCTATTTGTTCTTAAGTATCATATTCAGAGGAGGCATACACGATTCTAACAGAATTACAAACCAGATATAATGTGAGAAGTATTGAAGAACTCTCTAACAACTGTTGGGAAAGAGGAGTATCTATAATGCAAATGTGGACATAGTTCCTCTAACACCTCTCAAACTCCAGTTTAATTTTAAATCCATAATGCATTGTTCTAAGGGTAACTGTTCAGCATAAAATTATGAGCTCAAATTAGTGTCTCATCACCGTCTCAGGGGAAAGTCTGAGAACTGAAGAGGCAGAGCCAAATGTCAGCTTTCCCACCAGACGTTTCCAGGTCAGCGTTGAAGCAGTGCTGGGAAAAGAGCTGGAAAAGCAATGATGTACTCACGAATCAGGATTCTCTGAGAATCTGGAGAGCTCTGTAAATCTGTCCCACGGGTGGGGTTGGGAACAAGGAGTTATTCAGACTGTGCAACAATAAATAAAAGAGCGATAAGTATATAGTCAGCCAGACAGAGGACCATAATCCACTAAAGCACCCAGAGACCCCACAAAGAACAGCCTCAGTATATGTCACCAGCATCATGCAGAATTGGGGCCCACAGATAGTCTACTAACCCCCTAATAGAGAATGCCCAACTAAGACGTGAGCTGTTTCCTTCAAGCAGAGCCCATCACTAGTGGATCATTGTCTTGCCTTCCCAATGCAAGAGATGGGGAGGAGAACACCAGATATCATTTACCAGATATCATGGTAAATTTTAGATGTACACCCAATCTTCACAGGCATCCCATGGAAGCCAAAATTCTGTGCTGTCACACAACAAAGAATTATTTGAATCAAAATGCCAACTGTGCCAAGGTTGAGAACCTCTGGCCTAGATGCCATGCATGCACTTCACTCTGAGGTCTTTCCCCTTAGGTAGACACATTCTCAGGCTTCAGGGATTAAGTCCCCTCTTCAGTCAGGATTCACAGACTTTTCTCTACTTCTCCCCTTCCTGTTATCCGTCCTCCCCTTTCACTCTTCCCAGCTTGAGGAAATCTCTTTTAGGCCCTGGGGAATTCTTCTGTCTTCATGTTCTTCAGGACACCAGGCCTATGCTATCAAATCCTCTCTCCAAAATTGACAGGGAGGGGTAGCATAGGCATTTGGTGCAGGACAGCTCTTGCCCATTCATTATTGGACATTTACCATCTCTAGCCCCTAGAGAACAAAATGTGGACAACACCTTCCATTCATTTGAACTACCAACAAAACTCATGGCATACATTTCCAAAACCCCTCTTAGGGCTGCTAATACCCTAATGGAACCTTTACCCTAAGAACTCAAGCTTTAGTAATATGGAAGCCAGAAAGACTTCCATTCTGCCTTGTGGCATGCCTCCCCTAAGGCAATGACCAATCAAATTACTCGTTTGTAGGAAGGGAAGGAAAAGAGGAAAAGAAAGAAAAACAAAATAGATTGATATATCTAAATAGCATCCTGCCATGTTGAGGATACTTTCTGTATAGAGGCTCATAGGATCTATAAAAGTTTGAAGCAATCCAGGGATTTTTTTTCTACCAGCCATCTCAAAACCCAGTGTTAAAACTCTGTTTGTTTGTTTGTTTGTTTGTATCACTATATCATGTATCTACCTGACATCCCTGAGTCTTTATCCATTTCTGACCCCATCCCTATACCACCAAGGACAGGTAGGGAAGATGTTCTAGATGAAGAAGGCACAGGAAAGGGTCAGGATGTCTAGTTCTTGCATTACCAGATAGGTAAAGATGGAGTGATTTGTATTTTGGCAGAGTCAACTTGCTCAAATGACACCTTCACTCTGAGGCTCACTGCTTCTTAGGCAGATTTATACAGGAGGTTTCTTGCAAAGGAGACTTGCCTTCTCATTTGCCACCAGGATCCACGATGCCCAAAAGAGAATATTGGGTTGGGTTGGGTTGGGTTGCCTCCATCTGATCTGGAAAACTCTAGTGAGTAGAATCTACATCAAGCTTGTTCAGAGGCAGTTGGCCCCTTTGTGCTCAACCCACAGGTAGTTACCTTCTGCTCAAGCACCAACCTCCATCCATTCACCCATGGGCTGGTTCTTTCCCAAGATCCAACTATAACAAATTGTGCAGGAAGGGGCTATTTCCCACAGAAAACACAGGAACTCTGGCCCTCAGCCTGTCCATACGTGGTGGAAAGAACACTGAATCAAGTGTCCTGAGATCTAGTTCTTATCCTTACTCTCTGATTTTGTCCTAGCCCCAACCTTTCCACATCCTAATTTCTCATCTGTGAAACATGCCCCACCTATATCACAGATTGTGCAGTTCAAATAAGATAATATTATGGAAGTACTTTGAAAATCTATAAGAACTATAATAATGTTATTCCTTGACTATAGATTAATGAACACAGTAAAATTGCTATTGCAGGTATTAGCATAATAGCACAGATTGCCGTTCCCTTTAATGAAATTCATCAGGGATAAAATTCTTATACTTTTTCCTGACATTCTGCCACCATGCTTCTTCAGTCAGAGGCCATGAAGCTCAGTGGTCCCCAGCCCCATTCTTCTATATAGGTAAAGCGTCCAGAAGACCCCTCTGCCTAAAGGGACATGGCTTAGATACAGATTAGACATCCTCCTAGAACCTTCCAAGGTTCCAGTATTTTTTTTTACCAGTATTATTGCTTGCTTGAACAGCTCTAACAAGAGGGTCAACAAATATTTTTAACTGGTAAGCATGGAAATGATGCTCCAGAATAAATCAAACCAAGTTTGATTAGAAAACATGTTCAGTTTTGTGAATAGCTGCACATTTTGCCAGTTATGAGGACAGAGCTTCCTCTCCTAGCCAGAGAGAGCTGGAGTTGGTATAAAGTCCCTGATGAAAGCTAAAGGGCTGGCTCTCCCTGAGGACATCCCCCCCCCCCCCCGGCTCTGCCCCACAGACAGGGGCGGGCCAAAGGTGTTTGGCAAAGGCCTCCCAGAGGCTCTGGAGTGGCAGGCCAGGCATAGAGCCATGTGTGCTACCAACAGCTTGGCATGTGGTTTTCTCCCTCCAGATCCAAATGTCACATTGCTGATAGAAAATTCATCACAATACTTCTCTTCATTTCCTCTCTGGCTACTTTTCCCTCACAGGTTTCATGAAGATTTCCATAATCACCACACTCTCTGGGTAGAGTCAGCAACGACCGCCAGCAGCTGTCCTAATTCCACGCTGCCATTCCTCTCTTCTCAGCTCTTTCCACGTTTCCTATTCCAGCACAGGATTAGAACAGTGTTACTAGCTGGGTAAGTGATTTGCAACTACATTTCCCCCCTTATTAAAGGAAAGTACCCACTTAAACGAAGCTACTGCAGAAACCATCCCCCACCTTTTTTTCCCCTCCAAAGACCTTTCTTACCATCTCCCTGTGTTTTTAAGTTTCCTTTTGCTTGACCTTCAACATGGACTTTCTAAGGGCTGGACTCTACCTTGTCTTCATTTAGACAGTAAAGCGGGTTTTACGTCCTTTTAAAGTGACATTCGTAAAAGAGGGAGGTCATCAGAGAGGTAGGGCCGTGCAAAGACTCGGCCAGGGAGGACACTGCCTTGTGCCTCAGAACACAGGCAGACCACTGACAACACCTGAACAGACAGGGGAGAGGTGACCTTGGGTTGGAAACAAAGAACTGGGCCCCGGAAACATGCCTCTTCACTCCCCACATCAACACAGCAACTCACCCTGGGAAGAGAAAGAACACAGAAAACAAAGGCTCATTTGGCATCTCTGATATCATCTTTGGAAGTGAATAAGACAAATAACTTAAAAGGGGCAGGAGAGATCGATGATGCTGCTAACTTGAGACTGTCCATATGAGAGACTCTGATTTATCAGCCTTCATAAGAGCGGATAAGCTCTGAAATGAGTGTTCTGTGATCGGCGGCTGTACCTCCTGCTAATCTGTGTTGCTGTCCTGGCTGGGGGAGGAGGGGGAAGGGGGGTATGTGTGGAGGGGGAGGGGACTGTGAGGGGGACTGAAAATACACACTTTGATTCCGTTATTCACTGATCCACCAGTTTGCCCTCTTACCATGGGGCTGTTAATTGTGCCATTCCAAGGTGCAGCCCAGAGCTGGTGGGAATCATATTTCAGAACAGGTTTGGGGTAGGGGGAGAAAAAGCTATTGCTGAGAGTGGAGCCCTGTCATTTTTTTTTTACCAGTATTATTATGAAAGCTGTGTTCCTTGTATTAGCAGAATGGAGTCAGAGAAACCAAACCATGCAGCCATTTGGGAAGGAGGAGGGGAGTTCTCCCCAGGGCAGGAGGACGCTCGGGATCCAGCAGGGAGAGGGAAGCTATTATTAAAAATAGAATAAGAAAATAGAGCTGTAAAGTGGGTGAGTAGCCGGGCCAAATATTGGTGCAGAGCAGTGTCTGAGCACTGGCTGAGGCTGCCTGAGTAAGATTAAAATCTGCAGGGAAATTTTGTTCCTTAGCACTGGCAGAAATTAGGAATAAATTCAATTGCATTCTGCACAATAGCTGGAAGCGATTGAGGTTAAGTGGCCTCACTCTCTGATGTGTTAGTATTACTGAGCACTCTCTGCCCATGTGACTCGGTGCAATCGGCTCTTGGAACACGTCGCCATGGCAACTGATGATTTCTATTACAGTACATTCAAGTTCACATTCTAGGCCTGTCATATGCTTGGAAATTTCCAGTTAAAATATTTATTTATGAAAAAGGCAAAAAAAAAAAAAGCCACCCCCAGACTCTTTCAGGGATAGAAAACAAAAAGGTATACCCCGATGCAGAATGATTTATCTGCAGAGGAGGAGAGATGGCTACATTTTCACTTAGCTGTTGCCACCAAACAAAAACATTTCCCCATGGGGTGGCCAACTTTGGGTGGGGGGAGGGAGCAAGTTGAAATCTTACCAACGGTGGTTTGTATGCAGGTGTGATGTCAGTGTGAGTGCAAAGTGACAGAAGTGTCCTGAAAAGCCTAAGAATCAGAGTTTCCACTTGGTTCTCTGAGGCACATGGTCCCAAATGCAGCTTCCCACTGAGGTTTTGCACTGTTTCTGAGTCAACTCTCACCCAGAAAAGAGCAGGACTGACCCCTCAGCCATGAGGAAGGAGTGGAGAGCTCTCTCATTGGGTGGGTTGATATTCCAGGGCCCCCAGATATTCTCAAACCAACCCCAGGAGAGGCGGAGGGCAGCCCAGGACATAACACGGCAGACTGCTCTCTCACAGAAGCCATAACCGTGTTCCCTGACAGAGGTATGTGAGGCTTTCTGTGTATACACCTCCCAGGCACTGCCCACAGGGTCCCAAGGACCCCCAGCCCCTTCACTAAAACTATCGTTTAAACTCGTATATGCCCACTGGCTTCTCCCCGGAGAAAGACAGTCGAGGGTTAAACTAAACCTTTGCTCAGAAAGCAAGCATTGTTTCTTTGCCATGCACTACAACGGGGAGAGATTGCTAACAAGCCCTCCTGGCTTCCTCTACTTTTTCGCCTTAGTCAAGCACATTAAATATGTTAATGAAACATTCCCCAATGCTTTCACTATCAGAAGTTTCCAGGTGGCTGTGATGACCCGAGGTGCCCAATTACCTGGTGAGGGCATCCCATGACTCACAGATGGTTCTCTCTCTAGCTATTAAAATCTCCAGAATCTTTTTTTACCTTGTGACTTCTGCTGTATCTGATTGGAATTGAACGATGATTGATACCTACAACCTACTTTGTTAGTGGCGCACAGTTTTCTGAATTTTCCCCATTGTAAGAGTCACTGGGATGCTTGTTTTAGAGACATGTCCCTGAGTGTAGTCCCCAGACCTACTAAGTCAGAATCTCCAGGGAAATGCGCCTGGAAATCTGTATTCTTAACACCAAGCAAATTTGAGTGGCACTGTACTTGGATTGTGGACCTATTAACAATATTAGGGCTATCTTTCAAAAATTATCTCACTGACATACTCCTAATGTCTCTATGTAAGGCACTGAGCCAGATGTCTCCTGGGAAATTCCTAACCATTACTGGTGTAAAATGTGACAAAAAAGATTGGGCAGTATTAAAGAAACGTAAAGAACGGACTGATGGTTGTGGCTCTGGAGATTCCCCAATGGAAACATGAATGAATTCGGTCTTCTAAATGTGAAAATATTTTCTATGCAACCAAATAGTCATCACATGTGTAAGAAAACAACTTCTTCTTAAAACTCAGGTTAACTAATGTGCCAATCCAGCAGCTCTAAGAGAGGAGTATTGTGCATATAAAACAGATGGAACTGGTTAGGGATGGGTGGGAGTGAATTACAGGGTTAAATTTTTAGTCCCACTCGGCAGCTTTATCTATGAGGATTTATAAGACAGGCGTTACGTTTACAGACTGTGTTATGTTATTGCTGACTGCGCGTGTGAAAAGGTAGGGGAGGCAGCATGAAAGATGGCAGCACTAAAGCCAGAATCCTGGCCAGGATGGGTGTGTGTTCTGCGTTCAGCAGAGAAAACACCAAACATAGAAGTAGCCCCTGCACCTTCTACTCCTGGTATGAGTGAGTGGTGCCTGGATGTGCCACTCTGTTGAGGAACTCTAGATAAAGACTTTGGTGTCAACACCACTCAGATTGATGGTTCTCCCAGATCTGGGGGCACAGATTGACAAACTTTCTGTTGGTCTGTTGACCCAAAGGGTGAGAAGTCAGATCCAAGGGTGGGCACTTGAGGAAATTAGAGCAGCCATGGTTAGTTCTTGAATCAAGTCAAGAGTTCCAGAGAACTCCTTCACATACGCACGCACGCACACACTCGCGCGCGCACACACACACAATTCTGTAAGCGCTGAGAGAGAGACAGAGAGATTTAATAAGTCCTTCTAGAGCCTGGATTCATGGATCCAGAAATTACTTTTTCAGATTCTGGAGTGGATTACAGACCAGTAGGCCCTATCCAGCTAAGGAAACGGCAGGACCTCAAGCCCAAAATGGTCTGGCCAAGCCTAGCTCAGCCTGTCCCCTTTGTGTGGGGCAGCAGCGTCACCTAGTGATCCTGTGGTTTAAGTGCAAGCTCTTTTCCTTGGAACTGTCCTATTTGATCAAACTGTAAAGAGATCAATTATCCATATTAATGAGTAAGAGTAGGAGTATATATATTCCCAGACTGGAGATGACCCCCAATTCTGTCTTTGTTTAGCCTGAAATGCATTCTGTGACTGTGTAGCATTTGGGTTTTCCATCCAAGCGCCATAAAAGAGAATACGACTAAGCTCTTGCCAGGCAGGTGAAGGGTGAAGGAGGAGGAGGGGTTAACAAGGTTAAAGGGGGCTGGGTCCTTGTGTCATTTCAGGTCCTCCAAGAAGCAAATGCTGAGATGAAGTCAGACATGCAAGACACTTAGTATGGTTAACACCTGTGAAAAATAAAGGAGAAAGGGAGTCAGAGTAGGCAGGGAGAGCCTTCAGACCACCACACAGGTCAGAAATGTGTGAAAAGAAGAAGGGGAAGGAAAGATGATGAAGCAGGGAGAACTTCAGACTGCTGTGCAGCTGGAGAAGGGTTTGGCCAGCCCAACAGCGCAATCTGATGCAAAAAGATCATCTGCAGTTGAGTCCTACACTGGCCAGAAAGGGTGAGCCCTGGTACCATCCGTGGGCCTGGTTATTGGTCTGGGGTTTCTCTGGAGATGCTCAGAACTGTCAACTAACTGCATGCCTTCTGGCAGGTTCTCTCTTGAAGGGAGACCCTAGCAGCATGACTCTATGGCTACCACAGACTCCAAGGGAAGCTGTCTCAAGATCACATATTTGCCGGCAGATCACCATGTCTACACATGAACACTATCAAAAGCAGAGAATAAAGGAACCCTGTGGAGGGGTGCATCTGAATTGATGAGTGTAAAATCTAGCACTTGTTCTCATTCCATTAATTATTGTAAACTAGAAAGAGGGACTCCAAGCAGCATTTATTAATCTTGCCTTTCTAAACAGCAAGCTGCCTGCCATCTGTGGTGTGTTCTCTGCCTAGGAAACCAAGATCATTGTCAACAATCTGGAATACCAACAGCACTTTGGCTTCTTTGTCAAGGATAGATTTGGGTCTGAAAATGTCTACATCCTACCCAAGGCATGAACAATGACCTCACATCTATGCTGACTCTCTCCCTCCTGTAACTGCCAGAGACACCACTGCCCTGGCGATATGACCTGAT
Source organism: Cryptoprocta ferox (assembly GCA_028646485.1). Classification (NCBI taxonomy): domain Eukaryota; kingdom Metazoa; phylum Chordata; class Mammalia; order Carnivora; family Eupleridae; genus Cryptoprocta; species Cryptoprocta ferox. Next base: position 42,758,618 of record CM053563.1, read on the forward strand.
CTCTATATTTAAAAACATTAAGGAACTTGCTCAAGTTCAAGGATTTTCAGAAATCCAATTTGGGTGAATCAGGAAACCCAGATAGCTCCACAGGCAAGGGCACAAAGTTTTCAAATCACAGTTAAGCCACAAAGGCCCAGAATACCTTGAATAAAAAATGCAAGGAGCTGCTTGACAAAGAATCTTGAAAAGATCTAAGGGTGGAAGAATGGTCCACTGCGGAAATAGAGAAAGGATGAGGAAAAGCCAAAAAAAAAAAAAAAAAAAAAGTGAATGCACAAACTCCTTCTAAAGCTTGTCAAGGTAAGAAAGATAAGAGCAGCAGAGAAGGCAGAATGACTTACTACCACCAAAGAGGTTAAAGGCAAGGAAAACGGGCTGGGGAGGGAAAAGCATGGGCAATGAAGTGGCTGGACTAATAAATGAGAAGGCGAGTGAAATTAATGATGACTCTGAGTGGCAACGATACCAAGCTGCTCTATTAAATTGGTCTTTAACAAGAAAAATAAAGGAAGGCAGCATAGATAATTAGCAAGTAATGAAGACTTTAAATATAGACATTGAAATAAACCAGGTAAGGGAATACTTGAAAACATGGTACAATATGTAAATCAGCAGGTCCACATAACACGCGATTCCCCAACCTTAAGGGAATAAATTAATGAACTTGCTGAACTACTGGCCATTATTTTCAAAGATTCCAAGAGACCAAGGATTATAAAATGAAAATATTTGACTGGTCTTAGACCAAAAAAAACACAAAAAACCAGCCTTCATAATTATTATACCTGCCACTATACTCTCTCCCCATCTCATGGGGATGTTGTAATGACAAATGTGATTAGAAATATTAATCTACGTAGAGGAAAACCTGGGGGGAGGGGTAGCTAGTGCTGGTTTGTATGATCCAAGCTGACAGACTGGGGCTGGGTCATATGATCAGGAGCACTACATATATTTGACCTTTTATTCAGTAGAATGCATGTGGGGGTTGTATAATTATATTTTTGTTTTTTAAGCTGTATAAAATCAGGTCACATCCCCAGAGGGCAAGGGAGAGAAAGCCTTCCTACTAGGTGCACATCTATGATGCTAAAATTTCTAAGGATAATCCACAGATGGATAAAGGAGTGTAGGCAATATCAAAAACCTGCACGCTCTCTCTTTAATAAGTAGACTGCAACACATTATTATTTAATTTAATCAAAATAACTAATACATTAGAATTACAAAGAATACAGATAAGCAGCAATAATAATCACCTAAAATCCTGCCACTGCTTATAAAATTTAATGTATTTGCATCCATAGTTTTTCACATAAAAATAAATATAGAAGTTATTTTTATAAAAATTGGATGCGTCCTATATGTAGAATGGCCCATATACATACAATATAATTGGTCTTTTTCCCATGTACTGTAATACACACATCCTCCCATTACTCTAAAATGCTGCATGGTCGTTTAACCAACAACTTCTGGACATTTAGATTAGTTCCCCTACTTCCATTTTGCTGTCACTAACTCTGCAGTTAACATCCTTAAACAAACATCCTTAAACAAACATCTTCATAGGCTTATTCTTTCTTCCCTTAGAATAAAATCCCATAAAGGGAATTGCCAAGTCAATTGTCCTTTCTTTTGGACTTTTGTTCCATATTGCTAAATTACTTTCAAGAAAGAAGGCAATTAACACTCCACGAACAATAAATGAAAGTGCGCGTTTCCTCAATACGCACACCAAATGTTTTAATCTTTCAATTCAATAACATTTTAAACATCTTATAACAGCTGAATTTGATTAGATAGAACAAAACACCTGAGGAAATTTATGTATTTTTCTATACTGACCTGAACCAATTTGGAGGAATTCTCTTTTCTTTCTCTCCCCCTCCCTTGTTTCCTGCCTGCCTGCCTGTGACTCCCTTTCTTTTTGAATCATAGCTGCATTGTCATATTTTTCATAAAGCTGGGTAAGAAATTCAAACAGCACTATTGAAAAGAACAACCTGGCACTACCTTATGAAGTTAAACTTTCACAAGCCTTTGAAGCGGGCCTACACATTGGAGAAACACTCGCATAAGTGCCTGAGAAGGCCCAGGAAGGCACACGGCAGCCCTGTTCTGCCCTAACTAAGGACCCAACCACACCTACCCATACATCCCCAGGAAAATGGATGAGTAAACTGTGCCGTATTCCCACACCAGATCGTCATATGGCAGTGAAAGGGATGAGCCACAGATAAACACAACCACACACACGGACGAATCTCAGAAGCCGCTTGAAATGAAAATAGCAAGTTGCAAAAGATTAAGTACGGGATGATAAAATTTTTATAAAGCCCAAAAGCAAGTAAACATAATTAACATATTGCTGGCAGTGGGGGTGCATATATATGGGATAAAAGCTTTTTTTCTCAGATAAATAATAATCACAAAATTTAGGATGGTGGTTATCTCTGAGGGTGAAGGCAGGGTCAGAAGAATGAAACAGAGGGAACTCATAGATGCCGCGCCGGGTTTCTATGTTTTAGATCCCAGAGGGTGCACACATATTATCATTCCATGTATGTTCTGAGCGTCTGAATGGATCAACCACAGAGAGGTGATTATGTATTGCACACGCACTAGTTAGCAAATTTCATTTGCTGATACGTCAAATAGCGCTCTGATGTCCCCAGAGAGCACAAGTGATTTTTCACTGCTAAAGCCAGGCCCCATACTTTCCTGGCTGGGTGCCTGCCACTGAAATTACAGAACAGAGCCTCTCCCAAGGCTTCCACAGTCCCCCAGAGAAGGGCTGTACCCCCACATCTCAAGTGGAGAATTTCCTCCACTCTGGAGAATCAGGAAGGGAGAAAAATGAACCAGAATGTACAACAGACACAACTTCGAGAGGAATTCCCTAAGGCTCAGGGCTACGACCTTACCCATTCTTGTGTTCTTTTCTAAAAATAGATCCCGAATTCTGGTAAATGGTTAGAGGAAAATAGCCTATTTTTAAAGGAGAAGTCCTAAATAGCGAAATCATTTTGCTTAAGCAATGAGCCAAGTCGCTTCTAATGAGGTTGTGGCATTACTGGAAATAAGAGATATATTTAAATAAATAGTCCATACATTACCCCAATAAATCACTTGAAAAATATTCTTGAATGTACTAAATGTATTTTTAGTGGCATATGCTGACCTTTCTGGAAAAAGAAAGACAATGCTGGAACATTTTGAGAATAAACATTTATCCAAATTAGTAGTCAAGACACTAGTAAAATTGTTTTACATTTTCTTAACACCTTTAACTATACCCTGTGCTTCAAGAACAATTTATTTTTCCCACCTTTAATAAAATACAGATTCTGCCTGTAAAGTAGCAGGAATATGAGATCAGAAACTTTTTTGATGACCCAATGAGAAATCCTATAATGGTCCTATTACTTCAAGGCCTCAGGCAGAATAGATATATGTATTTGCAACATTTCCATAAAATGACTTGCAGTCCATAAAATGCTAGTTTTTATGACTGTGTTTCCGAGTGTTTTAAAATCAGTGCCATATTCTTTTTTTTATAATATTCACAATAAAAATGTAAATAAAACCCATTTATTCATTCAACAAACACATTCTGAGAACCCACTCTCCGCCTGGTAATCTGCCTGGGACATACAAGTCTTCTCTCAAAGTCCTCATAGCCTCGGATGTTTTACAAAGCCCCTGTCTTTTTTTTTTTTTTTTAACTTTATAGTTTATTGTCAGGTTGGTTTCCATAATAAAGGCCCTGTCTTAAACCACATCTGAACCTTTGTATGTTATGTTCCACTGCCTGAAAAATCATGATAATACTCAATATAACAATAATTAGTTAAAATAATAATAGAATAAGTCGTTCTCTGGATAGTGCTTCAGGTTGAGGTTTGGGGCAAGAATTTCCATCCCTGATGCTTCCCCCACCCCACCTCTCTCTCACCCCTCACTCTCTGCTTTCCCCTTCTCTGATGCTTAGCTAAGCTCACCATCTTCCCTTCTGTTCCCTTTCTTCTCTCTTTCCTGTCTTCCCTTTACTATAAAACTTCTAGAAAAATATTTACACCACTCTCTCCTCTCAGAAACTTCTGGTCAACTGTGGGTAATTTCAGTCCTTTGCTCTAGCCACAAGGACACAAAGGTCAGCAGTGGCCTCCTGCTGCCAATAATGGACTGATTTTCCTCATCTTATTTAAACTTCTATCATATGGACCCCACTATCATATCTCTGCCTTCTCCCCTTTAGGGAGGTCTTTTACTGGTTTTCTTTCTGTGGGACTCTTCTCGGTTCTCCCGGCCAGCTCCCCTCTCTCTGCCCACCCCTCCAGTGTTGGTACTCCCACCCCAAACAGCACCCCCACTGATGCGGTTACTCTGACCACTGCAAGCTCTTCTCGTGTGCCACGTGCAGTCACACATTTGCCTGGAATGCTGACCCTGAAATCCTCATTTCATACATTCCCTTTCTCTCATCTGCTTAAATCCCACTCATCTTCCAGGGACTGGCTTAAAGGAAGGCAGCGGGTAGTGGCTGAGGGCATGGACTCTGGAGCCCGATGGTGGGGGTTCAGATGCTGACTCTGCACTAATGAGCTAGCTATGTGACCTCGGGCAAGTTACTTAAACTTCCTGTGCCTTAATTTCCCCAACTATAGCATGAAGATAATAATAGTATCTGTCTCCAAATATTGTTCCAAGAATTAATGATTTACTATTTTTAGTCTTTAGAGCAGTGCCTGAAACGTTGTAAGTACCATGTGTGTTTGTGTAGGAGAGAAAAATCATCTCCAAAAGTATTTTCTAAATGCTGAAACTTTTAATCAACTCTACCAGCCTACTTATCACTATATATTGTCTTTAGATAAGTGTCTCCTGGTATATGCTGACCTCCCTTGGTCAGGGACCATGTCCCAGTCACTTCTGGATTCCAGCCTGGCACAAGGCAGCTCTCAGAAATGTTGTTAAATGAGTGGAAGATCCTAAGGGATGAGTTTTCCACAGCCGCCAATCTTTATAGCAACTCAGAGATCGTGAGCCTAGAATTTCTTTGGGAGGCATTTTGGCAGGGGGTGAGGGTGGGGTGTTATTAGGCACCAGCACTTTCCATTCCCACAATTTCTTCAGCCCTGTAAACTGATCAGGTGACAGGAGCCATAATAGTGCCAAGCCCAATTAATCCAAACCAGAATGGCACAAACAGTACCTTTCTGTATCACATCGGTTGAGTTTTATTTTCCGTCCTTCATACCTGTTTCGTTCTTTGTGTGTAGTTAATGAGCTTTACATTTAAAACAAGAAAAACCAGTAAAACACAAAAATCACAAATCAACAGTGCTTTGTTCAAGAGTTTTCTATTTAATCAAGAAACTTCCCCAAGTGATACACTCAATTCAGCCACCAAGTGCCTGGTGGCAATAGGTGCTATAGGGAGAGGGCCAGGGGGAATGGAAGAGAGGAAAGCTGTGCTTCCTTCCCTTGAGGCTCACAATGCCATACATGATAGAATACACCATCCCCCTCTAGGCAAGCATCTTTAGAAATCAAAGATGTTCCCATAACCTACTAATGCATCTGTGCCTTTAATTAGCCCAATCGAGCATATAACTCAGTGAAATCTCTCACCTTTTTCGCTCCTTTCAACTAATTTCTGAACATTTCATTTTCTAGTAAGCTTTCACTGCTTAACGAGCAGTAATGAAATGACCAATATTAACCCATTGTTAGATTAAGCAAAGTACATCATTGGCTGATAGCATTCCATATTATTGGGGTTTGAAATGGGCCCCATCCTATGTTGCAAACATTGGTATTTGCCTAATGAGACCATTCTTGTACCTACAAAGGAAAAAAGACATTGTATTAAAACATTTCACATTAATGACGGCATGTTCAGCACTTTCCGCTCACAGCCACAACTGTGGGTGAGGCAGCTTTCTTGATATTAAATGCTGCAGTTGGGCCCATATTCTTAGCGAGATGTCTGATTGGCTACTCCCCAAATATACCTTAAATTGGCTTAAAATAGAACAATCACATGCTAACCCGGTAGCATTAGCAACTCTATTAACAGCCAATTTCACATCCACACCAGAGGGAGTAGAAGGTAATTTGCTCATTATCAACACCCTCTGGCAGTGGAGGGAAATGACTGTTCATCAAAAAGTATTTTCCACCATAACAATAGCGGCACCTATATGTAACCACCTCACTCTCCCTTCCCTCCACGACTTGATCACTGGAGAACGGCTGCAGGAAAAAGACTGAAATATAAATGGGTTTGATATAAGTAGTCTACCTGCCTGTCCCCTATCCCCCATCCAAAACCAGCCCTATCTTCCCCTCACCTCAGCCCTTTAGGGTGATAAATGAAATGCTGGGCAAATTATCCTACAGGGTACAGGGTGGATCCCACTACAACAGAAGTTTTTTTTTAGATCAAAAATGTTTCTAAGTCGCCACTACTTGACTAGTATCTCAAACTACTTTAACTTAACCCAGTTGAATGTGACTTCAGAGCCCGCTGTAACCAGATCTGATCTGTAGACTCACCTAGTGATTGAAGAAAATAAACCATTCAAGAAATATAGTATTGTCCCAAAGAGACAATTTTAAATCTCACCCCTGGCCTTAGTAAATATGTCTTCTGAAATGAAGCTCTTTTTGTTTGCTTTTATCAGTGTTTAATAAGCTTCAATATGATGTGTTTATATATTTGGATATAATATTATACCATTATAGTGACAAACTAAAGAAACATTTCTTATCTATCATGTCTGTTCAGCTGGCTGTTTGTATTTGTGAATAATCATCTCCTAATTCTTGTCTAGCTCTCTGGGCCTTCTCCTCCTCTTCCTACTTTTGTCCACCCTGTCTCCTATGCACAGAAGCCAAGCTAATCTGCCTGAAGCAACTCTCAAAATGTCACTCCCCTCACTCTGAGTTCCCTTCCTATTGCTCCCTATTGCCTCCCCATTGCTTCTAGGTGAATTCCAGACTCTATGTCATAGCATCTAAAGCTTTTCACAACCCTGCATCTCCTGCTCTACTGGCTCTTGTTGGAAGTTCTCATTTCTCCCCAATATCCCAAAAGATAGCCCATCTGTCCTTATCAGAATCAAAGGCAAGATCAAATGCAACTGTGTCCAAAAAGTCTTTTTTGATTGTTCCAAAGGGAAATGATCCACTACACTTCTGAACTACAGTGGTCCTTTGGGATTGTCTGCCAGTTCATAGTAGATTACAAGGAGGATTCTCCTCGAACTTGTAAATGAGAGAAAGATTGTTCTAAGAGAATTGAACCGTACACACCCAGAGTCATCTTAGAGAGACAGAATAGTTCTCAGATCTGCACAATCTGATTGTATCAGAGTAGCCTATTTAACGAAAGAGCTTATCAATCTCATCATACAAAGGGGGGACAAGAGCATAGTCACAGAGGGAATGAGGTCTGGACCCCTTCTAGTGATGTCATGGAGAGAGGGAACCTTGGCCAACAGATTGACAGTACCAGCCCCATTGGTGAGACTTTGCTATCTGAGACAATTACATGATACTGTCCTAGCCAGTTGCCATTCAACATTAGACTATTTTGTGTCCATAGTCTTGATTCTGTCACCCAAAAACCGCTTTGGTTTCTGATATTGGTCAGTGAGTGTGTTAGATATATGGACTAGGAGTGTTCCGGCTCTCATGATGGTGATTTCTCACTACAAAGTATGGACTATAAGTATTCCAGCTCACATAATGGTTATTTCTCACTACTCTTTATTCTCTTTATTCTCTCTTTATTCTCTCAGTAACTATTACTGGGCATCTGCTCTGTGCCAGGTACTTGTCTACTCACTTGAGATAAGCTGGTGAATAAGAAAAATATAGTCCCTTGACCGATGGAGTTCACAATGTAGAGAGAAATACAGACAAGTACACTTATAATTCTAATATAGTGTGGTGATTTCCTTGTTGGGGATGATCAGGGGATAAGGGTAGGGCCACATGCTTGCAGGAAGCACCCAAGCTTTGGGAACCAGAGAAGGCTTTGTAGAGAAAATTATATTTACCCTGAGTCCAGAGGCAGCAGCTGGAGTGAGCCCAAAGCTGATGGGAAGAGGGAAATGAAATGATAGCATATAGCAGAAGCAGCATGGGCATAAGATTCAGGGTATGCCTGAGAAGCTGAACACAGTTCAATAAGGCTACGGTGGGGAATACGAAGAAGGGCAGCAAGGGTCAGGAAAGCAGGGCGCAGATCAAGGAGGGCCTCATAAACCATTTTAAGAATCTGTTTTCTATCATGAGAACAGTGGAGAATTATCGAAAGGTTTTAAGCAAGTAAATGACACGATCATATCTCTAATTGCTGAAGGAATAGGCAGGGTCATGGGGAATGAGGAGAAGGGAGCCAATTAAAAGATTTATTTAGAAGATACAACAGGCAGGACTCGGTGAATAGTGGTGTGAGAGGACTAGGAGTTGATAAGCGAGAGTGGGGGAGAGGGAAGGAAGGAAGGAGAGGAGATTCAAGATGGCGCTTGCATTTCTGGACTTGAATAGATGGAATAAGTTGTGGTGCCTTTCACTGAGGCAACGTGTAATAGTGGTTCCGAACACAAGGTCCAGGTAGTCCAGAGTTGGGCTACCTGGGTTTGAATCCCTGCTTACCACTTACTGCTGTGTAGTCTTGGGTAAATTACTTAATCTCTCTGTGCCTCATTTTCTCATCTATAATGAAGATAACCAGAGTATTTATTCACAGAGTTATTACACAGATTACATGAGCTCATAGTGACGTGCTCAGAATAGTGCCAGGCACGTAATAAATGCCTTGTATGTTTGTTAAGTAAATAAAATAGGTGACACAGGAGGAGGAGCAGGTTTGGAGTAGAGGACTGAGTTTCGTTTTAGAGATGCTGAACTGCGGAAATCTGTGGAATAATCAAGAAGAGCTGTCTAGATGGTAGTTGCGTAAATAGATCTGGAGCTCCAAATGGAGATCTGTGCTAGAGATTTTGTTTTGGGAGCAACCTCATATGAACAGTAACTGAAATCAGGACAATGGATGGAACAGATCAGAGAGGGTGTAGAACAAGAAAGAGGAGGACAAGACAAGGGAGAGCCTTGAGGACCATTTCAGGAATGGATAGAAGAGGTACTTTACTTGCCGAAGACATTGAGGAAAAGTCAGAAAAACAGGTGGAAGACTGAGCTTTTCTCAGAAACCAAGGACAGAGAGTATTTTTAGACGGAGGAGGTGGCCACTGGTGTCAAGTTTGTCAAATACAATAAAGACCAAAAAAAGCCCATTGGATATGACAACAAAAGTTTGACCTTGGCCAATCAGAGTTGCTGCCACCAGATGGGTAGGTAGGTGGGTGGAGGCAGAAGGAGGGAGGGTGGTGGAGGAAAAATAAAGACAGCAAATGCAAACAATTTGTTCATGATGATGAGTGGGGAGGTGTGGGGAGGAGAGAGCAGACAATAGATGGGAGGTCAGGAGAGGATTTTTTTTTTTTGGTGTAATAGAAGATACTTGAGCATATTTAAATGCTTTATGGATTGAATTGTGTCCCCCAAAATTCATATATTGAAGTCCTAACCCCCAGTACCTGACAATGTGACCTTATTTGGAAATAGGGTCATTGCAGATGTAATTAGTTAGGATGAGGTCATAATGGGGTAGGTTGGGCCCCTAATCCAATAAGACTGGTGTCCTTATAAAAGGGAAGTTTGGAGACAGACTTGCATAGAGAGAGAACAGCATGTGAACATAAATGCTGAGATGGGAGGGTGGGGGCAAACCACCAGACTCTAGGTGAGAGGCACAGAACAGATTCTCCCTCCCTCCCGGCCCTTCTCAGAAGGCACCAACCGTGCCCACACTGTGATCTCAGACTCCTAGCCTCCACAACTAGGAGACAACAAATTTTTACTGTTTAACCACCCAGTTGGTAGTGCTCTGTTACACCAGCCCTAGGACACTAACAGGATGGCTAATGGGACTTTCCACCACTTATCATATTAATCAGGGTCCCGGCAGGGAGTAGATGGCATGCTCAAGCAGAGTAATTCATTGAATGTTTTATAAAGGGACCAGGTATAAAGGTGTGGGCAGGGTGTGAGAAAGCTACAAATCATCCTGCGATGCCCAGGTAGGGTAAGAGTAGGCCTGGACCATCCCCTGACCTCAAGGGCCAGGGCTGGAACAAACCTACCTGAAAAGGGCAGAAGAGCACCTGCTCAGAAGGGGACTTGACAGAAGTGTGACACCAGCCTCAGTCACTACTGGGGAACTGCCAGGGGCAGATCTGAGGACGAATGTGCAAATATGGCACAGCCCTTCCTCCCTCTGATCTCCTGCTAGTGCCCTGCATGGGCCACACCGGGCCACACCAGCTGGAGGCCAGAGGGCAAATGAGCAGCTTGACACTGGCCCACAGGCAAACCTCATGGGGCTTGGACCAAGGCAGAAGGGCTAGAGACCAGAAGTGAGAGGCAAATGGAAACCCGGTCCATGCCTTTTCACATTTTGGAACCACTTGACTACATTATATATTCAAATGCTTAAACTTTTAAAATGCTAATAAGAATCATTAGAAAGGGAGAGGCTGCAGTCACTAGGCCACTCGCTGCGTGAAGCCCCTGCAGAGGGAAGGGGGCTGTTTTATGGTACCAGTACTCTTGTAGTTACATTTGTCATTCTTCGTTTCTGCTTCACCTGATGCATACTGGATTCTTGCACTTTTTAATTACTGAATAAATTAATATTTATAGTCTCTATTTCACTTGGAAATATCCACTGAGAGGGACTTTTTCTACTGCCGCGTGATCTCTTGACTATTTGAAGTGACTGAGGCGTATCTCTCTCCTAGGATACCTAGGATTCCAGATATGCCAGTGACTGTAACTGTAACTGTAAGCAGAATAGGTCTGGTTTGAAATATGGGCTCATAAGAGACAGGAAGTGACTCCCAGAGAAGTTTCTGTTTATGACATTATCAGTAAGAATCATTTTTTTTTATCTATGATTATAGACATTTAACTAAACCTGTATTATCTAAACTAGTACATGTCGACATGCTTTATATCACTTTTATATGCTCCTATACTAGCTTTAACCGATGTTTCATTTCAAATAGAATCTTAATTCATTGTAGAAATTAATACTATAATCATAAGAATAATGTCTTTGGGGGCATCTGGGTGGCTCAGTTGGTTAAGCATCCAACTTCAGCTCAGGTCATGATCTCACAGTTTGTGAGTTCGAGCCCCCCATCAGACATTGTGCTGACAGCTTGGAGCCTGGATCCTGCTTCTGATTCTGTGTCTTCCTCTCTCTCTGCCCCTCCCCCACATGTGTGTATGTGCACGTGCGCTCTCAAAAATAAATACACATTTAAAAAAAAGAATAATAAGTCTTTGGGGGCATCTGGGTGGCTCAGTCTGTTAAGCATCCAACTCTTGATATCAGCTCAGGTCATGATCATGTGGTTCCTGGAATCAAACCCTGAGTCAGGCTCTGTAAGGACAGTGCAGAGCCTGCTTGGGATTCTCTTCTGCCCCTCCCCTGCTCTCTTTCTCTCTCAAAATAAATAAATAAATAAACAAACATAAGAAAGAAAGAAAGAAAGAAAGAAAGAAAGAAAGAAAGAAAGAAAAGAAAAGGAAAGAAAGAGAAAGAAAGGAAAGAAAGAAAGAAAAGAAAGAAAGAAAGAAAGAAAGAAAGAAAGAAAGAAAGAAAGAAAGAAAGAAAGAAAAAGAAAGAACAAGTCTTTTATAATAAAGGCTGATGTGTACATGTTCATAGCAGTTCACCTTTGGGTTTTGCAACCTAAATAATTTTTAATCCCACAAAGTAACACCAGCTGTGTGGCAGTCTTCTGAGTCCTTGGGTTGGCTTTTCCAAATGAAATTAAGGAATTGTTTTATGACAACCCACTTCAGAAGTCTTTGGCTTCTCTTATAATTACAGCTGCAATCCACTGGTCCCCTGCTTCTTGAAGCAGAAGGACCAAATCTTGAAGTCACTCTAATGACTCGACTATCCATGTGAATATCTCCACACTGTATCATTGGTCTCTGGTGAGAGAAAAAGGGATGTAATAAAATACAGACATTTTCATAGTGGGAGGAGAAGTTGCTCATTGGTTAATAAATCATTTGAGGAAAATCAGAATTGAGCTTTGACCCAGTTTCTCCTTCACATGAATAATCGTATTATGAGGACAAGCTAGAACAGGCCTAACAGATCAGTGAGGGCAAAGGAGGAAACTGGATGAGTGGGAGAAATGACCTGTGACAGAAATTCAGCCTTCAGGATTTTTCTAGGTGGGGATATCTGAGAGCTGAATAGCATATTGGAAGAAACCTCAATAAGCAATGAGAATAAGCCATACATAGCTGAGCACTTTAATTAAAAAAAAAAAGAAGAAGAAGAAAAAAATTTAAAAAGCAAAAGACAAGATGGAGAGGAAGTAGGGAGTACCCCACAGCCCAAGCTGTCTTCCTACAAAATGCATTTCTATGAATGATACCGACTATTTCTAAAAAAACATTTTTTTAAGTCACACTCACATGCCACGACGCCTAGAAAAGTTTTCATTCCTTCCCTTCATTTTGGAGACAGAAATTCCCCTTAAAGCCTCCTTGTTACCGGAACCATGGGAGCACCGAGGTGTGCTGGAGCCTGGCGGCTTTCCTCCCTCATTGCCGCCTGGGCAGCTGACGCGCTCTCAGTTACAAAGCGCCGGACTGCTGCTGCCTTCGTCAATCCGTTTAGCCGAAGGCCTCTGATTTGTTCACATTTACTACAACACATACGGAGGGCTGGAGTATTTTTTTTTTTTTTTTTTTTTTTTTTTTTTTTACTATTGATCTGGTGCTTTAAGAGGGGAAAAAATCTCCTTGGCTGTCTAAACACTATTGATCCCTGCTTGGGAGTCGCAGCAGAAGTGTAGAAAGGGCGTGGATGAATTGAAATTTCATTTCCGACAACTTGTTCCTGTTATTTTTACCCTTTTGGACGGGGAGAAACACGTTGCTGCGGCTTCAGTCAATGTGGTCGATAGCTCCACTGAGAAACTCAACACGGCTTCTGCCAGAGGTTTGGCAGTGAGACATGATGTTGGATCTGGAGTGTACGGAAACGGAATGATGCTAGTGAAAAGCACGAGGTCTTAGCAAACGGTTTGGGGCTCTCTGACCTACAGGGAGCTGTGGCTTTGGAGAAAAGGATTACAGAGACAACAACATTCCTGTTTGGGAAAAGGCCCCGAGCACTCTCGACAGAAGCTTCGGGGTTACCGGTGTCCTGCTCCAGACTCTTGGCTGGCTTTCTGTAACAAGCAAAATAGAGATCCTCTGGAGCCAACGCTAAATTTCAGGACTCAGAGAGGAGCATTATGTTGAGCTCTTACAGGAGGTTGCTCATTACCGTCTAGAAAAGCACTGATGCAGAAACTGGAGCTGCAGGCCCGCAGGGAACGAGTGGACGACACCGGGCGTTCAAGGGCACACATCTGCGGCCCGGGGCCTCAGGAAGCACTCCCACCCCGTCAGCACGCTGAGTAGATGTGGTTTGGTGCCAACAGCACCAGCTTTGTTCTTAGTTTTATGAGATGTTCAAAGAATACAGGAGAGAACCAGGCTCCTTGTTCCTAATGGCAACATCTGGCATTTATGTAGCCATGCACCTTTGATCCTTCAGGATCCCAAAGCACTTTACAACCTGCTACAGTGCTAATGGCCACAGCAACCATCTTACAGTAAATGCAGCCAAATATTCCCCACGTTGGTTCCTTCTTCTCAATTTTGCAGTGTACAGAACAGTTCTCCATTCTGGAAGAGGAAAGATTCCACTTTGGATCTCAAGCACCCCTTTTGTTTGTCATGTTTACAGTTTGTTCGGCACTGTCCCCCCCCCAACCGACCCCGTTTATTTTTAACTAAAAGTACTTCATAACCATTCTTAATAAACAGTACTTTGTTTACATTTCCAATTATTTTATAGGCCCATTTCTTCTCCTATCCCCATCCCTCCCATTCCAGAGAAAAATGGAAATATTCTTCTCTCCTGGGAGCCAAGAATCTGCATTGTGGATGAGGTTGCAAATTCAGATACAATAAACAGAATTAAGAAAAACTGAGCTGGCATTTGACAGAAATTGTAAAATGACACTCAGAAATGTTGCTCTTGTGGAAATTACTGATATTAAAATATAAATCAGTGTCTTATGTTTCCCGTAGCATCAGGGGCTCTATTAGGTTATGCAGTTTGATTGCTGAGCTGAACCTCAGAGACTAGGCAGTTCAGTGTGGAAGTTATCCCAAAGTAGTTAACCCCTCTTCTGCTGAAGAGCAAGAATCTGAAGGCAATGCCAGTTGAAAACATCACCTCCAAAAGGCCTTGACTTTTTCATTGAATGCTTTGAAATTCGGGGGGGGGGGGTAACATAGGCAGAGTAGGTAAAGGAATTGAGAAAATCCTTTCTCAAGGCAAGAATCTTACTGCACAGTACCAGGAAGAAGGCAGCCTGGGGCAACTCAAAAAGCAGATTCTATGCTAGAGTGGGTAAAGGGAAAAAAGGCCATTAAAATTTTTTTAATCTTACCCCTGTTTTATATGTGATTTAATCCCCCTCACAACCCTGTAAGGTAGATACTACTACTCCACTTTTTTTCAAGTGAGAAAACTGAGACTCAGAGAAGTTAATTTGCCCAAAGTCATATAACTTGAGTCAAAATATGAAGCCTGACTCCATAGAGAAGTGGCTGGGGCAAGGAAAATACAAGATGAGCCTGGAGCGGTGTGTGGTGCCAAAAAGCAAGTAAGTACTCAAGAAAGGATGGGGGCTTGTTGAAAGGACACGGGAGCCAAACTGAAATGGCCAAAGTTGGACCATTTGAGCAACAAAATAATAATATTAGATCATAATGCATGGAATAAACTATATAGCCATGAGTGCAGATGGATGTAAATAAATAAATGGGGGAGAGGGGAATTCCAATGAATAACTGTAGAAGGAATAAAGGAAATATAAAATCCCTATTACAACACTACAGCAATAATTGTTGCAAGCAAGATCCACTTTGCTAAAAATAGTGGGTTAGAATTTCAGGGGAAAAAAACCCAGGATATTTATATACTCTCAAAGTATCTCCCCCATCTTAAGAAGTTATTAATTATAATGGGGAAATAGTGTAACTGTATAGTGGATGAATTCAGTAGACACCAACATAACCAAATAACCAAGGATGACATCATCAGTAATAAGACATATTGACCTTCTGTAAGATACTAACATTAGGAACCCAGAGAAAAGATACACAGGAACTGTCTGGACTGTTTTTGCAACTTTATGGAAATCTATAATTCTTTCAGGAAGGTCTTACATTCCTGATCTTTCACCAGAGTAGACCACAGCCACCCTTGTCGAGAGACAAAGCAAATCACAAATAACCATAATAAAGGCAGGTTGTGTTTTGTTAAAAGAAGTATAGGTAAAGTTCTATAAGAGTATGAGGGGTTACCTCCCTGGCAAGGCTGCTGTAGGATTAACTCAGCTATTTTATGTTTATAACTGTGCCTACACATGACATATAGTAGTTGGCATACAAATGTTAATATTACATGTGGCTGGAGGGAAGATGACAGAAATGACAGTTGAGTTGGTCTTGAAGGTATGTGAATTTTGGACAAGCAGAAAGAAGGTTTCTCATTTATAAATAAAGATACTGAGCAATCAGGTGGGAGAGTGTTTGCCATGTCAGTCAATCATAACGGCAACCAAGATTTGAGGAGTGTGTACTTCAAAAAAGGAAATTTTACTAAACGGCATGGGAATATTACTTGTGTCAGTAGGAGGATAGGGTATGTCACTCTCTTCCCCCCTGTGGATCCCCCTACTCCATACATCAAGAGGAAAAAAAGAAAGTGAAAGCGGGGGTGCCTGGGCAGCTCAGTCGGTTAAGTGGCCAACTCTTGGTTTCATCTCAGGTCATGATCTCATGGTTGTAAGATGGAGCCCTGCGTTGGGCTCCCTCTCTCTCTTCCTCTCCCCCATGCCTCTAAAAATAAAGAAACTCAAAAAAAAAAAAAAAACAATTAATGAATGAATGAATGAAAGCAAAGAGCTGATGTATCAAGAGAAAACCAAGTCAAGAAAACCACTTTCAAGGAAAGGAAGAGGCATCTATGGATAAAAGAGTGGGTCCATAATGAAACAGGGGTTCCAAAATATATAGTAGAAGCAACTTGCAGAGGTGCTAAAAATGGGGAGTGAGTCGTAGGAAAGTATTTCTGAGAGGAACATGAATAAGGATACTTTGTCCTTTTATTTGCATTAGATTCAGCTGAATGAAACAAAGAAGTCCAGAGTAACAGTGACTTAAGAAAAAATTGCTCTCTCTGTCCAGGCCTAGAATGGTAGTTTCACACCATTCAGGGACTTAGGCACTTTCTGTTCTGTCTCTGTGAGCATCTCCTCATGTTCCAAATGGCTGCTGGGTTAAATCAGCATTCTAAGCAATCAGGAAGGAGGAGGATGCAAAAAGCTGGGCACCACTACTAATCAAGAAGAGTTTCTGGGAGCGCCTGGGTGGCTCAGTCAGTTAAATATCTGGCTCTTGGTTTCGGTTCAGGTCAGGTTCTCATAGTTCGTGAATTCAAGCCCCACATCAGGGGAGTCTCTGTGTGTCCCTCTCTCTGCCCGTCCCCTGCTCTCTGTCTCTCTCTCAAAAATAAAATATAAAATTCTAAAATAATAAAATAAAAACTTTAAAAAGAAGAAGAAGAGTTTCTGGAACGTTCCCACAGTATTTCCTCTTACATCTCATTGACCAAAACTTAGACATGCAGCCAAACCTAGCTCTAAGAGAGGCTGGGATAGGTAGTTTTTTGTTTATTTTTATTTTATTTTAATTACAATGTTGTTAACATACAGTGTTATATTAGTTTCAGATGTATAATATAGTGATTCAACAATTCCATATATTAAGCAGTCATCAAGCTAAGTGCACTCTTTTTTTTAATGTTTTATTTATTTTTGAGAGAGAGAGAGCACAGACAGGGAAGGGGCGGGGGCGGGGCGAGTGGGCACAAAGAATCCAAAGCAGGCTCTGAACTGACAGATTGAGAGCAGCAAGCCCAATGTGGGGCTTGAACCCACATACAGCGAGATCATGACCTGGGCCAAAGTCAGGCACTGAACCAACTGAGCCAACCAGGCACCCCAAGATAATAGCACTCTTAATCCCCTTCATCTATTTCACCCATCTTGCCACCTACCTTCCCACTAGTAACCATCTGTTTGTTCTCTATAGTTAAGACTCTGTTTTTTGGTTTGTCTCTTTTTTTCCCCTTTGTTCATTTCATAGTCTTTCAGATGAACACATGGACACCCCAATAAAATTAGAATTCTGTTACTAAGGAAATAAGAAGTATGGGTATTGGAATAGGCAATTGATAGCTTCTGTGAAAAGTACCAAAGAAGGAGAGCCTGGGTGGCTCTCAGTCAGTTGAGCATCTGACTCTTGATTTTGGCTCAGGTCATGATCAAAGCATCCTGGGATTGAACCCCATGTGGGTCTCCACACTGAATGTAAGCTTAAGATTCTCTCTTGCCCTCTGCTCCCTCCCCTTCTTGCACTCTCTCTTTAAAATTAAAAGAAATATTTTTAATTAAAAAAAGGGAGGGTGCCTGGGTGGCTCAGTCAGTTAAGCGTCGGACTTCAGCTCAGGTCATGATCTCACAGTTTGTGGGTTCGAGCCCCATGTCGGGCTCTGTGCTGACAGCTGGGAGCCTGGAGCCTGCCTCGGATTCAGTGTCTCCTTCTCTCTCTACCCCTCCCCCATTTGTGCTCTGTCTCTCTCAAAAGTAAGTAAAATGTAAAAAAAAAAAAAAATTAAGAAAAGGGGGCTCCTGTGTGGTTTAGTTGGCTAAGCATCTGACTCTTGATTTTGGCTCAGATCATGATCTCACAGTTCATGGGCTTGAGCCACTTGTGGGGCTCTGTGCTGACAGTGCAGAGCCTGCTTGGGATTCTCTGTCTCCCTCTCTTTCTGCCCCTCCCCTGCTCTGGTGTGTTCTCTCTCTCTCTCTCTCTCTCTCTCTCTCTCTCTCTCTCTCTCTCTCCCCCAATAAATAAATAAACTTTTTTAAAAAAAAAATACCAAAGAAGAGAGTCATGGGCAGAGAATTTCACCTGTGACAGTGAGGCTGATAAATCCTGGAACCCCTTCTCTTGTTCCTCCTGGACCCTCATTTCTTTTGCCATTACAAAGTCTCTTTCTGGGAAGACCCAACTAGCCATGTTTCCTCTCCAGGAAAGCCTTGGTCCTGGGGTTGGATTATAATTCAGTTGGTGATATTGGTGTCAGGCCCCTACTCACTAAGTTATGGTGCAGAACCCCAAACCTGGCAAAACCATCTCCAGCATCATCTCCTCCTGCCATCTTCCCCTATCTGATATGCCCTACATTGTCAGGGATTGTCTCTTTGTATCCAAAGAGGTAAACTCAGTTCATGCCAAGCCTCTGCAAGCTATGGCTCCATCCATGCATTCTACGTAGAAATAATTTATTGTATAAGGAACATCCCTGTCAATTCATGGTTCTCACATATTTTTTAAAATAGAGGAAATATTGAACATCAGCCCATTATTTCAATAATTAAGAGCCCTAGGACTCATCACACTTTTTCAGTAGTAGGAGGTGGAACATTGGAGAAAATTCTAAAACCCAGCAAGTAAAAAGGAAAGACTTACGGCTGACTGTAGATAAATATACTGGTTTTGATTAACCCCTAAGGATAACTTTAGCTTTATTTTTAAAAATGTTTTTCTTCCAGTGTTATTGAGATATAACTGACACACAGCACTCTATCAGCTTAATGTGTAGAGCATAATGACTTGATTTACATATATTGTGAAGTGATTACCACAAGAAGTTTAGTTAACATCATCTCACATAGATACAAAAAAAAAAAAAAAGCTTTTTTCCTTGTGATGAAAACTCTTAGGATTTACTCTCAACTTTCAAATAGACCATACCACAATGTTAACTATAGTCATCATGTTGTACATTACATCCCCCATTCTTATTTATCTTATAACCAGGGGTTTGGTTTCCTAAGGCTAGTAGTCCATCCATATTTCCAGGCAGTTACCAGTTCCTTGGGAAGAGAGCCAGAATTAGCAATCTGTGGTTGTGGCATTTGTGTAACCTCCTGAGGGTAGATGGTATATGAAATACTAACATGTGTTTCCCATCCTGCTTCTCAACCTGTATTTCATTGAACTCATTCACTTGTACTCTTTTTCCTTCCTCTCCCAAAAACTAAACAAAGCCTCTCTGAATTAGGGAAGAGGAAGGAGAGGGGAATTTGAGCATAAGCAAGAGAATTAGACTCTGGTGAGATTGATGAGGTGGGAAAGAGCTGGGGAAACAATAGAATCCCAGATAGGTTTAGCAAAGCAGAGGCAGAAGAGACTTTTGATTAATACCAAGAATGGGGGGGCAGGAAAGTGAGCAAGATCTTAGGATCCTATCCCCTTCATCTTAACACCTTTCCAGACAAAATGTAGAATGATGTTAGGGCAGGTCTAAGAAGAGAAGTCCTGAGACCAATCTCGTGTGTGTGTGTGTGTGTGTGTGTGTGTGTGTGTGTGTGTGTCTGCCTGCATTAGGAGCATCCTTGGAGAATGAAAGAGGGCCAGCAGCCCCAAAGCCCACAGTATGAGGAAGATGCAATACATCCAGCCTGTTGACCAGGACACTGTCATCTCAGCACACTCCATCTAGGAGAGATGTCCATGACCGTGGACCAGAGCTACCTCTGATGCCAGACTCCAACCTAGGACCCCAGAATTTAGGTGTACTCTTAAAGAGGAGGAGGGAGTTGTGAACTGATTAATTTTTAACCCGAAAATGATGGCACTTTCTCAGAAATAACTAAGATTCTGCTTTTGCCATTTGTTGGAAATGAGGCTCAGTAACCAGGTTGAGAGATAGAAAAACAATTACTTTTTCTTTGCACATCTGAGTTCATACCTGCTGAACTAGTGACTCATGTGAGGTTCAGTGCTAGTTGTTTCTTGAGAATCTGGAAGGTGCTCTGAGTGTGAGCTGAGACCAACCAGGAAACACAAAACATCACTGGATACTCTGACGAAGTTTCTGTTTTCACTAAAATTGTTTATTTGTTTATTTTTGTGGTCATAGCTGTCAAGAAAGGAAAGCCACTGGGGAAGAGGGCAGGACTTTTGAATACAAGAAAGCAGTTCCCTGGGCAGATGCAGCAGAATTGGCTTTGCCAGGGGAAGAGATGAGGCATGAAGAAGTGAAGATCTAAAAAGAGATGCAAGAGACAGCAGCACAGAAGACAGAGAATGAAGCTTTGAAAAGAGAGAAGATACTCAAGTCGTAGTCCCAGAGATCAGTACCCACGGATCGGGTAGGGAACCCTCCCTCTGTAATGAGTTCTCTCCTCTACAAAATATTGGTCCAGCCACACTCCTCAGAGAGCACTGTGAAGGTTCACATGATCATTTTATAAAGCATTTGAGACTCTCTCAAAGCACTCTTCCTTATCCATCTGGCAAACATTACTGTCAAATGCACTGAAAATTTATCATATAACCCTTCCATTTTTTTCACCATAAGCACTTCCAAATTGCCCACTGCTGTTGTTAATGACTCACAGGATTCCCATGTCTCCTTCAGGAGACACACAACTTAGTTCTCTCTTTTTATCCTTCTAACTTACTTTACTTAGTGAAGTCCAATACCTTTTCATGCAAATACAAGGTCCTGTGCCTTATGCTTCCCCTTCCAAACATTCTTGGCCCTTGCAGCTAGCTCTGTAACTCCATAGTTGATGAAACCATCACATTCTCGATAGTCATTTCTGTCCTTGGGGTAAGATTTCATTTTATTTAAGAGTCATCTCCTTACCATCCTGTAGGTCTGCCTATAGAGGAATATTTTTTTAATGTTTACATATTTATTTTGAGAGAGAGAGAGAGAGAGAGAGAGCAGGGGGAGGGCAGAGAGAGGGAGAAAGAAAGAATCCCAAGCATGCTCTGTGCTGGTAGGGCAGAGCTTGACACAGGGCTTTACCTTGTGAACCATGAGATCATGACCTGAGCCGAAACCAAGAGATGGAGGCTTAACCAACCGAGCCACCCAGGATACATTTGTTCCATTCCAACTTTTCTATGATGCTTAAGCTAGTTCTACTAAAGAAACATGTGCATCAAGGTAGAACACTGGATCAGTAAACCTTAGTGCTAGAAAAGACAATGGTCACTTAATTCAACCCCCCCACCCCCGCACCTTAGTTTATAGAGCCAGAAACAAAGCCTCAGATAGATGAGAGCCTTTCTTTCCAAAGTCCATTCCTTGACTTAGGTGCTAAACCAGGTTTAGAAGCTTGGTGGCCCAGAGCCCTGTTTAGTGCTTTCATGCCACATTACTTTTAATCTTCTCTTAATGTTTGTGACCCCCCAAAATTCATGTGTTGAAATTCTAACTCCCAAAATGATGGTATTATGAAGTGGGGACTTTGGGATGTGATTAGGTCACGAGATGGACTAAAAGAGACTCCACATCTCTCCCTTGCCCTTTCAGCCATGTAAAGTTACAGGGGGAAAAAATAAACCCACAGCTGTCCCTGAAGAGGATCTTCACCAAGCACCTAATCTGCTGGCGACTTGGTCAGGGATTTCTCAGCCTCCAGAACTGTGAGAAATTTCTGTTGTTTATAAGCTACCCAGTTTGTGATACTTTGTTATAGCAGTGCATCTGGCTAAGATGCCTAGTGTGGATGTCAATTTGTGACGGTCACCAATACTTCCTTTAGGGGATAAAGGAAGAAGTTAGGCATGGCCGTGTGACTTGTTTTGGCCAATGAAATGTGAGCAGAAGTGAAGTGTGTCACTTTCACTTTAAGAACCTCTATGTTCCCCCTCTGCTGCCATGGCAACAGGCAGCATACTAGATGACAGAGGTTCTACCAGCTGAGGACAATGAGGAGCAGCCCCAGCTGACTCATAAAGGACATATAGCACAGTGAGAAGTCAACTTTCATGGTTTTAAGTCATGAGATTTGGGGGTTGTCTGTCACTGTAGCATCACCTGGCCTCTCCCTACTGAGGAAGCCTGAGCTACATCCCCACTCCCATGATGCACCTCTGTGCACGAAGACCAAAGAGGGTAAACAATGCAGCATTTCAGAATACCACCCCTAAAACATTCCAAATTCCATGTCTCACCAGCATTCTTTCTTCCTCTTGGCTTATATTAGGGGTGGGAGATGTGGTTCATTACAAAGAATGAGTATTTTGATAGCTTCTCATTCTTGGAATTGTTCTTCAGGTAAGTGCCTGGCAGAAATCTCCTTTAGTCTTAGAATGAAAAAGATAATAAATTGAATTATTTTAATAAGTCAGTGCATTATGACCTCAAACACATCATCCTATACTTATATACATACATGTGCAAAAATCTTTGGTTTTCCTTGAGTCTTTTTATGTAGATAATTCTCAGCACTCTACAAGTTTCTACATAACTTTCTGAGCGCCAACATACAGTAATTTGATGCTTTGAAAAAATCACATCATCATATATTTCCAAATTAATAGTTATAAGTTAATGGCAGCTCCTCGTGGAGTAGTAAGACAGCCTGTGTGACATTGGGTAAGTCACTTAGCCTCTCTGGACTTCAGTTTCCTCCTCTGTAAAACAAGGATAGTAAGAATATCTACCTCCCAGGGTTATCCTGAGAATGAAGTCGGGTTGTGCATATTCTGTCTGGTTCATAATTAGTGCATAATGTTAACTATATTTGAGCCAGCGAATAGTGAGAAATCTAGAAAGTAAGATCATCTCAGAACTTTTGCTTTCCAAGAAACTATAAATTCAGAAACTCTTTAACCCACCAAGGGTTGGTTTTGGGGAAAAGATGTAAATCCCTGGTCCTATCTTTCTGGTAAAGGTTTTAATACACTTTTGAAAACACAGATGGGAAGATAAGTAGGTATTGCTAACAGTTCGGGAAATTTTTCCAGGCTCTCTGCTGAGAGCACACATCCAGATGGGAAAATCTTTAAAGGGCAAGACTCATTTTGATTTTTCCCATCTTAAATTCTTGGACTTTTGCAGGTTTATAACAAAACTCAGAAAATGCTAAAGCTTAAAGGAGAATTGAGAGGTGCCAAGGAAATGAAAGATGAGGTAAGGCTCCTAACTCTTCTACAGACATGGAGTTGAACCTTTGTTACAATTAACTTCAAGTTTCATAATTCAAAATTCCAGTAATAAGCGTCCCAAAATATCACAAAGAGAGGTAGGCAGCAGACCGTAGCGTTTAAGAGCCCAGACTTGAGTAAAGTGGGTCGTGGTCCACATCTAATAGCACTATAATACTAAGCATGTTACTTACCCTCTCTGAGCTTCCTTTCCCTTACTTAGAAAATATGAATAATTAGCACTCTTTCCAAAGTCTTGCTGTGAGGATTAAGTAAGATACTGCATGTAAAACTCCAGTGCTCGGGCATAGGAAGTGTTTAATAGATATTAACTATTGTTGCCAACATTGTCTCTTTATCTGGAATGATATGGAAATGGAGTGTTCTAATTAGTCTAACATTTTGGTCAAACTGTTTATCTATTCCCTCACTTGTTCCAGAAAGCATTTAATGGGGCTGTTTAGGTTAGCATAGGAATGTCCCACATGACTTATGCTTTTAACAGACCTTCTAATGAGAGATGAACACTTTCTCAAAGAGGCATTTCAGTTCCTTTCCTGCTGCATTACTAGAGGAAGTTATACAGAATTTGCTGCATATTCTTCAGGAAAGAAGGATCTGACAGATTTTCTAGAAGGGCATTTCTTCATTCAACTGATATCTTTGGACCACCTTAGTTCTAGGGGGTGAGCATAAAGCAGTGAACAAAACAGAGAAATATCCATGTTCTCATGGAGCTTACTCCCTAGGAAATAATTTCTCCAAGAATATGATAGAGAAAAGATTGTAGCACCTGCTCAAGTGCCAATAAAAATCAGTCTATATTCCTTCCATAGGAGGCTGAACTCTGCCGTATGCCATGTGTATCCTACGCCATATATTTAGGGAGTGTGCCAATTTTTAAAGAATTTAGAACACAATAAAATATACTCCTTCTTCACTAGATGAACAAAATATGTTCCAAAATTTTTGCTCACAGGCAAAACCTTGTGTAAGTGCCCATTAATTCCCATTATGAGTAATCAAAATCTGCAATATTTCTATCGAGGGAAAAGTAAACTCAGGAATCAAGTTAGCAATATTGATAACAGTGCTTGAAATTACTGTATATCACTGTCAACTCTACTATTACACAGTAAAATGTAAAAATTTCTGAAGCAATGATAATTTTTAAAACATTATTCTCACTAGAAATTGATAAATATTGAGTGGTAGTAGTGGTTAAAAGTGGTTTTCCGTTGTTTGTTAAAGCTTTGTCTTTATTCTCAGATAAAAAGAATAATTTCTCAAAGACAATGACCTTTATGGTGTTGTTGGGTGACTCCAAAATTACTCTGGAAGCTACCACCCAAGCTTTCTTATTCAAGTGCCAAATCTTTCGTGGAATACTGCCATCTTAAATGTTTGTAATGCTCTTGACTTCTGAGAGTACTTCTGAATCGTAGGCCTTCATTTCACGTCAGCTTCTCCCAAGAAGAAGCATGAGACCGTTTGTTAATACTCTGAAGTCTAGAGCAAAATTTCTTCCCAGCTTTTGAAATGTATGTTTGAGAAGACATGCTCTTTGAAAAAGACCCATTTAATCAATACAGAAGATTTGCTTCAGTAAATAATCTGTTTTCCAATAACTACCATGATTGCAACTGCAGTATCAGCACTCACCATTTTGCCTGTGGTTGGTAGCTGCTGCTGATGTCATACTCCAAGTGGTGACCAGGTTCCAACCTCAGATAAGTAAAACTGGGTTATCTAAATGCATGGCTTATAAGTGAAAACCCACCCAGCAGCAGAGGCTTGTGATTTCAGCCATCATTAATGACTTCAGATCCAGGGCAGGATCAGATGGTGCCTGTGGGTCAGCATTATGACTCTCAGTTCCTCTCATGCCCCAGTACTGGTTACAGAGCTTTGATTGATGAAATGTCAGATTAAATCAATTCCTGCCACATATTGATACTCAAAAGGCATCTGTCTGGAATTTAGCCTTCATAAAGTAGATAGGATTAGAAATAGTATACAGTGACCTCTGTGCAAGATATTAGCAAGAAATTAAGCTTACTGGAACCTCAGAAACACTTGCCTTCTGGAGTTCTGAGGTGAGCACATCCTCTTTTTACAAATGTCTACAGTAAAAAAATCTTTCGTTGTTCATGGGAGTCAGCTTGTTGCTCTCCATTTCCATTCCTGTTCTGATGAATAAAAACCCCTGTATGATTTGGACTTTTGGAGTGAATGGTTAGGATTTGTTTTTTTATTTTAGAGAGAGAGAGTAAGTGGGGGAGAAGGGAAGAGGGGGGGAGAGAGAGAGAGAAAGAGAGAGAGAGAGAGAGAGAGAGAGAGAGAGAGAGAATTAAGCAGGCTCCACACTCAGTACGGACCCCGACTTGGGGCTCAATCCCATGACCCTGGGATCGTGACCTGAGCTGAAACTAAGAGTTGTACACTCAACCGACTGAGCCACACAGATGCCCCTAGTTTTGATCTCAAAAGCAAATTTCATTTGACATCCAACAAAACACATGTGTTATTCAGTTGGTTTGTGGAATCCTCTAAGAAAGAATTATTTATTCCAAACCTCTTGTTTTCTGAATGAAGAAATTGCCTCAGAGACTCTGAGTCGATGCTAATGTCCAAATTAGATGACATCATCTACATTAAATATCCAATTCTGAAGTCCTGTTGGTGCATTAGAATGGGGGCAAGAAGGCCTTCTGCTCAGAAGTCATCTAAAACTAGAGGGAGATCGGGTTTTTTATTGGCCTGACAAAGAGAGGGCATTTAGCTTTTAAGTTGGAGAGGCTCAAGTTGTATATCATTGCTACTTTGTTAATGAGTCCACAGTATGCCAGGC
The DNA here is from genome assembly GCA_028646485.1 of Cryptoprocta ferox. Lineage (NCBI taxonomy): Eukaryota > Metazoa > Chordata > Mammalia > Carnivora > Eupleridae > Cryptoprocta > Cryptoprocta ferox. The sequence continues at coordinate 42,784,725 of CM053563.1, forward strand.
TCCATATGGAACAATCCGGTGACATGATCCTCACCTTAAGATGCATATATTCAGCATTAAAGCAAGAGTATGGGGCATGTGGCACTTCTATAAAGCAGGCATTGTATTGTCACCTAATCTGCTCATAGATGCCAAAGCAAGAGTCCTGTGGCAAGAGGGAAGGAGATCCCTAGGGTCTCAATCCCCAGAGAGCCTCTATTCCCTATTCCCAGTGTGGCAGCAATAGAGAAAAGGAATTTAAAGCACTGGAATCAAACTTTGCTCCGTGTTGGGTCAAGGATTTTGTTTTCTAGTTAGAACACAGCGTCTATACACCATTTTTTTTTTTAACTTCTCTATACACATTCTCTTAAGAGAGTCCCTGGTAAATTGTTGTAATGGTAATTACATGCTTGGGGCAGTTGACATCCACTGTTATTTTTCTGAAAGTGAGGAACAAGGGACAGGAGCAAGAGAGGAAGAGAGAGAGTTTTGAGATAATGAAATCCTTTTAATGACAGAGCCATGCCGTTAACCTAATTAAACTGTAAAGTGGTAAAAAAAAAAATCCAGGTACTAAATGGAAATGAAGAAATAAATCAGCTGAGACAGCAGCACTTCTGGGAAACCTTCTGAATTCCGAATACTCTGACATTGCAGTGTCCGATTCTCGTGGTTATCCTCTGGCCCCCCTCAGCCTTGTGCAGAGGTCTCTTAAACTGACCTGTCCAGTAAGGCTTGATTTATGATGTCCATATCAGGTCTCCAGCTCCCCTGGGGATGAGTGTTATGTAGCTCATATATTTAAGAAGCCAGAGCAATCAGTGGGATTTGGTGGCAGATCACTGGCTATAGGGTCAGGAGAGCAGACCTCTCCTCATTCTGCTGCTAACCAGCTGTGGGACCTTGGGCACTGTCATTTGGATCACTTTAGCATTTCTGTGCACCCATGGCTTCTGTGTGCTTTTGTACCTGAAACTCTCTTAGAAGAATTGCCCTTGGGCTATTGGGGTCACTTTCCTCATAAGAGCAGAGAGCTGGAAGTCCTTGGGAGATTATATCTCATGGGGAAGCCCTTAGCCATTGACTGACTGATAATGAGTCTGACAGCCCAGCTTTTGCAACTAAAAGGACAAATTCCTGAGGTGTAACTTACATTCCAGAGTTCCCTGTGGGATCAGGTGAAAGCTACTGCCTTGAGGACTTTGTCTGAAATGTGTTCTTCCTTGGTTTCTTCCTCTTTTCCTGTCTTGCTTCCTTTATTTCCTGATTGATTTCTCTTGGGAGTGTTTCTTTAATAGATGCTGGGAATCCTGGCCTAAGAGCCTGCTCTGCATAATCATGTACCATAAAAGTACCAGATTCAGTTCCAAAATCCAAAACTCAGAGATTGGGGCAGAAGACATGAATAGACACTTCCAAAGAAGACATCCAGATGGCCAACAGACACATGAAAAGATACTCAATGTCACTCCTCATCAGGGAAATACAAATCAAAGCCACACTGAGACACCACCTCACACCGGTCAGAGTGGCCAAAAACGAACAAATCAGGAGACTATAGATGCTGGTGAGGATGTGGAGAAATGGGAACCCACTTGCACTGTTGGTGGGAATGCAAACTGGTACAACTGCTCTGGAAAACAGTGTGGAGGTTCCTCAAAAAATTAAAAGTAGAACTACCCTATGACCCAGCAATAGCACTTCTAGGAATTTACACAACAGATACAGGAGTGCTGATGCACAGGGTCACATGTACCCCAATGTTTATAGCAGTGCTTTCAACAATAGCCAAATTATGGAAAGATCCTAAATGTCCATCAGCTGATGAATGGATAAAGAAGATGTGGTTTATATATACAATGGAATACTACTTGGCAATGAAAAAGAATAAAATCATGCCATTTGCAGTAGTGTGGATGGAACTGGAGGGTATTATGCTAAGTGAAACAAGTCAGTCAGAGAAAGACACATATCATATGTTTTCACTCATGTGTGGATCTTGAGAAACTTAAGACCATGGGGGAAGGGAAGGGGAAAAAATAGTTATAAACAGAGAGGGAGGGAGGCAAACCATAAGGGATTCTTAAATAAGAGAACAAACTGAGGGTTGATGGGGGGAGTGGGGGAGAGAGAAATGTGGGTGATGGACATTGAGGAGGGCACTTGTTGTGGTGAGCACTGGGTGTTGTATGTAAGCCAATGTGACAATAAATTATATTTTAAAAACTAAATTTAAAAATAATAAATAAATAAAACTCAGAGATGGTAGTACCTGTCCTCTTCAATGTTATGAAAGTCTGCAAAATGATAGGAAAGGATTTCTTCCTAATTTCTTCCTATACTGTCGCCACCCACAACAGTGGGAGTGAGTGCTGGCATCCTAGTGTAATGGGGCACACACTTTCTTTCCACACCTCTGCCCCCCCCAACTCCACCCAAGTTACTAGGCTCTGCACTCTTTATTTTGATCTCAATCGTTAATCTCCATTCTGACCTAGCTGTAATTAGCCAATCTTTTTCACTCCTAATCAAAGACAGATTATCTTATGCAATCAGCCCAGGGATTTTACTTTTATTCTCACTGGTGTACATCTCCACAGAAAAGCACTAGGTTTACAGGTGAGGGACGTCTTTTGCATTAGTGGGTAGAGGAGAAAGTTAAAACACTTCAGAATCCACATCAACTCCATCACTGATTCACTGTAGTCCTGACAAATTCATTTGACATCTCACTATGTTCATTTCACCAGTGGCAGAACCATTAATATTTATAGACAGTCTTCTAGGTGCCTGGAATTATTCTAGGCACTGACTTCCTCTTGAAAAACAGGGGAAGTGTCTGTGATGTACCCACAGCAGTGGGTGAAGATTAATTAATGTAAATAAGTAATTGTCTGAATAATGCAGAGCACTCAGACACCTCGCAAATGGATACTGTGTAAATGTTATACTGGATGAGTAATAACAGCCAAGAGTTGATGGACAAATTTCCAGCAAATTTAAAGTCTCTGTCAACCAGTTAAGTGAACGAAAGTAAGCATTTTCTTGATAGTTCATAATTAATGCTTTTGTTTTTTTCTGACTGCCAAGGTGGGGGAGAGAAACCGAGAAGTGAGCAGCCTGAACAGCAAGCTCTTGAGCCTGCAAGTTGACATCAAAAATCTGCATGATGTCTGCAAGAGACAGGGGAAGACCTTGCAGGAGAACCAGCTCTGCGTGGAGGAGGCGGTGATGAGCGGCAATCACGTAAGGGACTCGGCAGCTGCTACCCACCTCTGCTCCCTCAACTTCCACCTCTGCTTCCCTAGGCAGGAACAATAATAGAAAATTCTGCCCCTAGTCATTCAAGAGCATTTATTGAGCAGGCAATGAAAGAGAATTAAATACATGCTCTCTTTCTCTCCTCTCTCTCTCTCTCTCTCTCTCTCTCTATTTCTTTCTCTCTCTCACGTGGACGCATGAACACCCCATCCCTGCCATCAGGATTTTTTCACTTAGCTATTTCCAAGGTCATCTACATTTGAGGCCCTGTCTTTTCCTTATCTGGCCTTTTACACCTGGATTTATAGCATCTGAGGCCAGAAAAGACCAGAAAAGACCAAATCCTAGTTATATAAGGAGAATAGCATCTACTAATGGATTTTAGACAAACTTCTAAGTCAACTTAGAAGTGAAATAACAACTGTCCCACTTGCTCAGAGGCGTCACTGCTCATCAGTGCAGCAGCTGATCCTTATTGCCACTTGTGCAGCTCTCTGCCTACAAGCTTTTCTTCTGGAGGCAGGGACCCAATCACCAGACGAGCTCAAATGTGGAATGGCTAATGCCCCCAAAAGCAGCCCTCAACCAATGACTGATGGGGAAATGGTCAAATAACCTATGTCCCCTGCCCTTAGTCATAGAACACTCCAGGCATGCTCTTTGCTCTCTCCTGGAGTTCCTCAGTGGGATCCTGCACCAACTGCCCACAGTGATAACTAGCTTGATAACACCCCCTTCCTTGTCTCATTTCTCCACCTGCCTACCAGAGTTTCCCAAGATCACTTCCCACATAAACCACTACTGAACACTCAGTCCCTTGCCACAGAGCTTGCTTCCAGAGGTGTGCAAGCCATGACACTCAGTAACACTTGTCCTGCACATGTATCAACAATGGCATGATCATCTTCTCCTGGCATGATCTTCTTTTTGGAACTAATACTTACCTGTAGGCTAGGCAGTTAGTTCATCCGCTGAGGCAACATTTAAGCCTGAAGTTTTCTCTTTTTTGGAAACTCTAGTTCTATAAACCAGTCTCTAAATTTATCCCCAGAAGCTAGGGAGCTGGCTAGGAGATATTTTCCCATAGCTCTCTGAAAACTTTGGGTTTACAAGAATGCCTTACTTGCAGTCTTCATACCTTTTTAGAGACTTGAGTCCTTGGCAAACATGAAGCAGGTAGTGGTTGCATCAACCTGCTGCTAGACCCCCAAGTCAGCCTTAGCTGCTGTGTAAGACTCTACTGTCTTCTCCAACATTTGTGTTTTGGTCTCTCTTAATTTTGCCTATTAGACTTCTTCCAGGACTTACTACCTGTCTGTAGAAACCACAGATTTTTCCTCTACAAAGCCCTAAAAATACTACCTACAAAGCATTTCCACCTTATCTTACTGAGCGTTACTGTACTTTCTCCAGGAGGTCACAAACATAGAAAAATCCATTGGTTTTCATAAATGGATCTCAGGAAGAATATTATCATAATTTACTTCTTTCTAAATATTAACACTTTTGGATATTTTCACCATTGCTGTCACAAGTTTATTTATTCTCCCAGTCAGGGATAGCCATGTGGCTTATAAATGCACCTAGCATTTGGTACATTGGAAGGAGAAAGGTATTAAATCGCATTTTATTATTCTAATTGCCCAGAAGAAGGTCTAACAGCTTGAAATAAGCTTTAAAGCAGGCTCTTTCTTTCCTAGCACTTAGTGCAGAATTTAAATTGGAGACTGTGCATACAAATACACAATTAGATGTAGACTTATACTCGTCCACTCAGAAAACCCCTGCAAGATCTGCCTTCTACAAGGAAGTGTAATATGGGAACAGAGGGGAAACCCAAGACTTTCTGAAAATTTTGACTAATATCTAATAAGGATCTGGAGAAATAAGCTAGAGGTCATAGTTCAGAACTAGAGTTAGGACAGAAATTTAAAATACTACATCAGATGTTAATATGTAACTACAGGGATGGCAGGCAGGGGGTGGATGACCTAGTAAATCAAGAATATGTTATACTCCAAAACCCAGGAACAGAGATAGGTAAAGCAAATGCGGTACCTAGGGTACAAATTTTACAGGGCATTCACCCTCAGGTGCCAAGCTGGAAACTGAATGCCTTCTTAAAATTTGCACCCCACTTGCCTCACTATAGTTCTGAACCTGCTCAGGAACCTTTCAATTAATGTGAAAGGAGAAAAGAACAGCAAAGATATCATAATAAAAGAATGATCAAATTAGAAAAAGAAAGGTCTTTCTGAGCAATTTCCCAGGCCCATTTGGCTCCGGTGGTGGCCCAGGGAGAATACCCTGATATTCAGTAGAGCTCAGATTATCAAACTTATCTCTGAAGTGGATGAAGGACACTATTCTTAGCATAAAACTGGGCAATAAATTTGATTTCAGAAAACAAAAGTAACTAGTTGAATATGGGTTAATACATCCTTGATGGAAATTATGGCACAGAAACATGACTTTGAGTCATTGGGAATGAAAAACAAATTTTTTTATGGGACACTGCTAAATGCCTTGAGGAATCTGGGATTGGATCCTGGAACATTAAGAAAAAAAATCAGTGGGAAATGGATAAAATCCAAATAAAGTATGTAGTTTAATAGTAATCTACCAATGTCAATTTTCTTGCTGGACAAATGTACTACAGTTAGGTAAAATGTTAGTGTTAGGAGAAGATGAGTAAAGAGCATATGGGAACTATATACACTACTTTTGCAATTTTTCTGTAAATCTAAAGCTATTCTAAAACAAAGAGGTTTTTTTTCTTTTAAAGGAATCTCTGGTAAGCAGAGATCACTGATGAGAAAAATGTCTGAACCATGAAGATGTATCCAAAAGAAATGCATGTCACTTAAACACACAGTTTTACACTCTCCCAATAAAAGAAAGGACAAGAAATGTAATTTGTAGAAGATATAAAAAGTAACAGATAAACTTATCTAGTGGTAAAAGGCTAAACCAGAGTTACAGGGAAAATACCTCACTTAACATCAAAAATAAAGAAGTTCATGTCAATGACTGGGGAAAGATGAGACTTTCAGTTCTTAAATGAAGGGGAAAAAGCAGCAGGGATCCAGTTATCAGAGCAATCCCAACCTGAGACAGAAGAGAGTGCAAACTAGAATAGGGAATAAAATGGTTAAAAAGTATTTTGAAAAGCCGGCTTTAGGCAAATCAGCAGGACCTGATGACATACTTTGAAGAGTACTTAAGGAATTGGCAGGTGTTATTACATAGCTGCTAGCGATTATTTTTGAGAACTCAAGAGGATAAAGAAAGTCCCTGTAGACTGAAAAAGGGTAAATGAAGTGCTCATCTTTTTAAAAAGGGAAAAAGGACAATCCTGGTAATTATAGACCTGTCAGCTTAACTTCAATATCAGGGAAAATATAGAACTTAACATCAATCAATTAGCATCAACTTGAAAAGCACAAAGTATTGGGTAGAAACCAAAGTGACTTCTCAAAAGGCAAATCATGCCAGGCCAATTAATTTCCTTCTGTGATCAAGTAGCCACATAGGCAAGGAAAGAGCAGTAGCTATAATCTCTTTGACCATAAGTAGGGCTGAAAAATTGACTGAATATGGCAACAGGTTCCTACAGGTGGCCAATGCTGTCCATCTTTTAAGACAGCTGAGACCTGGATAGAAATCTATCTGAGAAACATGGTGGACCTGACAGCCTCCGGAATCATGTTCAACTCTGAACGGTAACTTCAAGAACCAATCTTACTTCCAGAAGATTACTTCCAACTTACTCATTTTCTCCAAACTGCAGTTTAGAGGTCAAAGTAGAATATAATAAAATATCTATGTCTTCACTAGAAAGAAAACTTTAAAAAAAAGAAGACAAAGAGGCAGTAGGAAATGCACTGATGCCTTTCTCATACTGCTCTTTGGTACATCTATAAGTGAAATGCAGACTTAATCCATAGCATGTCATTTTCTATTCATTTAGAATTAAGACAAAATAATCTTTTGAATACTTAAGGATAAATAAGTAGAAATTTAATAGGTCTCAAACAAATCCAGGCATTTCTCCAAGACTTTGAAAATTGATTCCTCTAAACACATAGTGTACAAATGTTTAAAATTCTCATCCAAGGAAACTCTAGCTTCTCTGCAGATATGAGCAGTTCTTAGATCTTTGTAACCATACAAATTTGGTCAGGTGCTATGTTTGCCCTGTACTGGAAGATTTGAATGAACTCTCATCCGATTGTCCTATCATGTTACCTCAAACCAAAATTAAACCCAGAAGATTCAGCATGACCTCTGGGGAAGAAAAATGGAACTAACAGTTCACCAGTATCACTGACAGGTTGCTGAGTTTTATACACATAGGAAATGACATTCTTTATCCACAGGAGGTTTTCAAGCCAAAGAACAATTATGAACACAACTAAGAATAGATGATGTACCACATTCTAGGAGGGGAAGCCCTAAATAAAGGGTTTGAATTTAAAAAAGAAGAAGAAGAAGAACAAAGAGCACTTCTTTCATTCTTTTGTGTGATGAAGAGAAAACAGGGATGTAGAAATAAGGGGAAACTAAGAGTGAACAGTGAAAAGACCACAGTTTTCAAGATGGATGGTCATATATATCCATCAACAGAGAGGCAGGTCCAAATCAAAAGTTAACATACAAGTACTGGAGGGACCAGTTATCCAGTTTTTTTTTAATTTTCAGAGATCAAATCACTTTGACAAAGCCAAGAAAAACAGAATTTGGGGAAAATTTGATAACGATTTTGTTGGGTATCTACTTCACTAAAATAAGCCCTATGAATTAACCCTATCCCAGGATGTTCATCCCTTTGCTTTGGTTCTAGCCACATTCAGTATTTATTCTTGACCATGTCTTTTTCCAAGTAGCTTCCCACCCCCCAGCTTACCTGCCTAATAGACTGAACACTTGGGCTTTTGAAAACATCCCCCTATACATGTATGTGTGCATGCACGCATGCGCACACACACACACCACTCCCAAGACCCTTCTCTTTGAACCTCGTTCATCGATGAGTTGTGAGAATAGCAACATAGCAACATTTTTTTAGGTTTTTTAATGTTTACTTATTTTTGAGAGAGAGAGAGAGAGAGAGAGAGAGAGAGAGAGAGAGAGAAGGGGGGAGGGGCAGAGAGAAAGGGAGACACAGAATCTGAAGCAGGCTCCAGGCTCTGAGCTGTCAGCACAGAGCACAATGCAGCTGAACCCATGAACCATGAGATCATGACCTGAGCCAAAGGTGCCCTGAGAATAGCAACATTCTTATTTTGAAAAGAATGAAGGTACTTAACTAAAAACATTCAATTTAAATGTTGGCAATTATAGCTTCACAGAGTAAATAAAGAATTCAGCTTTGTTTGGCTTAAGAAAGAAGTCATCATTAAGTTCCCTCCAGCCACATACACCAGATATTCAGGCCAAGAGTTTGGCTTGTTTTTGTCTAGGATTTCTTTTGCCAGTGATCACAGTGGTCCATTTCAATCTTCTCATTCAGAATGAACTGACACAATTAGCTATTGTCTTTTTGGTTTTCTGGTTCTGAGCTGGGCTGAGCTTCCCTTCTCTTACCTGAGCCGCCCCCACTCATTCTGACTAGAGATTTTCCCTCTTTTCAGTCCCAGTTCTAATAGAATGAATCTCATTAAACCTCAGTCTCTCCAGTTACTCAGACCAAAACCCTGGAGTCATCTTGCCTTGGATGATCATCATCTCCTACCATCTAACGCAGCAGCCAATCCCATGGGATCTACTTTCAAAATATATTTACAATCCAACCATTTCTCCCAACTTCCACCTTGGTCCATGCCACCATCCCTGCTTGCCTGGATTCTTGTAGCAGCCTCTTTGCTGGTCTCTCTGCTTCGGTCTTTGCCTCCCTACAATTGATTTTCAGTAGAATGGCCAGTGTGTCCTTTGTAACCTCTAAAGGATATCATTTCACTTGTCTGTTCAGTACCCTCCAATGACCTTTTATCTCACTGAAAGGAAAAGTTAGTCTTTAGAACGGACTATATGGCCCTAAAGGACTTAACCTCTCTTTCTTTCTCACCTTATCTTGGATCACTCTTCCCCTTACTCTCTCTGCTCCAGCCAGGACAAATGGCTCCTCAGACACCACCAGGCACCTCCCACCTCCAGGCCCTAGCACTTGCTGTTATCTCTCCCAGGAATGTTCCTGCTGTAGAGTCCCACCAGGCTCCTTCCCTGCATCCTTCAAATCTCAGCTCAAATATCACCTTCTCAATTTGGTCCTCCATTAAAATACTTAATTAATACTCAAACTTACAGTTCCCTCCATGCAAGCATCCTTATCCCTCTCCCCTGCTTTACTCTCCTCCATAGCACTTTTTCCTTTTATTTTTTTTTGCACTTTTTCCTTTTAATACACTGTATAACTTATTTAATTTGCTGACTCCCCCCTCCCCATTACATTCAAACTGCATGAAGACAGGGATTCTGTCTGTTTTATACACTTCTATATCCCCATTACATACTACAGTGCTTGACACATAGTAGGTACACCATGATGTTTGCCAAACAAATTAAAGGAAAATACATCTATACATGGCTACTATGTTAATGCTCATAGCAGCATTATTCATTATAGCCAAAAGCTGAAACAATCCAAATATCCATCAACTGGTGAACATATAAACGAAATATGGTATATTCATACTATTTAACAATAAAAAAAGAACAAAATACTGATTATTTCCATAGCCTGGATGAACTTCAAAAACATTATGCTAAGTGAAAGAAGCCAGACACAAAAAATGAGATACAATTCCATTTATATGAAATGTCTGGAAAGGGCAAATCCATAGAGGCAGAAAGCAGATTAGTGGTTGCCTGGAGCTGGGGTAGGAACAGGAGTGACAAATGGGCATGAGGGAATTTTCTGAGGTGATGGAAATGTTCTGAAACCAGATTGTAATAATGGTTGCACAACTCTATAAATTTTCTACAAATCATTGAACTGTACACTTACAATGGTTGAATTTTATGATATATAAAGTATACCTCAATAAAACTGTAAAAAAAAAAAAAGGGTTAATTTTTCAAAAGTTTGAAAGTGATCTGTTAATAAGCCCAAGACCACAAGCTCACATTTTTGGGATCCAGTGATATTGTCAGTTCTCTATTTTATTTCCTACTTTCCTTTAATACCTAACTGTATATAAATCTCTAGTTCCTATAGAAGCAGACATGGCCCCTGCCCTCCAGGAGTTTATAATCTAATTAGAAGATAAGATACACAGAGGTCACTGCCATGCAAGGTAGAATGTCAAATGCCATATTAAAGACATGCCAGTAAAATGTATGGAATTGGTGCAACGACAGCTTTGCAGGGAAAACAGGAAGGAAAGCAGGAATTGGACAGTTTTAAAAAATGAATAGGAGGATAATAAGCGGAGATGGGAGTTAAGGAATGCCCATGGGCCACCCTCTTCATCCACCTCTCTTTCATATGTCATCAAGGATGTTGGGCAAGAAAATACAGACGCTTCAGTGCAAAGACCTCAACTGTACTGAAATAAACACCTCAGGGATACATCCTACGAGCAGTATACCTGATACAAAGCAGGTGCTCAGTGTATGTTTATTGAATGAATGAGTAAAAATGTAAGATGGGTCTAGCAGCTTTTCAAGTTGACTGGGAGTTAGCAGGAAAAGATCTCTCTCTCTCTCTCTCTCTCTCTCTCACTCGGCATCTACAGGGTCACATCTTCCTTTAGGAGGAGACAACAGAGTCTGTGCCCAGTTGTCCCTGAATGATAGCTCTGTTTCCCATTTCCCAGAATTTCAGAAAGCTGTTTCCACAAGAGCTTACCCAAGAGTTTACCTTTTTATCTGAGCATTTTTAACAATAGAGTTTAGTCTAAGAACACTGACAAGAAATTCACTGCATTCTAGGTCAGTTAAGTTATCTTTAAATATGAAGACCAAAAACAAAACAAAACAAAACAAAAACAAAAACAAAAAACAAAAACCATATTAACATGTGTATCTTTATACTACTTTCTAGATTCTTTGGCTTTATGTTTTTTCTTCTGGCCCAAATAGACAAATGGTAGGAAAGACGTAGGTTTTTTTTTTACTACTTTCAAATCCTCCTTACAGGATGGAAATACAAAGGATTTTTCACTGTGAATACAGTAAAATGTTTAGTAAGTGTGCTGTGATGAAAGGAGGAATATAGACGGATGTGAATGGTTGAACAAGTGAGAAAAATCAAAGAATGAACGCATACTGAGTGACAACCCAAAGTTTTTTCCATATGTTCGATCTCAATTGCAGAATAAGAAGCAAGCATTAGCATTTGAGGAGCCACGGATGGAGTTCGAGCCCAGTAAACAGTGCCATCTGAGGCAACTCCAACAACTCAAGAAAAAATTGCTGGCTCTCCAGCAAGAACTGGAGTTTCGCACAGAAGAGCTACAGACTTCTTACTGTTCCCTCCTACAGTATCAGTCTGTCCTAGAGAAGCAGACTTCTGACCTGGTTCTTCTCCACCATCACTGCAAACTGAAGGAAGATGAGGTATACATAGAATAACTATGGAAATGTTTCCTTGCCCATGTAGTTACAGAAATCAGGCCATACCTACTAGAAAGCAGAAGTGGGCTTACAGAGGAGAACTTCCCAATATACTGAGCAGATTTTATCAATATTCCCTCTTTAATTCTCAATCTTCTTGAAGATGAACAGAGGAAACTAAACAGAATGGCATAATTGGGTGAGAGCTCCAGTAATGATATATGTGGGGCACGTGGTGTATGTGTGTGTGGTGTGCATATAGGTCCATCATTTCCATCCTATTACCATTGCAATTTAAATGCAAAAGACTATAGGTCTCTGAGGGTTATAAAAAAAAAAGGCATAAAGTCCATTAAGTGAAACATTTTTAGAAAAATCAGATTTTGATAATATATAAATTTTTAGCACTTGGATAGTTGATAAAATAACCAGACATTGAGTCTGAGTCAATCATTGAGAGTACCAGATTGGTCATTTTTTCAGACTGGAGTTTTAGATCATATAGACTTAAGTATATTCTGGACATTCATTTTCTATTCATGTGCCAGGATAATATTTTTTTAAACCAGAAAGAGCATCCTTGTGGGATCCTGAGTCAATTCCAAAGACCAAAACTATAGAATATAAACCATTTAAACAGTGGTAACCCTAGCAGCAGTAAAACTATGGGTTCTAAGTAATGAGACAGGCAGTCTCCCCTGGTATTTTCTTCCTTTGCCTTTAGCGATAAAACTCCAGGGACTATCTAGGATGGTGCTAATTCCAGGGGCTTTATGAGGGGACTTACAGAATGTAGAATTTTTTAAGGGAATATTATGAGAATTTGCTGAAAAGGATTAGAAGGGAAAGAAACAGAGAAAGGTTATCCTACAAAGTATAACTATGGACAAAGCCTATGAGCATAAACCATAGTTTAAAAAAACTAAAACAGGGCTGTGTTAATCTGGCTGGTTCTTAAACAAGAGTCCATGCTGAATAAAGTAACCTTGAATTAGTGGGGATTCTAGTTGGCTGCATATAACAGAAAACCCCAAAGTAATAGTGACTATGATAGTTTATTTCTATGACATATAAAAGAAGGCTGGTGATGGATGGTCTAGGACTGTTACGGGACCTGCAATCCTAGGGTCCTATCTTTTGGGTCCACTGTCATCAGCTGCAGACTTCCTTTTTGTAGGTCTCCTAAGATGGCTGCTGGAGCTCCAACCATCACATCCTGTGTTGGGGGCAAATAATCAGGATGGGGACAGGGGAGGAGGAGGAGAGAAAAAGACACACTCTTCTCTTTTAAGGGCACCTTCCACAAGCCCCACACAACATTTTCATTTATACATGATGGGCCAGAGTTAATCATATGGGTACAGCTAATTTCTAGGAAGCCAAGGAAATGTATTTTAGTGAGGTGCACTGCTGTCCCAAATAAAGTCAAGGTTCAACTATGAAGGAGAAGGGGGAGAATTGGTGTGGGATCTGGCAAGTAGCAGTCACTGACAAAGATCTCAAGCAAGGAGAGCATTGGAAAAAATTACTCTCAGCATTCTGCCAAGTTTCCCCAATACTTTGTTAGACAGTAGCATTAAACTCTGTGGCAGGTTGTGTCTCCCAACAACAGAGCCTACCACAAGGAGATGAATGGAAGTGGTTAATTCAGGAGGTGATCCTAGAGAGAAAGTGGGGAAGTGAGTCAAAGAAAGGCAGGGAGCCCATAAAGAAAATCACAAGACCGCTGCCGTGGGCACCTGGGGTTCATTATCTCTGGAGAACTCTGGGAGAAAATGTAGAATATGGTGATCCCATGCCAAACCACCCAGTCAATGGTTGAAGGCTGCACCTGAGGGTACTAACTCCCCAGTACTTGTAACGTGCCTTGTCTTGCTTCTCTGCCTGAGTGGGCTCCTGAGGCCAGAGCATCCTTCAGGCAGTGAGTTGAAGATGCTTGTGGTTGGAATGCATTTAGAATGCAAAGGAATGGTGAGTGCCATGGGGATATGAGCAAGTCACTGATAGCTTCTGTTATAGACACTTGAACATAAAATATTCCTTTCCTCTTCCCCTTATATAATGAACACCTCAAACTAAGTGACCTTTTCCTAAGAGGAACTTCAAATGGCAGGCAGCTCATGTAACTAGCTTAGACTTACAGAATGTGTTCTATCCAGGTTCTACACTGAACTTTTTGAACCAAAATGAAACATTCCTTGATGACCCTCCCACTCTTATCTCCTTCAATCCATATAACTCTAGCCATACAACTAAGCACACCCAACTCCAGACAGTTGTTCGCTAGTTATAAATCATATGTTCCCCAAATTGTGAGAGTTTGTAAACTTTTTGAGGGGGAGGCTCTGTCTTATAGGTATATATCCCCTCAGCATCCAAGACATTGCTTATAAGCGCTCAATAAATACCTGTCATTTGGTTGACTAATTAATTGATTAGGAAGAAAAAGAATCTAAATAAGAATTGTGCAAGTCCCAGAGGAATTTGGGGTTATTCCCCCATATCTCTCAGGAACTTTGCTGTGTGCATGAGGGGCTCCACATTTTCTAAATTGATCTCTAGAGAATACCTAGGAAGGAAAGAATACTGGCATTTCAAGCCCTTAAAAAATGGAGCTACAGAAATGCATTCTTATAAATTAACTGACAAGTCTTTACTGAGTTTTTGCTACATGCCAGGCAGAATGGGAAACAGATAATGGCCCCTGCCTGTAAGAAGCTTACCATCCAAACAGGACCATCTTTTTTTTTCTAATCATTAACATTCTGGTATTATATATCATAGCTTTTAAATCTTTGCTGGGCCTATTCTGAACATCTGGGTTTCTAGTTAAGACATAAGACTCCCTGCGTGGGGTCTGATAGCCATACCCTTTCCTCATGAGATGCTTCCATGAGTTCAGTGTGGTTTCATTCCTACACCAACAGGTGATTCTCTATGAGGAGGAAATGGGAAATCATAATGAGAACACAGGGGAGAAGCTCCATTTGGCACAGGAGCAACTTGCTTTGGCTGGGGACAAGATCGTCTCCCTAGAAAGGAGCTTAAACCTCTACAGGGATAAATACCAGACTTCCCTAAGCAACATTGAGTTACTGGAGTGCCAGGTGAAGATGTTGGAGGGGGAGCTCAGCGGGATCGTCAGTCAGGTAGGACTCACCCCAGACCACTCAGACCAGGCACTCCAGCAAGTGGACGTGCTTCAGGTGGTACCCGCTAACAGTCCCTGCTTCCTCTGAGGGAAACCCAAACCTTCAACCCTTCAGTGTTGGAGCCCTCAGCTTTCAACTTCCAACCTTTACCTCTCCTTTAAGATTCCTCCCTAGGAATTTCGAGCCTCCTTAATTAATATAAAGATGCAGCATTTCTAATAACTGGACTCTCAAATCTTTCAGGTTCTCATGGGAGGTCTGGCTGTGGGGTTCATGTAGGTCACAGGACTCATGCACACCATACTTCAGGGTCGCACAGGAGGAGAAAGCCATGAAAGATAACAAAGAAGAGTCAAAATACCCGAATCCTTTTTTTTCTTTTAATTGCTTTTTTTAATTACACAAGTAATACAACAATGTAGGCTCTCTAGACAGAATCACAGAGATTAAATGTGAAAGCATGTCTTCAGCCTCCTCTACCCCTCTCTCCTCCCCTTAGGTAATCACTTGAAAAATCTGTTGGGAATTTTCCTCAGTCTTTTGTTACACAGTTACATATATAAATGGATAGGATTTTCTTTTTATATAAATGGGTCATTCCATAAATGTGGTTCTCCACCTCGCTTTTTAAATGTATATCTTGACAATTTCCTGTAGTAACTACCTTGTATTCTATGGTATGACTATACCATCTACTGACCTATTTTGTCTATTACAAACAAGCTGTAATGAACATTCGTATTCCTATGGGATATTTCCTGAAGTGGGATTGCTGAGTCAAAGGATACGCTTATTTTTAATGTGTAAAGATACTTCTAAATTGAATATCAAAAGGGTTCTACCAGTTTACATCTTTACCAACAACAATAAAGGGAGCTTATTTCCTCACACTCCCATGGTATGTTTTCAGTCTTTTTACGTTTTGCTAACCTGATGCATGAAAGAAGAGATAAAGAAGAAAAAGTTTTCATACATAATTTTATGTTTTCCAAAAGGGGTCTCCAGCTGTCCCAACGCTCTTTCCCATTGCTCTGAAGTGCCAATTCAGTATATATACTGACTCTTGTACATGCGTGGCTCTTTCTGAACTCTCTTCTTTTGATCTATTTGCCAGTTTTTGCACCAAGATCACAGATTTTTAGTGACTTGAACTGATAGTGTGTTCCGATAGCTCCTTCACAACAGGTCCTCCTTCACTGTTCTTGACTTTCAAATATTTCTTGGCCATTTTTGTACATCTTCTCTTTGTGAAATTTAGATTTATCTTGACTTACTTTCAAATTATATATTAATTTGAGGGAAATTAGCATATTCTATGGAACATAACGTGCTTCTACTTTTAAGTTTTTTCATGCATCCTTCAATAGTATTTTACACTTTTCCCTATAGATTTCACATTTTTTGCTAAGTTTATTCCTAGATATATTACAGTTGTTATTGATGTTGTGAATGAGATCTTTTATACATTGAACTTTATTAACTATTAATGATGTAGAGGAAAATCCTTATTCTGTCACCTTATTAAACTCTGACAAAATTTTCAGTGGACTGCATGGATATTTCTAAATTGCTTTCCTTTTCAATACTCATAAAACTTATTTTCCATCTTACTGAATTGACCAGACCTCCAGAATAATGTAGAATTATAACATCCTCGCTTTGCTTCTCACTTTAAAGGTAATGTTTCTAGCATTTCACTATTAAGTATAATGTTTGTTCTTGGCTCCTTGTTAATATTCTCTTTCAAGTTGGAGGTGTGATTGTCTATATGTACTTTATCGAGAATTTTTGTCAGGAATGAACATTGAACTTCATCAGATGTTTTTGTTAGCAGCTATCAAAGTTATCATAGAGCTTTTTTTTCTTTAATGAAGTGAACTACATTAATAGATTTTCATTTATAGTACAATCTCTGTTTCTAAAACAAACCTTACTTATTTTATTTTGTTTTATTTTAATTATAATAATACATCATTATATTCCAATAAACTGCTATACTAAATTTCTTAAAGTGTTATCTTTTGTATCTATTTTCAGAAATGGAATTAGTTTGATGTCTCACATTCTTGTGCTCACATCTCATAATGGTGACTGGATTATGCCACCCTAATATAAATGAGTTGAAGAGTTTTTATCATTTTTTAATCTCTGGAACTGTTTATTTAACATATAAAATATGCACATTTCTTTAAGATTACAAATAAAACCAACTTTTAATCATTACTTAAGCAGTATACTTCACCTCTTCCAAATTCATGGATGTTTCCTTTTGCCGCAATAGTTCTTTGTTAATTCTTTCAGAAACAATTGTGAGTGGTAAGAATTCTCAATATTCCCGTGTCTGAAGAAGATTATTTTGTCTTCATTCTTAATAACTGGTTCGGCTGGGTATACAAACTTTCAGAAACACCTTCCTTTAAGTCTTTGAAGACATTGCTGCATTGTCTTGTACCATCCAGTATTAAAGAAGAATTGTTAGATTTCAGTCTGTTTTTCATTTTTTGTAAGTCACCTGTTTTATCTCTTTGAATTCTAGAAAGTTTTAGACTCAACGTTTTTTAGTTTATTTTTCATTAACCCTCTCAACATTTAACTTTTAATCTGAAGATCTACAATTCCTTCAATCCAGAGAATTTTTCATCTATTATTTTTAAATTGATTTCTATTTTTCATCCTGAGATATTGGACTTATAGATAACATCTTCCTGTTCCTTAACTTTTCTATTGTTTTCCAATCCTTTGCCCATTTTCACACTAACTTATTAGGAGAATAATATTTAGGGTAAATTTTAGACTTCTCACTGACCCTTCCGCAGCTTGTGTATGGGTAGTTTTCATGCTCAGTGAACATAAACCAGTTTTTTAAATGTTTGTTTATTTTTGAGAGAGAGACAGAATGCAAACGGGGGAGGAGCAGAGAGAGAGGGAGACACAGAATCTGAAGCAGGCTCCAGGCTTGAGCTGTGTCAGCACAGGGCCCGACATGGGGCTCCGCTCGACTCACAAACCACAAGACCATGACCTGAGCCAAAGTCAAACGCTTAACTGATTGAGCCTCCCAGGTGCCCCAACATAAACTATTTCTAACTTTGCCTGAAAAGGCCCAGTTAGGGAAACAAGTTTAATTGGGGAAAGGTCTACCTTCCAAACTAGAACTCTTTGCTCTTTTCTGGCTATCTAAATCAGTTCACTTCATTATTAGCACAGACCAGTGTGCATGTAGTAAAGTCCATGCATGATTTCAGAGGACCTAAGGAGAGACTTTTTTTTCATGGTTCTAGGAAAGCAGGCATACTCATGCTGATGAGAGAATCAATTGGTATAATTTCTTGAAGGATAATTTTGTAATATCTATCAAAATTGTAAATATGTCTTAGCTATCCTCCTTCATGAATTTAATCCATACGTATACTAGAAGAGGTACTCAAAGATTTATGTGCAAAAATATTCATTTCAGCTTCATTTTAGAAAAATACTTGGAAACAGCCTACGTTTCCATCAATAGGAGACTGTATAAACACACTTGAAAGCAATTTAAAAGAGCAAGATAGAAGTACCTGTACTAATATGGATAAATTTCTAAGACATCTTTTTGAGTGAAAAATATCTATTTTTATATTATATTTTAAAAGGGAAACATAATATTATCTGTATTCTACAGATTCCTTTAAATGTATGTGAGTGTATAGATGAATTTCTAGAAGTATATGCACAAATTTTCATCTATGGAGAACACAGCAAGTATGGGATTAGAGGTCGTATAGTGAAAGAGAAACAGGCTTGCCTATAATGTTACAATGTTTTAGAAAAATTATATATATATATATATATTTTTTTTTTTTTTTTTACTTGTGCAATTTTAAATTAATTTTAAAAGAAAAGTCAGGTAAATCTACAAGTAACAATACAGAAAATATCCTAAATAAATTGTCAGGTGACAATACAATGTCAGAATAAGGTGTAGAAGATTTTCATTTGTGTAGGGAAAAAGGTAAGGCGTTATATACATATGCATTTATGCATATACAAATATGCAAAAAATATCCCTGGAAGAATACCTCCCAAAATTGGTAACACAGACTGTCATAGAAGAGGACAACTGAGTCATGGAGGGTCAAGATGGAAGACTAACTTTTCAGTATATTCTCTTATGAATTGTATGAATTTTTCACCATGTGTATGCACTGGTTAATTTTTTTCTTTGTATGATTAATATATATGAACATGAACTCTTAGAATATGGATCAAAGAGATTTTCCATGCTTTTGTTATTTTGAAGTTAACTCAAATATCATGAACAAAACCAACCCATTATTTCTAAATATCACAGGAGCCTGAGAACAAGGGTGATCATTCGAAAGTACGTATATACCCTTCTTCCTGCATGATTCAAGAGCATCAGGAGACCCTGAAACGACTGTCTGAAGTCTGGCAAAAGGTCTCTGAACAGGATGATCTAATCCAGGAACTTCGAAATAAACTAGCCTGCAGTAACTCTTTGGTAAGTGACTTCTAGAATATTTTTCTGAGACACCAAAAATAATGCTTTGAGGAAAGAAAGGAGGGAAGAAGAGTCACCTAAAGTAATCTCTTTCACCAAGACTCCTCAAATATCTTAAATATACTTGCCCCTACCTTTTGTTCATATTCTCCATGAATGCATTCCCCTAACCGACGCTAAGTTTGAGATTCTAAAGAAACTTAAAATCTCTCACACACGACCTAAGTGCTCATCAATCGGGAAATGGTTGAAGAGATTTTTAAAAATGGTTAAAGAGATATCCACATTGTGGAGTAATATGCAGCCAAGAAAAATGATTAAGTAGATCTATAAGGACTGTGTGGAAGGATGTTTGTGATATATTGTTGAGAATGGTTGCAAAATACTATGAATGGTTCAATTCCACTCTTGTTTTTTAAAGTCTTTGATCATATTATGGAAGTACATGCTGTAAATTTCCCATAGTTCCCACTCCCTCCTGGTGGAAGGGAGAGAAGGGAGGCTAAATGGAGAGGAGATTTCACTTATTTTTGATGCTTGGGTTTTGTTTGAATTATTTTCAACCAACAAGAACAAAAATTTCATGTTTTTTAATTTTTTTTAAGTACATACACATCCACCCAGTCCATAAGAAACTTCCTCCTTCAATTCTTGAACTTTGCATCCCGTCTTCTGATAGATCAGGTATGTTTTTCCATCACAGGTTTTAAAGAACCTTCTGCCTCATAAACTGGACCACACAGAGGTTCAGGAGGGAGTCCAAAAGGTGGCCACTGACAGACTCGAGATAAACCACTGTTTATGCCTTACTGAACCTTGATGTAAGGTTGAGAACCTAATTCTTTCTTTGTGCTAAGCCCATAGGAAGTGTGTGACAACTTGTATAATATTACAATGAACTTAGGCTGAAAAAAGGAACACCTGAAAAATTTGTCTAGTAATAATCATATTCCATTGATCACCCGGCATGACTGACCTACACTTACCTGCAGGTTCTGGAGCGTGAAGAGGCTTTGATAAAATTACAAGCAGACTTTGCTTCCTATACAGCCACACACAGACATCCTCCTAGCTCCTCAGAAGATTGTGAGGACATTAAAAAGGTAGGCAAACTTTTGCTTATTTGTGCCTGGGGGGTCAAGTGGCGTTGAGTTTGATTCTGGGTTTTCTTGTTTATTTTTTATTTTTATATTTATGTGACCTTGGTTGGCCCTGTCACAAAGATACTGTATGTAATGAATGCCAACTCCCAATGAATGTGTCTGGAAGTATTCAATTTTGCAGCTGAATTTTGGAATTGCACCTGCTTCTTAACCCCCTTTCAACAGTACTCCCAAACAAGACAGAGACTCCTGTTGGCTTGTCAGGTTCAAAACGACCGTCCATCTTTCTAGTTTCTGGTTGGAGTTGAAAAGCACCAAA
Source organism: Cryptoprocta ferox (assembly GCA_028646485.1). Lineage (NCBI taxonomy): Eukaryota > Metazoa > Chordata > Mammalia > Carnivora > Eupleridae > Cryptoprocta > Cryptoprocta ferox. The sequence goes on from CM053563.1 coordinate 42,805,599, forward strand.
TTTAGGGAAGATTATCTATTCACAATCAGCCCTTTTTTTCAAAACCTCATTATTTTCAAAATTCAAAGCCATCTCAAAAATTGATTCTAATATTGAATAAGCATTTAAACCATGTAAACAAATAGCAAGATTTGACCAACTAGTAGCCAAAGCTAGGTTCACTGCTCTCCTAGGTGAAATCTTTTTTTTAAGCTATTTTTTAAAATTTTTTGATGTTTATTTATTTTGAGAGAGAGAGAGAGAAAGAGACAGGGAGGGAGGGAGGAGGGAGGGAAGGGCAGAGAGAGAAGGAGAGAGAATCTCAAGCAGGCTCTGCACGGTCAGTCCAGAGCCCGACACGGGACTTGAACTCACGAACTGTGAGATCATGACCTGTGCCAAAACCCAAGAGTCAGATGTTTAACGAGCTGAGCTGCCCAGGTGCCCCTTAAGTTTTTATTTTCATTCCAGTTAGTTAACACAGAGCGTTATATTAATTTCAAGTGTACAATACAGTGATTCAATAATTCTGTACATCAGCTGGTGCTTATCATGACAAGTGCACTCCTTAATCCCCATCACCTATTTATTAACCCACTCCCCCAGCCACCTCTCCTCTTCAGTCTGTTCCAAATCTATAACTAAGAATCTATTTCTTGATTCTATCTCTGTCTTTATCTGTTTTCCCCTTTGTTCATTCATTTTGTTTCTTAAATGCCAAATATGAGTGAAATCATGGCATGTGTCTTTCTCTGACCAGCTTATTTTGCTTAGCATTATACTCTCTAGCTCCATCCATGTCGTTGCAAGTGGCAAGATTTCATTCTTTTTTGCGGCTGAATAATATTCTATTGTATATGGAATATACCACATCTTCTTTATCCATTCATCAATTGGTGTTCACTTGGGCTGCTTCCATATCTTGGCTAATTGTAAATAATGCTGCTATAAACATAGTAGTGCATGTATCCCTTTGAATTACTGTTCTTGTATTCTTTGGGTCAATACCCAGTAGTGCAATTGCTGGATCATAAGGTAGTTCTATTTTTAAGTTTTTGAGGAACCTCAGGGGTGCCTGGGTGGCTCAGTTGGTTAAGCATCCAATTTCAGCTCAATTCATGATCTCGTGGTTCATGGGTTTGAACCCTGCACTGGGCTCTGTGCTGACAGCTCAGAGCCTGAAGACAGCTTCAAATTCTGTGTGTGTGTCTCTCTCTCTGCCCCTCCCCTGCTCAGGGTCTGTCTCTCTCTCTCTCTCTCTCTCAAAAAAATAAATAAACATTAAAAAATCTTTTAAAAAAGTTTTTGAGGAACCTCCATACTGTTTTACACAGTGGCTGTACCAGTTTGCATTTCCTTGGTGAGATCTTAAGTCAGTCATACCTGAACCTGAGATCCAAGGCAAAGCCAGCCACCTGAGGCCATACTATGGGCAGGCAGGGTTACTAGTCCTGAAATAGCAGCAAAGGCAGGTAGCAGGGAGAGTAAACAACACATAGAAGCTCTCCAAGGTCCTCTGCTGGAGAGATGGAGACTCTTCTCTTTCCAGGACTTTCTGATGCCTTACAGTTTATGAATGAGGGATCAATATTGAATTTTGGAGTTCCTCCTTGGACATCTGTCAATATTTATTTTAAAGGTCAGTTCCATATTATTCACGTCCTGACCTACAGCAAGATCTCATAACACTCCTATTTTTTTTGTCTGAAAAACATCTTTATTTCTCCCATACTCTTATTTTTTTATAGTGGCAAAAAAAAACATATAACATTAAATTTGTCATCTTAATCACAGTTAAGTGTACATTTCAGTCACGTTAAGATATATTCACATTGATGTGCAACAGATCTCTAGAACATTCTCATCTTGCAAAACCAAAACTCTGTATCGATGAAACGCTAATGCCTCTTTACCGGTACGTTTTTTAAATTGATGCAGACTTCTCCATGAAAGACTGTACTTTCCCCTGCCATTTTATGTGTCCTATCCAAAGCTTTCATGTTACTTGGACATTCTATTAGGAGTGGCACTATCCAGGTCCCAGCTGGCCTGGCATAGAGTGAGCCTTTTTTTTAAAAGTTTATTTATTTATTTTGAGAGAGTGAGAGAGAAAGAGAGAGAGAGGGAATCCCAAGCAGGCTTCACACTGTCAGTTCAGAGCACAATCCAGGGCTCAAACTCATAAACCACAGGATCATAACCTGAACCCAAGTCAGACACCTAATCAACTGAGCCACCCCGGCGCCCCAAAGAGTGAGCCTTTGAGCCTCTGCAGTGCCCACACCTGCATCATATGGTGATTGCCCTGTGTTCCTCCAGCTGGCTCCCCACCCCCGCCTTCATGCTGCAGTCCCCACTTCCTGACAACTCTGAAATCACGTAACTCTCCCTTGATGCCCAGATGACTAACTCCTCCTCCTCAACCACATCTCCCTACCTTCTCTTAGTTATAGCCCATCCCTCTCTCCTTCAGGGTAAAAGCCAAAGTCCTTGCCCAAGGACTAGAAGGCCCCCATGAGGCGACCACCCACTGATATCTCACCTCATGTTCCCCTACTCTCTCCATCTTACCCTCTAACCACATGACCTCCCCCATGTTCTCTATCCAGTGTCTGGTCACTGGCTAGTTCCACTGTCTGCAGATACCTAGAGACACTACAACATGGCTCACACCCTTACCTCCAACGAGCCCCTGCTCAGAGACACCTTCTCAGTGGGGCCAGCCTCTCCATTCTATTTATAATGACAACCCCATCCCTCCATACATCCCCAACCCCCTTTTGCTGCTCTGTTTCTTCCATAGCACCTATCAACTGTTAATGTTGTCTACAAGTGACTATTTATACTCTTTGACTATCTCACCCCACTATAAGGTCAGCTCCATGGCACCAAGGGTTTATGTCTGTGGCTTTTTTTTGTTGTTGTTGTTCCACTGTCCCCAGCACATCAGATAGTGCCTAGCACATAGTAGGTGCTGCATCAATGACTGGCAATTGTTACAGGGCAGAAGGGCTAAAGGCTTTTGTGCACATTCCGCATGAGGATTGCTAAGTCTGCCACATGCATTTTTTTTATTATTTTAATTTTATAAAATTGAGAAATAATTGACATACCTTAAAATTCACCTTTTAAAGTATACAGTTCAGTGGTTTAAAAATAGTCACAAGGTTGGGCCACCATCCCCACTAATTCCATAATATTTTCATCACTCCAAAAAGAAACCCCATATCCATGAGCAGTCATTTCCCCCCTCCCTCCCTCAGCCCCTGGCACCTACTACTCTACTCTGTTTCTCTGGATTCACTGTAGACATTTGGCACTTTAAATGTTTATTTATTTATTTTGAGATGGAGAGAGAGAGAGAGAGAGAGAGAGAGAGAGAGAGAGAGAGAGAGAGAGAATGAATGTGTGTGTGAGCTGGGGAGGTGCAGAGAGAGAGGGAGAGACAGAATCCCAAGCAGGCTCCGCACTGTCTGTCTGCACAGAGCCTGACGCTGGTCGATCCCACAAACATACAAGACCTGAACTGAAATCAGTCTGTTGCTTAACCGACTGAGCCACCCAGGCACCCTGAGAGTCGGCATTTTAGAAAGCAGGGTTCCCCCATATCCGCATCCTGCCCTGCTCCTCTCCCATCTGCCCAGATACTGAAGCACTTGCAGGAGCAGAAAGACAGCCAGTGCCTGCACGTGGAGGAGTACCAGAACCTGGTGAAGGACCTGCGCATGGAGCTAGAGTCAGTGTCTGAACAGAAGAAGAACATCATGAAGGGTAAGCCGGGGACCGGTGGGGGGCTCCAGTGGGAGGCAGAAGGAAACCAGAGCTCCCCTCTGAGCAAGAAGCACGCTGCCCATCCTGCTGTAGACATGATGAAGCTGGAGCTGGACTTGCACGGGCTGCGGGAGGAGACATCCACCCACATGGAGAGGAAGGATAAGGAGGGCATCGTCCTGCAAAGGCGGCTGCAGGAGCTACAGATCCAGTTCACTGAGACCCAGAAGCTGGGTTTGAAGAAAGACAAGGTAAGGCAAGAGGAGCCCTCTGGTTAGAGCCGAAGGTGGGACAGGTGTGAGACCGGCCCTTGGCCAGAGCAGGCCCTGCAGCTCTGCACCTGCTGTCACAGCCGAGGGAACATCAACACAGGAGCAGTGAGACTGTGGGGTCCTTAGGCCCAGAGGCAATTCTGAGCACTTCTTTGGGATTTCTCATAGCACATAATAAATAAATAAAATACTTTTGTTTGTATTTGAGAGTGGAAAGAAATTCTGTAAGGTAGCCTTATTACAAATTTCAAGAAATTTCAATTTATAAAATTACAAATATCTTATGAATATGCATATCAGGCAGCTTGAAAATACTAATGGAACTATGCCCTGGAAGATGTGTAATTGCCAATGTAAGTCAAGGTCCTGGAAAAGCCTACGAATGGAAGTAAGGACAGAAAGTTTGTGAAACCAATGTAAGCTTGTGTAGTCAGTGCCATTCCATTCCATCTCTAAACTCTGTTGTAGCTAATAGAAACCATCCATCCCATCAACTGGCAGGTCATTCAAACCTCCCATTTGAAGGTCCAGAGGAGATCCATTAGTCAAAATGGAAATATCTGGAGAGATAACCACAAGTGGCAAGGAGTCTGGGTAAATGACTTTGAGTCATTCACATATACAGTCAACAAATATTTTTGAGTTCCTGTGATATGCCAAGCACCATTCTAGGCATTAAGAATATAATAACACAGGGGCATCTGGATGGCTCAGCTGGCTAAGCTGACTGACTCTTGATCTCGGCTCAGGTCATAATCTCACATTCATGGATTTGAGGCCCTTGTCGGGCACTATGCTGACAGCATGGAGCATGCTTGGGATCCTCTCTCTCCCTCTTTCTCTGCCCCTCCCCTGCTCAAGCTCTTCCTCACTGTCTCTCTTAAAATAAATAAATAAATAAATAAATAAATAAATAAATAAATAAACTTTTTTTTTTTTAAAGAATATGATAACACATGCAACATCCCTACTCCCTTGGAGTGTACATTCTAGTACCTAGAGACAGACAATAAGCAAATCACAAAATAATATATAATATAATGCCAGGTACTGATAAATTCTTATAACAGCTTGGTGGCTATTTCACACAGGGTGGTCAGGGAAGGCGTCTGTGATAAGGTAACATTTGGGCAGAGATTTGAATGAAGTGAAGGAGCCACCCAGGAAAAGGTCTTGAGGAAGAATATCCCAGGCAGAGGGAGCAGCAAGTGTGAAAGCCCTTAGATGGGAGTCTGCTTAGAATATTCTAGGAGACAGGCTGAAGTTGAGAGGAATAGGGGTGGCAAGAGGTAAGGTCAGACCAGATAATGAGCATCCTGGGAGGTCATTGTGAGGACTTTGGCCTTTTACTAAGTGAATGGAACCAACAGAGGGTTTGAGTAGAGACAGAACAAGATCCGCCTTACACTTACTCTGACACCCCACCCCCCCACCCCACTCTGGCTGCTGCATTGAGAGCAGCCTGACTTGAGGCAGGAAGCAGTGGTAGGAGACTACTGTGATGTCCAAGGCAAGAAAAGATGGCGGCTGGAAAGGACTCTAGACAATCTCTAACTGGCCTCACCAGGTCACTGCTCAGGGCTCTATCAGCATTCACACTTTGCTTTCCTCAGATCCTCCAAGAGAAAGATGAGATGTTGCACGAGATCGAGAAGGAACTGGCCCAGGTTCAGAACAGCCTCATGAAAAAGGAGATGGAGTTGGAAAAGCAGCAACGAATGACAACAGAACTTGAAGTCACCATCCAGGAAGTGAAGCAGGATAAGTCCAGGACAGAGTATGGGGCCCTGCGGGCCGAGGTCCAGAAGCTAAAGGACTGTCTTGAAGATGCACAACAGCAACAGAAGCTGATTGGTGAGGCCCCCAGCAGGTGGTGTCCCCAGCACCCTTCAAACCCACGGGGCCAGAGCAGTCCCCTTCTTTCTCTAAATGGCCACTTTCCTCTCCTTCCTCTACTTCTTCACTCCAAACCTTCAGTGACCTCAGGGCACATCTCCCCGGGATCATAAGGCCCTCTCGAGCTCCTACACACACACCCTAACTGGTAAAGTGGACTGCTGAGCTCACACCCCCACCGCCTTCCCAGCAGCCTCAGTTAAAGGTCTTCTTCTCTCCCCATCCTGGGAGGACAGCTCTCTGTACTCTGCTTCTGTGCACTGCTTTCCTCCCCATCTTCTCCAGGACCTTTGTCACACAGTTTACCTCTCCCCTCCCTGGTTTACACACATTCTCCCCCCACCTTTTTTTTTTTTTTTTTTTGCCTCTAAACATATTCTTTCTGCACAGCCTGTACTGTGGATTGTGTCCTTGCTCTGCTGCTGAGACTGCTTTCTCAAAGGCGGCTGATAACTTGTTGCCCTGGGTATGGGGTTTCTCTTGGGGTGATGAAAATGATCAGAAATTAGACACTGGTGATGGTTGCACGCCTCTGTAAGTGTTGCAGAAACCACTGACATGTGTGCTTTAAAGGGTTCAATTTTATGTTCTGTGAGTGATGTATCAATTTTGGGGGGAAGAAAAGGTCCAAAGCATGGCCTCCTTCCTCCCCTCTTGTAACAGTGGGTATCTGTGTGTGGTTGGGCTCCCACATTCAACCATTGTTTCCCAGGTCCCTGGGAAGATGTAACAGGTCCCTTCTTTCACAAACATCACCATTGTTTCCTCTTTTCCCTCCTCTGGCTATTGTCACCTGTCCCTTACACTCTGCCCTCCTCCCTCTGCTCTCATTCTCTGGACAACTCTAGTACTTAGAGCCCTCACCCTGACTTAGCACCTGTGGTCCCTCTTCTTTTGGAGACCAGCCTGCTCTTCCCTCTAATTCTTCATTCCTTTTCTCTTCCCTGCTTAAAGACAGAAATTCCTCCTCCTTCTTCCAAATGATATAATTATTTCTGTAGTGATACCATCTTTCTTCTGGTCTCTAAGGCTGAAAAATGGAGATGAGGGTGAGGTTGAAGATAGAAACAATAGTAGAAACTTTAGTATATTGGAGCATATTCTGGTGTAGAGAAACTCCAGTAAGCAACATATTTGAGGTTTCTCCCTTTATACCCAATGGGGGCAAGGGAATGGACTAAAAAGATATTTGTAGGCAGTCTTTCTCCATTTAACACATTCCAGTGTTCCTAAAATAGTCTTTTCTCTATGCCAGGTCCCTGCTCAAGAACCCACTAAATTAACTCTGAACATTTCTCTCTGGCTTTCAAAGTCCTCCATAGCCCTCTCTTGTCATGCACCTGCTCATCTGTCTCCAGCATCCCTTCCCACTTTTCTTTCCAATCAAACCAATCTTCCCATCCTCCTCCCACATGCCTCCCCTGCTCCCTTCCCATTCGTTTGCTCTAACAGTCCCCTCCTCTGGAATTCCCTTCCTCCTCCTTATTCTCAGGCCCAGTGTAACCTCTATTCCTCTGTAAGTCCATCCCCACTGATCTCGCTTCACAGGAGTTCACAGTGAGTGTACACTTAACGCTACTGTGTCCTCTATGTCATGTGGGCCAGTCATGTCTCCCTCACTAGACTCTAAACTCCATTAGGGTCAGGATTTGTCTGTAATGACAGAATGAGTCACATAAGAGATGCTGAGCAATTTATACTGACTTGTTGAACATTAGTCCAGAAGCGGTTTATGGCTGGGGGATAGCTGAAGACAGATAATTTGGCAGAGCTCCTTAGGAGTAATAATGAAATGGAGAGAAATGAAGACAGGCTGGAAATTGAAGTAGGGCACAAAATGAAGGAACAGACTTCTTAACTGGTCTTATTTGGGAGTCTGGTCTTCACACACACTCCCTTTTCACATGCACATGTGCCTGGCTCGTCCCCTGTGTTCTGCAGTTCAGCAAGCATCCCAGTATAAAGAAGAGGCCCTTCTGGCAACGAGTAACCTGGAGGATTCCCAGAGGAAACTGCAAAGCTACGTATTCGTGGAGAAGCAGAAAACGGAGACCATCCAGGAGCTGCAGAGAGAACTTCAGAAGCTGCAGAAGGATTCCTTGATGGCCGAAGAGGAACTCGCACCCAACAGGTACCACCGTGTCGCCTCCAGAGCCCTTGCGAGCCAGCCAGGACACTGTAGCAGCTGCCCGGGAGTGGGCCAGCAAGCCCCGTGTGGCTAGCTCATGATCTGCCAACACAGAGACTCAAGTCTGTCCTCCTCTTGTTGCCCTTTTCCTTTAGGAAACGGATAGAGGAGCTGACATCAGAACTCTGTGAGACCCGGAGGAAGCTTGAGCATTCAGAGAAGGAAAAGAGGCAGTTTCAGAAGACAGTGGCAGAGCAGGACATAAAGCTGACTGACCTGCTAGACCGTCTAAAACTCCTTCAACACCAGGTATAAAGGGCAAGTAGGCTGCCAGCCCAAGCGTTTGCTCTGCTTCAGATTAAATATATTAGACTTTATTTGGGAAGATGCCACCACCAATCCATTCAAACTCATTGTCCAGAATTTGTGTTAGAAAGCTAAGCCAGCCTGTCAGCTCTAGTTCCCATGACCAATAATAAGCATTTTCAAGCGCTAAGCTTAAAAACAAAGGACAATGTTGGGATTTTTTTTATAGGATTCAAAAGCTATCCTTGTCAGTCATTTTAAAGTCTTTGATCTCTGAATTATTCTTTTTGTGCTTTTCTAAGATTTTTTAAAACTTTATTCAAAGAGATTTTTATGCGGAAAGATTTAGTAAGTGGGAGAGAAGATTGATACTATGGGAACTGGATCTATAAATAAAATAAGTTGGTATATCTAACTGAACAAAAAAAATGCTGAACATCAGATGAATCTTTGTTATTATCTCTGCTAAATAATCAAGGAGTTGCCCTCATGTTTATTTCAGCCATTCCCTTTGTACAGATGTGGGGGGGGAGGTTGGTTTGGTTTTGTTTTGTTTTGTTTTGTTTTGTTTTTTGTTTTGTTTTGTTTTGTTTTGTTTCAAAAATATACAGCCTTAAGACTGTCTTTCAGGCCAGTCTTTTTACTTCTCAGCATAGGGAGCAGGCCTCCGCCAAATGCAATCTAGAAGAGGAGCTTCAGGAAGTAACAAGATTAGTGGAGGAGAAACGGGAACAGTTGAAAAGGAGCAAAGAACAGGAGAAGTTGCTGGAGCAAGAGCTCGAGACATTCCAACAGGAGGAAAAAAGGAAAGAAAAGATGGTGAGAAGGAGAGTCTACAAAGAGCTGGGGTCATGAATCAGGGCAAGACTTGAGCCCCAGTGAGCCTGGCAGGATACAGAGGCCATGGGCACTCAGACCTCAGGAGAGAAGAGGGAGGGAAGGTGAGAAAGACAAGTGAGGAGAGAGAAGGCCTGAGAGAAGGCAGGGTGCAGAATGGAGCTGCAGGCTGGGAAGGGGGAGCAGGCTTCTAAAAGAATCTGAGGTAACACCTCTTTTCTGGGCTTTGTTCTCTAATGGGGGAGCAGACAAAGGAGAGTCTGAGAATATTGGAGGAGGAAAATGAGAATGTCAAAGCACAGTTAATGCAATATTCCACGCAACTGGATGCCTCTCTCATCAAACAAAGCACCTCCCAGCAAGTGATCCAAGAGCTAAATAATGAGGTAAGTTGACAGAAACCCTGAGGGAGTAAGAAACTTAAATGCTGTGACCCTTGACCTGAAATTGGCACCTCTCTCTCCTCCACCACAGAAATGAAGCTAACCGCCCAGCCCACGGGCATTGTCCGGTGGTGCCTGTAGCTCCACTTCACTTCCCTCCTTGAAGTGGTAACCCTTCCACACCCATTTGCTCAGCCAAAAAAATGTTTCTTCCACATGTGGAAGGTCTTATTTAATGTCTGCTGGTGCTCCCAAACTACTGGGGCTTTGGCAGCAAGTATCCCACCACAGCATTTCAGACCGGAGGTGGCTGACTCCATGGCTTGGCGCACTTTGCTAGGATACACTTCCAAAAATAGTGCCAAAGCACAAACGAAAAGGACAGAAAAAAGTAAACGGTATGTAATATATGCAAGGTACTGTGCTTGACGTCAGTCATCACTTATTGAAGGTCTACTTAAGACCTTCATGTACCTTCCATCTGCTTTACTCCCAACAACATAGAGATTTCTGTGATCCTCATTTTACTGAGGAAAGAAAGGCTGAGGCGCAAAGTAACTGATTTCTAAGTGATGAGACGGACCAGTATTTGAACCTGGATCATCTAGCTCCAACACCTAACCTCTTTCCCCTTCATAATGAATGTCAGTACTTTCCCCCAACTGAATATATTTCATCTTTCTGCAAGAAACAAATATAGCATCTTGATAGGTAGTCTCTTGGGTTGCAAATGAAAGACCAAGCAACCCTCATTCCTTTATAACTTAAGAAGAAAAAAATGTTGATCTTAAAATACTATGAGCTATTCAAAGTATAAGAATAGCACTGCCCAGGGGCACCTGGGTGGCTCAGTCAGTTAAGCATCCAACTTCAGCTCAGGTCATAATCTCACCATTTATGAGTTCGAGCCCCACAACAGGCTCTGTGCTGACAACTCAGCCTAGAGCCTATCAGATTCTGTGTCTCCCTTTCTCTCTGCCCTCCCCCACTCACACTCAGTCTCTCTCTCTCAAAAATAAATAAACATTAAAAAATATATTAAAAAAAAAAGAATAGCACTGCCCAATAGAACTTTCTGTGATGATAGAAACATTCTATATTAGAGCTCTTTTGTATACTATATCTACTAGCCATATGTGGCTGTTGAGTGCTTGGAATATGGCTTAGTATGACTGAGGAACTGAATTTTTTATTATTTTTTAATGTTTATTTATTTTTGAGAGAGAGACAGAACATGAGCGGGGGAGGGCAGAGAGAGATGGAGACACAGAATCCAAAGCAGGCTCCAGGCTCCGAGCTGTCAGCACAGAGTCCAACACAGGACTCAAACCCATGAACTGTGAGATCATAACCTAAGCTGAAGTCACATGCTCAACCAAGACACCCAGGCACCCCAGGAACTGAATTTTTAATTTTAATGTTAACTAATTTTAGTTTTATTTAAATTTAAACTAGCCTCATGTGTCTATGGCTACTGTATTAGACAGCACAGAGGCTGACATTTCTGGAGTTTTGCCCTCCAGATATATAAATCTCTCCTTTGCTGTGGTCCAGAGTTGAGCTCTGAGTTACTGAGATTGCTAAGGAACCTCCCTGAATACAAGAGGTATTACCTAAGTATTTAATATGGGCCTATTATCACTTTTGCCAAAAGAAAGATAGCCATTAGAAGTAAAAGCATTAATTTCAGAATTCCTTTGATGGAAACCAGGAGGCTAGAAGGGTTTTTGTGGTGGGTAAACATGTTCAACTTTTTTAAAGCATACCCACATATAGTAGATGTATTATAAATTGAAATAGTCATTAGAAAGAGGCTTAGTTTCACATTCTAAAATGCATTTTCTTTCATCAGCATTCCATGTCTTAATTTTCAAATTTCCCATCTGAAAGCAATAGATCCTGAGATTTTTTTCCATCTCTTTGATTCTAGGACATTTTTCCACCACATTTTATAATTAATTACTGTTAATAAGAAAGCAAATTTATTTTATGTATTATATATTTGGACATCTTATTGAACTCACTGCTAAGCAGTAATAATTTTTCAGTCATTTCTCATGGATTTTTTAGGATGGTTATGCCATTTGCAAGCAACAACCATTCTCTAAACCTCTATAATATTTATTCTTTTTTTTTTTTCTTATTGCATTAAACAGTACCTATAGTTTGGTGTTCAACAGCAGGATCCTTTTGCTTTGAACATTAATGGAATCCATCTGTTTCAGTACGATGTTCTTTGTAATGTGGTGAATGAAATTAATTAATTGATCCTAATTTTGGCCCATCCTTACATTCCTAGTATGAGTCCTAACTGTGTGTCATGTATTACTCTCTTAACATAATACTTGGAATATTCTAGGAAGTAAAATAAGGCCACTATGACTGGAGTGTAGTAATCGAGGAGGATGTTGGTATAGGATGAAAGTAGAAAGATAATTAGGGGTAGACATTATGGCTTCTGTTAAGCAATTTGGGATACTATTATTAGAGCAATGAAAGGACGTTGATGACATTTCTTCAGAGGGGCAAGAGAGGTGATTTGATCTAAGTTTTCAAAACATAACTCTGACTAATGTGTGGAAATGGATTGCAGAGAGGAGTAGTAAGGAAGTAAGGAATCCAGTTAGGAGGCTGTTGCCATTCAAGCTAGAGTGTCGTCAATGAAGACACTATTTAGCAAATTCATGATGTGTTTTAGCAGCATATGGCCACATAGAGGATGTGGGTCTACTGAAATACTAGACAGCAGATAAAACACCAAAGAACAGAAGTGGGGCATGTGAATTTCTAAGGTCTCTCTCCTGCTTCTAGACTTGAAAGTAGATCTCTTCCCTGTACTTAGAAGTATTTAATAAAATGGCTAGGTACTTAGCATGTTCATGATCATACTCATAGCTATATAGTAATTTATACCTTACTAATATGCCCTTTTTACCTACATATACTTATATAATCTCATTTTATCATCACCAAAACTTTATGAAACCATTGGAAGTATCCTGGTTTAAGACTGAGAACGGAGGGTTGATGAGGAGTGGGAGAGAGGGGAAAGTGTGTGATGGGCATTGAGGAGGGCACTTGTTGGGATGAGCACTGGATGTTGTATGGAAACAAATTTGACAATAAATTATATTTAAAAAATATTTTATTATTCCCCAATTAAAAAAAAAAAGGTATCCTGGTTTGCAGAAGAGGGAACTAAGGCTAAGGGAGATTAAGTAAACGACAGAACCAGGGCCTCTAACTGCAGATCTTAATTCCTTTTAACTATAGCATGAATACTAAGTTTAATACAAGGACTTCAGTTTTTAAACACACTTCTACCAGAACTATGTTCGGTGCATCCCTAATTCCAAACATGGCAATGTTAGAGAAATTAGAATATTTCATTCAATCAAAAAAAAAGTAGTTAGTATTTACTGAGCACATATTACATGCCATGCCCTGAGCTATATAGGCAGTGGGGATACAGCAGTGAAGGAAGCACACACAGTCACACTTTCATGGTACGTCAAGTCTAGTGGATTATATCAGGAACTAAGGAAGGCATAAAATGTACAAATGACATGTTGTATCATGTCTCTTAACCTAGAATTGAATTCCAGATCTGTATTAAAGGTTACAGAGTCTGTGAAAGAGACTATTCATACGCTTGATACATCATGGTCCAGAACTGCCAGTACTCTTTGTATGTGGGGAACCTGCTAACTTAGAAGGGGAAGTGTCAGGAGAGGGGTGTAGAAGAGCCTGGAAAGGCAGCTGTTCCTTTTATAACAGTGAGGGGAGGGTGTGGGCCTTATCACAGACTGCTTTGTAGATTAGTGCAGAGAGAAGAGAGCCCAGCTCTTGTCCATTTCCTATAGACACAGACAATGCCTCTACAGGCATGAATCTTGACGGTGATATTTCCCCTCCCTAAAGATAGTCCTTCAGAAGGAGGCCTTAGAGAGTCTGCAGGTCCAGCTGGACAAGACTGTACAAAAAGAGAAGCAATATCTCCAGACCACGGTCAGTAAAGAAGCCTATGAAGAATTGTCCAGAAAGTCAGCCTCCTGCCAAGATGACCTGACACAAGCTCTGGAGAAGGTAAGCCACACCCTCTCATCTCCAGGACTGTTTTGGGCAAAGAAACATCTGAATAGTGTGAGAGATACAAGAGTTGATCCCCTGCATGACTGGCTGCCACCAGGACCATCTGCAAATCCTTGCATGAGCTGGGACATCCTTCCAGAGAAGGCCTGCTCCCTCTTAATGAGGCTTCTTTTGAGGGGGGAAGGGGGAGGCAAAGATGGAGGCCAAATCTAATGAGTCTTTCTGCCCACAGGTGACCCAGGGGCAAGGTTTTCCCAAAACCTAGATTGTCTGGGTAATTTGTGCCCCACCCAGTGCCAATCATGCCTAGCTGATCAGTTCATAGAACTGGAAAAAGAGGAAACAGGGGAAGAGAGGGAGGATGTAGAAAACCAACCACTGTCACTTCCCACCCCGATCTGGGACACTAGGCAAGTGACCGGGTATCTCTGCCACCCTGAACAGAGAGGTTGGGGAGGGACTGGAACCCTTCTCCATTCAGCACTCAACAGAAAGGGCTAAACGGTTCTGACAGACATTCTCATCCTCTTTGTCTTTGTGGAAGCTCAATCATGCGACCTCCGAGACCAAGAGCCTGCATCGAAGCTTGGCACAGGCCCAAGAGAGGAAAGTTCAGCTGGAAGATGAAATCATTGCTTATGAGGAAAGGATGAAAAAGCTCAATATGGAATTAAGAAAATTGCAGGGCTTCCACGAGCAGAGCGAGCTAGAGGTGAGGAGCAGTCAGGAGCTCAGGCTACCTTCCTGTTCCAGGTCCGCAAGGTCTCCTCTCGCCCCCAGAACTCTTCAGCACTGAGCCATTGCCTTTGGCTAACCGGTTCCTCCCACTTGCCTGGCTCTGCGAGCCTCAGGCAGAGGAGGCAACGATCAGAGCAGGGGCGCCCTCTGCTGGTAATGGAAGTAAACTGCCCCCTGAGGAGTCTCCCAAAGCGGAGAAAGCGCCCTTGGGCCTTGTCACGGGTGCTCTGGGGTCAGGGCCGCAAGCCAGGGTCTCCCTTCTCACTTTGCGCCCCTGAGTAGGTGCACGCCTTCGACAAGAAGCTGGAGGAGATGAGCAACCAGGTGCTGCAGTGGCAGAAGCAGCACCAGAGTGACCTCAAGATGCTGGCAGCTAAAGAGGAGCAGCTCAGGGCCTTCCAGGAGGAAATGGACGCCCTGAAAGAGAACCTCCTGGCAGATGACAAGGAGGTGGGCACTCCTCAGCTTTGGACCACTTCCTCCCAGACCATCCCAACACACTCACGACAACCAGGATGTCAAACAGCCCTTGGTGGGGATGGGGGCACCTAAGAGCAAGGACACGAGGACACCCCCAGCCCACACTCTAATCAGTATAAAGTAGGGTCTCAGTGTTCTAAGGCCCTGTGGCAGTTGTCTCAACCCAACTGTCTTCCTGTGCCTTTGTTGACAGAAATATTGAGCAGAACAAAGGCCCATTCCAGAGAAGAGAGTGCCATCTCCCTGTCAGGTATACCAGCAGCCCCTGAGTTAGATAACCCGTGGGGCAGTTCCCCTCCAGGGCCCATCCTGACACTCTAACTTACCCTGTAGTAGAATCTGCTAAGAGATCTTTGGGCGTGCCCTATGCCCTGGTCCCTGAGCAGTGAAGTTCATGGTAGGAGTCCACAGGATATCTCAGGGTAGCCACAGGCCTTAGCTTGCATCAGAAAAAGGGCATCAATTCCTCAAGATATTTTTTTCCATCTGTTAAAAAAAAAATGGCTTAATCGTATTGCTTTTTTAGAACAAGCTGTTTTAATGCCTTTGCCAAAATATCATTATTGTAATTGTACACGTGTATTTTGTCTCTACTGTAAACAGTGCCCTGACAAAGATGTCACCTTTGTGTGCCTGCACTGCTGGAGGCAGAGGTCCTGCTGTGGCAGTCCCAACTCTGGCCTGGGGATTGGATGGCAGAATCAATGTTTCTTCTTCCAGAAAGAGAGAAGAGGCCTGATTTAGAAGTATGGAGGTGACAGGCCTGTGCTCCCTCCCCTAACCATCTCCTTTTCTTCTTGTACCAAAGCCCTGTTGTGTGTCCCAGCGGTCTGCGCCTAAAGATACTACCTGTAGACTGCGCCAAGAGAATGATCAGATTATGTCCAACATGGAGCAGTGGGCAAAAGAGCAGAAGTAAGTAAGGAAGAAAAAGTAAGGCAGGGTTCCAAGGCCTGGGCTGAGCTGAGAAACTGCACATGTGCCAAAGAATAGTGCCACACACACACACACACACACACACACACACACACACTGCCCTCTAGGGACATGGATCCACTATCAGCCCACATTCAAGGGCTGGGAATAAGATGAAGGGGCCTCAATTCTTCAGGCAGAATCAGGAAGATCTGCTGACTTAGAAACGTGCAGCTCCAAGATAAAAGAGATGCTTTGCTGTGGGTCATATTTCCTCTTCCCAATCTTGAATCTGGCTTCACTGCCTGAATCCCTTGAAATCACCTGAGATCATGGTGATCTTGCATAGGAGTTTGAGAATGGAGGGTCCCCTTCATTGTTAGGTGCAGGGAGGCTCTAGCTCTGGGGACTGGGTAATGAACGGGGTCTAGGGCTCAGCAGACACCTTGCTGAAAACACCAACATCCCATCCTCAGCCCATGCCCTTCCTCATGGAGGTCTGGGAACTGTTTTTCTTTTGGATTTTATTACAGGATCGCCAACGAGAAACTAGGAAACAGGCTCCGTGAACAGGTCAAATATATTGCCAAGCTGACTGGAGAAAAGGAGTAAGTCATCCCACACCACCCAGGCTGCTGCTTGGGCCCCAAGGA
Source organism: Cryptoprocta ferox (assembly GCA_028646485.1). Taxonomy (NCBI): domain Eukaryota; kingdom Metazoa; phylum Chordata; class Mammalia; order Carnivora; family Eupleridae; genus Cryptoprocta; species Cryptoprocta ferox. Next base: position 42,822,049 of record CM053563.1, read on the forward strand.
GAAGGGTCAGGCACAAGCCAGGTCTGGCTTTACCATTAGATACATGCATCTGACCTCAGGAAAGAGTTGGGACTTGGCAAAGATTCTGAGTAGTGAATCTGCATTTATGTGACCTTGGACACATCACTTTGGGCCTTTGTTCCCTTACCAACAGTACAGGAAGGGGTTAATGGTCTCTCTGCCCCTTCCCACTATTACCTTCTGTGATTCTCAGAGGTCACAGAAGGAAACAGGAACTGAAAGGTAGATGCTACTCTTTAGGGTAGAGACTAAGCCACTGTAACAAAGTGACCTCTGAATGAAGGAATATAGTACATGGAAGGAACATCCCTAGGAAGTGAACAGTCCAGGTTGGTGGGGTTCGTCTGTCCCACATGGTCACTTGGGGACCGAGGTTCCTTCTACTTGCTGCTCCAGTCTCCCCTGTGGCTTTGTTTCACCCTCCTGGTGAAGGCTAGGTCAGCAGAGTGATGTGTGGGAGGAGTGTTGGAAGTTTGGGAACAGAGGTGAATGTACGGACATCTAAAACCAAGAATTTAGAGACAGTACAGGTAACAGATAATGATAAGCTCTAGGGCAATGCTTCCAACTCTTTGTCAGGAAACACTTAGAAAATAACTACACTTGTTTGTCACAGTGGAAGGATTTCGGATGGGTTGTTTATGACAAAGCTGACCAACCAGTGGCTGCCCCAAGAGCTGAGGGTGTCCATATCTCAGCCCCAGTTGGAAAGCTCTGTTCTGAGCTGTGACCTTAGGAGGGTGGCTGAGTTTAAGGAGAAGATAAGATCATTGGAATACAGAAGTCAAGCAACTGAGAGGCCAGGACTTAGAAAGTACAGGATGTTGAAGGCACTTGGGAATGCTGGCAGAAGTGGACCAGAGAGAGTGGCAGAGAGCCAGGGAATGAGGGCATTGTGAGGACCCCACCTCCAGGCCCAGTGGCATATGGAGTGTGGCAATGACACATGGGGCTCCAAGGGAACAGGTGTCTTGAACACCAGCCAAGTTTATAGAGAGCAAGAGGGCAAAGCACAGGCCCAAATAAGTTGAGAATGAATTCTTTGATTCCTTCTAGAAAAGACCATGAAATTTTTCACTAAGACAAAAGCATTCTAAAAGGGATTAACTGAAAGAAAAATTGTAAGAATCTGAAGGTAACAGGAAAAAGCGTTTCAGCCTTTTTCTTATATTGTACCAAGTTCCAGGAAGTTCTCTTTCACAAAGAACTCATTCTTAAGTGAATCTATTTGAAGGAAAACCATCTTTTAATAATAATAATAATAATAATAATGCAAATACTTTTTATCAGTTTTCTGTGTAAGGCACTGTTCTAAGTGATTTATATGTATTAATTTATTTAATCTTCATAAGAACTCATGAGTTCAGTACCATTACAATCATAAAACCATAAAAAATTGTCATGGATGAAGAAAGAGAGGAACCCAGAGGCTAAATAACTCACAAGTAGTAAATGGCAGAGCCAGAATTCCAACTTGGGAAATCTGGTTCCAGAGCCCACTGTCACCCACTGCCCTCAGCATTGGTTTGGAGAAATATGACCATTTATTGAGCCACAGGAGATATGCTAAGTTCTTTCACCTCACCTACATTGCCACCATTTCCTCATCTGTAAAATGGGGATAAGTTACTTGTCCAAGCTCTCATCAGAGCTGTGATCCCCTGTGCTCTCAACCTTCCAGCAAAGGGAGGCAAAAAAAAAAAAACCTGGGCTTTGGCATCAGAACGGCATGAGAGTGTTTCCCAGGCATGGCCGGCCAGGACAGCCCAAGCACATGTGATTGTTCATAACAGCCTTCTGGCTCTTCAACTCAAATTTCTATCATTTATCAAACTGGATCTTTCTGTGAAGCACAGAGGGAATATCAGACTCAATTGTCCCCATCTGACGGATATGAAAACAGGCCCTGAGCTGACATGACACAGTGGCTCAGGAGTACTGGTTCTGGGTCCACCCTGACCCCAGGCCTGGGCTTCTTCCAGGGGACACACATAGGCCCCCATTTCTATAGAACATGAGAGCACTGGCTTTGAAAGGACCTGGATGTCCAGGGCATGTTCCGGGGGCATGTTTATCTGCCCTTTCTGGTGGGGAACCCAGGAGTTGCAGCAGACTGAACATCCTCTGTCCTTTCCTCCCCTTCCCCAGCCACCTCCACAATGTAATGGTCCATTTGCAGCAGGAAAACAAGAAACTGAAGACTGAGATAGAGGAGAAGAAGCTGAAAACTGGGCACCCAAGGCTATACACCAAAGCCCTAGGCCCGAGCAAAATGGAGCCCATACCAAAGGGAAAAGTATGTGCCACCTTGGGCTGGAGGGGGATATCCCAGGACATGAGCCAAAGAATGGACATCACCAAGTTTGTCAGGACTCCCCACTGTTCAGGTATTCTGCTATTTGTCTTTTGCTACTTATATGATGTCATCTTGCTTAGTCCCACGGTTCAAAAAAATAGCAACAGCCTAATACTATTTTTCAAGAGATCACTGCATTGGGAATTCAAAGTGGGAGCTGGGGGACAGATATTTTGCTTAGCTACTCTGGACTAGAGATAATTGTTTCCTCATCTGTAGAGGGAAGAGGTGAGTGAATTAAGGCTCGTTCTGATCTAAGACTCTTTGATGATACTCAAGTGCCTTTTATGACAGACCTATCCCTCCCCCTGACCCAGTCCCTTTTGGGAAGTGTAGAGACAAAGGGAGAACAGGCAGAATAGACCTCTTCCTCCCATATTATGTTCTAGAAACCCCACAAGCGGTCCAGTCCCCTGTTCAGCCTAGGTCCACAGCTACCTTTTCTGTCACCTATAGACTCCATATTACTCCCAAGGGAAGAAGTCACCCCACAGCTGAGCTGTCTGACCATGAGGCCAGTACTTGAGGAATCACCTCATTAATTCCTCCTCCAATCAAGACTGTCATTTCCTCACTGTTCCCTCAGGTTCCTCATATTGCTAGAATCAGCGTCTTTGCCCTGAGCATCATTTCCACGTACGTTTTTCAGAGGACAGTGATTTCCCACCCCTCTCTCGGATCAGCTCTTATGGGAATGCATCAAGGTCCCAGCCTATTTTGCAAGATGCTAACATTTTATTGAGTTTTGTCCACTTTCTACAGTGGAGTGAGCATTGGAACCATACTACCATCTCCAGACCCAAATTCTAAAATAAAGACATGAGCATAGCAGTGTCAGTGAGCTCTTGGCGTCTCGCAGGCATCTCTGTCCCCTCAAGCCCCCAGCAACATGCTCGTCCCTGTTTTCTCTGTATTCTAAAAGTTATAGTCTCTTTCACATATATAGGGAATCTCTAACTCCCAAAGCAAGCTCCTGGGTTATCTGTATTAGTTTTTTCAACTACAAGAGATAATTAACTCCTCCTTTATTTCCATCTGTCTGGAATTTTAAGAAAAAAAAATCTAAAAACCTCAAAAATGAAAGTAATCCTGAGACCCAAAAGAAAGGAAGAGAAATGACTGATGCATTTTCCAAATGGAAGAGGGAGAGAGAGCCATCTGCCTTCCCCCTGGCTGCCATATTCCATTTCTCCTTCTAACCCTTTTGTTTTTCTCCCCAGCCGGCTCAATACAAGTAAAATTCCATTATAACAAACTCCAAGGACAGCCAAACTATTTTATCATGGCAGGATTTTGTTAAACTGAATACATGTCTGGAATTTATATTCCTAGTCTGTAGGAGATTGAGAGAAAGAGCTACTAAGGTAAAGTTAGAGAAATAAATGAAAGAGCTTGCATTTCAGGGTGGGGACAGAAGTGAAAGAAGAAACCTTTCTTAGTTTTGGATTTTTAAATAATCTCGCCTCGCTCTGCAACCAAACAAAAGCTAAAAAAATTCGTTCCAAACAGGAACATGTTGCATAGGATGCCCCTGCCAGTACCTAGGAAAAGTAAATACCAGAAGCGCAGTATGAGGCAGGAGTGACAGGCATCTCTGATAGTCTCTGCTGTGACAGTTGTCTGTTTATGGTTATTTGTAACTATGTACCCCCATTGGGTTTAGAGTAAGGATATATTTTGCAGAGTAAACAAAGATTGAAGAATCTGGTACTAATGAAATGGTTTCCTGCTTCTAGCCTGTGGCCCATTTATTCAAACAAAAGTTCAGTGTCATTAAAATCCCTAGTACAATCTACTAAAAAAAGACATTTTGTGTCTATATTTATGAAAAGTTTTCACATATATTGGCCAAGACAATAATAGCTGGATACTTTTTCTTTTTTGAAAGAGAGAGAGTGAGAAAGTGCATGGGGGAGAGGGAGAAGGAGAGGGAGAGAGAATCTCAGTAGGCTCCACACCCAGCATGAAGCCCAACATGGGGCTCAGTCTCACAATTGTGAGATCATGACCTGACCAAGATCAGGAGTTGGATGCTCAACTGACTGAGCCACCCAGGTGCCCCAATAGCTGGATACTTTGAACGTTGTACATCTTTTCAAAGTTATCTTTCACCTCCTGTGGGGTGACTACACCAGAGCATGGCAGGTAGTGGGTTATGGGGAGCAAAGGGGCAAGAGAGCAGAAAACCACAGATATGTCACCCCAGCCTTCTGGCCTCGCGAGCCCAGCCAGGCAGGAGATCTGATGGGGTAGAGGAGTTGAACTTATGGAAATGTAGTTTCTCTAGAGATAAGGCAAAGAAAGGGCAGGGAAGCTGAGTGTTGCCTAATTATAATTCTTTAAGAAATAACCAAAAAGGTTTCTAAAAGGTAGTTTGAATAGCTGATATTAGAAATGGTGTCTGTAGGATATAGTAATGGTGGATACTTGTTCATTATACATTTGTGCAAACCCATCAGATATGTACCACCAAGAGTCAAGCCTAGTGTAAACTATGAGTTCTGTGGGATAATGTATCTACATAGGTTCATCAACTGTAACAAGTGAACCACTCTGGTGGGGAATGTTGACAGTGGGGGAGGCTGTGCCTGTGTGGGAGCAGAGGGCATATGGGAAATTTCTGTACTTCCTGCTCAATTTTGCTGCACACCTGAAACTGCCCTAAAAAGTAACTAAAAAAAAAAAAAAAAAAAAAATCAGTGCTTCAGCCACCCATTGGGAAGATGTTACTCAGATTCTGATACTGAGGGCCCACAGAATCCTTTGCAGCAGATCCTCTTTTATCTACCTGGAGTATAATTTTCTCTGCTGAGCTGAAGAAACCCAGAGCAAACATCAGCCCCCTCAGTGTATGTCCTTACTGAAGGGAAGGAGAAGCTCATTGTAACCACCATGTTGCCCCATAAGCACTTGTCTTTTGAGCCTTCTCTGCACAGCCCAACTGAGGAGGAAGGTTCCTGACATAGATAGGGCCTGGCAAACAAGCTCTGGGGTCCCCAGAATGAACCTCCATCTCAGCCCGAGACCCTCAACTGCTGACATGTGTCTAAAGTACCATTACCATCAACTAGGCATTTAAGGATAGATGCCTGTGACTGAGAACAACACAGGGGCCCCAGGAAGATGTCCAGTTCAACAGACTCACTGTCCCTTCACACCAGGAAGCCTGAAAACCAGTCTCCAGAACCCCCTTCAGGGCTTTTGTCAGAGAAATGCTTTTGTATTCCTTCTGAGGAAGAGGTGATAAGAATTAGAACATTAAAGCTGGAAGGAACTTTAAGGTGGATCTGAATGGAAATCACTCATAATTTAAAAGAAAACATTAGGGACAGATGTCCAGACAAACTCATGTCCAGAAGTCCCCACACCAAAACAGATTTGGGTAGCGCTGCTGGGGGACAGGGAGCCTCCCCAAGCATCCTGTGGCACCTGTGTGTGGCAGGTGTCCTTGCCAGGTGCTCCTTGTTTTTAAATGAGATGGTTAGGTTGACCCATGGTTTTCATAATCTCTGGCTTCATGTTTGTGATCTAAGGAATTTGAAGGTAAGTTCATGACCAAGGCCACAGCCTGTGTGTTGGTAAGGAAGCCATTCCCGGGAACCTCAATTTTCCCCCATTCTTTTGCATCCCGACCCCACGTCTGTAAATAGATCACATACCCAGCTTACTTCTTTCCACAGAACAGGTAGACACCTTCTGCTAGCCCTTCAACTTGGTGCTGAGATTAGAAGCCTTCCCAGAGGAACAGCCAGAAGCCCTCTTCACTCCAGAGCTATGAAAAGTCAGTTTCTACCTAAATTCCCAATAAAGGCAGTTAGAGGTAAAAAGAATGGAAGTGGAGGTGGTGGCTGGTGCTGGCTGGCAAAGCCAGGCTGCCAAACTTATCCATAAAATTGACTTAAATTCTAAATTCACATCCCAGGAACAAAGTGAGAAAGGGAATAGAAGTAATAGCAGCATGACCCAAGGGGCTCGAGCTGAGTGCTGGCCTGGGATCAAGGTGCTTTTGAGCCCCAAGCCAAGCCCATCAGTGATTCAGCCCCGACACAGAACCTTGCAACCAGTACCCCAGGCAGAAGCCCAACCCCAGGGAATCACAAAATAATAACCATGTGTGATGCAAAGGGCCAAATACCCAAAGAGCCACCTCAGAAAATATAGGCTGCTTAACAAGAGAAAAGCTTAGTGATTTCAGTGCAAGGATCATCTTTTCCACAAAACTCAAGAAGCAATATTTTACACTGTTTTTTGCCAATACAGCACCCTTAAACACGCAGAGCAGAAACTTCTGCCATTCTGAACAATAAAGCAGCCAATCCACCCCTGGGGAAGGGCACAGGGTGTGTAGCTACTCGCCTCCCTCCCACGTGGCCATTGGCCAGCCTCGTCCTGCCCACCAGCCTTGGGAACAGCCAGGCACCCTCAGAGTTTGGCCCGCCCAGTGCCCCAGGCCATTATCTGTCCCTGCCAGCTGTGTCCCACCCTGCCACCTCTTCTAAGAGGCACTGCCTGGACAACAGAAATAAGGCAAGCTGAGGTTTTAGAAGGAGCTACCTAAAAAAAGTCAAGTTGGCGTCCTGCCCATCTTCTATTATGTAATTTAGGACAGTCAGGGAAAAAGGAACAGTCCAAAATGCAATAACATTTTACAAACAATAAATTTATTTCCAAATCCTGAATTATAACCAAATTACAATTCCCTGTAGGTCTATTTTGCTGCTTTACACAGAATTTTAAAAAACCATAGTCACGGTCAAGTCATTTATACACCAAGCGTCCCAGGAATGGTTTATTTGGATACAGCGGGTCTAGCCACCTCTCACTGCCCTGGCAGCTCTCACTGCTTGGCACCCCGGCCTGCACCCCTGCACCGAGGAACTCCCACTCCCTCTGCTGTAGAGCTGGCCCCTGCAGGAGCTTCCCCCGGGGGCCATGATGTCCACAGAAGAAAGCGCGCAGATGAAAGGGTTTTGTTGGCAGGCCCCGCTGCTCTGGCCACAGGGCTCAGGACTCAACACATGCTGCATCCTCTGCAGGGAGAGGCTCGGCTCAGAGCCCAAAGCGGGCTGGCGTGCGGCGAGGGGTCATGGGTTCCCCTTGCTCCTTCCGACCTGGAGTGTAGATCTTTGTAGACCTGGAGACACGGAAAGAGGGGTGAGGAATCATACTGTTGCTCCACTCCAACCAGGATGCAGAGTGAGGAGCCTGAGGCCTTGCTCTTTCTAACTGGTGTGTGAACAGGCTTTGGGGCTAAAGGGTCTTCTCCCCCCTGCACATTTCTCCCCTACTGCCTTCCCCTTTCGTGATGGGGAGCAGAATAACACCACCACCTGATTCTGATATCCACCAAGGGCTGCTGGGAAGTAGATTTTTTAACAAGTCCTTTCATGCCTCCCAGGTGAGCAGTCTTCCAGCCACCTCACCAGACTGCCACTCCACCTGCTAATAAAGAATCTGGCTGGCCTTAGTCCCCAGGTCCTGGGAGGTAATGTCTAAACCCTGGAGATTTCCCGAGGGATTGAGGGTCTCTGTTACACATGGTAACATGTGACAGTTTATCCTAACAAGATGACTCATGACAAGGGTTGGCCCAGCTAGAAAGACCAACTATGTGATCAGAAGGTTGTACACTTTGAGCCTCATGATATCAGGTCAGCCTCTATGGAAAGGAAGCTAGACACTGAGTCAATCACATGGATACTTACTCAACCATTCATGACTATGTAACAAAACCCCAATAAAGCTCTGGACACTGAAGCTTCCCTGGCTGGCAATGCTCTGTGCATACTATCACACACCAGCATGCCAGGAGCATAATGCGGCCCAGAGAACAGCGGAAGCTTTGCATCTGAGACCATCCCAGACCTCACTCTATGCATCTCTCCCTTGGGCTGGTTCTGATTTGTATCCTTTTGCTATAATTAAACTGTAATCTCAAACATAGTACTTTCCTGAGTTCCGTGAGTTATGGAATGTGGGGGGAGTCCATGCAGATCCCCAAATTTGTAGCAAGTTGGGTCAGAAGTGAGAGGGACCTTGGGCACACACCAGTTGCAGCTGGTGTCTGAAGGGAAGGCAGTCTTGTGGAGAACTGCGCCCTTCCCCTGTGAAGTCTGACTGAACTCCAGGCACCAGCAGACACAGAAGCCCAAGACTCTCCCCCATCTCCACTGTGATTTCCAAGCCCTAGCTTGTCGGTAGAGCTGTAAGCCCTGCCTACTTCTCCCGCCCACCGCAGGCCTCAGTACAGCGTGACGATGACCAGGAGCCGCAGACGTATCACTGCCCCTTGAGAGTATGTCTGGAACTCCTCCCGTGCCTCCACATGGGACCAGTCAACTTTGTCACCAGCTCAGCTCCTCACACTCAAATTCTCTTAAATCACCAGCCTGCACAGGGGCCTGCTCAGTCTATCGGGCTGGTCCCCAGAGCCTTCCAGGGGCAGGCACCGTCCCAGCCAGGGTCCTGAGGCCGCAGCCCACCTGACACTGCCCAGGGGGCTGCGCTTCTCCTGCTCCTGCCGGCGGGCTCGCAGCTGCTCCTCAGCCAGCGCCATCTCCTCCTCCATGGCAGAGGCTTCCTCTTTGGCCCGTCGGCGGTTCTCCTAGAAAAGGGAGGGAGAGGTACTGGGGACCTCTCAACCAGCAGGTGGGAGCCTTTTCTGCACCCATCTCCCTGCCACAAGCCAGGTGCTGTATACACGGTGCCAGCTCCCAGAGGTGGGACCACGTGGCTCCCAGCCCCAATGCCAAGGCCATCTTTTCTTCTGAAGCCAATTCATTGATTCAAGACAGGCACTACAAGATTCAGTCCTAAACCTGTCATGTCTCAGCTCTCCACTCAATTTGGTATGTACTTTCACTCTCTTACCAAGTTCACAGTGATATCAGGAAGTACAAGAAATAGGGAAGACATGATCACCTGGCTGGGAAGAACAAACATAAGGAAGGTGTGCACAGACCTGGTGTGGAGAGTACGGACAAGAGAGGAAGGAAAACCCCCACAGTCTGCAATCCTTGTACGACAGCTCGAGGCAGCGGCCACCCACGGACTCGAAGACCATGAGGAGGTGGAGTGGCAGGAGAGAATCTATACCAGAGGGATCAGGCAGAACCACTGACCATGCTCAGCCTCCTCAAAAGCGGGGCCACCAGCCCTTATGTGCTTCCTGACAGGATCTCAAAGGAAGTTCACAGCACCACACGCATTTGTGCATCTTTGCCCGACACGGCTGAACCTGAATCTTATCAGGCCTTTGGATTAATTACTAGTTTACAAAAAGAACATGGGATAGAGGCACAAATTAAATGCCATCATGAAAAAGCAATCAGCCAAATACAGAAAACAGAACATTCTATGAGTGACATGGTTTCTCCAATAAATCAATGCCATAGTAAAGAATGAAGACAGAGCACGTTCTAGAATAAAACACTTAGTACATATACCAACTAACTGTAATGTTCAGATACTGATTCAAGCAAATCAAATCAGAAGAGTTTATTTTTGAGACAAATAAGAAAATACGAATCGGAAGTGAAAGATATTAAGAATTAATTCTGTTGAGTGATAATGGCATAAAGGTTACATTTTAAAAACCAGTCCTTCTAGAAATGCTTGCTTATCGGTGAAATAAAGTATCAGAGATAGGCTTTAAAATCTTTCCCAGGAAAAAAAATTAGCATGTGGAAAAGAGAAGGAATAAGCCAAATAAGACTAACTGATCATTATGGAGATTAGATGAGGAATACATGACGGCTCCCTATACTGTTTTTTATACTCTTATGAATATTTGGACTTTTCAATAATAAGGCTTTTTTAAAAGGCTCAGCTGACCAAGCGGCTAGAGCGGATGGGAGGAAATCTACCAGACAAACCTGGCTCCACCACAGCTTTTATGTTTGAGAGAGAAGGAGAGGGGTCAGACGATGACGTGTCTTCAATCCCAGGCTGATGGAAAAGTGGGTCCCATGGGCAAACAGCACATCCATGGCAAGTGCTGGATCCTTACCTGCCGAGACTTTCCCGCCTGTTTGACACTGTAGAACATGGGGCCCAGCTCCGCCAGCCACTCTCCATCCACGGCAGTCACGCACTGCATGTACTCCTGCAGGCAAAAGGGTCACAAAGCAGTGGGTCCAATGCTTTGGGCTTTCCCTCCCCGAGCAGTTCCACAATCAGGACCTATGTCGGAAGGGCCTGACCCCCAGCCATGTGAGGCTAAAAAAGGCAGACACAAGCCCCAGACACTGGAATTGTAATCCTTTCTCCCAAATCCCTCTACACTTGAAAAAATGCCCCCCTAGTATCCAAGAGAAAAGGCCTAACCCCTCAGAAAGCCCTTCTAATGACATCAAGAGGGGCTGCTCACCCTGGCAGCAAGAAACAAACAATCCTGCTGGCACAGCCAAGGCCACTAGCATCTGCAGGTTAACTCCATGTCAGCGTCCCCAAACCCAACTGAAAACCAAGCTCTCAACTGGTCTCAAAGCAACACATGTGGTCTCAAGTCTCCCAGGCTCCAAGCTCACACGGGGAGACAAGAAGGGTTAGAAAGGCCCGGCCCAGCCAGGTAGGCCCACGTCAAGCAAACTGCGTCAGAGAAGACTCACCTTGGTGGTCATGACCAGTTCGTGATACACTATGTAGTCTGGGGTGTAGCCCATTCCGAAGAGGGAGCTGGTGGGGTGCAAGTGGCAAGGCATCCCTGTCCGGATATTCACATACTCCCCGATTCCCTAGGGAAGAGACACAACAGTGGCCACATCAGGACAATGCTGCTCGTCTGGGCAGCCACCCCATCCCCAGCCTTGACGGGGAAAGCCCAGATCCGCAGGACTGTGCAATGAGAAAGAAAGAACTCTGCGCCGGTACAATCGTCAGGCCAGGAAAGGGCCACAACTCCCCCAGAATCCTCTGGGCTCACCTTGAGCTTGGCTGCCTGGTGGAAATAGGCAGCACAGATACACTTCCTGACGATGTCCCAGTCGGTGCCACACGAGGCCAGGCTCATCCGCTGCTGTACCATGATGTCCTTGAGCTGAGCCCGCACCTCCCGGACCTAAAGCAGGACACGGGGCAGGCAAGGATGGAGCCCTCTTTCTCCTGCCCCCACCTCACCCCAACATCCTATCGTCCCCACCTTCCGCATGGCCTTGGCATGGATGAAATGATCGTTACACCAGATGGTGGAGTAATTATTATTCTTCCACTGCAGGTAGACATTCAGGTAGGTCAAATGATCACTCTCGGGGACAGCAAACTTTTCTCGAATTTGATCGCTCTCCTCCTCTCGGCCCTAGGAAGGAAAAAGGACCCCGACTGTAAGCACAGGGAGTCCAGGCCCACTGCAAGGATCCTGGATCTTTTCACACTGTCTGTCACCTGCCTGCACGCGCAGCTTCAAACACATCAGTGTGTTACCCTAATGATCCAGGGAAAATAACATAGCTTGTGACAAAATATTTACTCTTAAAACATGACGGCTCAGGCACAACTATACCAGAAGATAAAATACTCCTGCAATTTCCAAATCACCTGAGAGCCACTGATCTAGCCCATGCTTTCCTCTACCCCAACCTGCTTAACAGAAAAGAGCAATACCATTCTTTGGGAACTTTGACTCCCGTGCCTCCGTTCCATTTTAATGATACAGAAAGAAACCAGTCCCCCTAACCCTTCCTCCAGCCGGTAAAGCCCCCTGCAGCTTCGAGGAGGAGAGCAGAGTGGCCACCACCGCCTACCTTGGGCCTGTAGAAGATGGCTGGCACCGAGAGCATGGACACAATGAGCAGGATCTCAGAGCTGCAGCCCATGTCACAGGACACGATGAGCATCTTGGACAGGGCCGGGTCCAACGGGAACTCCACCATCAGCCTTCCAGTCGAGGTCAGCCCACCTGGGAGAAGAGCGAATCCAGACATTTGGCAGACACAGTGAAGTAAACAAGGAGAAAAACTGACTGCCAGAGCCCGTGAGCACCTACCCCCACCCCTCCAGCTCCCGGGCCTCAGCACCTGTGTTGTCCAGGGCCCCGAGGATCCAGAGCTGATACATGGAGTTGAGCATGTTGTCCTCGGGGGGCGGGTCCATGAAGTGGAACTGCAGCAGGTCCTGCACCCCGAGGGACTTCAGCAGCAGCACCACGTTGGCCAGGTTGGTCCTCTGGATCTCGGGCACCGTGGTTGTCAGGAGCTCATTCTTATAGGCGCTCTGGGTATACAGCCTGCCAGGAAGAAGACCGCGCTCTGCTGCACCTACCGCCTCAGGGCCCAGCTGCCTGCGCAGGGGTCCTTGCGGTGGAAGACCCTACGCTACCCCGGCTTTGCCCTGTACCAGCGCCCCACAGAGGTCAGTACGGATGAAAGCCACAGGCAAGGAGGACAAGTTCTCATTTCTTCCCCCACCTTCCTTGTTCTCTCTGAATCCCGGATTTCCACCCATTCAAAGCAGTCCTGCCAATTCACTCTTCTGCTGGAGTCTCCTACGTGTTTGTTTCATTTCTGGAACCAATGAGCCTGGGACTAGATTTATGGCTCGGTTTTGTTTTCTTTATGCTCTTGTGTATTTTCTGAATTCCCATAATGAATACATTATTTTTTTAAAATGAAAAACAAAATAACTGCAGAAGTAAAACAGAAGCCATGATGTAATCTGCTCACACTAAGCCTCCGCAGGTCTTCTGGTGCAGGTACATTCGACACAGGTCTGCCCAACACCCATACTGCTCAGACCTCCAAGCCGCCTGGAAAGGCTCCTCCCTCAGCTCAGCAGCATATGAGAAGACCACCAAGTGGCAGCCCCACCATCAGTCCTGAGCCTTGGGGATCCTAGGGCCAGCATCCCTCTGCTGGACCAGGGTCCAGTCCCCGCTGCCCCAGCCCGGGTTCCACACACAGCAATCCTAGGGCTGTCCCAGAAAGCAGGCTAGCACAGGGCTCCTACCTGAAGCACTGACCTGGGCCTGTCCTGCCGGCTCGCCCTGACCTCTGGTTGGCATTGGCCTGGCTGATGGGGTAGATCTGCAGAGCATCCATGCCAATCCTGGGGTTGAAGACCTAGGAGGAGATAGTAAACACCTGATTAAGGACAGAGTAAGGGGCAAAGGGAGGCAACCTTGAGACAAAGACAGACAAACCCTGGTTGCTACGTGGCACAGAGTACAGTGTTTTAGCAAGGCAGACAGACACCCTTTTTCCTTTTCAAATAGAATTCATACCCAGTGTGGAGCCCAACATAGAGCTTGAATTCATGACCCTGAAATCAAGACCTGAGCTGAGATCACGAGTCAGTCGCTTAACCCACCAAGCCACCCTGGCAGCCATCCTTTTGAAACCAGGAACCTCAAGAAATTTCCCCACAGACACCAGCTCTGTGATCTCCATGGAGTTATTAAATCATCTAACTCATAGGCATTCTCACAAAGATTAAGTCGATGAAGTGGATAGCAAAACCAGCTCAAATGTTAGCCTCTTAAATACCACCATTTCCAAGTCCATCCCTCCTTTAAGGGCTGAAGACCCAGGGACTGCCTTTCCCACCTACTACGCTGAGTTAGCTTCGGATCAAGACCCCGGGGCCCTAATGCCTGTGTGTTTTCTTACCTTTAATTTGCAATAACCAGAGTCAATAACAAACATGATGCCATCGACAGTCAAAGATGTCTCAGCAATGTTGGTGGCAACGATACATTTCCGAACGCCGTCTGGAGCCTAGAGCCAGGCAGGATATACAAGGAAGGAAGGCTGTAGGCCCTCGGGTAGGAGACTACACAGGGGAAAGAGCACATCCCACCCTTGCCTCTAGTCCTCCCTTGGGAGAACCCAGGGAGACCCAAAGGTGGCGACCCAATATGTTCCTGCTATCTCACCTTCTGGAAAATTTTGGCCTGGAGGTCAGAAGGCAGCTGGGAGTAGATGGGCAGCACGGCCAAGGCAGGTGCATTCTCCAGTTCCTCCAGATGTTCCACAATCTGGTCTGAGGTCACCTGAGGGCACAGAGAGGAGCCATGAGATACCAGAGCCCCCAACTCTCCTACGCAGGATTCTACCCGCTGATCATAGTCATGACCAAGGTGCACACCTCGATGTCCTCTTGGCCAGGCATGAAGATAAGGATGTCCCCAGGGGCCCCCGACAGGTGCACCTGTAAGGACTGCTTCACCGCGGCCTCCACGTAGTCCTCCTGCGGCGTCTGCAACACCAGTCAGAGACATGGTCAGAGGGAAGCATCAGGGAAATGCAGGCTGGACACCCCTTGGGAACTGGTGGCCAGTCACTGGTGTAGGGATAGAGCCAGTGGACTTTCAGGGCAACAGATGGGCCCGACTGTCCTCCATGGGCCCTGCACTGCTGCGCTAACAAAAGAATAAAACTAGACCTCCCCCAGAGTATAGTCCTTTGTGTCTCAGCCCTAGAGCTATAGACTGCCCCATCTGCCCCATGGTAACCCCAAAACCTTTCCCAGCTGAGTTCCCTACCCCATGGCCTACAACTGGCTTCTGATCAGAGGTCAGGACTGGTTCAAAAAGGAGGCCTCGGTACCTTGCTGAAGAGAATGTCAACAGGGAAGGTACGACCAGGGATGTGGAAGATAGGAACATTCCCGAAAAAGGCAGCAAATTTCTCTGCATCCATAGTGGCTGATGTGACAATGAGCTTCAGGTCTGAGCGCCGAGCCACCACCTAAGATAAGAGGTCAGTCCGAGGCTTCCCCATAGATTTGGAACCCTTGGCTCCCGCCCTCCAGTCTCATCAACATTACTCCCATATGAAACAGGCTGAAGCTGACGGACCGGCACATTAGATTCCTAACAGTTCTGAGGACCGAACCCATAGAGCCACAGCCAAGAGAACCAGGAGTCTCTCAACTGAGCAAGAACAGAGTCAATGACAACCCAGGTCTCAACCTGGCAACCTGGAGGCCTCAGGAAACTCGAGCCTGTCAGAGACCCTCTCAGCTCCCCTAGGCAAGACCCCGGCCCACCTGGAGCACCTCGGCCACAAACTACCAATAAGGCACATGTCAAAGCCCCACAGGAGCAGACAAGACCGTGCCCCACAGCCCTCACCTCCCGCAGCAGCCCAAAGAGCACGTCGGTGTTGAGGGAGCGCTCATGGGCCTCATCCATGATGATGGCGCTGTAGTGATCCAGGTCTGCTTCCCGGAGGGACTCCCGGAGCAGGATCCCGTCAGTCATGTATTTGATCAAGGTGTTTTCTGAGGTGCAGTCTTCAAAGCGGATGGCATAACCCACCTGAAGGTCAGGGAGAAATGGCTCAGAAGCTCTGGGCCCCAGCTCACCGCCAGCACACCCCGGGGTAGGCCCAGGCGTTAGCAGGCCAGCTCAAAAGGACAGAAGCTATACAGCTCAGCCCTCATGCCCACTCACCTCCTCACCAAGGTTTCCCCCCATTTCTTCACTGACTCTCTTGGCCACTGACATGGCAGCCACACGCCGAGGCTGGGTGCACCCAATCATCCCGTAGTCCGTGTACCCATCTTCATGCAAGTACTGCGTCAGCTGGGTGGTCTTACCGCTCCCTGTCTCTCCAACCACGATCACAATGCTGTTATCTCTATGAGGGAGAAAAGATGAAGGGCAAATCAGGCCAGGCAGACGGCCACCTCTGATCCTTCGAAAAGATGCTGCCACCTCCTATGCCCATGTCTGGCTATCCAAGGAGCATGCCTGCTTAAAGGTGGATTTCCCTGGGAAAAACAGCCTTGAACTGAGACAACTCCTACAATGTCTAGAAGATGGTAAGATTTAGAGGAGCCCAGGTGGCTCAGTTGGTTAAGCATCAGACTCTTTGTTTCAGCTCAAGTCATGATCTCATGGTTTGTGAGATCAAGCCCCACAGCGGGCTCTGCGTAGACAGCATAGAGCCTGCTTGGGATTCTCTCTTTCTCTCTGCCCCTTCACTGCCCGTGCCTCCCACCTCTCTCAAAATAAACAAAACATAAAAAAAAAAAAAAAAGATGGTGAGGTTTAAACAAATGAAATATAACAAAGCAATGCCATCTTGCTTATTACTTCATGCAAAGTAGCCCAGGGTACCCAGGTCAGATAAGGAAAAATTCCTTCCCTTCTCCACCAGATGCAATGGCCGAAAGTAAAAGAGCTACTGAGTAAACACAAGGGACTCAAGGGATACCCAAGTCAATACTGGAATTCCCAGGCAAGTTACCTGATAATAGTGAGTAGCTCCTGCTGCACAGCAAAGATGGGCAGATACTGCCTCTGCTCCAGAATCGACTTCTTTTTGGCAAATTCGCTGCTTGCTTCACTCTTTTTCTTCATGTGATCTGCAAACTTCTGCTCTGTTCTGAGAACACACAGCAGCCTAAGCACCCTACACAATTTCCCACAGTTCTTCCTGACTGGGTTACTGCCCTTCTGCCTACACCCAAGACCAAGAACCACCTCAACAAGAGGCAAGAAATCTTTGGGACACTAGAGCAGCCAGGTGACCCGAGATGCTTCTCCTCTTCTCTGGCCTAAGGCACTAGAACTGCGGTCTGAGAATCCACCACCCAAAGCATACCCAACATTCCCAGGGCAAAAAGAGCTAAGTATGACTCGGAGTTCAGGTTAGCAAATGGGCCAGTTCTCTGCCCCAAAAAGCTCAACCAGCAGAGGAGCTGAGATCACCAGTTCATTATCTTGTACAGAATACCCTTGGGCAATTTCAGCTCAATGTTCAGTGCTCAAAAGGCTAAATGGAGGAGTCACGGCTGCATAGTCCTGACCAGGATCAGACCTCCTCTCTCCTGTCAGGACGGCATGGTCTTTAAAACTTCGTTTTCAAAGAATTGTGAGAACAAACAGTCCTACTTAGTAGTGACCTCCAGCTTCTACTAAAAGCACACAACTATCTGACACATACACACATGCGTAGACTCAAAACCACTATGTAATGTCCCCAAGACTGCAAAGAGAGAGCGCTTCAGCACTGCCGGCGGGCATCCGCAGGTCTGCCCGCCCGCCACTCTCCCAAGAGACCTGTCTCCCTTCAGACCTCCCCCACATCCTGTCAGGCTTCCTATTCTAATTTCTCCGTCACTCCCGGTCAGCTAACAATTAATGCCTACGGATTACACTTACAAACTAACAAGGACTGACCAACAATACTGACTTCTCATTTGGGTTATTCTCAAAGGGGTGAAGGGAATTATTCACTCGGCTGCCAGCTCACTAAGACTTAAGTCTGTTCAAAGGATGAGATTCAGGAGGGACGTTTGAGTCCAGCCATCTACCCAACATGGGAACCCCAACAGGCAGCTATCTACCATCTGCTTAAATACCTCTATGAACAGGGAAGCCACTCCCTGATAAAAACAATCTTTTCTATTTTCAAACCACTGTTAAAAGTGGTTCTTTCTTCCACTAAACTGAAATCTAAGGAGGCAAAGCCCACCTTCTAACACTGAACATTGGAAGTGCACTTTAGCACCATGACTAAGACACCAGGCTCCAAAGCTACACTGTCTGGGTCTGAGCATCACTCCATTTACAGCTGGGTGACCTCAAAACAAGTTACTTAACCTCCCTGGGCCTCATCCTCTGCACATGAAGAACAGGAAGGAGAGCACCTATCTCGTGGGATTGTCGTGAAAATTCAGTGAATATCTGTTAAGGCATTTAACGCCGGCAGGCACCAAGGTCACTCCTATAGCAGTAGCGGTGGTGATAGCAAGAATAATATCCAGGAAAAGTTGAAAATGGTAGGAGAGAAACCAGGAGGAAGGGATCAGAAGAGACCAGAAGACCCAAAGTGACCTAAGTTTCCTGTTCACGAGCCACAAATTCTATCAGTTCCCCACCAAGTGTCCTTGAGGGCCCCAGGCTCAGGAGACAGCCCAGTGCCGACCAAGACTCCTACCTATAGTCCACTTTACCGTCTTCTGTCAGAGCTTTATCCGGCTCTTCCTCTTTTTTGACACCCATTATATCTCCCAGCTTGGTTCCAGCCAGTTCCCAGTGTTTGTGTTGAGCCTAAAAAAAAAAAAATATGAAAAATCTGCTCCATCATGTAAAATGATTATGGTCCATGGAAAACCAATCCCACTTGGACAGGAGGCTCCATCTAGCAGGTGGTAAATTCCCACAAGGTTACAATGGCCCAGTGCCTGCATTCTCTTCTTCTATCTCAAGCCACCAGAGCAGCGGGCCCTGCAGTTCTCTTAACGAAGGCCTTGGTAGAGGAACACGATGCCCTCCTCCAACACCTGGGTCTTGCTCTGTGGGTGTCCTCTAACTTCCAAGAGGAACTCTACCCATGAGGTTTCATACAATTCCTAGAAAGAAGAAAAACAGACTTCCCACCCCCAAACGACAAGAAACCAACCTTTTTGCGTTCCTTCTGTTCCCTGTGTTTCCGTACTGTTTGACTGCCTTTCCGGGCAATAATGGCCAGGTCAGAAGTGGCATCCTTGACTGGAATCACGGGCTCTGGCTGTAGAAGGTTGGGGAAAAAGAGGAATTCTCCACTGATCATTAACCCAACAGGAAAGTCCATTTCATGACAGCCCTAGTAAATGAAAGGATTTCTATCCTACTGGGGTGGGGCTTTTTTTTTTTTTTTTTTGTCTTTTTCCCCCATTCCTAGCTCAGTTCTATCTGAGCTTTCTTCTCTCAGGCCCCGGAGGCCCTCACCTGCTTGGTGAAGACGATGCGCCCATCAAGGAAGGGAGGAACCAGGTTGTGCACCATCAGATGCACCTTGGCTGCGCTGTCCTCCTCAAAGTCCTCGTCCACCTCTAGCCTATGGACCACCCCGCTGGTGAGCATGCGGTTGGTCTCCCAGCGCTCATTATCCTGTGAGGACACAACAGGGGGCCATGCTCAGAATGCAACCACAAGGCATCCTGAAAGGTCACCGGGCGAGTTCACACATCAAGTCCTGAGACAAAGGCCACGCGAGTCCCGGGCCGCAGAGGTGTCACAGGCCTCTGTACCCAGCAGCTCCTAAGAAGAGTCACTGATCGCAAACCACCGGTGATATTTTTTCCAAGGAGCAGCCCTTTATAGGTGAATCAGAACCTCTATATGGACAAACGGTGAGTGTCCCCAGCCCTACGCAGAGACATAAAGAACATGGAGCAGGTTGCACCCTACCAATTCCCATCCCAGCACCCCTCAAGGAAGGAGTAAAAGAGAGAGAGGTTAGGAGACAACCACTGAAAGGCTCCATGTCCACCCTCCTCTGACTCCAGAGGCACAGCGACAGCCGGTACTTCAGCGACAAGAGTCCAGCTGTGCTGCCACCATGTGCACAAGACCTGCACTTCTCCCGCATGCCCAACGCAGCTGGGTCCACCCACGCTACCATCAGCAGCCCACCTCATTGATCTGCCTCCGCTGAGCTGAAATGCGCTTCTGCTTCTGTTTATGCAGGTGCTGCTCCCGCCTCCTCACATAGTCCTCGGAGGAGTAGGCCAGGGGGTTATGGAACTCGTCATATCCCTCATCCATCATGTACCAGTCCCGGTCAGCTTGCTGCAGCGATGAGACAAAGCAGGGAGAACAAGGGGCAGATTGAGTTTATGTGCAAGACGAGACCAGAGGGGAGGTGTCTGGTGAGAAGTCACTGGTGCGGTGGAGCAATGTTTGTGGGAGGTGCAGGAGAAAGACCACCCTGTTCTAGGACCAGCCATGTGAGGAGAGAGGCGCGGATGGACTATATGCCACCCATCGTGACGGCACTTCTTACATTCACCACATGGTGGCACCAACGCTTAACTAAAACAGGTCTATCCGGCAGCAGGTGAGAGGTTTCACCGAGGTGCCTGTGCTTCCAGAGAGACTCCAGGGCATCAGGATTGAATAGGGCTCGGCTCTCGAGACTGTCCAGTGCTGACTGCCCTCATCGAAGTCCAACTCCACTAGAGCATCACTCGTGGCCCGTTCACCCATGGAGGTCCACCACCCCTTGTTCCGTGCCTCAAAGACGTAAGGTTTTTACCCTCTGATCATCTTCCCACTGTTGCCGTTCCTCTTCTGTGTCAAATGAAATTCCTTCTTCGCCATCCTCCCGTCTTCCTGAAGGAGAACACGTAGCAGGTCAGTGCAAACGCACCTGCGGCCACCAAGAGCCCACAAAGCCACACAGCTCCAGAAGCCCAGCTTTGCTCAGCCTCACTGGGACAAGTGCTCCTGCTTCCCTGTCCCCTTCCCCAACCCTGCCTTACCTCGGCCCCTGGACAGACGGGGAGTGGACCCCAGGTGTTTCCGGTCATCGGCCCACTCGTTGTATTTGTAGGATGGGGTTGGCAGCGGTGTGTCATCTGAGTACCTGCTCCTCACGGACCTGGGAGACAGTACAACCAGCATCACTAAGTCACTAAGCTGAGGCATGTTCCCCAGCTGCCATCTGCTCCCCCAGTCCAGGTCCCTTGCCCTCATCATGTCCACCCTTTGCCACCGACTGAGAGAAACGGGGCTGCTCTGCCCAGAACATCACCTTTCACGATCTCGACTGGACTGCCGATGGCTCCGCTC
This sequence comes from Cryptoprocta ferox, assembly GCA_028646485.1. Taxonomy (NCBI): domain Eukaryota; kingdom Metazoa; phylum Chordata; class Mammalia; order Carnivora; family Eupleridae; genus Cryptoprocta; species Cryptoprocta ferox. Next base: position 42,842,925 of record CM053563.1, read on the forward strand.
AGAATCTCGATAGGAAGGTGTCGGGGAGGGCGACTCCCACTGAGAGCGCCTTGAGGAGCCATAGCCACTGTCCTCTTCCTCCCAGGTAGACCTTGAAGGGGTAGCTGCGTCTGGGGCCACAAAGAACACATTTAGGGAAACCTCCAACTTAACCAGGACACGGCTCTAGGACTATCAGTCAAAAGTGAATTCCCCAAATTTCTTTCTTTCACTATTCACAGACTTTATGACTACTTGTAACAGGTAAGACAATCTCGACAGTTTTTAAGGATACCTGGACTTCAATGGGCCAGTTTTCATGTGTTTATAACATTTTTCTTGTTTTTTTAATATGTGTTTACAACACCCTAAGGAATATCCAATTTCTCTCAGCAAACATACTCCTCATAATACAAATACTTCTTAAAGTTTACTTATTTTGAGAGAGTGTGTGTTGTGTGTGCACAAGTGAAGGAGCAGAGAGGCAAAGAGAGAGAGAGAGAGAATGAGAATCTCAAGCAGGCTCCACACTGCCGGCAAAGAGCCCAACACGGGGCTCGAATCCATGAACCGTGAGATCATGACATGAGCCAAAGTTGGATGCTTAACTGACTGAGCCACCCAGGTGCCCCTAAATAATTCTTTTTAATAAATTCTTCTGTTACCCAACTTCCTATCCTTTCCTGACATTTGGAAAACTGGCCATTCAGCCAACCGGCCTATCAACTTATAGGAGCATATCAGTCTCAACAGAGAGGTCCAGGGCCTTCCCACATGACTCAGAACCAAGTATTCCAAGAAGTTAATGGTGGAATCAGCAGTTTTTACTCTGACCACAGCAAATCAACTGAGGACATTGCCTTTTATATACTTGACCCCTGACAAATCACCACAAGCCACAGCTTGGTGTACCTTTAGGTCGGTGTCTTGGGCTCTCGGGTTCATTTCTTCTGCTGCGCTCTGACCCTCCATCCCGCTCAGATCTGCTGCTGTGTCTGCCTCTATCCCGCTCATCTGTCAAGAGCCACGTGCAGAGCTTAGAAAATATGTGTCCCATCCTAACTTCCACCCGTCTTCACCCTAGAGAAAGGACAGGCCTTCCCACTCACTCACAGGTGCAACCTGCACTGTTCTAATGCGATCCATGGGCTCCTGAAACTCACATATCCCCTTTCAAGGGGAAAAATTAGTTACTGGCTACAAAGTTTCAAACTCACAGTAACAGTTATTTTCCTGCAAGAATTCAAAAAACAATAGTTATAAGTCTACAGTGAATAGCTGTTAATAATTACCAGTCTATAAGCTATAAAACAAACAATACTGAGCAAAGCCAGCATTGGATTTTATGTCTAGCTTTGCTCCACAGCACTGTCCTTTCTCTATCACCAACACTACTGTAAATTCTGGTTTCTTATACACACTGCCCGATATTGCCTTTATCACCAATTTTCATAATTAATCAAGAACCAGGCACTCAAGCAAAGCAGCTATACTGCAAGTGACAGTCCTTAAATCATTTCCAACCCCAACACCATCAACACTAGCAGGGCTCCCTAATTATTGGGCATTAGAAAAACTCCTGCAACAGGAAAGAGGCGGACATGTTCATTCAAATGCTTATTGGGCCATGGGAACTATGCTGGGCTCGTTACCTCTGTCTCTCTTGCGGTCAGAGTCTCGATCCCGTGATCTCTCTTTCTTCCGATCCTTTTCTTCTTTGGACGAGGCATAGACACCATGTTCCCGCCGCTCCCGCTCTCTCTGCCGACTGCGTTCCCAAAACTCTTCACTCACACCACCAGGATGGGATGGAGTCTCTACCCGAGCAGATCGATAATGCCTGAAAAAAGCGAGGGCAACTGGAAAAAGGCCCCTCCATAGGAGAAAGACCTTGCCCCAAAGCAGGACTGGCTGGATGACCTGTCCTTTTCCACCTAATCTCCCTGCAGGCTTACTTATGGCAACAACCCAGGCATTTCTAACCTCTAGGCTCTACTCTTTAGTCACCTTTGAATGTTCCCCACACATGTGAAGAAAATACCACTTCCTATCTACTTCAGTATTACAGAATCATAATAAAATCATAAAGGTCTATATGTCCAACAAGAAAACAGAAATAAACATGGGATGTTATTCCCTGGCCTCCATTCTCATTCCTTTTTGGTCAACCCATCCATAAGGCTTTACCTGTCTTTTCGGCTATGTCGGCCAGCTTGGTCACCATCCTCCTCCTCAGCATCTCTCTGGTCATCCTTGCTCTCTTCCCAGTCCTTATAGGAAGAGATTCTGGACTTCTTCTTGTCCTCCCCATCGTCCTTCTCCTCTCGCTCCCTTCGTTTCAGGGAAGCCAACAAGTCCAGTCCCAGCAAGGAAGGGCGGGGGGCAGGAGCCTTGAAGACATGCTGCTCACTGGCTGCACTTTTGGTCTTGCAAATAAGACCACCAACCTGAGAGTCCAGATCAGTGCCTTCCAATCGATGGATTGAGGCATCCTCACTGGTGTCCTCCATGACAGGCTCTGGGATTTCTGTGGAAGGAAGACAACCCATTTTGTATCGGATATATATGGAGAAAAGGTGCAGCTCTGCCATATCCCAGGATAACTGTAGTTATAGGGATATTCAGGGAGTTAACCTCCCCATCAAGACCAGGATTTGCTTAGCTACCTCTTGCCAAGATCTTTCCATTATATCATTGACAATGTCAAAAGATCCTCCTACTCCCACCGCAATACACATCAGAAACAGAGACACACATTCACGCACCCACCAAACACTGGGATCCAAGAGGGTACCAGCCAGGCAGTACCGTACTAAGGACACTTACTAGAACACGATGGCATCTAAAAAGGGACTGTAGGGGAAATACCACTAGATTTGAAGTCAGAATCCTCAATTCGAATACAAGCTTTTGACATTTTCTACTTGGATGATTGTAAGCAGTTAACTTATTTAGTTAAGCATAATTTCTATATCTGTGAAACAAATACTTTTTGCTTAATCTAGGCCACGGAGTCATTATGAGAATCAAACAAGAAAGGGTACATGAAAGCTCTCTGTAACCATAAAGCCGTACATAAAAGTAACTGTTACGTTATTTTCTGTGCTGTGCTTCTCTATGCTAATTGGGGCTCAACATTTTCTAAATGAGTTCTTCTATCTCTCCCGCCCTTTAAACTACAGATACAGCAGAGTAGACATGCTGGGGTATAAGGCTACCATATGCTATGTGATCCATATACAAGTGAGGTTTTTTTGGACCAGTTGTGTTTTGTAGAAAAGAATTACCTCACAGCAGTTGGAATCTGTTTAATAACAATCCGTGTTCACCAAAAATACTGATGAGAAACACTGGGTTATGAAACGGTGTTCCCGAAAAGTATTAAGGTGATTATAAAATTTCTGACACTCAACATGTAACAAATTCCTCTTTACCTCCCTTTACACACCATCCACTTATAAACATACACTGATTCTAAGTGCTTGGATAATTCTTCTCTTTCAACAAGTCAGTGAAGCAAAGAATTGTCAAAGTGTAGGGTACCACCAGAATCCAAGATGTTCTGCCCAGTTCTAATTAACATGCACGGCTCTAAAGAAAAATATTGCCAAATATAATATCAACACAGACGCAAGAGTTGCATTTTGAAAAATGCCATCAGGCAAAAGAGAAAAGACAGAGTTGCATATTGGTGACATCTGTGTGCATGTGAGGAAATCTAAACAGGAAGGTAAACATATATATTCTATGCGCCACAGTAGTATGAACTAGAAATTATACCCCTAGGATGCCAAAGAGAAACTTACTACAGCCAGTGCCTAGTGAAATAAACGTTTGGTGAATAAACGGATGAATGAATTTAAACGGATTAATAGAGAACAGGAAACCAAACATATCTAGAGAGAGCAAAGGAAGATCCCAACAGCACAAGACAAGGAGTCTGACAGGACTTAACTAGCTGCTGAGAACAAATAAGGAGTTAAGGGGTTGGGTTCTGGAGAATGATTAATGACAGAGAAGCCAAGTAGGAATAGAAAAACAATTTAGAAAAACTAGATTTACTCATTCCACAATTTTTCATTGAATACCTTCTGTGAGCCAATCACTGTTTGGGGCAATAGGAACAGAAGTGAGAACAAAACCAGGCAAAAATCCCGCCCTCTTTGAGTTGACGTTCTAGTAGAAGAGATCACCTACTAAAGATACCACTATGACACAGAAGAGAAAAACACAAGGAGCACTACTTAGGCTCGGCCTCTGCCTCGGAGGGGACCAATGCAGAGGCCTAAAGAAGGGTACAGGGTAACCCCTGGGCAGCATCCCTGGACCTCAGGCCGCTCCAGGCAGCAGGATCTGACCAGATCAAGGAGAAAGGACGAGACAGGACGGAGCGGCGCAGCATCCCGAGAGTGAGAATGGCAAGTTGGGTGACAGGGACGAGATTCTGCAAACCCGGACCGGAACCTGAGCGAAGGACCCATATCCGCCGCTTGGAGCAGCCATAATTGGCGAAGGGCAGGTCAGGAAGAAAGACGGGACACTCACCTCACCAAACCCGACTCTTGGGACCTTCTGTCCCAGATTCTGAGGCGCCGGCACCGCCACCCCTCACTCAGAACGCTTTAGAGGTCCAACCCCAAACCTTGAGCGCAGCCATTATTGTCCCATAATAACCTGCGCGATCCCCTCTAGCCGTCAAAGATAACCATCGAGAGCAGCCCGGAAACTGCCAGTTAACTGGCGCCAAGTATGTGATAGAAAGCAACCAAGCACTCAACGCTAGAATATCCCCCTCTGGGGCCCTGATCAGAGACATTTCCGAGTCTCATCGCGACCAATCATAGTTAGTCTGAAAGGGAGGCCCCGCCTCGGCTCTGAGAGGAAATGGAAGGAGGTCGGTCATGTTTAATAAGGGCGGAAGTGACGTTACTTCCTGTCAAAGGCGGCAAAGTGGGCGGTGACGAGAATAACGAATAATCTCTTCGGTTTGTTGGACTTTTGAAGGAAGAACCGCAAGATTACCTACTGGCCTGTGAGTTTACTTTCTCCGTTTCCGTTTTTTTTAAGTGGTCCGCCGAGAGTTGGGAGGCAACTCTGAGCTAGGGTCGCTGCTGTTGGCGCCGAAGAGAACCGCCCTTTGGAGAAGTGGTCGGGGTTGCGGACAGTCTTCAAGTGGAAGAGAAGGTGACTTGTACAAATGAAGTAACTATCGTTTTCTCTAGCAGTTGTGGGCCAGCAGTAGCCCAACAACAGGCATCGTTAAGCATATATATATTAAGTATGTGTGTGTATTGAATAGTTTGGAAGAAGAAAGACTCTCACTCCGATGTAAATAAAAATCACCTGTCTGTTCACTAGCAGAGAACCACTGACGGTGTTTGGGGGTATTTTATTTCCAGTTATTTTTCTATGTAAATGTATACATTTATATTAGGTTTTGTACAGCAGTGGGATCACACTTTACGTGCTGTTTTGTAACTTCTTTATCATGAGAACTTTTCAGTCTGAAATGTTCATGTCTAACAGTATTTAGCGGCTGTGTAATAGTGTGTTGCAGGACTGTACTATCATTCATTTTTTCCAGTCCCTTATTTTGGGCCATTTAGGTTGTTTCCAGTTTTTCACCTTAAGAATGTGATAAATCATTGTGGACTTGAGTTAATTCTCAGAAATGGAATTGTTGCTCAAATTGTTCTTTCTGGAAGAGTTTTTGCTTCTCTGCATTCCAGCAGGGAGTAAGAATGTGTGGCCCTTTATTCACACTCGTGCAAGTTTGTTTCGTCTTTACCAACTTAATGGCTTTGTTAAATAATCTTTTATTTGCTTTTCTTTGTTTACTAGTAAAGCTTAATTTTTCCAAATATTTTTGCCCATTTGTACCTCTTCTTTTGTGAAGTCTCTGTTGGTATCCCTTGCTATGAACATTTTCTTAGGCGTGGCATTAGTTTTCCTACTCTTTAACGGCACTGGAGTTGCTGATTGAATTCTAGTGTGGGATCTATCCACCCTCTCTTTGACTTTACCTTTATCAATCATTTGTTCCGCTTCTGACATTTGATGAAGTCCTTCCTACCAATCAGCTTGCCTGTTTAAAGTATGACTTGTTACAGGGACAATTTCATTTCCTATATACATCTTTATTAATTCCTAAAATTAAAATGTGACTTGTCACAGAGAGAGAGAGAGAGAAATCCTCCTTTTCATAGCATTAGCCAACTTGGGGGCCAAATTTAAAATAATCAGGTATCTCTGGAGTTTTTTCTGGATGGACTCAAAAATAGAGTTTGTTAATCATAAAAATAGGAGTTTATTATAGCAGAAGGAACCCTGCACTAGAAATTTGGTGGCTTGGGGACACCTGGGTGGCTCAGGCAGTTGAACATCCATTTCTTGGTTTCGGCTCAGGTCATGATCCCAGGGTCGTGCAATCGAGCCCCACGTCCAGCTCCGTGCTGAGTGTGGAGCTTGCTTAAAATTCTCTCTCCCCACTTGCACACGCTCTCTCCCTCTGAAATAAAATTTAAAAATTTTAGAAGAAAAGAAATTTGGTGGCTTGGATTCTAGTCCTTGCTGTAGCTAGAACCAAAACTATCAGCCAACAAGTCTGTAAAAGGAGGGAATTAGATTAGGTCCCTTTTATCTGAGTATTTTATGATTTGTTTATTTTGTGTGTGGTTTTCACACACACACTCTTAATCAATCTGTTTGCCATGTGGTGGGGTGCACCTAATAAGATATGCACCAAGAATCTTTAAGCCAAGACTCATGATAGTACTTCTTCAATAAAAGACAGTTTTAAAAGTGTGGTACCTGTGTGAAATAATATGTGTCTGTGATAATGTGTACAGATATGGGAAGGTCTATGCATTCTAGGTAAAAAGAAAAAAAAAGTGCAAATTGCAGAAGAGTGGGTAAAGTATGTGTGCTGGACATCTGTCATTTGCCTCTCCAGATCCACTCTTTGTCCTCTAGACTGCTCTGGGACCACGAGGCTTGGCTGCCTTCTCCGTCTCCCCTGCCCTCTGCTTCCAGTGTGAGTCAGCCAGATGGGGGGGGAAGAGTGGCTGCTCCCTTAACTGCAGGCTGACCTCCTACACAACAGCCTTCTCCACCCCGCAGGCCCCACCACACACTTCTAAGTACTCCCTCCTGTAGCTCCTTCAGGCCTAGGGGTGGGAAGAGCACCCTGCTCCTACTAGCCCGAGTACAGCCCTGTACGCTGGTGTGTTCCCATTCCCTGCCTTAATGAAAATCTCTTGAAATTGCCAAATTTGAGAATGTCATCTTTCTCCTGCTGGAACACTGGCAGATAGAATAGGCTATCTTTGGAGTAAAAGAGGGAAAACACATAGGAATGCATAATTGTATGTTCTTGTAAATACATAATAAAGCTGGAAGATAGATGAGAAATTAAAGAAAGTAGCTGCCTGCTGTGTCGGGAGAAACAGACCAGTATGAATGGGGCCAGTTGAGGGCAGACAGAGGGAGGGAGATTTTTCACAATATTCCTTTTTATATTTGTGTTTTTTTTAAGCTGGTGGACTTGCCACCAGTTTGTGCGTTTACTGTGTTTCTTTTACTGTTTTGATACTGTGTTGTATGAAACTATTTCTTTCCTCTGAGAATAAAATATATGTGTATTACCTACTCCAGATTAATTTTTTTTTTAAATTAGGACCCATGCACTTAATCTGTCTTTAAATATTGCAACTGTATTTCAGGACTGACAGTGAGGATAAATATTTGGATTATGTCAAGATGAGCTTCCTATTGCCCAAGCTAACTAGCAAAAAAGAAGTAGACCAAGCGATAAAAAGTACTGCAGAGAAGGTGTTGGTTCTCAGGTTTGGAAGAGACGAGGATCCTGTCTGTCTGCAGCTAGATGATATTGTAAGTGATTTTCTTAAATAAATGGTTTTCATTAAAAATCTGTACGTTCTTACTTCGACATCTACAAAGTGCATGAGAGGCAGTGGCCGGGTCCGGAGATACTGCTTTTCATTTGTTGGCACGCTTTCACTAGGAGCTGGTCATGTGCCTGCCCTGAGCTAAGCCCCCAAACCCGTGATCATGCTGAATCTGTCCTAGACGTCCCTCCCCACCAGTGGCCATCCAACTTCAGTTTCACCAATAAGGCAGTGGAAGACCAGAAACACTTACTCAGCGCTCACAACACTGGAATAATTAGCATCACTATTACTCCTCCCACACAGGGAGATGAATGCCAGGAGGTCAAGTGACTTCCCACAGGACAGACCAACTTGCAGAGCTGGGATTTGAACTTGATTTTCTCTGCCTGCAAATAAGCTTTTCTAGTGTGTTGCCTCCAGTGTGTGCCTCATGGTAATCTCTGATTTCATAACACATCTTCATATTCTGATGAGTGGTGAGGGGAGAATGGGACAAAATGTGTTTATTCTTGTCTCTGTCTATTATAGAAAGAGACTTATCCCAGAACTAACACCTCTTCCCACCATTTCTATTGCTGCCACCCACAGTGTGGATCCAGTATAAGAATCTCTATGTCTGTGATTAAAAATGAATGTGTGATGTATTAATCTGAGGGAGAAAACGGCCAGAGGATTATACCCTCAGCCGTAGAGGGAAGGGAATATCAGAGGCCAAGAGTATAGCCTGAAGCCAAGCTGCCCAAGTTCAAATCCCAGGTGTACTGCTTCCAGCTGTGTGACCAGGGGCAGATTACCCAGTTTCCTCATTTAAAAAATGGGGACAATAATAACCTCATAGGAATGTTGTAAGCATCAAGTGAGTTAATAAGTATAAAGCACTTTGAACACTTAGCCCATAATAACCACCATGCAAGTGTTCAGTGTTTTTATTATGATTATCATTTACGGATGGATTGGAAGGAAGGAGATTTGGGGGAATTTCAGTGTCTGGCATATGTATTTCTGAATTGTTTTTCCTTAAGCAAACATGTTTCATAAATCTATAAAAGTTTATGAAAGCTTTTTACAACCAAAAATCGATTTTTTTCAAAAAAGAAACGTATTCACACAGTTTACCGAGGACCCTGTCTGAATGATAAGGTTACATTCATTGTGTCTAATGTGGAACTCAGGGGATATTCTCACCCCAGGAATTTTTTTCAAACAGAATATTGCAGTAAAAAGTTTCCTAGAAAAACCTTAGCTGCCTCTCCCATTGTAACTTATATGTCTCCCTCTTTGCAGCTTTCTAAGACCTCTTCTGATCTGAGTAAAATGGCAGCTATATATCTGGTAGATGTGGACCGAACTCCCGTTTACACGCACTATTTTGACATCAGTTATATTCCGTCTACTGTGTTTTTCTTCAATGGGCAGCACATGAAGGTGGATTATGGGTAAGTTAGACTGACCTGAAGTCATTGCAGCCGTGAGAAGTTCTTTCACCCAAGTGGTTCCAGTAACTCACCTGCCTTTGAGGGTGGCTCTGTGAGCCCTGTTGTTGGTGCTGCATCCTCAGCTGACACACTCCTTGGTCATGTGAAACTTTGGCGCAAAAACGAGAGCGTTTCCGGTATGATTGGCAAATTTTAATATCCTACTTAAGTAGGAAAGAATTGTACAGTTTGTGCAGCACTAACTACCCTTCAGTGTAGAAAATACAGAACAGCTTTTTAAACAGTTTCCTAGGAATTTCATTTAAAACAAAATAGGTCATCGTTCTTAAACTTTTGGGACTGGTAGGCTGCATTTATGAAAAAAATGTTTCTTCTAGCAAACTGAGACATGTTTCTCTCTGGCCAAGTGTCCTGTCTTCTGCCACTCAGAGAACTCTGATGTCACTCTCCAACCAATTCTGCCAAGAATAAGCACCGTGAAATCTTTAACACCTTCCACTGTATCTAGTCTGCATTTCAGTTCTCAACCTGTGTTTTCAGTGTATCTATGATTCCTATCATTTCTCACTGTGGTTGAGGTGTCTGCTTGTCTAGATCTGTGCATCTGTTTTGTCATTCTCTACTTGAAAGTGCATTAAACATCACCTGTTTTAAGTATTTTAAAGCTGTTTAGTCTCCTAGAATACAGGTGCTATAAATATTAATTTGGTGCAGTCTGTTTTTTACCCCCCCAAGAGAGAGCATGCTTGAGGTAGGGAGAGGGAGAGAGAATTTTAAGCAGGCTCCATGCCCAATGTGGAGCCCATGATGGGGCTCACAACCATGAGATCATGACCTGAGCTGAAATCAAGAGTCAGACTTTTTTTTTTAATATAGTTTATTGTCAAGTTGGTTTCCATATAACACCCAGTGCTCATCTGAACAAGTGCTCTTCTCCATGCCCATCACCCATTTTCCCTTCTCCCCTACCCCCCATCAACCCTCAGTTTGATCTCAGTATTTAAGAGTCTCCCTCCCTCTCCTTAACTATTTTTTCCCCCTTACCTTCCCCCATGGTCCTCTGTTAAGTGTCTCCTGTTTCACATATGAGTGAAAGCACACGGTATCTGTCTTTCTCTGCCTGACTTATTTTACTTAGCATAAGACCCTCAAGTTCTATCCATGTTGCTGCAAATGGTCAGATTTCATTCTTTTCCATTGCCATGTAGTATTCCATTATATATATAAACCACATCTTCTTGATCCATTCGTCAGGTGATGGACATTAGGCTCTTTCCATGATTTGGCTATTGTTGAAAGTGCTGCTATGAACATTGGGGTACATGTGCCCCTATGCATCAGCGCTCCTGTATCTCTTGGGTAAATTCCTAGCAGTGCTACTGCTGGGTCATAGGGGAGCTCTACTGTTAATTTTTTGAGGAACCTCCACACTGTTTTCCAGAGCGGCCGCACCAGTTTACATTCCCACCAACAGTATAGGAGGGTGCCCGTTTCTCCACATCCTCGCCAGCGTCTACAGTCTCCTGATTTGTTCATTTTAGCCACTCTGAGACTGGCGTGAGGTGGTATCTCAGTGTGGCCTTGATTTGTATTTCCCTGATGATAAGTGACACTGAGCATCATTTCATGTGTCTTTTGGCCATCTGGATGTCCTCTTTGGAGAAGTGTCTATTCATGTCTTCTGCCCATTTCTTCACTGGATTATTCGTTTTTCGGGTGTGGAGTTTGGTGAGTTCCTTGTGGAGTTTGGTTACTAGCCCTTTAACCGATATCATTTGCAACTATCTTTTCCCATTCCGTTGGTTGCCTGTTCGTTTTGTTGATTGTTTCCTTTGCAGTGCAGAAGCTTTTTATCTTGATGAGGTCCCAATAGTTCCTTTTTGCTCTTGATTCCCTTGCCTTTGGGGATGTGTCGACTGGGAAATTGCTGCGGTTGAGGTCAAGGAGGCTGTTTCCTGCTATCTCCTCTAGGGTTTTGATGGTTTCCTGTCTCACATTCAGGTCCTTCATTGATTTTGAGTTTATTTTTGTGTATGGTGTAAGAAAGTGGTCTAGTTTCATTCTTCTTGATGTTGCTGTCCAGTTCTCCCAGCACCACCTGTTAAAAGAGGCTGTCTTTTTTCCTTTGGATACTCTTTCCTGCTTTGTCAAAGATTAATTGGCCATCCATTTGTGGGTCCAGTTGTGGGTTCTCTATTCTATTCCATTGGTCTATGTGTCTGTTTTTGTGCCAATACCATACTGTCTTGATGATGACAGCTTTGTAGTAGAGGCTAAAGTCTGGGATTGTGATGCCTCCCGTTTTGGTTTTCTTCTTCAGTATTACTTTGGCTATTCAGGGTTTTTTGTGGTTCCATACGAATTTTTAGGATAGTTTGTTCTAGCTTTGAGAAGAATGCTGGTGCAATT
>CM053563.1:42855158-42882574 GCA_028646485.1 Cryptoprocta ferox
CTAGATTCCTACCTAGCAAACTGTCTGCAGCACCATATCTATCAGAGTCTGTTCAACAAAGGAGAAAAGTGAGGAAATTATAATTGATGCTGATGTTGGAGAGAAAAAGTACCAAAAGATATCAAAAATAAAGTATAAATAGTACTACTGTTTCCTTTTAGGATTTACTGTCAGGCATTGGAGTATTTCTGCTAAATAGTTGAGGACCAGCTATTTATAGGACAGTGGATATAGAACACAATGTAGTCTTGATAAACTGGGTTTCCAATAAAAATGCTTGGCACAGCTGTGGAGAGTTAATAAAGGGAATATGCTGATACTGTGCATTATGTCCATCTATATAATCTTAAGAACAGCAACAATTTAGCTTTCCCAGTGATACAAGAATCAGGACATTTATGTTTCAGTTACTGAGACAGAGAGTTACCTACCTTAAGGGACTATCTTTACCAAATGCCATGAGAATGACAGAAACAAAAAGGTTAATGATCACAAGTACCATCAAGAGGACATCAGAGAGGATCAGAAAAGAACCCAGGATTGGCTATAAAGCAACAACCTGGAAAGAGACAATAAAATTTTGAGTTTAAAGACTGTCGGTTTAATTTCTACTTTAAAAATGTAAGTTATATGCTTATGTTGGATATAGCCATATAAAATATTTGGTAGAAACTTGGGGGAGAAGCAAAACTATTAAAAAGGAAAATGCTTTTCAGTGGACAGAAGAGCAAGAATGACAGACTCTGTGGGTATAAAACTGACTGACTTCACTGCTTTCACAGGTAAACAGGTGAGTCACAATGGCACTCTAATTCAAAATCCATGTGAGTTTTGGCAGTTCTGGAAAATATAAACATGGAGGCTTGAAAGAGTAGCAGAAGCATATTGGAAAAATAAATATATCAGAAATCATAAAAACTGTTTCTGCCATTCTAAGACCTCTAAACACAGGAGCATTCCAATAAAATTTGCCAGGTTAACCATAAAAACTGGCTTTTTAGTTTTTTCTTTTTATTTATTTATTGAGAGAATCTTAAGCAGGCTCCATGCTGTCAGTGCGGAGCCCAGTGCAGGGCTCAAACTCATGAACTGTGAGATCATGACCTGAGTCAAAATCAAGAGTTGGATACTTAACTGAATGAGCCACTTGGGTGCCCCTAGGTTGGTTGGTTATCTTTAAAAGTATAAATGCTGAGTTTTGCTAGTCTTTTCAGCATAAAGAGATCTCTCAAATACAGGGTTACCAGAGTGATTTCCAAACAGTATTTTAATTTTATGTGTTCATTTTAACAAATGATGCACTTTTTCCCTTGATATATTGGCTCATTCACTGTTGCCACTAGGGTACTGTTCAAAAACAAAACAGCCCAACAACTTAGAGGATGAATGTTTATAATAAATACCACTGTGATGGATATCTGTATGACCAAATATTTCCTAGTAACAATACATCATCCGCTTAAAAGTGCCTAATTATAGCTATTCTATCTAGCTCAACAAGTAACTTGGGACAATCGGAGATTGTGCTGTAATACTTTTTCCAGTAAATATACTCCATTTTCCCTTTACGTTGTATGATTATGAGTCAAGCAGTAAAAGGGTTCAGTCAAAAAGGAGGTGTTAGCAAAAGCTTATTGTTGATTACTTCCTTAAGAGCTTTAGTATATAGTGTTCCAAGAGTGAAGGCTTCATTCACCAATTTTTTTCTATCCTAATCAAATCTATATATGGTAGGGACCCAATATCCTCATCTAGGTTTCCTTCTTTCTTTTTCTATCCTTTTTTAAAATTTTAAATAGGCTCCACACCCAGTGTGGGTCTTGAACTCCTGGCACTGAGATCAAGAGTCCTATGCTCCACTCACTAAGCCAGCCAGGTGCCCCCCACTACTTTATTTTTTATACTGAACAGAAAAGAGACTTGTGTTGGTAGTTCTGAGGGGAAGAATAAGAAGCTGTCTGAAATGAACATTTATTAACTATAAACAAATATTGCAGTTCTTTCTGGAATTATACCTTCCTCATTTTCTTAAGAGTATACTCATTGTATACATCCAAGGGCCACTGAGACAGAAGCAGCAAATAATGTTAATCTGGGTAGGTTTTTAGAGCATAAATGGAGGCCCAGTGTCCTAGCAATAAGGCTAAGAATATAAGAAGTGAGGAAAGTGGGACTACGTGCTTGAAAAGGACACATTTCTGAAAGTAACAGCTACTCAAATTGTATCCATAGATAGCACCATAAAATGGAAAGGCAAAGGATCTAGACAGACTTCCTTTCCCCGTGTGCAATGGTATGGAAAGGACTGCTTTTGTAAGCAATTCTCCCCTTAAGTATAATAAACTAAATAGAATCCTGCAGGAAAACCAGGATGGGGGTTTTCACCTCCTTGTGATGAGAGATTCCCGTCAGGAGACCAACAGCAGTCACTGCTGAGCTGAAAAAATTTTGATAGTTCAAGGTGCTCCATCTAAACAGCAGGTTAAACTGGAAAGGACAAAGGCCAGTCAGGAGAGGGTAGACAGTAATGCAGTTGATTTCAGTTCTTTCCCTCCTGAGGTGCTTGATAAGGAGGCGAACACAGAACCAAAGGGAATGGAAATCAAAGAAATGCCTTAATGGCCATTCAAATCACTATGCCTAAAAGAACCCCTCCCCCCAACACACACACAAAACCCTATTTCCTTTGCAATTACATAGCATTTTCATATCAATTCATTTGACCTTCGCAACAACCTGTGAGCTGAATTTTAGGAGATGAGACAAATGTCTGCATTTAAGTCTCACTACTAGTTAAGTATGGGAACTATAAGTACAAAACTGTTTTCTCCAAAACTCACTGCTAACTTGGAACTGATGGTTTCCCATATAGTGCTTTTTCAGGGAGGCAATGTGATTAAAAGGCCACCACAACATTTAGGAAAAGACAAGACACTGGGAATGAGGGCTTACAGCAATAGCATAGCTTGCCAGCAGGATCAGGATGACCAGCAAGAAACCCACTATCTCGTCCCACGCGTTGCCGAGTGTTGTGCCGATGACCTACAGCCTGGGGTTACGATGCAGGAAGTTCCACAGCTGAACAGTTGCCAGTAGAACCAGGAAGCCCATGAGGTGAACAACTGCTGAGTTTACTTTTACTGCCTCATAGAAGCTGATGAACCTGTACGCAGGAAGGCTGACAGTCACTCAGCTAAAGTGTGTGCCATCCACTTCTCCAGCCGGAGTGCAGCAGCTCTGCAAGTCCTATTAGATCAAATACTTGTTGATGTCTGAACTCTCCTTTCCAGTGTGGCCTCTGGTACTTGCGAAGTGAGAGCGCTGGCAAAAGGCCATGTATTTGGTTGGGAGATCTTTAGAAGCCTTGAACTACACCCCCTAGGAGATTACTCCAAATTCATCCTGCAAATTAAGGCCAGCCTCATCCACTGCTCTGGTTTGAGTTAAATCTCTCCTCAAAAGGAGGGAGTTAGTCTAAGGAGATGTGCCCTATGCTACTCTGTTTTCTGTAGCATAATTAATCTAATAGGTTTAATAGTGCTGAAAGTAGATGATTGATAAACTGATGTAAGGGTGTTATGTGAGAAATGCATTCGCAATCTTGTGATGCAACTTGGAAAGACCTCTGTAGATAGAGCAATTGGTGCTTGATCACAACTGTTCTAGTGTCTAAGATCTAGGCAGTGCCATACAGGAAGGTGGACCTCAACTGTCCGCACCATTAAACTGCACAGACTCACTCCGTCTGTAAGGCTGAGCTGGGACACTGCTTCATTACACAGATCAGCAGTCCAGACTACTGGCCACTGAAAAAGTCAAGTACTACATGGCAATACTTGGTCTGGGAAATAGATGCTCTTTCCCATGGGAAACACCAGAGAAGGTGCCCAGAGGGGCACCAGAATGTCTCTTAAGTAATGGATAAACACCCCTACCCAGAAAGCAACCCTCTTTTGATTTAAAAAATGCATTGTGTTGCAGTTTTATTTAAAGCATGATTGTTTGTCATGACTTAGGGCTTTATTCTTTGGTCAGGGTGCAAAATATGACTAATTCCAGGTTCTTAATGTGTAAAATTTGAATGTATTATCCTTGACAAACACACACCCAAGTATTAGGAAGGCAGAGGAGCTTTTCAGTAAGATTAGCAGTTTAAATGGTTTCTTGTTAACTGTTTTCTCAGCTGTGGATATTAGTTGGCGTTCTATGTTTAACTCTGGTATACAAGAAGGTCTGGTAGAGCACTGGGGTGGAAGGGGAGTTTGAAAGAATACTTGTGTGTAATCAGGAAACTTTGGACGTTGACTAGGAATAGCCTTTCCTCCTCAGTCTCCTTACCTGTTATGGTCATAGTGGTATTGTGCCATGATTTTCTTATGCAGAGAAGTAAGCTTCATGTCAAGACCCAGGATGACAAAGCAAATGAGAATTATGCTTGTGTTGAGGATGTTTCTTTTCCTAGTGAAGAACCACCACCTCAGCTCTTTCAGCTGACGACCCTAAACACAGACACCACAGTCACTACTGCTTGCCTTAAAGATTAGCTAGGTCTCTCCCTAATGAAGTATTTTAACACTGGCAAAACACTAAGCTGGGCCCTTGTCTAATCTAACTTGAACACATTGGGTAATGGTCTTGGTCTGTTCTGTAGTCACTCAGAGCCGCTGCTTTCTGTTAGCCTTCTCCACTATAACTTTCATTGGATACATTCATTATTTCATTCTTGTTGCTTAAATTTAAAAAAGTTTCCAAATTAATTTTCAAGCCTGAAAATAAGACAGGTATTGGCTTAAGACAGATTCTCTTTTGGTGCAATTACCTGTACTTTTGAATACTTGTTCTGTTCATATTTTCAATTCTTACTGTTACCTTATATAGGGATAATGCAACTGTACAAAAAATATTCTTTGTAGAGATTAATCCCTTAATTCTTGAAAACTAGAAGAGCTACTTTGTGTAAAGCTAGTAAGCCTTTAACTGAATTCAGACTCTGGAAAGGACCAAAGTCCTATTCTAGTAATAGCTCATTGTGGAGCTCCCCTGATAACTTCTGGAAACTTTGAGAATCTCTTCCATCTAACACTTTCAATTCACCTATAGAAAAGCATAGTAATAGTAGGAGATAATAGAGGACTTGTGAGATGATAAACCAGGCAAAGTCCTTGGATGCCTGAAGGGAACTTAAAGTGTCCAGCCTCAGCGAGGTAAAACATGGTCCTGAGAACAACACAGAATACCTGGAGTCAAGAGTCTTTAAAGCTTGTGTCCTCTTCCTTCAAACTCTGTCTTTGAAATCACCGCAACTGTTCCTCAATTATCTACTTCAAATGTTCCTGAATCTCTTCACTTTACTTGGTATTTCTTCTAGAGCTGTCATTAGATATTAGCTGAGATCATGCAGGTATAACTACTGGAGAAATGTGCTGGCTACACTAGTCAGTAGAGGGAATGGGTACATTGGTGACCCAACCACGAGGGCAGTATCTAATTTTACAGCTGTTACATATGTTACCCTTGCCAAGCCAGAACAGGTGCAGAGATACACTGACTAGTTGTACTCTTGCAATATGATGTTTGGAAGAGAAATGATGACCGTGGTGTAAAGTGTGGGGAGAATGGAATATAAAGCTATTTAAAATATATTTTCAGAAATTAGTATGATGAAAGTGCTTTGAGCCATTTCATATTTACTAAGTATAAAGCACTAATATCGCACGAATACTAATAGTATCCTGTGAATGCTCAGATGTTTCTATGATAGACTAAAAAGCCTCAGATTCCACCTACAAGGACAGTGAGACCTTTGTGTATAAAATTATGACAGGTCTTGTGACTATAAACTTTCATAAAACCTCAAAATATTAAAATTAAGATGTGTCCCTTATAGTACAAAGTACATTTAAAAATAAAAGTAATTCCCACTTCACAGAATTAGCTCTTAAGACTGGGACTTTACTATTATTTGGTAGTTACTACTAATGAAAAATCCTATGAAGACCCAAAGGAAGCCTTCATGCTTCATCTAGAAATAAATACAGAAGTCTAGGTATAAAAATTCCTGATTAGAGTTAACACCTGGTGGTAAATGGAAAGATACTGGGGTGGGGGGCAAATTGTGGGGAAGAGAAGGAAAAAAAAGTTTGATTAGGACAGACTTCCTGTTAAAGGTAGGGGAATTAAGTATACTAGTTTCCCTATAATCTCTTATATATATATTTTTTAAAGAGGCCATTACAATAATAGTGGAGGGATAAAGAACAACCCAAAGAAAAAGAGGGTAGAGAGCAAAAAACTGCTGGAAGCTGGACAACAGAAGAATGACATTGACAGCAGATTCAATAAAGCTGAAACCTAAGTCAGAAAACCCAGAAGCAAAAGGGAATTAACAGGCATCAGGTACTTCTGAAGGTCACATCATGTAGAATTGAAAACAGAAGAATTGATTGCAGATCTGAACATAAGCAATTAGATCCCAAATTTCCTCCCTTGTCAATCACAATGAAGTATTTGCTACCCTTCCTGCCTTCTACCACCCTAAAACTAAAGGTTTATTTCCTACTGATGTTGAACTAGAGAGAATCTGAAGTCAGGGGCACCAGGTTTGGTCTACTAGGAGAGAAGAAGTTTTTATACTGCATGGTGAGATGCTTCCCAGGCCCCTTTCTCCACAGGCTCTGAGAGGTCCAGCAAGCCTATATCCTCAAGGCAGGAGTTTGGAGCATCTCTCTATGTGAAAACTGTCCTACAGACCTAGATAACAGTTGACAAGCTCTTTCCATGCGCAAAGAGCTCTAAATAGCATTTATTTGCTTTTTACTGCTTCCCTCTTCAATATGACAAACTGGCCACGTATTTGAACCT
Organism: Cryptoprocta ferox; assembly: GCA_028646485.1. Taxonomy (NCBI): domain Eukaryota; kingdom Metazoa; phylum Chordata; class Mammalia; order Carnivora; family Eupleridae; genus Cryptoprocta; species Cryptoprocta ferox. The sequence continues at coordinate 42,862,020 of CM053563.1, forward strand.
CCAACACAGAAAACTGGAGATCAAAACAAAACAAAACAATCAAAAATTAAAAGCTTGGCATCTTTCTGCCCAAGGGTCCTGTCTCTGTGCTTTAATAAAATCACTAAAGAATGAATGAATGAATGAATAAAGCGCAGAGGCATCAGAGAAAGTGAAGGAGCAGGGGAGGAAAAAGAAAACAATCCCTCTAACATACTCAGAGTTGAGAGGATACTGTATCCGTAAAAGAACAGGATACTATGAAACAAAATACATAACGGCAAACACAGTTCTTGAAAATTAAAATAGAAAGATGAATACTTCAACTTTCAAACCATTTCCAAACCTTTTACTGAATTTATCTCCTAGAAACTAGAAGAAAAAGACGGAAAAGCAAAAACAAAATCAAACGATCAGCCTGGCCATTCCAATGTCAAAATGCCAGGAATACCAGAAAAACAGAACAGAAAAATAGAGAAGAAATTAATAGAAATCTGTAAGAAAATTTCTCAGAGCTTAAGGACACATTTCCAGATTAAAACACACCATGAAGAGAAAATTGTAAAACTTTTGAGAGCTGGGGGCATCAGACATCATTATACATCTTAACCTGAGAAGCTAGAAAGCAATGGAGCTATATTTCTCAAAATTCTGTTTCCAGAATTATTAGCAATCAAATGTTATGGCAGAATAACATTTTGGGACATGAAAGGCTTCAAAAAATTAACTTCTTTTCCACCCTTGCAATAATTTCCTGGAGGTTGTGCTCCAGCAAAATGATAAAGTACACCTGGAGAGGAAAAATGGGGTCCAGGAGAAAGGCGATCCAGCAGAGGAGAGCGGTCAAGATAATCCTTAGGGAGATTCCTGGGTGTGTGCTGTACAGCAAGCCTAGAAAATAACCCATCTGTACTGTACCAAAAGGATAGAGGGCCCTAGAGAGGTCCTTTTATCTTTTAAAAGATAAAATGACAGGTTACTTGACACTTTTTGAACAGAATGAGATTTTTACTTTTGAAGCACTTTGGAGATGAATCAATGATAGATCCATTCAAAACCAAATGGAAAAAAAAAAAGATAATTATAAACTCTAAGGAAAAAGTAGAAGAAAAGAAATTTAATACATTACATGGCTCATCTTTGAAAAATATCAGAATTTACGGTTTAATGTTTATTTTCATTACTACTACACTGGGATAAGGAAAGAGAAAAGGTGTTTGTGTGTGTTAGGGATATGCATTGGATATAAGAAAGTTAAATGTTCATCATTATAGGAAGAAAGAAATAGATAATACCTAAAACTAAAAATTCATGAAAAAGCTTATATTAATTTTTAAATTTCAAAGAACCAGTTTAAAAAGCTGGAAGGAGCTGTCTCTTGGGGAAGCAGAGTCAGGTTGGGAAGAAGAGAAGACTGCTAGTTTTGTGCCTTGAACTATTTGAATTTTAATAACTTTAAAATAATGTCTTTTAATGATATAAAGAACAGCCTTCTCCTGTGATATGCAGGTCAGAGAGAGAGGGGAGAAGAAACCTTCGTATCCATGTTGTTGGACTCCAAAATCAGGGTCACTACACAGAACAGGTTCATATTGGCATTGAAGACCACAAATTCCACAAAGAGCTTTTGGTGCAATGGTCAAGCCAGTGTCTCTGTTCAAGATGCGGCAGAACTCTGGGAAGACGGAGAAGCACACGACCAGCTACTTTCTCCATTCAACCTTGCAAAGGAGAAAAATGCCTTGGCATCTCCAATATCACCTTCCTACCAATAGTATGCAAAAAGCTACATTTCCAAATCTAGTTTACCTATAAAATATTGTTACTAATGTTCAAACTTTCACTAGTGGTAATTAATGTTGCTGCTAATATAAACTTAGAAAGCTATAAAGATGAAGGTTTTCATAATGGCATTCACACTAAGGTTTGGCATTTAACATCTAGGGTAGAATTAATTTTATGTCAACTACCCATTATTCTACTATTTCTACTTCTAAATGTTAAATGCTACTCTTTATTAACAGCTATTCAGGTTTGAGGGGGTGGAAATGTCATTATTTGGTTGGCCTTGTTTTGTTTAATTTTAGAGGCAGAGAGAAAGAACATGAGCAGGGGAGAGAGAGAATCTTAAGCAGGGAGTGTGGAACCTGACACAGGGCTTGATTCCATGACTCTGGATTCATGAACTGAGCTGAAATCAAGAATTGGATGCTCAACTGACTGACTTGCCCAGACACCCCGGCCTCATTCTATTTTGGGTAAATTCTTGCTGTAAATTTAAATGAGATAATTTAAGCTTTTTATGTACAATGGCAAAGATTCTTATCACATACACATATAAAACCATTCAACAGAATCTACAAGTGTTAGAGACAACAGAGTAGCATTATAGTGGATGGAGAAATTACTCAAATGGGTCCTTAATTCCTAGTTGCCCTACGAACGGACAAAAGCATACATCCTGGTTCTCTCTCCAGGGCTCAGGCTTGCTCACCTGACTGCAGTACTGGAGCTTCTTCCAAGTCTCCACAACATACCCTCCTCCTACGTGGCAAATTCCCCTTGGATAGGGTAGCCACCCGGTATCTCTTGATCCTGATAATGCCAAACGTTGTCTGACTTTGTGATGTTCAAATCATGGGAGCCCCAGTTTACTCCATTATTCTCTGTATCCTCCTGATCTTGCTGAGATGGCTTCACTTGTTCGTGGGGACACACTCCAATTGGAAGAAGTATGGCACCAGGAGCATGAATCTGATGAAGCAGAACATTGCCCAAAAGAAAGGAGTTCACATCAATAAATTCTAATGAAACAGTACAAGAAACCATTTTAAAAAATACTTCATTAAGTTAGAAAATGCACATTTTTGCTACTAGTTTAAAAAATAGAATTTGGAATTTCTAGCTAATGCAACCAGACAAGAAGATGAAGAGGTCTAAAAATAAGGAAATGATCACAATTTGTAAATGATACATAGATGATCTAGATAAACCATGAGAATCAACTGAGAGCCATCAGTAAGATAGTGAAACAGGAGGCCCTCTGCTTGTGTCTCCTCTTAAGCAACAATAATTTGGCAGCCATTCACAGGAAAAAAGTGTTTGTGGGAGCCTTGGAGTCCAAAGGTAAGGAATTGTGAAACCCCAGTGGAGTACAAGACTGACAAAAGGCCATTCTGAGAAGGCAGGTCCATGCCCAGGTGGCTGACTCACAAATTGTGGTTCTGATGACAGACCCAGAAATAGCTCTCTCCCACATGTACTTGGCTACAACACCTTTCTGTCTTGGTCCTGCCACCAGCACCATACACCAAGAGACTCAGGAGTCACTGCTGCCTGTGTCTTGGATAATAGGCCTGCAGACCTCAGCCCTGACTGTACCATGACACAGCCTGTGACCCAGGGCCAGTCCTGCTCAGTCACAGTTCAAAAGTTGCTGGAGACAAGGTCACCAAATTCATTGAAATGGCCCTCAACTAGACTCCAGCCCATTTTGGCTGCAGTACATGAGCAGTCCTGCCAGTCCAGAGACCTGCTGGGGACACAACTGTTAGTGCTCCTGGAGACAAGCTTACCAACCTTGTCTGAGTTTTGATCCTGAAACTTCCTTCTAACTTGTCTCCAGGCCATCCCAGCCATGGTCAAGGAGCAGCCCTGCCCACTGAGGGATTGGGTAGGGGACACACTCATCCATCCCTCCAGAACCATGTCTGTAGACATTGGTCCTGGCTGTGGATCCTGAAGAGCCCTGAGAGGTAGTTCCAGTCCTTCTCAGCCACAGTCCAGGGTCCATCCCACCTGCCCAGGGACCCAGCAGGAGCCCTCCCAGGAATCTGGTGGGAGCCACACTCATTTTTGCACCTGGGAGTAGGCTTGCTGTATGCCAACTCTGAAGCAGACACTTGTCCCAGTGCTAGCCCTACTGAACTAAGTTTTGGAGTCAGTCCTGTCCACCCAGAGACCAGACAGAATCCATACCCACCTAATCCCCTGGTAAGAGGCCCACAAATTGTGGACCCCATTGCAGATATAACAATAGCCACAAGACATGGCTCCATCCCAGCTCAACTTAGATTCTGGAGGTAATCTCATCAGCCTGGGGAAATGACAGACAAAGGTCTTTACTTGCCAAAAACAGTCTGTAAAGACTGGAAAATGTGTTTGCTCCTTCAAATGCATAAATACCAATGCAAAGCTATATGCATCACGAAGAATGACCACAAAGAAATGTAGATCTATGAACTGCCTCACAAAGAATTCAAAATAATCATCTTAAAAAAAAACTCAGTGGAATACATGAGAAAACAAATAAATGAAATTAGGAAACAGTGCATGAACAAAATGGTAATTTTATTTTGAGAGAGAAAGAGCTCGTGTGCATGTAAGCAAGGGAGGGGCAGAAAGAGAGAGGGAGACAGAGAATCCCAAGGGCTTCTTCCCAAGGACACAGGGCTCAAACTAATGAACCATGAAATCATGACCTCAGCAGAAATCAAGAGTTGGATGCTTAACTGACTGACCCACCGAGGTACCCCCAAAATGGTAATTTTAATAAAGAAATAGAAACCACAAAAAACTAAACAGAAATTCTGGAGCTGAATAACACAGTAATAGAAATGAAAAATTCAATACAAAGCTTCAACAGCAGACTTGATCATGCAGAAAAATCAATCAGTAAATTTGAAGATAGGTGATAGGTCATTTGAAATTAGCCAGTTCAAGGAACAAAAAGAAAAATGAATGACAAAGAGTAAAGAAAGCCTATGTGAATTTTGGACACTGTCAAAAGAACAAATATACATATAATGGGAACCCCATTAAGAGCAGAGGGAAAGAGGCAGAAAACGTAAATAGATGAAAACTTCCCAAATTTGGGTAAATATCTATAAACATTTAGGTACCAGAAGCTCAAAGGACTCCAAGTTAGATCAACCCAAAGATTATCTTGAGACACATTATAATCAAACTGTTAAAAGTCAAAGCTTGAGAATTCTCAAAACAACAAGAGATAAAATAACTTTACATGCACAAAGAAACCCCCACAGGCTATCAGATTTCTCAGCAGAAACCTTGCAGGCCAGAGGGAGCAGACTGATACATTCAAAGTGCTGAAGAAAAAAAAAAAAAAACAATTGCCAACCAAAACCACTAAATCCAACAAAACTGTTCTTTGGAAGTGAAGGAGTGATAAAACCATTTCCAGACTCACAAGATTAGGGTAATTCATTACCACCAGATCAGTCTTGCAAGAAATGCTAGAGGGAATTCTTCAAGTTGAAAGGAAAGGATGCTGTGTAACAAAATGAAAGTATACAACTCACTGCTAAAGGTAAATACATAGTCTAATTCAGAATATGATAATGTAAATCACTTTCATCCCTAGTGTAAAAGTTTTATAAGACAATAGCATTAAAAATAACTACCACTGCAATAATTTGTGAATGGATGACAATATAAAAAGTAAAGTGTGACATCAATTGCATAAAGTGCAGGGAAAGGAGAAGAAAAAGTGTAGAGATTTTTTTTTTTAATGTATAGGCAGCACGATCTTGTTTATTTAAGTCATCTCTACACCCAGTGTGGGGCTTGAATTCACAACCCTGAGATCAAGAGTAGCATGCACTACTGATTGAGTCTGCCAGGCACCCCAGAGGATAGAGTATTTGTATGTGACTGAACGTAAGTTGTTATCAGCTTAAAACAGACTTATAATTATAGGATGTTTCACATAAACCTTATGGTAACCGTATAGCAAAATCTATAGTAGATACAAAAAAGATGAAGGGAAGGGAATTAAAGCATACCACTACAAAAAATAAATAAGAAAGGAGGATAGCAAGAGAGGAAAAAAGGAACAAAGGAACGGCAAAATAATCAGAAAACAATAAAATGGCAACAGTAATCATTTCTTATCAATAATTAATTGTTGAGATGAAATTCTTCAATCCAAAGATAGAATGACTGAATGGTAAAAATACAAGATCCAATAATATACTGCCTGTAAGATGCATACTTTAGTTTTAGGTACACACACAGGTTGAAAATGAAGGCATGGAAAAAAGATATTCAATGCAAATGGTAACCAAAAGAGAACAGAAGTAGCTCTAACTTATAACAGATAAAACAGAATTTCAATTAAACTCAGGCACAACAGACAATGAAGGTCACTTGTGATAAAATGATAAAGGGCTCACTTCATAAAATGAAAAGAATTATATATGCACCCAACATGGAACACCTAAATATTTAAAGTGAATGTTAACTGAAGGAAGAAATAGACAGCAATACAATAATAGTAGGGGACTTCAACAACCCACTTTCAACAATGGGTAGATCATCTAGACAGAAGATCATTTAGGCAACAGCAGACTAGTTACCACTATGGACCAAATGGACCAAACAGATACATACAAAACACTCCATTCAACCAGAATACTTGTTCTTCTCAAGTGTACATGGAACATTCTCCAGTATACATCCTATATTGGGCCACAAAGCAAGTCTTAAATTTAAAGATTGAAAGCAAAAACATCAAGTATGTTTTCTAAACATAATGGTACAAAACTAGAAATCAATTAACAGGAAGCAAGTTGGAAAATTCATAAATACACAGAAATTAAACAATACAGTTCAGAACAACAAATAAATTAGAAATCAAAAGGAAATTAAAAAGTACCTTGAGACAGACAAAAATGGAAGTACAAATGTCATGCCAAACTTACAGGATGCAGCAAAAGCAGTTTTAAAGTGTAAAGTTTATAGCAATAAACACCTACCTTATGGAAAAAAAGAAAGATCTCAAACAAACAAGCTAACTTTAGTCTTCAAGGAACTCGTAAAAGAACAAACTAAGCCCAAAGTTAACAGAGGGAAGGAAACAATGAAGAGCTGAAGACTAGAAAAATAGAAAAAACAATGTTTTTTGAAAGATAAACAAAACTGACAAGCCTTTAGACTAAGCAAGAAAAAAGAGGATTCAAATAAAATGATTAATGAAAGAAGAGACATTAACATTGATATCACAGAAAAACAAAGGATTATAAGAGATACCATGAACAATTGTATGCCAACAAACTGGACAACTTGGAAGAAATGGATAAATCCCTAGAAACACACAACTTATCAAGACTAATGATAAAACAGAAAATCTGAACAGATTAATAACAAGTAAAGAGATTGAAGCATAAATAAAAAACAGGCCTAACAAAGACAAGCCTAGGACCAGATAACATCATGGATGAATTCTACCAAACATTTAAAGAATTAACATCAATCCTTTTCAAATTCTTCCAAAAAATGAAAGAGGAGGGAAGAGTTCAAAATTCATTTTATGAGGCCAACACTGCCCTCATACTAATGCCTACAGGAAAAGAAAAATCACAGGCCAATATCCTTGATGAACACAAATACAAAAAAAAACTTCAACAAAAGGCTAGCACATGAAGTTCAAAAATACATTTAAATAAACATACACTGTGGGGCACCTGGGTGGCTCAGTCGGTTAAGTGTCTGATTCTTAATCTCCACTCAGGTCTTAATCTCAGGGTTTGGAGTTCAAGTCCCATGCTGGGTGCCACTCTGGGTGTGAAGCCTACTTCACACACAAAAAAATTATACACTGAAACCAAATTGGATTTTTCCCTGGGATGCAAGGATGATTCAACATAAAACGTGGGAAACAGAGCACCATCATGACCACAGGCGCATATTCGTTCAAGCTCCAAGATCTTTGAGAAAACTCAAGATTGCAGGGTTAAAAATAACCCAAGAGAACTTGAGTGAAATGCTCTTGGGGATGTGGCCTGTTCTTTAGTACCCAGATGAGGATGTTTTGCCTAAGGGAAGCCAGCAGTAAATAGCACAGTGTGTTCAGTCCCCTCTTTGTGTTTCATCCTGCCAAAAAGACTCCTATCATATCTAGTTTTTCTGCTGAAACCATTCCTGCATGGTGTTTACCAGATGTATATTGTTGCCATACTTCACTAAGCTCTTGTAGTTATTCATTGTTGATTCATATCTCTGTGAAGGTATATACAATGATGCAAAATAAAGCTCTGGACCTCAGGGTGTTGGCTCCAGGTCCCCTGTGCCTTACTATACTGTCGTCTCTTTTTCTCAGTTCCTTCGCCACCCCGGATCCCTGATCCTTTGAGGTCAACAGTATACCACGTTAGCAGAATGAAGGATTAAAATCGTGTGATGATCTCAATAGATGCAGAAAGAGCATCTCACAAAATTCAACATCGTTTTGTGATAAAAACTGTCAACAAGTTAGGCAAAGAAGGAATGTACCTCAACATCATAAAGACCATGTATGTCAAACCCAAAACTATCATCATAATTGTGAAAAGCTTAAAAGCTTTTTCCTTTAAGATCAAGAGTAAGACATGGTGCCTACACTTGCCACTTCTAGTCAACATACTATTGGAAGTTCTACCCAAAGAAATTAGGTAAGAAAAAAATAGGAATTCAAATAGGAAAGGAGGAACTAAATTGTCTATTTAAAAGTAATATGATCTTATACATAGAAAATCCTATAGATCCCACCAAAACAAAAACAAATACAAACCTGTAAAACCTATAAATGAGTTTAGTAAAGTTACAGGATATAAAATCAATACACAAAACTCAGTTGCATTTTGTGACACAATGAACTACCTGAAAAAGAAATCAAGAAAACAATCTCTTGATGCTTACAAGAGCATCAGAAATAATAAAATATTTTGGAATAGATTTAACTGAGAAAGTTAAAGATGCAAAGTATAAGACAATGATGAAAGAAATAAAAGAGATACAAATAAAATGGGAAGATATCCCATGTTTATGGATTGGAAGATTATTGTTAAAATGTCCATACCACCCAAAGTGATCTATAAATTCAATGCAATCCCTATCAAAATTTCAATGGCATTTTTCACAGAAACAGAAAAAATAATCCTAAAATCTACATGGGATCACCAAATATGCCAAATAGCCGAAGGAGTCTTGAGGAAGAAAACAAAGCTGGAGGCATCACATTTCCTAATGTCAAACTATAGCAAAAAGTTACAGCAATAAAAATGGTATGGTATCGGCATAAAAACAGACACACAGAGTGATGGAACTGAACAGAGAGCCCAGAATCAGCTCATGCATATACAGCCAACAAATCTATGACAAGTGTGCCAAGTAATCACAATAGGGAAAAGATGGCCTCTTCAACAAATGGTGCTGGAAAAACTGGATATCTATATGCAAAAGATTGGAACTGGACCCTTTTCTTAGGCCACATACAACAATCCATTCCAAAAGGATTACCAACTTAACTGTAAGACCTGAAACTGTAAACTCCTAGAAGAAAACAGGGGCAAAGCTCCTTGACGTAGATCTTGGCAATTCTTTGTAAAGGACATCAAAACAAAAAAACAAAACAAAACAAAGCGGGATGACAACAAACTAAAAAGTTCCTGCACAGTGAAAGAAACCACCAAAAGGCATACTATGAAATGGGAGGAAATATTTGCAAATTAGGTATCTGGTAAGGGGTCAATAACCAAAACACACAAGGAACTCATACAACTGAATACCAAACAAACTTAAATAACTGATTAAAAACTGGGCAGGGGCACCTGGGGAGCTCAGTCGGTTAAGCGTCCAGTTAAGTGTCTGACTTTGGCTCAGGTCATTATCTTGTGGTTTGTGACATCAAGCCCCATGTGGGTCTCTCTGCTGTCAGCGTGTAGCCTGCTTCAGATCCTCTGTCCCCCTCTCTGGTCCTCCCCCGCTTGTGCTCTCTTGCAAAAATAAACATTAAAAAAATGATAAATGGGCAAAGGATTTGAATATACATTTTTATAAAGAAGAAAAGTGGCTAACAGTATATGTAAAAATCACTAATCAAAACCACAATGAGATATATCACCTCACACCTATTTGGATGGGCCTTTTTTTTTTTTTTTTTTTTTTGAAAGTAGGCTCCACGCCCAGTGTGGAGCCTAATGCAGGGCTTCAACTCATGACCCGGAGATCAAGACCTGAGCTGAGATCAAAAGTTAGATGCTTAACAAACTGAGCCACTGAGGGACCTCATGATGGGCTTTTATCTAGAAAATGAGATAATGAGTGTTGGTGAAGGTGTGAAGAAGGGAACCTGTACACAGCTGCTGGGACTGGAAATTGGTGCCATCATTAGGAAAACAGCATGGGGTTCCTTAAAAAATTAAAAATAGAACTACCATATGATCCAGCAACTCTACTACTGGGTATATGTTGAAAGGAAATGAAATTATTATCTTGGAGAGGTATCTGCACTCCCATGTTCATTGCAGCATTATTCATAATAGCCAAGATATGGAAACAACCCAGGTGTATGTCAGTGGATTACTGTATAAAGAAAATGTCACACACACAAACACAAAGAAAATCTTACTATTTGCTACCACACGGATGAACCTGGAGGACATTATGCTAGGCAAAATAAGCCACACAGAAAAAGATAAATACTATATGATTTCACTTACATGTGGAAACTAAAAAAATCAAACTCATAGACCAGAGAGTAAAATGAAGGTTAGCAGGTGCTGGGGAGAGGGTAGGGAAAATACAGAGATATTGGCTAAAGTGCACAAACTTCCAGTTTTAAAATGAACAGTTTCAGAGATCTAAGGTACTGCATAATCATTACGGTTAAGAGTACCATATTGTATACTTGAAAGTTGCTAAGAGAATACATCTTACGTGTTCTTAGCATACCAAAACCAAAATAGGGTGACTCAGTTGAAGCATGTGACTCTTGTTCTTGGCATTGTGGGTTTGAGCTCCATGTTGGATGTAGAGATTACTTAAAAATAAAATCTTAGGGGCACCTGGGTGGCTCAGTTGGTTAAGCATCCAACTCTTGGTTTCAGGTCAGATCTTGATCTCACAGGTTCCTGACTTCAGGCCCCTGGTAAGCTCCCCACTGACAGTGCAGAGCCTGCTTGGGATTCTCTCCCTCCCTCCATCTCTGTCCCTCACCCACTTACTCCGTCTCTGTCTCTCTCAAAATAAATAAATAAATAAGCTAACAACTTTTAAAAAATCTAAAAAAAAAACCCAAAACATGTAACTTTGTGACATGAATATGTTAATTAGCTTGACTGTGGTAAATATTTCACAATGTATTCATATACCAAAACATCACATTGTACCTTGAACACATATAAATTTGTCAATTATATCTCAGCAAAGCTGGGGAAAAAGAATCAACTGAGAAACTAATACTTACAAAAAGATAACTCACAGCCACTGGATAATGTATGGAACTGTGGAATCATTATATCATATACCTGAAACTAACATAACACTGTTATGTTAACTAACTGGAATTAAAGAAAAATGATAACTCAGCAAGGTGGCTGGGTGCTAATATACAGAAATCAATAGCTTTCATACATCCAAACAATATTTACGTAGATGGTAAAGAGAAATAAAATATCTCATTCATAATAGCTACACAAAGATAAAATAAACCTAACAAGAGATTTTGACTATTAATAAGGGATCCCTATGAAGATGAGGGCAGAAAGGCATACATACTCCCAGAGAGAGAGGAGTATGAAGAGAACATCACACAGATATCAATTCCCTGAATTAATCTTTGTAAGTTCATAGTTTCTATTTATATAAATATCTAAATTTATATCTACAAGTATATAAGCTCTTTATTTATTTGAAAGAGAGAGACAGAGAGAGAGAGAGAGAGAGAATAAGCAAGGGAGGGGCAGAGAGAGGTGGACAGGGGATCTGAAGTAGGCTCTGTGCTGAGCAGAGAGCCTGATGTGGGGCTTGAACCCATGAACTGTAAGATCACAACCTGATCCGAAGTTGGATATTTAACCGACTGAGCCACCCAGTCACCCTTATAATCTCTTAATATAGAAAAAGTTCCCACCTGGGGGACCTGGGTGATTCAGTCGGTTAAGCATCCAACTCTTTTTTTTTTTTTATGTTTTATTTATTTTTGAGAGAGAGAGAAAGAGAGAGAGAGAGAGAGAGAGGGAGAGAGAGAGACAGTGTGAGCAGGGGAGGGAGGGACAGAAAGAGAGGGAAACACAGAATCTGAGGCAGGGTCCAGGCTCTTAGCTGTCAGCATAGAGCCCGACGCAGGGCTCGAACCCATGAACCGCGAGATCATGACCTGAGCCAAAGTCGGACACTTAACCAACTGAGCCACCCAGGCGCCCCTAAGCATCCAACTCTTGATTTCAGCTCAGGTTGTGATTCCATGGTTCATGGGTTTGAGCCCCACCTTGGGCTCCATGCTGACAGTGCAGAGACTGCTTAGGATTCTATCTATCCCTTTCCCTTTCTCCCTGTCCCCCTCCCCCACTCTTTCATTCTCTCTCAAAAGAAACAAAAAAATTTCCCATATATCCACACAGGCTAACAAAATCAAGCAGCCTAATGAAAAATGGGCAAAGATTAGGAAATGGCATTCATTCATTCATACATTCCTTCAACTGGTCCTGCTCTGGTCCTGCTCTAGAGGACAGGAGCACAGTGGATGAAAGAGAGTCCCTGTCCACAGAGAACACATATTTGAGGAGGGAGAGAGACTGACAAGAACCAAACAATATTCAGGTAATGATAGGGCTATGAAGAAAAATTAAGTAGAAGGAGGGATAGAGAGGGGTGGGGAGGGAACACTGCCATTCATTTATAAGGGGTAACTAGAGAAAGTTTCTCTGAGGAGATGGCTTGTGAGAGAGACCATAATACAGTTCAGAGCACCAAATGCAGATATCTATCAGGGCATCGGTATGTTCCAAGGCCCTGAGGTGAGAATAGGGTTGGTGTGTGGGAGGGCACAGAAGTGTGCATGGCTGAAGGAGAGTGGAGGAGGGGCAGGCATAGGAGTGGAGACGTAGCTGAGGGCCAGGCTGGGCAGGCTTCTGTAAGCTCTGGAAAGGGTTTGGGATTTTAAGTATGATAGCAATCTATTGGGAGGTTTTGAACAGGGGAAAAATACTGATTTATATTTGAAAACAATATGGGAGAATGGAATGAAGCAGAGCATGGGCAGAGGCAAATTCTGCCCAAATGAGAGGTGGAAGATGGTACTTTGGTTTTTACTTGCATTTTCTCATAAGTGCACTTGCAAAGCCTTTCTTATATTTCAGAACTATGGGTATTGTTTGAAAACACCAAATTTTCACTGGGCTGTTGGGGATGTGGGCAGACTCATACACTACTCATGGGAGGGTTAATTGGGGCAATATCTTTTTTTTTTAATAACATCTACTGAGTTTTTCTTGAACAATATCTTGTTCAAGAGCAGGGGAGAGGGGCAGACACACACACAGAGAGAGAGAGAGAGAGAGAGAGAGAGAGAGAGAGAGAATCTTAAGCAGACTCCATGCTCTGTGTGGAGTTCAATGTCGGGCTTAATCCTTTGACCCTGGGATCATGACCTGAGCTGAAATCAAGAGTCAGACACTTGGGGCGCCTGGGTGGCTCAATTAGTTAAGCGTCCAACTGATAGTGCAGAGCCTGCTTGGGATTCTGTCTCTCTCCCTCTCTCTGTGCCCTTCCCCCACTCACTCTCTCTCAAAATAAATAAATAAATAAATAAATAAACTTAAAAAAAATAGTGTATCCCCTATGTTCAGGAAGCTAGAGGAAAGATAGAGCATATTAAATACAGACACATAAAACATTAAAAAAAAAAAAGTCAGTCACTCAACTGACTGAGCCACCCAGGTACCCTGCGGCAATATCTTTCTAAATTAAGAATGCATGCACATTTTACCACATCTTTTCAAGGTATTCATGTTGTAGATATATTTGTAAATGTGTGAAATTATATACACAAGAGGATATTAATAATAGTATTATTAACAATGAAAGACTGAGAACAATCTCTATGTCTATCAATAGGGAGGCTGGTTGTATAAATTATGACACATCTGACCAAAAGAATGCTACACAGTAAATGAATAAAACATAGGAACAACTTTACATATAACAATGGAACCATCCCCAGTGAACTGTTAAAAGAAAAACACAAAATTCATGACAATGTGTGTAAGTGGGCTACCACTTATCAACCATATTTGCAAATGCACAAAAAGAATATAAAATAAATTGGGAATGTTGCCTCTCCGAGGATTAGGGGACAGAGGAGAGTTGCACAATATACTCTGTTACACATTTGAATTTTCTCCATATACATGTTTTAGTTATTAAAAAAAAACCTGTTTTAACATGAAAGGTTATGTTAGAGAAATCTGACAGGGAGAGGCTGCAGAACACAGAAGAGAAATGGGAGGGGTAACAACCTTCAAAGATGGTCTCGCTTTGTATTTTTTTTTAATGTTTATTTATTTTTGAGAGAGAGAGGGGGCAGTGGGGGAAGTGCACAGAGAGAGAGGGACATAGAGAATCCCAAGCAGGCTCTGCACTGGCAGCAGAGAGTCCGATGTGAGGCTCAAACTCCCGAACTGTCAGATCATGACCTGAGCCAGTCAGATGCTCAACCAACTGAGCCACCCAGGTGCCCCTCCCACTCTGTTTCTTAAATGAAAAATATATGAAATCACGATAGAATTTTGATCGGTTGTTTTCTGCCTGGGAAGAAAAGTCAAGAGAGAAAAGGCAAGCTTATACTGATACAAGATTTTTAATTAAATCCTACCAAAAAAAGAGATCCTTCCCTACATGTGATTAAACACTGCACCATGCTATTTAGGAAAATTAAGTATTTATAAGAAACAGATCATCTGCCATGAATGTCTTGGGCTTCAATATTCCTTAAGACAATTGGGCCAGCAGGACTGACCTACAGGAATTCTGCAAGATGTGTGGGGCGCCTGGCTGGCTTAGTTGGAGGACCATGCGACTTTTGATCTCGGGGTCGTGAGTTCAAGCCCCACGCTGGGTGGAGAGATCGCTTAAAAAAATAAATAAATAAAATTGAAAGTAAAGATTTGCTAGTAGTTGAAGAGATAGACCACGTTAGTGCCAATTTTTACTGCTTTTCACTTCAGGTCTACTTAGTTCTATTTCTCTATCTACATCTACAGATTGCTGTGGCTTTTCCTTAGCATGTCTGGGTAACTCATGTACACTTTGTGGTTCCAGTAGATTAGCCAGAGCCCCAGCTGCCCCAGTTAATACTAATAGCTAACATTTATCCAGTAAATACTCTTGGTCAGACACTGTTCTATGCAACTACATCTACTGAGTTTTTATCTTCACATCGATCTTACAGGGCAGGTCCTAAGAGTATCCCCATCATATAGATAATGAAACTGGGGCACAAGAGATTGAGTAATTTACCCAAGAACACACTGCTAAGAAGTGAACCTGGTCAGTCTGACTTCTGAGTCTGTGCTTTTGGACCAAGACACTAGACTGCAGAGCCATGGAGTCCAGAAGGAGGACCATGCCTACCATGATGGCACTAGCCTCAGCCACTCAGGGTTCCATTCACTTTTAATTTGGTCAATACTTCATTCGGCACAGAGTAACAGACTACAACCAAATGTGTTCTGAAACTAGAACCATCACTATCCAAAACTGAACTAGAAAGTATCAACACAGAAGGCATAGGAGTTGCCATCTGTAAACACTTGCCTAAATGCACCAGAAAAACCTTTACTGAGATGAGTATGTTTTTTAGGGATCCCCACCCCCACCACCCCAGGAACTTAGGCCAGGTTCCAAATCCCCAAAGGGAACTACCAATCCTGAGATAAATGAATGCAACAATTTCCAGAATACAGCTTACTTAAGATAGAAAGTTAGGACAAAGTGTTGGTCACTGGTAGAAAATATTGAACAAGAGTGTCCAAGAAGCGGGGCCCCAGGACTGTGTCCATACCTCTGTAATTCCCATCAAGGTTAGGAAGGAGCATGCGATTGGCCCAAGGGTAGAAATACTTAGGAAGTCTGATCTCTGAGAAACGGTGGGAAAAGCTCCTACAGATAGCTTGATGGAGGTAAAACCTACTGGAATTCTGTGCTGAGTAGACCGCAGTCATCAACAAGATGAGGAAGAGGATTTGTACTAGGATAGAAGAGAAAAAAACCACAGTTGAGTGTTAGCTCAGAAATTCTCTACACCTTCTCCTTTGTGGTTCCTAAGACTTGGCAATTTCATATGGTTCAACCTAACAACTGAAAACAGACAAGCCAACATATTTGGCTCATAGTGGTACCTATACATATCTACAAATATTTATACCTTCCTTCCCAGAATTACTCTACCACTCATCAGAAGTTTTCCTTGAAATAAGATACACAAAATCCTACACAAAATTGCTGTATTTTAGTTCTTAAAACTAAATGCATCTCCGCCCCCAACCTCTCTCTCTCTATCTCTGTACTGTGTCACAAGAAAGGGAAGGGAGATAAAAACAGAATTGGTCTTCTTTGGTCGAGGAAATGCGGTAACCCAAACATGCTATGTGCTGAACCAGTTCCCCTGTACTTACAGTATAGCCACTTTTGAAAGCAGATTCATTTTTCCTCCAGCCGGTGAAGTATATAAATCGAGTTGTGTTACTCCACTCTGTAGGCAGAGGAAGGGACTTACTCAAGCACACACTGACTTCTCACAACTGCTAAGTTCAGGAGTCTGCCCATTTACCACATTGCCTTGGAGTCCCTATTTTTTCAAGGGGAGAATTTTAAGACAGCTTCTCACTCCCCTGTATTTTCATTTTCTTTTCACTCCCCCTTTGCTGGGAACTGTGCTACAGGATCGACACATTACTGTTTGCTCTCCATAACCAAAATATCTCCTGCCAGCTTGAAAACTTTCTTCTCTTTCAAGCTTCTTTCTGGGCGCTTACCTGGGCTGTTGATAGCAGGGGCTGCATAGATGGGGTTATTCTTATCTGTTGAACCAAGTAATGGTGAATATTTTGCTGTCAAAAATTCAAATGTAGGCCAAAAAATAGTTGTATTTCATTAGGCAGTTATTCATCAACATTTGCTGAAACTCTATTATGAGTACCTCCTGTTAAATGTTGAAAACACAAAGCACAGAGCTATGGAAGGACTTAAGAAAAAATTCCAATCCACTGGGGACAGATACTTTGATAAAATACAATAAAAATGAATTGCTAGAAAAAAAGAAGTAAAACAGGAGCATGTAATATACAAGTCCCATTTTTTTAAAAGTTTATTTATTTTGAGAGAGAAGGGGGAGGGGCAGAGAGAGAGAAAGAGAGAGAGAGAGAGAGATGGAATCCCAAGCAGGCTCTGTGCTGATGGTGCAGAGCCCAACTTGGGGCTCAAACTCACCAATCTCGAGATCATGATCCAAGCTGAAATCAAGAGTCAGTCACTTAACTGACTGAGCCAGCCAAGTGCCCCCAAGTTCCACTTTAAAAATTAGATTCAATATGCCTAAAATTGGTCTGTCCAATTGCTATAAAACTTTCTAAACATTTACTTCCATTTTCTGTATTCATCTTGGACTAGAAACAAACAGTTCTAGTCTGTGAACCACATGTTGGGAGTATTGTTCTGGAGCCCCAGTGTTCCTCAAATTTCAGTGTGCACAGGAATCTGTTTCAAATGCAGATTCTGGGGTGAGGCCTAAGATTATGCATTTCTAAAATTCCAGGAGATGCCAATCCTGCTAGTCTGTGGACCACACTGTGAGAAGCATCTAGAGACATGTAAGCCAAGATGGAGAGAGAGAAGGAATTAGAATAGGACATAAAACTTACCAGCATGTATGTGCCTCATGCTTGGGAGTTACAGAAGAGAAAACAAATCTCCTTGAGGAAGTCAGAGAAGGTGTCATAGAGGTGAAACTTGACATTTGTTTTGAAGTATGAGTCAGACACAATTCTCTAAATGGACAAGGACAAGAAAAGACAAAGTCCTTTGAGGCAGAGGGAACAATTCTAGAGCAGGGAGAAATGAAATGAGGGCAGGAAGGCAGTTTGAAACCAGATTCATTTCTAAAAATCTCTTAAGGAATGGGGTGCCTCTACCTTAGTAATGTGTTCACCACTCAGCTTAAGAAGTAAGTTATTGCTCCTTATTAACGTCGGTTAGTGCTGGTCTGTGGCAGCATCCCTTTCCTTCAGAAGGCTAATCCAATACTGAATTGAAGAGTTTATCATTCCCATGCATTTCTTCACACACACACACACACACACACACAGGCACAGACATATACATGTAGAGATCTATGTATAGATCTCGACATATAGATATATGTATATGTATACACATACGTGTATATATATATATATGTGCTGTTTTCCATGATTAAAGTACTATGATAACTTTTTTGCTCACCACTGTGTTTGTGAGGTTCATCTGAGTGACAGGAGCAATTCCGATCAGTTATTTAGAGGATAGTTTCCCTCAGCATGGTTAGTGAATGTGAGGAGTAAGAACTGAGGATTACTCTGACATTTTTAGAGAGTAGGCATGTACTTAACTGAAAGAAGAGTAGAGAAGTAGGTTTGCAGGCCAGGCAATCCGGATTGGGGCAGGTCTGATCTGAGACTTGGGCAGGTATCCAGATACAGATGGTGAGCACTTGGCAACATCTCTGGGGCTCAGGAGTGAAACAGAGACTTGGAAGGAGATGTAGGGCACGGTCAAGAGGTAAAGCACTGAGAAAGCACGAAAGGGTCTCGGGAGGAGCGCACGAGTGTGGTGACGCACTAGTTCACCATGGGCAGCGGAGAAGGAGAAGCCAGCTAACGAGAGACAAGATCCCTACATAGATAACCCTGACCCGGAGAGGTGGCTAGATGGCCAGTATTCCAATACAATTTTCTCCTTGCAAAATCAGATGTTGGTAGTCAGAAGTAGTTGAATTACCCAAGAGTGCCAAGACTATCCTCGTTTGTTGTTCCTTCTCTTTGGTAGGCCACGGCATCCTGTTCAGCGTAAGTGAGATGGACAATGTGAGGAAGATCGCCTAGACACGAAGATCACAGGAGAAACAAAGGAGCAGATATTACAGGATCCAAGGTGACTTTGGTGAATACATTTCAATTATTTGGCCCTTTACTATCATGAAAAACTGAAAATTAGGTAGTTCCATAATTATTCTTGCATAATCAAAGGGACCTAATTATTATAACGTTAACATTTCTATTTTTGCGTGTAGTCCTTAAGCTGCTTGGCTAGGAAAGTTTAACTATCGGATGATCTGCGATGATCTGTGTAAGTTATTTAAGAACATCTTTCTTGGGGTGACTGGGTGGCTCAGTTACTTAAGTGTCTGACTCTTGATCTCAGCTCAGGTCTTGATCTCAGGGTCATGAGTTCAAGCCTTATGTTGGGCTCCATGCTGGGCATGCTGCCTACTTAAATTAAACAAACAAACAAACAAAAAGCCACCTGTCTTTGGAAGACTTCCAGTGAGCTGTACTGGAGAAGCTACACTTACCTTTTTTTAAATTTTTTAAAGTTTATTTATTTATTTGAGAGAAACAGACAGTACAAGTGGGGGAGGGGCAGAGAGCGAGGAAAAGAGAGAGAATCCCAAGCAAGCTCTGAGCTGTCAGTGCAGAGCCAGACATGGGGCTCAAGCCCACAAACTGTGAGATCATGACCTGAGATGAAACCAAAATTTGGACACTGAGTGAACCACCCATGCACCTCCCCCTCCTTTTAAAAAAACGTTTATTTTTGAGACGAGCAAGCACAAGTGGGGGAGGGGCAGAGAGAGAAGGGAACAGAGGATTCAAAGCAGGCTCTGCACTGACAGCAGAGCCCAATCAGGGCTCGAACTCACAAACTGTGAAATCATGACCTGAGCTAAAGGTGAGCCACCCAGATGCCCCTGAGGACACTATATTCTTAAAAGCCCAAGGATTAAGTCTCCCTTTTGTTAAAGTAGTCATGGAGTCTTACAACTGAATAAGACTTTAAGATCTGTTACATATGTACAAGTTATCTCCCTTTCACCCTGTCCTTTAATTTCCACGAAGGGGAAGAAAGTGCTCTAGTCCTCAGGAGAATAAAAGACAAGGGTGCTATTTCCAGCCTGTTGTCACACACCCCATTTTAGATGCTGCAATTGTGGGTGCATCTGCTCTGGAGACCTCAGGTCGCCCCTTAGTGGCTGGTCCCTAGACTAGACTTGGGAGAAAAAGTAGAAAATTCACTTGGCCATGGGTCCAACCAAATTCAACACTGTCGCAATACCAATAACTAATGTAATACACTTGCTTCCATCTCTATTTTTATACTTTTCCCCCAACACTCCCCTGCAACTTTTTTTTTTTTTTTTAGTTAGAATTGCTTTATTCAAGATCTTTTTTTTTTAAACTTTTTGTTTATTGTCAGGTTGGTTTCCATATAACACCCAGTGCTCTTCCCCACAAGTGACCTCCACCAAGACCATCACCCCCCATTGCCTTTCCCCCTTCCCCTTCCCACCTCAGTTTGTTTTCAGTATTCAAGAGTCTCTCGTGTTTTGTCTCCCTCCCTCTCCCTAACTCTTTTTCCTCCTTCCCCTCCCCATGGTCCTCTGTTGGGTTTCTCCTGTTAGACCTATGAGTGCAAACATATGGTATCTGTCCTTCTCCGCCTGACTTATTTCGCTTAGCATGACACCCTCGAGGTCCATCCAC
>CM053563.1:42883074-42945041 GCA_028646485.1 Cryptoprocta ferox
CAGTTTGTTTTCAGTATTCAAGAGTCTCTCGTGTTTTGTCTCCCTCCCTCTCCCTAACTCTTTTTCCTCCTTCCCCTCCCCATGGTCCTCTGTTGGGTTTCTCCTGTTAGACCTATGAGTGCAAACATATGGTATCTGTCCTTCTCCGCCTGACTTATTTCGCTTAGCATGACACCCTCGAGGTCCATCCACTTTGCTATGAATGGCCAGATGAATACAAATGCAAAAATGCTCAACAAAATACTAGCAAATCGAATTCCACAGCATATTATCCACCATGATCAGGTGGGATTCATTCCTGGGTTACAGGGCTGGTTCAATATTCACAAATCCATCAATGTGATACATCACGGTAACAAAAGAAAAGATAAAAAGCATATGATCCTGTCGATAGATGCAGAAAAAGCATTTGACAAAAAACAACATCCTTTCTTAATAAAAACCCTGGAGAAAGTTGGGATAGAAGGAACTTACTTAAACATTATAAACTTAAACATTATAAAAGCCATTTATGAAAAGCCCACAGCTAATATCATCCTCAATGGGAAAAAACTGAGAGCTTTCCCCCTGAGATCAGGAACACGACAAGGATGTCCACTCTCACCACTGTTGTTTAACATAGTGCTGGAAGTCCTTGCATCAGCAATCAGAGAACAAAAGGAAATAAAACACATCAGAATCGGCAAAGAAGTCAAACTTTCACTTTTCGCAGATGACAGGATACTCTACATGGAAAACCTGACCGACTCCAAAAGAAGCCTACTAGAACTGATCCATGAATTCAGCAAAGTTGCAGAGTACAAAATCAATGTACAGAAATCAGTTGCATTTTTATATACCAATAATGAAGCAATAGAAAGAGAAATCAAGAAACTGATCCCATTCACAACTCCACAAAAAACCATAAAATACCTAGGAATAAACCTAACCAAAGATGTAAAAGATCTGTATGATGAAAACTATAGAAAACTTACGAAGGAAATTGAAGAAGACACAAAGAAATGGAAAAACATTCCATGCTCATGGATCGGAAGAATAAACATTGTTAAAATGTCATTATTACCCAAAGCAATCTACACATTCAATGCAATCCCAGTCAAAATTCCTCCAGCATTCTTCTCAAAGCTAGAACAAAGTATCCTAAAATCTGTATGGAATCACAAAAGACCCTGAATAGCCAAAATAATATTGAAGAAGAAAACCAAAACGGGAGGCATCACAATCCCAGACTTTAGCCTCTACTACAAAGCTGTCATCATCAAGACAGTACAGTATTGGCACAAAAACAGACACATAGACCAATGGAATAGAGAACCCAGAATTGGACCCACAAATGTATGGCCAATTAATCTTTGACAAGAGTATCCAATGGAAAAAAGACAGCACTTTTAACAGATGGTGCTGGGAGAACTGGACAGCAACATGCAAAAGAATGAAACGAGACCACTTTCTTACAGCATATACAAAAATAAACTCAAAATCGATGAAGGGCCTGAATGTGAGACAGGAAACCACCAAAACCCTAGAGGAAAAAGCAGGAAACAACTTCCTTGACCTCAACCGCAGCAATTTCCTACTCAACACATCCCCAAAGGCAAGGGAATCAAGAGCAAAAAGGAACTATTGGGACCTCATCAAGATAAAAAGCTTCTGCACTGCAAAGGAAACAATCGAAAAAACTAACAGGCAACCGACAGAATGGGAAAAGATAGTTGCAAATGACATATCAGATAAAGGGCTAGTATACAAAATCTACAAGGAACTCACCAAACTCCACACCCGAAAAACGAATAATCCAGTGAAGAAATGGGCAGAAGAAAATGAATAGACACTTCTCCAAAGAGGATATCCAGATGGCCAACAGACAGATGAAACGATGCTCAGCATCACTCATCATCAGGGAAATACAAATCAAAACCACAGTGAGATACCACCTCACGCCGGTCAGAGTGTCCAAAATGAACAAATCAGGAGACTATAGATGCTGGTGAGGATGTGGAGAAATGGGCACCCTCTTATACTGTTGGTGGGAATGTAAACTGGTGCAGCCGCTCTGGAAAACAGTGTGGAGGTTCCTCAAAAAATTAACAATAAAACTCCCCTATGACCCAGCCATAGCACTGCTAGGGATTTACCCAAGGGATACAGAAGTGCTGATACAAAGGGGCACATGTACCCCAATGTTCATAGCAGCATTTTTAACAATAACCAAATCGGAAAGAGCCTAAAGGTCCATCAACTGATGAATGGATCAAGAAGATGTGGTTTATATATACAATGGAATACTACATGGCAACGAGAAAGAATGAAATCTGGCCATTTGTAGCAACGTGGATGGAACTCAAGGGTGTCATGCCAAGTGAAGTAAGTCAGGCAGAGAAGGACAGATACCATATGTTTTTACTCATAAGTGTAACAGGAGAAACTTAGCAGAGGACCATGGGGGAGGGGAACAGGGAAAAATAGTTGGGGAGAGGGAGGGAGGCAAACTATGAGAGACTCTTGAATACTGAGAACTGAGGGCTGATGGGGGAGGGGGACAGAGGAAGGGGGTGATGGGCATGGAGGAGGGTACTTGTGGGGATGAGCACTGGTGTCATATGGAAACCAACTTGACAATAAACTATAAAAGAAGATAAAAAGAATGAGATCTCACCATTTGCAATGACGTGGATGGAGGTATAAATGTATTGTGCTAGAGCAATACCATATGATTTTACTCATATTTAGAATTAAGAAACAAAACAGATGAACATATGAGAAGGAGAGAGAAGAGAAAAGAGGGAAACATATTACAAGAGACTCAACAGAGAACAAACTATCTGTTGACAGAGGGAGGTGGGTGGGGGATGGGTTAGATGGGTGGTGGGTATTAAAGAGGTCACTTGCGATGCACACTGGGTGCTGTATTTAAGTGATGAATCATTGAATTCTATTCCTGAAACCAATATGGCACTGTATGTTAACTAACTGGAATTTAAATTTAAAGTCTGTTCATTCTTATTCAGTATTCTTATATATGCATTTCATGTTTTCCATTATTTTGGTTTATTTGAACTGCTTGGTCATTAGTGACATCTCCTCCAATTCAACTTCTGAATTTAAAAAATTTGTAAATCACGTTTTTCATTCCCTGAAAGCCTTTGTGTGTTTGATACAACTGAGTCTACGAAAGAGGTCTTTTTATTTTTTTGGTCTTCTTCAGCAGTTTTTAATTAAATCTACCTACTCCTTGTTCTCCCTGAAATCAGTGGGCCTCAAATGGGGCTACACACCAGAACCACCTGGGAAGTTTAAGCTTGCTGGTCGTTGGAAGCCATCTCTAGGCATTACTATTTAATTGGCCCAGGGCACCTGGGTGGCTCAGTAGTTGAGCGTCTGTCTTTGGCTCAGGTCATGATCTCATGGTTCATGGGTTTCAGCCCTGTGCTGACAGCTCGGAGCCTGGAGCCTGTTTCCGATTCTGGGTCTCCCTCTCTCTCTACCCCTCCCCAACTCCCACTCTGTCTGTCTCTCTCAAAAATAAATTTTAAAAAATTTTAGAAATTTTAATTGGTCTGGAGTGAGGCCTTGAGTGTCAAGAGTTTTAAGAGCTCCACACGGTTGGTTGTGGGAGCTCAGACCCATCCTCTATGGTTCTTAAAGACAAAGCAATCCTGTCACCGAAATCCAGAATGTTGAAACTTT
This sequence comes from Cryptoprocta ferox, assembly GCA_028646485.1. NCBI lineage: Eukaryota > Metazoa > Chordata > Mammalia > Carnivora > Eupleridae > Cryptoprocta > Cryptoprocta ferox. Next base: position 42,886,762 of record CM053563.1, read on the forward strand.
ACTGGAGAGGGGCGCCTGGGTGGCTCAGTTGATTAAGCGTCCGACTTTGGCTCAGGTCATCGTCTCATGGTCCAGGAGTTCGAGCCCCGCATCGGGCTCTGTGCTGACAGCTCAGAGCCTGGAGCCTGCCTCAGATTCTGTGTCTCCTTCTCTCTCTCTGCCCCTCCCCCACTCATACTCTGTCTCTCAAAAATAAATAAACGTTAAAAAAAATTAAAAAAACCTCTACTGGACAAAGTACAATTTCTTCAACAAATACACTGTGATAAAAATAGCAAGAATGGATAGGAATGCAAAGAGAAAGGGAGTGGGCTCCTGCAGACTACATATAAAAGGTACTTAAGATACATCAACTAATTGCAACACATGGATTTTATTTGAATCTTGATTTGAACAAAATAACTATAAAATAAACATCTATGACACAATTAGGAAAATCTGAACACTAGCTTTTGCAAAAAAGTGGTAAAATACACAACAAAAACCCATCTTAATCGTTTATAGTATAAAGTATAATTATATTGTATAAATATTAGCACATTAGTGTGATAATTGTTTTCATATTTATGTTTTTTTAATCTTTTTTTAATTTTTATTTTTGAGAGACAGAGAGAGAACAAGCAGGGAAGGGGCAGATAGAGACAGGGGGACACAGAATCCAAAGCAGGCTTTAGGCTCAGGGCTGTCAGCAGAAAGCCTGATGCCTGGTTCGAACTCATCAACAGTAAGATCATGACCTGAGCCAAAGTCAGAAGCTTAACCAACTGAGCCACCCAGGTGCCCCTATATTTGTTTTTAAAAGAATAGTCCTTAGGGGTGCCTGGGTGGCTCAGTCACTTTGAGCTTCTGACTTCGGCTCAAGTCATGATCTCATGGTTTGTGGGTTCAAGCCCGGCATCCGGCTCTGTGCTGACAGCCCCGAACCTGGAGCCTGCTTTGGATTCTGTGTCTCCCCCTCTCTCTGCCCCTCCCCTTCTCCAGCTCTGTTCTCTCTCTCAAATATAAATAAACATTAAAAAATAATAATAATAAAAGGGGGATAATAAGGGGCACCTGGGTGGCTCATTTGGGTAAGTGTCTGACTTTGGTTCAGGTCATGATCTCATAGTTCGGAGGTTCAAGCCCCATGTTGGGCTCTGTGCTGACAGCTCAGAGCCTGGAACCTGCTTCAGATTCTGTGTCTCCCTCTCTCTGCCCCTCCCCTGCACATACTCTATCTCTCAAAAATAAATAAAACATTAAAAAAATAAAAAGTCCTTATCTTTTTAGAAATATACACACTAAAATGTTTATGGATAAAATGATACGAAGTGAGGCATTTTCTTTTTTTTCAAAATAGATGCTTGGCTTGTTTTGACAATGAAATAATGGTTGAGGCTGGCTAAGAAAATTATAGTATTTTCTACACATTTCTGTGGGCTTGACATTTTCCTTAACTCAAAGTTTTTAAAAATTAAGTTTTCTGTTGCTTTTTTACTCAAAGTAGTTTATTGTCGATTGATTCTTTTACTTGTCGTTTTTAACTTGGCAATCTTTTTCTGCTCCGTTTCTACTAGTCTATCAGTTCTGGTTAGTTTTTTCTGTGACTACTTCACACATATCTCAAATTCCATTCTGCCTATTTCTGTGTGTGTGTGTGGGGGGGGGGTTGGTCAAATTGTCAGAAACATTAGGCACTTTGAACTGACACCCAAGGGTCTCACTGTTCCAAACTACCTGCAACTAGAGTGGGTACCTCCCTCATTCCCCCAAATCCTCCCTCATATCCCCCCACATACCTTTACTGGCTGGCTGATGCAGAGGTTTTGAAGCATCTTCAATATCACAAAATAATATCATGGAAATAACCCAGCTGGTGGCTTGGTCTTTGTTCAGTTCCAGGCTATGAAGTGCAGTAAGAAAGGTTGCAGCCAGGCTAGTGACCCCCAGAAGGAGCCAGTAGATTGTAAGTCAATCATCTGGGCAGGCCTTTAGTGATGGGCTTCCTCCCTTCTTCCGGGCTCAGGAGGGTGGAACTGGTTGCCTCCCTTGAGAACAGAAGTTGAATAATCTGCTGGTCAACAGCTGAGAGAGAGACGCAGGAAGATTACAGGTGATAAAGGAAGCCGGGGTGGTGTGTTACCTGGATGGCCCCCGTTCTGTTGGAAGAATGTGTATTTCCAAGAGCTCCTGGACTTTTGCAGTTGGTTGGTGGTGTCTAGGATGTCACAAGGCTGGCCAGCCTGGGAGGGATCCAGTGTGCTTAAATGAGATCGAAGCCTCTGCACAACTCTGAGCAGGTGACGGCAGAAATGATGTGGGTTTTCAGGAACCACTGCAAATGCAGGCCGGGGTTCATACTTCAGCAAGTGGGAGACTTCAGAGAGTAATTACTGGCAGAGATTAGCCACTCATTCACTGATGATGAGGTTAAATTGCCCCGTCAATGGATCTTATACTGCAATTAGTACTGTCTCCTCTGAGCATGCTGGCGAACTGGTAACAATTTCTAAAATTCTACACTGTGATTCAGAATAAAAACAACTTTTGCGCTAGAAGCAAATAAAAATTTAAGCCTAAGTGGGCATTTTCACCAGAACTGCAGGACATGTACAACTATATTAGATAAGTGCCCAGGAAGCCCAAACTGTATTCAAGAATCCATAGATCACATAACCTCACCATTCCACAGAAGAAAAAGAATGACACGTTTCAAGAGCCCCCCAACAAAGCAGATGGAATACTGGGGGGTCTGATGGCATTTTTGTGGGTTCTTCCTTAATCCTTTACTTTGTTTCACCAGATCTAATGTCTTGAAAGCTCTATTGGAAGCTTAAGGAAGCTGAGCCAAGCAGAAGGTGGTTCCATGCTTGGTTATGCCGAGAGGTAGGAAGGGTAGAAAGAGGCAAGCAAGGGAAGAAGGAGGTAGGTAACAGATCAGCTACTAAAACCTGTGGAAGTTTACCATTCACCCGATGGGGTCCTGCCTGCCCATGAGAGCCGGGACACTCTATGTGAGAACAGATGAGGCTGGATAAAAGCTGCACCAGCTTGTTAATGTTGGAGGAACTCCATAAAGATTGTTCCAACTCTGAGAGTAGATACACATTTCTCCTGAGTAGGAATCCCACAGTTTCCTTTAGATCCCGAATGCAGAACCAAGATGAGAAAAGTCAGTTTTACATTCACCCAGGACTGGCAGCAGTTATAGATGGCGAAGTTGTCCCTTTACCAGGAGAGGCAAATTTTTAGTGGGAAGAACCTCCATTTTTCATTTTCTTTCACCTTTTTCAGAAAGAAATCACCTCATAGTAGCTTCAAAACTAGTTTTAGGAGAACGACCTGGGTAGCTAAGTTGTTTAAGTGTCGGACTCTTGATTTCAGCTCAGGTCACGATCTCATGGTGGTGAGATCAAGCTCTGGGTCAGGCTCCATGCTGAGCGTGGAGCCTGCTTGAGTCAGTCAGTCTCTCTTCTCTCTCTCTCCCCCCCACCGCTCGTCCCTCCCCTGCTCACACTCTCAAAATAAATAAAATAAACATTTATTAATTTATTATTAATTTTTAATGTTTATTTATTTTTGAGAGAGAGAGAGCATGAACAGGGGAGGGGCAGAGAGAGAGAGAGGGAAACACAGAATGCAAAGCAGGCTCCAGGCTCTGAGTTATCAGCACAGAGCCTGATGCGGAGCTCAAACCCACAAACCATGAGATCATGACCTGAGCTGAAGTCGGACACTTAACCAACTTAGTCACCCAGGCACCCCTAAAACAGACATTTAAAAAAAAGGAAACAGAACTAGTTTTAGGAGAATACAGAATCAAAGAAGGGACCATTGCTCAAACATCAAAAATGAAAACTTCAGATTAGTACCTTCTAACTCACATCCTGTCCTCAGCATAGTTTGTCATTAGGAGGAGAAAACAAGGGGTGTGATGCATTGCTGCCCAGAGGACAGAAATTAGGGACAAGCTATCAAGATTAATAGGACCCCATGAGCCTTCCAGGAGATCCCCTCCACTGGCCTTTCCTACATGGGGAAGCAGGGCCCACCAACAAATTAGATACCAAGCTTACCTCAGTCACCTCTGTGAGATAGAGGCTCAAAAGGAGCATCTGAGAGAAAGGAAGCCTGGCAGGGAGGAAAGAGAGGCTGGGGTTCCTGTGACTGGATCAGGATTACAAGACTGACTAGGAAGAGGAGGACAGCAGTTTGGTTGCTGATGAGCAGTGGGGACCAGGTCACAGCAAATGGACCCACTGGAAGAAGAGCATCACATCAACCTTCACCTCAAGAACTGAAATCATCTCAGAGTCCTTCCTCTCCCAGCTTTAGACATTTATTTGGCAATTTAACCATGACGACCTAAGGACAGGTCATCCTCTTAGCAGTAAAGATCCTGATGTGTTCCTAAGGCTGCTTCATTCACTAATGAATGGGAACCCTGAGGAAACCTGCTCGAGTATTTGAATGTTAGGGCAGTGAAGGAAAAACAAAGGCACATCAGGATCGTGTTTCTGACCCTGCAAGGAAGGAGAGTGCAGTACAGTAAGAGGATTACACACCACCACAAACACCACACATCAGGCTCACCCATACCTTGCTCATCTCTCTCAGCAGTGGTGCCATTTTTACTTCAGAACATGATGTTGACAACCATGTCGCACAGAAGCAAGGTCTTGCAGCAAGAGACCCTCTGGACTCTGGTGAACTGGTTCCAGGGATGTCAAGTCAGTCCAAAACTGACGATCCTGTGTGAGCTTTTCTACAAGCATGGAGGAGACCAGGTGTCTAAGAAGAGAAATTAGAACAGGACATAAGTGAGACTTCATTCTGACAGCATCCTAGACTACGAGGTGGTTTTCCTGGCAACATGCTTACAGCAACAACTTGGCCATGATCCAACACCTCTAGGAAGACTTTCAAATTCATGGCAATATGATTCTTTTGTAGTTTTAGGACAAAATGTTGTTGAGGATAAGGTTAATTTATATTGTATGAGAGTTTAAAATTAAAAATGGTTTCTTAGCTTTTTAGGAGTTTTGATAAATCTTTTACTCTTCAAAAGGTTGCATTAGGCTTCCATTCAAGATAGTTTGGTAAATTCATAGTTTGAGCCCCTTCTCTACTCCATATGTGGAGGAACTATAAATAAGGCATAAAAAGAAAGAACCAAAGGGGTGCCTCGGTGGCTCAGTTGGTTAAGTGTCTGACTCTTGATCTCAGCTCAGGTCACGATCCCAGGGTGGTGGGATCCAACTCCGCATCAGGCTCTGCACTGACAGTGTGGAGGCTGCTTGGCATTCTCTCTTTCCCTCTCTCTGCATGCACACACAGTCATAATAAATAAACAAACATTAAAAAAAAAAAAAAGGAAGAGCCAAAAATATGGGCTGGACTTAAAAAAGAGCTGGGGCACCTAGATGGCTCAGTCAGTAAAGCAGCTGACTTCGGCTCAGGTCATGATCTCAGCTTGTGGGTTCGAGCCCCACGGTGGACTCTGTGCTGACAGCTCAGAGCCTGGAACCTGCTTCAGATTCTGTGTCTCCCTCTCTCTCTGCCCCTCCTCTATTCACGCTCTCTCTCTCTAAAAAATAAACATTAAAAAACTTAAAAAAAAAAAGAGCTAAACATCTCTGAGGAGAAGAAATGGAATGAATAAACATGGTGATGAGCAAGGTAGATCTCTGGGCTCCAGGTCTGGAAGAAGGCAGTATGCAGGCAGGAATTTGCCCCTTGCAGGGTAACTGGAACTGAAAGTATTTCATAGGGTGAGGTAGGGAGAGTAAGTCACCTTCATTGCTTGGAGCCCAGGTTCAGGGTAGAGCTCATGAAGGGAGACTGCAGAACAATAAACTTTTACCGATATGGAGATGGGTGAAAAAAGGACAGCCCCATAACCAGGAATTGAGCCAAGAAATCCACTGGTAAATGACAAAATCTGCAATACCCTAGTTTTATCAATTCCACTGAGGAATAGGAGATCCAAAATACTGTAATATAATAAGGCTTAATTCTAGACTAGCCATGTCAAGAGTTGCATGGAAACAGTAAGACTACTAGTCATGAAGGACAGAGAGAGAAATTTAACAATAAAACCACCCCCAAAGAAACATATAATCCCAAATTCCTAAACTCATGAAGAAATCAAAGAGAAAGGCAGCCAAAACAATCAATAATTCAGTACTGAAGAAATTAATTTTATGGGACAGTCTGACAAAGACTTCAAAATAAGTATTTGAGCTTGCTCAAAGAGACCAGTCAATGAATAGCATTCACTTAAAAATAAAAAATTCTGAAAAACAGAAATAAAATTAATAAATAAAAATACAATGAAAAACTTAGAATATGTAGACATGGTTGAAGAGAAAACTAGTGGACTGAAATGTTGTACTAAAGAAATGACCCAGGATACACCACAGAGAGAAAAAGGAAGATAAATATGCAAGTCCAGTTTAAAAACATGGAGGGTAGTTTGAGAGGATCTAACATACGGTAAGAGAATGTCAGAGGGGCAATATTTTCAGAAGTGACATGTGAGAAATTTTCAGATTGGAAGGCATAATTTTGTGTTAAAAGTACATTCTAGGGATGCCTGGGCGGCTTAATTGGTTAAGCATCTGACTTTGGCACAGGTCATGATCTCACAGTTTGTAAGTCTGAGCCCCACATTGGGCTCCGGGCTGACAGCTCAGAGCCTGGAGCCTGGTTTGGATTCTATGTCTCCCTCTCTCTCTCTCAGAAATAAATAAACATTAAAAAAAATTTTTTAAAGTGCATTCTATGTTATGTGTATTTTACCACAATAAAAAAAATTTTTTTTGTATATTGTGAGTACCAAACAGGATAAAAAAGTAAATCCACAATAGAAAGAATTATGATAAAACTCAGAACACTGGGGATACAGAGAACATATTAAAAAGAGAAAAAGCAGCATACTTTAGGCCTAACATCCAGATTGACAGGAGAGAGACACAGCAACATTTTATTAATGTCTAGGCATTAATAAAAACTGTGCTCCTATCTTTCCTGGTATCTTTGAATGAACACCCAGCTCTGGGAAGATAAAGACAGTGACTCTCTTTGGTGCAAATTTATTTACATTTCCAGGTTGTAAAGACAGAGACATCACGCTCTCCAGAGCTCTCCTACATTTCAGGGTAATAAAGGTAGAAATGCCTTCTGTGCACCCCTTGAGAGATGTGCTTACATAGCAGAGCAATTAAAGATAATGTCTCAGTCCACAGGCAGGACAGGCAGGTTTTCCCACAGCACTTGGATCAGATCAGTTTCTTTACCTTGAGGTTCTTCTGTCCTGCATCTGTCTCCACTGCATGTGTGGGTAACACCTGGTCTCATCATGTCACCCTGTTAGAATCAGGCTTCTGGGCACTCACGCAAAATATGATTCTCGTTGCTGTAATATTTAGACAATAGTTAACTGTCTAAATCCATTTGGATTAGTGAAAATGGTTGAGTAAACACCTCTGCTATTTTTCTCCTCAATACCAGCAATGATGAAATTCTTTTTAAAAAGCCAGAATCGAAATTTTCAGAGCTCACATAAATTATCAAAGGTTTGCAGCAACCTGAGAGTGTTTATTTAAGAAAAATGGCTGGGACGCCTGGGTGGTCAGTCGGTTGAGCGTCTGACTTCATCTCAGGTCATGATCTCACGGTTCGTGGGTTCGAGCCCCGCATCGGGCTCTGTGCTGACAGCTCAGAGCCTGGGGCCTGTCTTCAGATACTGTGTCTTTCTCTCTCTCTGACCCTCCCCTGCTCACACTGTCTCTCTCTCTCTCTCTCAAAAATAAAAACACTTAAAAAAAAGAAAGAAAAATGGTTGAATATCAGTAAAAGCAGTTAACTCCGTGGCATTGTGATTTGCCCTATTCCCATCTCCCTTTCTCTAGCTCTATGGTGACCTGATGGCCTTTAATCACAGTGAAAACCAGGGTCCACTAAAAAGAAGGCAGAACGGGACTGGAGCTCCTTTAAAGTCTCTTTCCTTAAAAGAGGAATTTCCTTAAAAGAGGATCATCAGAATTGTGATGATCTGAGCTGTCTGCTAGTTCTCAGGAAAACCCCACTTGCAAGGCCGTGCTTATTTGACCTGACTGGGTATGCACTGGCTGCAAAATGCTTTTCCACTGAGGGTACTGTCAAAAGTACTCAGAGGTGGGGCACTTGGGTGGCTCAGTCAGTTAAGCAGCAACTCTGGCTCAGGTCATGATCTCACAGTTCATGAGTTCGAGCCCTGTGCTGACAGCGCGAAGCCTGGAGCGTGCTTCGGATTCTGTGTCTCCCTCTCTCTATGCCCCTCCCTTATTCGTGCCCTGTGTCTCTCTCTCTCAGAAATAAACATTAAAAAAATTTTAAAAACGTATTCAGAGGCAACTGTTTAACTTCATAGCTACCTGCTATGGAGGGTGAACAACAGGCTAACCAAAAAACCGTAAAGAAAAAAAACTGGGAAACAAGAAGTCTACAGAGGTTTCAAAAGCTGTGACATAACTGCTGGGAATCCAGGGCTGTGTGCGTGCTCAAGAGATGCCCTGAGCCCTGGATGACCTTGAGGCTCTCAGCAAGCAGGAAGTGAAGGCCAAGGCAGAGCTGGTAGGTGCCTTGCTGAGTGCGGAGGGTATGACACAACATGCACACAAATCCCCTCGGCAAAACTGGGAGACTTACCGGTTCCAGGCGTTGAGGGAATCTCTGTCCAAACATTAACTGACCACCAGACTAACGGGGCAGACACTTGAGCTGCATACCATGACAAAGGATACAGGATTCATTCATTCAGAAAGTCACCAAACAGACAACAATAACACATTTGTGTTTGGGAACAGCAAATCCCAGAGATGGGGAAGAAACTCTGATTTCCAGAGTTGCCACATTCTATTATTTAAAATGTCAGTTTTAGGGGTGCCTGGCTGGCTCACTTGGTTAAGCATCCAACTTCGGCTCAGGTCATGATCTTGCGGTCTGTGAATTTGAGACCCATGTCGGGCTCTGTGCTGGCAGCTCAGAGCCTGGAGTCCGCTTCAGATTCTGTGTGGATGGGTCTCTCTCTCTCTGCCCCTCACCTGCTCACGCTCTCTCTCTCAAAAATAAACATTAAAATGTCCAGTTTTCAACAAAAGATCACAAGACTCTAAAAGAAACAACAAAGTATGGCTTGTGCGTGCATGCGCGCGCGCGTGTGCGCACGCGCACGCACAGACACACACACACACACACACACACACACACACACACACACAGTAATCGCTACACTGTCCCTGAGGAAGCCAAGATACTGGATACACTAGAAAAAGCCTTTAAATCAGCTATTTTAAATGTGTTCAAAGAATTAAAGGAAATTGTGTCTAAAAAACTAAAGGAAAGTAAATGAGAATGGTGTCTTGCCAAATAGAAAATATCAATAAATATACAATTTTATTTTTTAATTTTTTTTATAGTTTGTTTATTTTTGAGACAGAGAGAGACAGAGCACGAGTGGAGGAAGGTCAAAGAGAGAGAGGGAGACAGAGAATCCGAAGACAGGCTCCAGGCTCTGAGCTGTCAGCACAGAACCTGACGTGGGGCTCGAACCCACGAACCATGAGACCATGACCTGAGACGAAGTCAGATGCTTAAGCGAGCCACCCAGGAGCCCCTATTTTTTAAATGTTTATTTTTATTTTTGAGGGACTGTAAATGGGGGAGGGGCAGAGAAAGAGAGACAGGATCTGAAGCGGGCTCTGAACTGTCAGCAGAGAGTCCCATGCAGGGCTCGAATGCACGAACCGTTAGATCATGACCTGAGCCACAGTTGGACCCTCAACCAACTCAGCCACCCAGGCACCCCTAGAAATTATTTTTTAAAAGAACCAAACAGGGGCGCCTGGGTGGCTCAGTTGGTTGAGTGTCCGCCTTCGGCTCAGGTCATGATCTCACGGTCTGTGGGTTCAAGCCCCGTGTGGGGTTCTGTGCAGACAGCCCAGAGCCTGCTGCCTGCTTAGGATTCTGTGTCTCCCTCTCTCTCTGCCCCTCCCCACTCATACCCTGTCTCTCTCTCGCTCTCTCAAAAATAAATAAATAAATGAATGAATGAGCCAAACAGAAAGTCTACGGTTGAAAAATACATTAAGAGAAAATAAAAGTTCACTGGAAAGGCTCTAGAGCGGACCTGAGCAGGCAGAAAAGCGCAGCAGAAACCCTTAAGATAGGTGGATTGGAATGATCCCGTCTGAACAACAGAGAGAAGAATGAAGAAAAATGAACAGAGCTTCAGAGACCCGTCGAGCAGCACCAGTTCCCTACCAGTACCTAAAGGAAAAGAGTTCTTTCTTTGAGACTGGTCTGAAGACGCCGTCATGCTCTCACTCTCTAAGGTCCACGGCCAGCCAACAGTTGCACAGGAAGTGCCATTTCCTTTTACCTGCCACGTCACTGACAATTACCTGGTTTACGTACCTACAGTAAAATGAATATAAGTGTGTTAGGGAGGTGGGCACAAACAGTTGCTGTAACAAGAATCTCCTGCTGTCAGTAAATGGATTCTCTTCATTGTGAGACAAACTAGAGAAAGAAACAAGAGCTGATGCAATTTTTTTCCTTTGCAACCTCTAAGAGAATTCAGGTATCAAAACCAGAATGCAGGGGCACCTGGGTGGCTCAGTCGTTAAGTGTCCAACTTTGGCTCAGGTCATGATCTCATGGTTTATGAGTTCGAGCCCTGCATTGGGCTCTGCACTGACAGCACAGAGCCTGCTTGGGATTCTTTCTCTTCCCCCCTCTCTCTGACCCTCTCCCTCTCGAAAACAAAGAAAACAGAATGCAGACTTGTACAACTTAGTGATAGTTCAGTGACGGCATATATTCCTTAACTTCCCCTGTTCACATGTGCCAGAGCCTGCCATCTTTTCAAGTATTCCATCTCCCTCTGTCTCTGTCACCAGGCTCTGAGGGGGCGTCCCTGGGGTGGGGTGGGGAGTGGTCTTCAACATTTGTACTAATGACTTCTCATCCTGTTGGGGTCTGTAGCTCCGTCTTGACCTCACAGAGCCAGAAGCCCTGAGGTTTCATCCTCTTTCTGACCACAGTGTTTTACCATGTGTCTTTCTCCAGTAACTTCAACAGCCAGTAAACTTGATCTGTGGGACACCTACTGTTCAAGTTGTTGGACTTCATCTTGCAACTAGTCCATTAGTCTCCTCCTCTATTGTCATGATGCTAGTTCCCCGAGAGCCTGTGGTTGATATTATAAAGCAACTTAAATCTCTCCAGTCAAAATCTTTCTTGAAGTTTAGTTGAAAGTTATTTTATGTGTGATGAATAGACTTCTTTAAAGCTAAAATATTTCTGGGGACTCTCTTATTGAGGCAGTTTATAAAATCATTAGTGACTAAGGTACATTTGATTTAAACATAGCGAGTGTATCTTGTACTATTAAACATTTTCATTTATGAGTAAAGTATAAAAAAGGAGAAAAAATCCACTTTCTAATTGATGAGAAACTTGTCGTGGGCTTTTTATGTTCCCAGTGTGACGTTTACTTTCTTATTCTTTCATATGTGAGAAAAAGCATCTAATGTGAGTGTACAAATTTGCTGTTAAAAACTTTGGAAATATTTTGGGCACCTAGATGGCTCAGCTGGTTAAGTGTCCGACTTTGGCTCAGATCATGATCTCATGGTTTGAGTTTGAGCCCCACACTGGGCTCTGTGATGACAGCATGGACGGAACCTGTTTGGGATTCTCTCTTCCACTCTCACTGCCCCTCCCCCACTCTCTCTCTCTCTCAAAAACTTTAAAAAATTTTGAAAATATCTAAAAATATAATGAAGAAACAATTTTAAAATTTACAAGCCTACTACTCAGAGATAATTATTGGTAGTAATTAGTATATATAACTCTAGAACTTTTTCTATATGCATACTTAAAAAAAAATTATGGTGGGGTGCCTGGATGGCTCAGTCAATGAACCGTCTGACTCTTGATTTTGGCTCAGTTCATGATCCCACGGTTCATGAGACTGAACCCTGTGTTGGGCTCTGCACCGACAGTGTGGAGCCTGCTTGGGATTCTCTCTCTCCCTCTCTCTCAAAATAAATAAATATTAAAAAAAAAAAACCCACCAAAACCTTTATTGTCAGGGTGCCTGGGTGGCTGGGTTAAGGATCCGACTTGATTTGGGCTCAGGTCATGATCTCACGGTTGTGAGACTGAGCCCCACATGAGGCTCTGTCCTAGGCGGGGAGCCTGCTTGAGATTCTCTCTCTTCCTCTCTGTTCCTCCCCAAGTGGTGCTCTATCAAAAAAAAAACTTTATTGTGGTATAATTTATATATGATAAAAGGCACCCATTTAAAATGTACAGGTCAAGGGGTGCCTGGGTGGCTCAGTTGGCTAAGTGCCCAACTCTCGATCTCAGCTTAGGACTTGATCTCAGGGTTATGAGTTCACACCCTGTGTTGGGCTCTGCTCTGTGTGGGAAGTCTACTTTAAAAAATGAATAAAAGGTACAGTTCAATATTTTTTTTAGATTTTTAATTTATTTAAGCGATCTCCACACCCAACATGAGGATTAAATTCACAACCCCAAGTTCAAGAGTTGCACACTTCTCTGAGACACCAGGAACCCCCAGTCCAACGCATTTTTAGTGATGTGAACACTTATGGAAGTACCACCAGCACCAAGCTATCACCCCAAAAAGTTCCTTTGTGCCCCTTTCCAGTCCCCCCTCAGACTTACCCCTGGCCCCAGGTGGCAACTGATCTGCTGTCTCTTGCACCAGTTTGCCTGCCTGTTTTAGAATTTCATATACATAGAATCATACTGCATGTTTTCTTTTGTTCTGGCTTCTTTCACTTGGCAAAATGTTTTTGAGATTCATCAATGTTACTGTATCAATAGATTGTTCGTTTTGTTGGTGAGTAGTCTTCCATTAAATGATCATGCTAACACTTATTAATTTGCTTGATGGACACTTGTGTTGCTTAGTTTTGAACTATTAATATAACTGCTATGAACGAATGTGTATACATTTTGGTATAGACATATGTTTTCATTTACAAACCTTGCCAGACTGTTCTCCCATGTGGCTGCACTGTTTTATGCTCCCAGCATGGCTTGTGAGTCCCAGTTGCCTCCAACTTCACCCAAACTTGGTTTTGTCAAACTTTTTCATTCTAGTTATTCTGGTGTATGTTTAGTGCTCTCACTATGGTTTAGTTTGCATTTCTTGATGACTAGCGACATCAAGCATTTCTTCAAGTGCTTACTATACATTATTCACCATGGTAATCAAACTGGAATGATAGTGTATGAGCTGCTCTATAGATGCCTGAATAGAGTGGGGGCAGAAAGCAAATTATTAGACTCTGCTGGCCTACTGGTCTAGAGTAGCAGGGAAAGACTCATTTTGATGACAAACAGGCAGGCTGCACACTCTTTTCAGGTAGACAATATTCAGCAACAATTTGAGCACCTGGGCCTTAGACCTTTGACTTCATTCTCTTCTTTTTCCCAAACTCCAACCAACCAATCAACTCAGTCCCTAGTTAATTTCACCATTACTCTCTCCACCCACCTCTTCTCATTCTGCTTACGGCTGGAGAAAAACAGGATCATGTGGACTTTGCACACACCAGGTTCACATACTCACAACTGACCATTTCCCTCTCTAGCCCCAGGGCACATCCCATATCATGATTCTTCCATTCTTTCCCCTCAAGCTCTTAATTTTTACCCAAAGTATACTTAGTGAATAGTCATTCATTACATTTAATCTTGAAAGATATTTTTCACGTTTAGAAGAACTTTTAATTTACAACACTTTGGGGAAGTAAATTATTGTTACTTGCTGTTTTTACAATCACGACAACATTAAATGAAGATAAAAGAAAAAAATCACCTATCACTTTACCACCCACACAAAATCATATTGTTAATTTCCCATATTTTTACCAGGGTTTCATCTTTGTAGACGCTTTGAAATTTATTTTATTTTTTAAAAATATTTTCTTTTTATTTTTTTGAGACAGAGACAGGACATGAGCAGAGATGGGAGGAGGGCAGAAAGAGTGAGACATAGGATCTGAAAAAGGCTCCAGGCTCTGAGCACAGAGTGTGACTCAGGGCTTGAACCTAAACTGTGAGATCATGACTTAAGCTGAAGTCGGACGCTGAACCAACTGAGCCACCCAGGTGCCCCAATGCTTTGAAATTTAAGTCTAATAGTCATTGGTTACAATTTGGCCCAAAGTGTTACTGTTATTTGTTGTGATGGCATGCTAGACTTGTGCCAGAACACCACAGATCCACGGTAAGAAAGGCCGAGGCACCGGGGACTTACCAAGCAGTGTTGGCCCCCAAATGGTCATGCCAGAACAGGATGCTGTGCAATTCCCCTAGAGAGGACCGAGGGCTGAGGAGGAAGACGTCCACACCCCCTCACTCAAAGACTGCCTTCTCGGGGTCATGAAGGGGATGGGGCTCACTCTGCCCCTCTGATTCATAGAGGGTTATAACCACCTAAAACATGATAAGGAAAGATAAAATGCAGGAAGCTCTAACACGATTCTTTGGGTTTATCCCTAAGGACAAGGGAGAAGACAGAGCTGTACTGAGATGAAGTCTTTGCAGGGTTGAACAAGGAGAGCAGGCTCTGCAGATGTCCAGTGTAGAACCAGGAGCCGCCCTCATAAATGCTCCTGGACGACGGGGCATCACTGGGTCAGAGAGCATCTCCGGGGGTAGGATACACAATGCAAGGATTGAAGAACATTCATCTCATTAAGCTTAGCTGTTGTGTCAGCCCTTCTTTGAAAGCCAGTAGAGACCTGCAGGAGGTAGTGAAACTAAGAGCTAGGGTTATTATCAGCCAGGACAGTGACCTTCACCTGTAGGGACAGCAGAACCAAGAAGGATCTTCACCTAGTGTAGCCCCTGCTTCCTCCAGCTAAGCAGCAGGAGGATGCTTACCTCCACCCTTGGCACCTCACTGGACATTAAGGACAGCGTGCAGGCACAAGATAAACAAACAAGAGACCTAAGTGGTGAAACAGGGGATGAGGGCTGAAGCCCTGGGCTGATGCCTCTAAAATGAAATATTCTTAGATAGCTGATCAGGTCTTGGCCTTAGAAATCCTTCCACCTCCCGCCCGCCCTGAATAGTGAATAGTCATTCACACGGCATGGAGGGTTATCCATGGCATGGAGGGTTATCACACGGCATGGAGGACACCTAGTTAAACCTGAATTTCAGATAAACAATGAATCATTTGGGAGCAGACATACTAAAAATGCATTCACTATTTACACAAAATTTAAATTTAACCAGATGTCCTCTATTTTTGTTTGCTAAAACTGGCAACTCTACACCCATGGCAACAAAGAAATGGACGGTGTGTATTCTACAATCCCCAAGTGTAAGAAAACATAAAAATACAACATGCATAGAATAGAAGTTAACAGGAGGTTGTCATCAGGGGATATTTGTTGTTTTTGTTCCAAAAAGAGATTCCTTACAGGTTTCTTCTATATTGTAGTTACATGAAATTCTAATTTTACTTACACATGACTTCCACATACAATGTATAAAGTGAGATACACTTCCATTTGATTTTGTTAAGTTCTCTAGATGTTCTGGCTTATTCCTAACTTAAATCAATCATAGGAGGGTTCAACCTCTGCTAAAGAAGGGGGGGAAAAAAAAGAACATAATGAGTTAAATTGTGAAGCCCTGAGACAGGAGCCATGAAGAAAAATTTAAGAAAAAAGTCCCACTCGAATTCCTATGCCACCTTGAATTCCTACCATGCTACCCGCCTCTTCTGGTGAAGTTTCCCCCCTCCCCCCCACCCCATCTTGTTCCACCTACTCAAGACACTATGACAAAGCTTTTGGAATCAAAGTCATGATCTTTACCTTCTGTGTGTCTGCTTGATCCTTTCTCCAAGCCCACACAAAGATGAGCATATAGAATCCTAAAAGGCTGGCCAGCAATGTCACCCCAACAGGGTTGCTGGTCACACGAAGGAGCAGCTTGATCGGGTCTTCAACATTCACCGTCCCAGACACAATGAAGAAGTCACTGCCAAAGTAGGTCAGGTGGTTACAGTGACACTATGTCCTCAAAACTGTGTTCTGTGGCCCAACATGCAATTAGAATCAAGACATGGATTCTAAGTGAACAGACCGCTAAGGAAGAGACAAACATAAAACACAAACACAGGCAATTTCGAGAGGGAAAACAATGTTCGGGTCACGTGTTCACCGCTGGGGAGCGTGTAAACTGGTGGATGTGAAGAGCAATCTGGAAGAAACCTCTAGCAAACCTGGAGAAGCACAAACTCTCTGAATCTACCATTCCAGGTCTGAACGCACACCCTCGGGGAACTCTGCACATGTGCACAGGGAGACATGAAAAAGAATGTTTCTGTCAGCACTGTTCATGACTAAAAGATTGGAAACAGCCTATATATATGTCCAGTAACGGAACATACAGACAGACAAACACCTAGAGGACTCCTACTGCGTACTGATGGAGTAATCTATAGCAGTTAACATGCATGAGTCATAGGGGCGCCTGGGTGGTTCAGTCGGTTGAGAGTCTGACTCTTGATTTCAGCTCAGGTCATGATCTCATGGTTCATGGATTTGAGCCCCAAGTTGGCTTCCACACTGACAGCGTACAGCCTGCTTGGGATTCTCTCTCTCTGCCCCTCCACTACTCACGCTCTCTCAAAAATAAAAAATAAAGAGACAACTTCCCACTAAAAAAAATGAGTTAGAGCTAGATATAGCAACGTGGATAAATGCTGAGTGAAAAAAAAAAAACAAATTAAAGAAGGATATGGTATAGATGATGCCACTTACACAGAGACCAAAAGCACGAACAACGCTCCCGTATCTATGTTTGTCAGTCTCTCTCCCTGGAATGTAAGCTCAGCAGGATGCTGTCTTGTCCAAGGCTGTATCTCTAGTTCCTACACATGGGCCTGGCGCATAGAAGATGCCTGATATATATGTGCTGAAACAATCAGTACAAATGCCGACTTCAGGACAGTGGTCGCCCTTTGGTAAGTGGGAGGAAAGACTGGAGGGGGATACACAAAGGGCTTTGATTATTCCGGAGTATTTTTTTTACTATAAAAAAATCTGAACTATACAGAGCAAAATACCAACTTTGTGATAGAGCCGGAGTATTTAATGTTTTTATTATATTATTCCCTATAACTTCCATATGTTGTAACATTTCTTCATAAAAAATTTGCAGGGGTACCTGGGTGGCTCAGTCAGTTAAGCGTCTGATTCTTGGTTTGAGCTCAGGTCATGATCTGGAGGCTTGTGGGTTTGAGCCCAGAGTAGGGCTCTCTGCTGACAGCATGGGGTCTGCTTCTAATTCTTTCTCTCCTCTCCTCTCCGCTTCTCCCCGCCCCTCTCCTCTCCCCTCCCCCCCACCCCTCTCCTCCCCTCCCCTCCCCCGCCCTTCTCCTCTCCTCTCCGCCCAGCCCCTCTCCTCTCCGCCCCTCCCCTGCTCGTGCTTGCACGTGCTCGCTCGCTCTCTCAAAATAAACTTTAAAAAATATATAGTTATAAAAATGTCACTAGGCAATCAAATAAAAATTACCAATTTCACATTCGATTGTGCAGATGAAAAACTTCAAGTATTGTCAGTATGACTGGCTGCTTTCCACCGCACACGGTTAAGTTCTGGGTGCCAGGCCTATGTCCCACCCTCTAACTCTCATCCTGCTCTCTGCAGCTCTCTTCCCCGCACGGGGTCCCCGCGTTGCACAGGGCTTCGAGGAGGCAGGAGACACCCTAATGCCTTTTGTGAGCAGTGGGTCACTGCCGGGTGAGTCTTGCAACTCAAAGTGTGGTCTGGGCAGCACTGACATCACCTGGAACTTGTAAGAAATCCAGAAGCTTGGGGCGCCTGCGTGACTCAGCTGGTTGAGCGTCCAAATTTGGCTCAGGTCATGAGCTCACCGTCTGTGGGTTCGAGCCCTGCGATGGGCTTTGTGCCAACAGCTCAGAGCCTGGAGCCCGCTTCAGATCCTCTCTCTCTCTCTCTCGGCCCCACTCCCACTTCACTCCGTCTCTCGCTCTCTCTCAAAAATAAACAAACATTACAAAAAATTAAAAACAAAACAAAGAAAGGCAGCAGCTCAGGTCTTACCCTGATTTACTGCAACAGAATCTGCAACTTAACGGGCTCCCAGGTAGAGGATCGGCTTGAGAGGCTCTGCTCCAGATCTTCCGGAAATCCCTGCCGAGGCCACGAATGGTGCAGCTGCCTTAGGGAGTATCCTCTTTCTCTCTATTCACATGTGAATGACCCTCTCTCAGCTCTTTTACCAAGAGCCTCTGATTTCCAGAACTTTACACCACAGTCTTGGTGCAACTGAACCAGGACTTAAATCAGACGGTATCACACAGAATCACTTATGCGGAAATGCAGGGTGCCATTTTAAAGTGAGCAGGCCCCTGAAACTAAGTGACAATTAGAAAAGTCTCCACCTAACCTGGAATGTACCAGGATCTGCCAGATTATTTTTACAAAAGCTCTCTCTTATTAAGCAGGAAATTTGTTTCCTTTTACCCACAAAATATTTAACACTTGTAGAATTTAACAGCATCTACCTACTGCTTAAAAAAATTTTTTTTTTAAGTTTATTTATTTTGAGAGAGAGCGAGCGGGTGGGAGTGCACAAGCTGGGAGGGGCAGAGAGAAGGAGAGGCAGAATCCCATGCAGTCTCTGTACCATCAGCACAGAGACCGATGCAGGGCTCAAACTCACATACTGGGAGATCATGACCTAAGCTGAGATCAAGAGTCAGGTGCTTAACCAAGTGTGCCACCCAGACACCCCTACCTACTGCTTCTTTTATCTAGAATTGTCAGATTCACTCTGGACTGAATGTTTGAGAAGGAAATGACAAATAAAAAGCATAAGACTGCTCCGAAGAAACATACTTTCCTGGTCCATCACATGCAATTTTCTTTTTTGCCAGGCTGATTTACTTCCCTCCTGATGTCTTTTCTTTCTGGGCCCCCCAAATGAGATAACAAATGCTCTGCATTTCATGCCAGCTCAGACAGAAGAGAAAGAGAAGTGGTGTGGCTTCTTACGTGGCACCCTGTGGTCTTCCACATGCTGTTGTGGCTGTCCCAGAAATAACACTGTGATGGCAGTTACCACTGAGAGCAGGGTGGGCGTGTGCTGGGCACTCTCCTTGCTTTTATTCAGCACCGCTGTTACATAGTAGGTGCCCATCTGCAGACTCTCTCACGCATGTATACGCACGTATATTCCTCATCTGAGAACAAAAACAGCGCTTACTTGCATTTCCAATGGGACAAAATTACTATCAGAACCTTCGTTATGAAGGCTCTATTGTTATCATCATTATTTTATTTTACAAGTGGGGAAATGATTAAGCTTAGAGTTACAAATGACTCGAAAGAAAATGATCAGTAATACAACCTGGGGCTCTGCATTTCTCCTGATCCAGCAAAAAACTGTATTATTTTGACAGATGAAGATTTAGGTCTAATGAGTCAGAATGTATGATGAATTTTAGAAAAACGAAAGAATTACACACCCAAATGAGCTATAAGATCGTGCTAACAAAAGAAGCTCAAGAACGGAGCAAGGATGGGAAGAGTGTGGTTCCAGGAAACAGCCCTGAATGCAGGCCCAGCTGTGTCACCAGATGGCTGTTAAAGGGCGAAGGCAAGCCACAAAGTCTCCTTAGTTTTCTCATCTTTCAGACAGGGTCTCTGGACCAGAGGATGTCTAAGATCCCCAAGGGACATGATACTGCTAAGAATGGCAAGGAAAACGGAGCGCATGTTCTGAATGGGGAAAGAGCCTGTTAGTAACACTGACAGAACTTTGTAGTCAGGAGCCCAAGAGTGAAAGGCGCTGCCTCAGGTACTGTGTCTAAGAGCAGGAATCACCTAATAAGTGATCATTCGTGTTAGTGAAGCCTACACAAGAGCCAGAAGAAGCTCGTTCAACATGGGAAGACTGTAATGAGAGGAGACTATAACATGCTTTATATTTTATAACATGCTTATTGCCACTCCTCCACATTTTTAAATGCAAAGGGTAGCTCTTTATTAAGATTTTTCATTACTACAATAAATTGTTTTTTAATGTTTATTTATTCTTGAAAGAGAGAGAGATAGAGACAGCATGAGTGGGAGAGTGGCAGGGGACGGGGAGGGGGGCGGGGGAGGGAGACACAATCTCAAGAAGGCTACTGGCTTCGAGCTGTCAGTACAGAACCTGACACAGGGCTCGAACTCACAAAACCCAAGATCATGACCTGAGTTGAAGTTGGATGCTTAACTGACTGAACCACCCAGGCGCTCCAGTATTACATTCAAAGTTGATATCCAGTGAATATGTTTTTCAGTCAAGTACATCTAAGGCACTATTTATGTACATCAGAAATTAACTATATATGTCTCAGAAAGTCTTCACTTTTCTAAGCCACAATGTAGTCATTCTAATATTATACCAAGATTTACTGAGGTATCTCCGGCCTTACCCAAATCTCAGATTAGAAATAAAGTTGGAAATATTTATTACCCATTGTGCTGGAATTTTACTTCTCCACATTATGCTAAGTTTCAACCATGCAGGAAGTCGACCCATATAATCACTAACCAGATTCCAGGATTAACATTTTACTAAATTTGCTTTATCACACATATATCAGGACCCATTCCACAATCCATCTTTTAAAAAAATGCATTTCATGGTCATGTATATTCATACATGTGATAAAATTACAAGCAATAAACACACACAGACGAGTGCAGGTAAAAGTGATGAAATCCAAATAAGGTCAATATATTGTATCAATGTCATTCTCTGGCTAGGATATAGGGCTATAGTTATGCAAAATGCCACCATTAGGAGAAACTAGGTGAAAGGTATGAGATCTCTCTTATTTTTCACAATTGCATAACAATCTACAGTTATCTCAAAACAAAAAGTTTAAAAAAAGAAGGAAAAAAAACATTTAAAAGTAAGTTTCTGATTGGGGTTTTACCTTTTCAGCACACCTGAATCTTTGGAAGGGTGATGCCCAGGTGGATGGGGGTGTGGTTAGGCTGGCTGACACTGGAGCCCCAGGTAGAGAGTCATTAAAGAGGGACTTTCAGGTTCTATGCACACGGTCAGGGATTTCTCCAGGGAAGTGATGCTCACTGTGATAGAAAATGGTCTGAACTCATGTTGATGCTGGTGGGAGAGGTTTCCATGCTAACATTTCTCTGCAGCATGATCTACAATGAGACAGTTAATCAGCCTTCAAGATGTCCATCCATTGATGCCTTCCAGTCTCCTTTCTAGTGATAATGGAATGTAACTTCCTAGGTCTTCCTCCTTAAATATCTGTAGGGATTAAGGGAGAGCATATAACCTCAGACCTAAAACACCTACTAAGGGTAAGGCAGTTCTTCTTGTAAAAGTTCCTAAGATGTGAATAATAAAATAATGGATCTAAAACGATCTTCTTCCATCCTATTCTCCAAGAATTCCTATTCCCTATTTCATTCCTTTATAATCAAGTCATACCTCATTATCTTCCACTAAATCATGGACTTGGGACAATTTATGATTAGAGCTTAGCAACACACCTCCAATGCTTCCAACAATGTCCTTGTTATCAAAACCCGTGAATGGAGTGAAGCTAGTCCTGTTACCTAGAGACAAGAAAATTTGTTTCATCAATTGCTGAAATCTATTACCTAACACGCTGATAGGTAATAATATGTCAGATATCAAAAATTAAAGTAAATGTTGGCATTTCCCCCTTGCTAATATCTCAAATGAAATAATATTTCTTATTATAACATCATATGAGGAAGAATTAATTAAAGATGAGTCATTTACTTGTGACCCTTAGAATTTTTTTTTCATATTTTTATACCTGGAGGATTCATTATTACTAGGAAGGAAGCATTCTGCTCTCTAGGATAAGACAGCAATCTTGCTCTTGTTTGTTAGGTAACTGCCAAAAGAAATACAATATATACTGATATGGATAAGTTGGTATATTGAATCAATACTTACTCAGATATTCCTAGTTTTATATATAAATAGTCAAGAGTTGAGATCAATTCAAACCATAACACAGACACTTAGTTAAATTCAGAAGTCTGTTTAATGCTTCCAACCTCTACAGTGGATCATTTTTTTAAATGTTCATTTATTTATTTTTAAGAGAGAAAGAGTGAGCACACACACGCACATGAGTAGGGGAGGTACAGAGGGAGAGGGAGAGAGAGAATCCTAAGCAGGCTCTGTGCTGTTAGTGCAAAGCCCAACGTGGGGCTTGATCTCACAAACCGTGAGATCATGACCTGAGCCAAAACCAAGTTGGATTGCTTAATTGAGCCACCCAGGCATTCCTACAGTGGATCATTTTTAAGAGGCCTCCATTCCTGGCATCGTAAAACAGAAATCCATGGCACCCAGCCTTCCTTTGTTTGATCTGGTCAGCTTGCGTTTCATGGGGCGCTCCTTTCATGGTGTATTTAAATGCCTGCAGCCATCAATCTCTACTCCATTTGGGTCAGAATCAATTTCACACTCACGTGAACATTAAATCTCGGTGTCTGTTGAAGAGCTCTTCCAGAGCTGAGGCTGATGGAAAGCCTAACCTCACAGGTGCTGGGGACCCAAGAGTATTGGAGCTCAGGGGCCAGGATGACATGTTTTGGCTAATGAAGGAGAAATTAAATGGAAATCAACTTCTGTGTGTTTTCTAAAGATCAGAAACCAAAAACGAACCACTCCCTCCTCTTCCTCTGTTACCTGCTCAGCATCAGAGAAGCAACCATAGAGGTCAAAGTCACTCAAGACTCAGAAAAATGGTTCTGATGTAGAAGTGTTTCCTGGATCTTCCCAAGGGCCAGCAAGGCCATTTCCAGCATATTTTCTACCTGCATTTAGAAGAAAATACCATGTGACCTATGTGGCCTTTGTGGATAATGGTTTTGGAGGGAGGGGGACAAAGATCTTGACAGTGACATATTGAAAGATGACATTCTTTGCAAAGGACCCAAAGAAAGTATTTGTAGTCTGGCTAAAGACTCACCATCCTTTGTACCAACTAAGAGGGCTATCCAAGGAAATATTTCTTTGTCTCATGATATAAGCTTCCCTAGACTTAAGAAAAACATTTTTAATTTTATTTTTAGTAATCTCAACACCCAGCATGGGGTTTGTACTCATGTCCTAGAGATCAAGAGTTGCATGCTCTATCGACTAAGCCAGCCAGGAGCCCCTGCCTTTGACCTACTTATGAGAGGTTTTTAAAAATAGTTTTATTACAATGAAATTCACACATACAAATCACCCACTTAGAGTATACAATTCAGTGTTTTTCTAGTATTCACAGAGCAACTGTCACCATGATCTAATTTTAGATCATTTTCATCTCCCTGAAATAAACCCAGTACCCAGCAGCCATTTGTCACTGCCCATTCCACTGTCCTCGTGCCCCCCGAGCCCCAGACAACCACTAATCTACATTCTGCATCTAGATATTTGTCTCTTGTGGACATTTCATAAAATGGAATCATGATATGTGGTCTTTTGTGTCTGGCTTCTTTCACTTAGTGTAATGTTTTCAAGGTTCACCCACACTGTAGTACTTCATTCCTTTTTGTTGCTAACCTAACAAATATACCACATTTTATTTATCCATTGGTCAGATCGTGGACATGTGCGTTGTTTCCACTTTTCGGCTGTTTGACTATTTGAATCATGCTGCTACAAACACGAGTGTGCAAGTTTTCGTGTGGATGTATGTGAGCCTATTCCAAGGGGTGGTATTGCTAGCTCACATGGTAAGTTCCATTTTTAACCTTTTGGGGAACTCAAACTGTTTCCCAAAGTGACTGTATCATTTCACAATCGAATAATGTATGAGGGCTCCAATTTGTCTGCCTCCTTGCCAACACTTGTTACTGTCTGTCTTTCTGGGTACAAAGTGGCATTTCATTGGGGTGTGATTTGCATTTACATAAACTAATGATGCTGAACGTCTTCTCAAATGAATATGCAAATGCAAATTTAATTTACTGAGTGTCTACTATATGCTAAACACCATACTGAGATCTTTTCACTGGATTATAGCACTAGGTAGGCTTGGCTCATGGATGAGACAGCGAGGAAGACCCAGAGCAGGCCTGACAGTGGTCTCTTCAGTGGTGCTGCCTGGCTGGACAGTCTTTAGTGATCTAGGGAGAGGCGCTGTGTGATGTCTAGATCTGCCAAGATTTAAAAAGTTGCTGAACTGAGTTCAGCAGCAGCAGATACTGTACTTACCTGCTCAATGTCATGCTTGGACCTTTGCGGACTCGCTCCACCAGCTTCCGTTATGGTGCCAAGAAAGTGGGAGAGGCAGACAGTCAGGGGTGTTTTGAAGCCCAGACTCCTGTTGCTCAGCAATGTGCTCTCTGGTGACTTCTCATTCCGGTAAACAGGAAGACTGATGACACTAACCTGGGGGACTTAGGAAGCAAACACACAGCCCTGAGCTATTTCTGACTGTTTTAAATTTACTTGTGTTCAGGGAGCCTGGGTGGCTCAGTCGGTTAAGTGGCCAACTTCGGCTCAGGTCATGATCTTGCAGTTCATGAGTTCGAGCCCCGCATCGGGCTCTGTGCTGACAGCTCAAAGCCAGGAGCTTGCTTCAGATTCTGTGTCTCCCTCTCTCTCTCTCTCTCTGCCCTTCCCCTGCACTCTCTATGTCTTTCAAAAATAAATAAAGTATTAAAATAATTTATAAAAATAAATGTTAAATAAATAAATTTACTTGTGTTCCTCATATAAGGAGCTCAATGTTCTTTATGCTGAATCAATGCATTTTAAAAAATATTTATTTATTTTGAAGGGGGGTGGAGAGGGGCAGAGAGAGGGAGAGAGGGAATCCCAAGCAGGCTCTGAGCCATCAGCATGGAGCCTGATGCGAGGCTCCATCTAATGAACCCTGAGATCATGACCTGAGGCAAAATCAAGAGTCACATGCTTAACCCAATGAGTCACCCAGGTGCTCCTCAAATGCGTTTTTATGAAAAGCAATATTACAGGAGCGTGTGGCTGAACGTGGAGGCTGCTCAAGGTTCTTTCTTTCCCTCCACCCTTCTCCCCTTCTCACACTCTAATAAAAAAAAAAAAAAAAGGAAAAAGGAAAAGAAAAAAAAGAAATACATAAAAAAATCAATATTACAACTTGGCAGCAAAAGAAAATATATTACATCTTACCCGTAGGAAGGATTTATATTTCATGTTATTCTTTTTAAAAATTAAAAAAATTTTAATGTTTAATCTTTTTTTTTGAGAGAGAAAAACTGAGTGCAAGTGGGTCAGAGGCCCAACTGACTGAGCTACACAGGTGCCCCTAAAAGTTTTTTTTAAATGTTTATTTTTGAGAGCGAGAATGTGTGTGCGTGAGCACGCGGGCGCACACACACACACACACACACACACACGAGTGGGGGAGGGACAGATAAAGAGTGGGACAGAGGATCTGAAGTGGGCTCCATGCCCTGACAGCAAAGAGCCCAATGTGGGGCTTGAACTCACGAACCATGAGATCATGACCTGAGCTGAAGTTGGATGCTTAACCAGGCACCCCTGTATTTCAGGTTATTTTAAGAAACTCACAGAACACTCCTTAAGTGGTAAGTAGATCAAATACCTAATTAACAAAACTAAGCTAAAAAAAGGTAAAGAGCAGTACTGGCTTAAACACCAAGTAGATCATTTGAAACTCAAAAAAGCACTCAAGACTGACTTAAAATAGAGATCCAAGAGAAGTTCTAAATGAAACCGAAAACCCCAATTCTCCTTTGGCAAGGCTGTTCTCATGCAAAACAAGTGAGAAGGTTAAACAAAGTGACAGAATATCTACTGTGGGTCCTACTATTTTTGTTTTGAAATGTTATTTTTGTTTTCAAAGTTACATGTATTTAAAAACTTATGCATTTAAAAAAAGAAACAATAAACAAAGTTAAAAAAACATGGGCACAAAATATTTGCAACATCTATAACAAAAGGTCAACATCAATAATAAATACAGCTCCCTTACAGGCATGTAAGTAAAATGACAACTCATTGTGAGGGAAATGGACAAAGACATGAAAAAGCCATTGAGAGGAGAAATACACATGGCCAATCAATAAGTAAGATGACATTCAACCTCCTTAGTAATCAATAAAATGTTCCCTCCTTTTCTTGCCTTTGAAATTAGAAGTGTGGGGCAACAGTTGGTGGGGATGTAAAACAGTGTCTTTTAAGAGACAATTTTGTCATCTACTGAAGATTTAAAAGCCCCTCCATTTTCTATTTCTGGCACTCTATTCCAAAGAAACATCTGCATAAGTACCTAGTGATATAGGTACATGCATGTTCATGAATATGCTATTTGTGAGAGGAGACAAACAAAAAATGTCCAAATGCACATTAAGAAAAATTGGTTCATTTATGTGTACTAACATGAAAAGATAGATATCCATGACACAGCATTAAGTAAAAACATCCAAAGGGCTGGGGTGCCTGGGTGGCTCAGTAAGTGAGTCTCCAACTTCGGCTCAGGTCATGATCTTATGGTTCATGAGTTCGAGACCAGGACTGGGCTCTCTGCTGTCAGCGCAGAGCCCACTTTGGATCCTCCGTCCCTCTCTCTTTCCCCCTCCCCTGCTTGCTCTCTCTCTCTCTCTCAAAACTAGATAAACATTAGAAACATTAAAAAAAACAAGGGGCTGAAAAATTTGAATACTTTAATGTCATTTTTGTTAAAACAACAAACCTGTTTAAACAGAAAAAAATCTGGCAGGTTATGCACAGCAAACTAATAATCTGATAATATTGATGACATCTAGAGAATGGGATTAGCAAGAAGGACAAAGATAGTGAGGGCTATTGCTTTATAACATTGCATGCTTTAATTCAGATTTTTAAATAACAAGCATGCATTATTTCCATAATTAAACATAAACCAGCCCAAACAAACCAGCACAGATTATATTTATATGCTTATCACAGATATCTGAAAATATAGGACATGGAAAAGAAAAAAAGTGAAAATTCTCATGAATTTAATTCCCTTAATTTATTTATGGGTAGGGAGTAGGAAGAGGCACGAATAATTACTGGGAATAACTTTGCTGCGGGGGCACTGATGGCCCATGTCTGTTTCAAAGCTGAACTGCTCTATTTGGGCAAGGAGTAGGTCTATTTCTGTCTATTTCTGTCTCCCATGATGTCTAACAAATGCATCAGAAAGACGGTAACCTGATAAATGAACAAAAGAAAATAAACACAGCGTATCTGAGAAGGTCATTACTGATCAATTTTTTTGCGATCTTCAGACTTAAAGGTACAAATACCCTGACTGAGTGTTAAATGGGTTCTCCACAGAGTGGTTCGCAAGGCTAAATTCTGCACAGGGCACAATCTCCAGATTATGTATTTTCTATTTTATACACCTTTTGTCTGCTTCACTTTCCCCTTTGTCATACTTCGTTTCCTCCCGATCACCCTCTTGCTTACCTGAGGTGACTTAGAAAACCCTGGGATAAAGGCTGTCTGTTTCTGGAGTACCTCACAAGCTCTCCGTAGTTTGCTGTGAGTTTGCAAACTGTGAACTGCTTCATTCAAGCTTCCTGCCGGTTCATGTGCGACCTGTTGAGAATGAAGGATTTTGACAAAATTATTTCTAGTAAATGGCTGTACTTTAGTAGTTTCAGACCTTGTTTGAACAATAATTGACCTCTGATAACATGACAAGCTCAATGAATCACATGCTGCCCCTAACAGTTACTACTTTCAGAAGCGTTTCTTGCTAATCCCTCTTCCATGCAATAGAGGAAAGAGATACCAAGGTCATACAATGATAGATGCAGAGAAATATGGGTCTGGGAATAAGATTTATGAGAGTTTAAATCTCATGGCCATGATCAAAAGTGGGGGACACCTGGAAATCAAAACAACAAAAACAAACTTTTCTATCAAGAAGTACGTTTATTTCCTCGGGTTTCCTGCGGGTTCCTGTCTCTCGATTCAAGAGTTCACGTTCAAGAGGGAAGTACAGGTACTTGAAATTCCACATGGCAGGAGGTGGGAGGCAGAAACTCTCAGAAAACAAACCCAGAACTCTGGACATGGTCCTAAAACTTTAAGAGGCCACTGCTTTTGAACTGAAAGTCCAGCCCTGAGATAATCTCTGTTTACACCCAACTACTTGGTGCAATTATTAGAGAACAACCCGTTGGCAGCTTATTTCAGTCATGTATTCAATAAGTTTTTAAAAAATGGTTTATTTATTTTTGAGACAGAGACAGAGCACAAGCTGGGTGGGGGTAAGGGGCAGAGAGAGAGAGGGAGACACAGAATCTGAAGCAGGCTCCGGGCTCTGCACTCTCAGCACAGAGCCTGACAAGGAGGCTCGAACTCATGAACCATGAGATCATGAACTAAGTTGAAGTTGGCCACTTAACCGACTGAGCCACCCAGGCGCCCCTCAATAAGTCTTTACTAAGAGCCTACTGGGTGCTGCTAGGCTCAGGAGTTAGAGCAGTTAAAGTCAGTTATCATCTGGCCCTTGTGGGTCATATTAGTTAATAGGTTTATTCCTAATCCATTTGTAGGGGGCTGGATCTGTTACAGAATGATCCTAGAATTGAGGACCACCGAGTTTTGGTTTTATATTTTGGGACCAAGGTGTAAATAAGCAGGAATAAAGGTATGAGTGAGACCTAGCTGCCATGCAACTGCACGTTTTCCAGTGAAGGTCAAGGTCTTATTGAACACCCTTCTAGCTGCACCCAGGAAGGACATTGAGGGCATCTTATTTGATGTTTTAGAGCAGTGTGAACCTGGGCTGAATCATGGTGGATCTCACCATTTACTTCGCCTTTCTTCAATAGCTCTTAATAAAGTTTTATGGTTGTCTCCATATAAGTTTTGTCCGTCTTTGGTTAGATTTATTCCTAGGTACTTGCTACTCTTTTTTTTTTTTTAATCTTATTTTCTAACTGCTGCTGATATGTAAAAGTACAATCAGCTTTTGTCTATTGATCTGATATTCTCTAATATTTCTAATAATTTATCTGTAGGCAGGCCCTTTTGGGTACACTACACTTCAGACTTCTCTTTATTTAAGGAAAACAAAACACTTTTTGTTGAAGCTACTGTAGATCTGTTTTTCTGCCAGCAGAACATAGCGCTAACTGAATCAATAGTGAACATGTAGTTTCCAGTACCACTGAAGGCAGACCCAGCGTAAACAGGATTACCTTTTAGCAAGGACATGTTAGCTTGCATGTAAGTAGGGCTTGTGTTTAAAGAGAGAAGCAGGATGATTTTCTTCAGTCAACATTATCAAAGTCGCTTTGCTTTTTTTTTTTTTTTTTTTTTTTTGGAGTTTGTGGGGAAAAAGGGAACTAAGAGAAAAGGAGCACTGAGGTGGTGAGTAGGAAGAACAGTCCAGAAGGGTGTGCCACTGCTGGAAAGTTGTGGCAGGTGGACAAAGCTTCCTCCCTATCTGAAGCACTAAATGTAATTGCATTAAATAAAAATAAGGCATTAAATACTGAAGTGGGTATAAAACCCACTGTGGGGTGTCCCCATGGACTTGTTTAGTGCTTGCTTTTGATTGGGACATGCTTATCTGTCAGGCACTTTTAGGTAGAGTTCTGCTCAGTGGTAAGGGGTGAACTAGGCCCCTTCCTCGCATGTGTTCCTGCAACATCACCAAAACAGAAGACTAGTAGGAGTGTTTCTGCAGTGCCACAAAGGTACCCAGTTCGATCTGTTTCCCGTATTTACCTGATCATCACCTCCTGAAATGATATTTGGAGGCGAGAGGTGAAGACTTCAGGATGGGAGTCCTCTTCGGGACTTGAGGTCATCCCCACCGGAGCTTTTGCAGCCTGTGTTTCAGATGCAGGCCAGCTGCTAGGCACCAAGGTGACAGACAGGACCTGCCTGGTGACTCCGGGTAGTGCTGAAGGAAAGGGGCTGGTGGACCGGCACAGGGTCTTGGACTGAAAGGTACGTAAAGGAAAAGGCTGAAGCTGATTTTACCAAGTGAAAATGAAGGCAGTGTTTCCAAGACAGCGGGGCATTGAGGAGCAGTAGCATGAGCTGATTTGGGTTGCAAAGCACCACTCCTCTGACCGCTGTGTTGAGAACAGACAGGAAAGGGCTGAAGGTAGAAGCAGAGACATGAGCAGGGGGTGGATGCAAAGTGCAGCCAGGAGATGCTGGTGGCTTAGACTACGCCGAGATAATGGTGAAGCTGCTCAGAAGTGGTTAGGTTTGGCCATATGGAAGGCTCTGAGAAGTCCTGCAGTCAAAAACATTTGCTTTCTTTCCTTCTGGAAACATTTTAGGCGATGTTGGTTGCTATGCTGCAGAACATTGCTTAGAAAATACTGACTTAAGGAATTTTTACTTCATCCCTATTCTTTTTTACAGTGCTAGAAATGCTTATTTTGGGCCATGGGTCAAATGAAGGTAAATCTATATTTAGACATCCACCAAAAGGTTTCTATGTAGCACACAAAGGCAAGAAGGCAGAGAAATTTCTTGAATGTGAAATTCTATAGACTATGCAGAGTTTCTACTTTTATTTCCCTTTTGCTCAGATTGTTTTCAAAGAACCTTGAATTTTATGTCAT
This sequence comes from Cryptoprocta ferox, assembly GCA_028646485.1. Taxonomy (NCBI): domain Eukaryota; kingdom Metazoa; phylum Chordata; class Mammalia; order Carnivora; family Eupleridae; genus Cryptoprocta; species Cryptoprocta ferox. The sequence continues at coordinate 42,917,447 of CM053563.1, forward strand.
TGCACTATCCTTTTGTAAGATGTCACAAGTCCTTTTTGGAATGAAGCAGGGCATAAACAACCAGCCAACAAATGATAATTATAACAACAAGAAAGCCAGAGCTAGGCTTTAAAAATGTCATTTTTAGACATTTAAAGCATTAGACATAGACATTACAACCATAAACCTGGTTCTTTCCTGCATAAGTACTGTCCTTATGAGAAAACTACATCCAGAGCACTGGCTGAGACAGAGCAGGCTTCTGGCAGGACCCACCAGGAGTGACAGAGATTGATAATCCCCGGTGTGTACCATCAAGGGAAGTATTTACAAGATTAGCATAAGCAGGGTGGGGACATGCGATTGCAGGGTGAGCAGCTGCCACAGAAAAAAGAAAGCAGATTAAGTCCAAGTAAAAGTCAAGGATAGAAGTATTTCTTTCTATTTTACTTAAAGATGTTTCATTCTTGGTGAAAAACAGTGTAAATTGTTTCATATCGTGAACAAACTGATCATTTCCCACTGCGGATAATTCTGTAGACAAGCTGGGATTCTAGAGCTGAAGCATCACAGATCACTAATGTCTCATCTCTGCTTATTCTCCAAAGGCTCTCTGTATGAAAACATTAAGTCACAGCAATCGTGAAGTTGCCAGTACATAAATATTACTGCAGAAATATCTGCTTCATAATTTTAGCAAAAGGAGGGGCTCTCTGTTAATAAATCAGAGCATTTTTCTGATCTTTCCTCCTTCCCTCCCTCCTCCTCTTTCATTCTTTCTTTCCTTATGGTACTCGTAGATGAGATTCGCCAGGTTCCGGCTGTCATCTGATTCTTCTAGAAAATGATCATTTACATTTCACCAGATCACCATTATTGCTTTCATTCCCTTTCCACATTTTCCAGTAAGAAAACCATGATCTGAAGGCACTATCAGTGTGTTAACATGGCTATTTGAGGGGGGCCTGGGTAGCTCAGTTGGTTAAGCCTCAGACTTGAGCTAAGGTCATATCTCAAGGTTCGTGAGTTCAAACCCCGCGTCAGGCTCTGTGCTGACAGCCTGGAGCTTGCTTTGGATTCTGTGTCTCCCTCTCTCTCTGCCCTTCCCCTGCTTTTGTGCAGGCGCGCTCTCTCTCTCAAAAATAAGTAAACATTAAAAAAAACCCACATGGCTATTTGCTATTAATTTGGGTTGATTTCTTTCAAGGCATGTGTGTCTAGACCCATTACAATTTATCTGGTTATAGCAAGCATACCCTGCCCTCTCTCTCTCTTTTTGTAACATTCCCTTTGTTGTTGATAGGACTGGTGTATTTAGCAGCAGAATCGCTGTAGGCACTACTGCTGGGGGAGGACATTATTCTGAAATGTTAGCTGCCATGTTTTTCTATCAAGAAATGCAGGATGGAGAATAGAAGAAACAAATTGGATTCTGAGGGTGCCTGGTGGCTCAGTTAAGCATCAAACTCTTGGTTTCAGCTCAGGTCATGATCTCACAATTTGTGGGTTTGAGCTCCACATCAGGCTCTGTGCTGACAGCCAAGGGCCTACTTGGGATTCTCTCTCCCTCTCTCTCTCTGTCCCTCCCTTTCTCTGTCTCTCAAAATAAAATAAACTTTAAAAAAAATTAGAGGGGGGCCTGGGTGGCTCAGTCAGTTGGGCATCCAACTTCGGCTCAGGTCATGATCTCATGTCTCGTGGGTTCAAACGCTACATTGGGCTCTGTGCTGACAGTTCAGAGCCTGGAGCCTGCTTTGGATTCTGTGTCTCCCTCCCTCTCTGCTGCTCCCTGGCTCGCACTCTGTCTCTCAAAAATAAACAAACATTAAAAAAATTTTTTTAAATTAGAAACTGGGTTCTGAGGCAAAAGACCCGAGCTCCTGAACTGGTCTGCCTCTTACTGTAACTATGAAGCCTTAGGCAAATGACTTAACCTCCTAGCTCTCTCATCTGAAGAATGGGTGTAATAATATCTAATGATGTGAAAATTAAAGCAATGTATGTATGGTTGAGAAAAATGTCACCTTGGATTAGGGTCATTATTTCAACAACTCACAGGGAATAGGGAACTGATCCTGTACTTCAACTGGAGATCTGAAAGGGGTTATAACCACTAGGTGAGTCAACAAGCTGCAGAACCAAGGGTGATCCAGTTTCTTGGTCCATGGACAAACACTGTGTTTGGAGAGACCTTGCCTTAAAAGAGGAGTAAAAAACCAGGGCATCTGGGTCGCTCAGTTGGTTGAGTGTCCAACCATGGTCTCATGGTTTGTGAGTTCAAGCCCCACATCAGATACTTGTTGCAGTCTTCAAAGAACCTGCTTCAGATCTTCTGTCCCCCCTCTCTGCTCCTCCCTCGCTTCCTCCTTCTCCTCCCTCCCTCTCTCTCAAAAATAAGTAAACATTAAAACATTTTTTTAAAAAGGTGAGAACAAAACCAACAAAAAGAAGTCCATGAATGTCACTCTGGACCCCGGGAATCGAATCCAGAGGACTTAGAGGAACATATATCTCTGAAAATTACCAACAGCAAAATCCAGAAAAATATTTCACAAAGCTGTGTAACATCCTTAATATAAGCAGAAGTCTTAAAGATAAACCAACTGAAGCTAAAATGCACAAGAATGAGGTAAATTAAAGGAGAAATAAATAATATTGGAGGATTTTGAAAGAGGCAAAATGCTACAGAAAAATTAAAATCCGCACTGGAGCTAATACAGAACTGATGTGGAAAAATCAAATCAGTGAGATGGAGGATAAAAGTGAGGAGTTTGCTCAGAAAGCAACAGAGGGATACATACAAAACAATTCTTTTCATTTTAAAGAATGACAGGAGAGATATGGAGGACAGGAACCTGAAATTTAGCACATAGATAATGGTATTTTTTTTTTTTTTTTAGGAGAAAGAGAATGTGCACATGCATCCAGGGGAGGGGCAGAGGGAAATAGAGAATCTTTTTTTTTTAAGTTTATTTATTTATTGGGGGGTGGGGGATAGGGGCAGAGAGAAAGGGAAAGAAAAAATCCCAAGCAGGCTCCACACTGTCAGTACAGTATGTGGGGCTCAAACCCACAAACTATGAGTTGAAGTCAGATGCTTTAAAACCGAACGAGCCACCCAGGCACCCTGAGAAACAGAATCTTAAGCAGTCTCCATGCTCACTGTGGAGCCTGATGCAGGGATTGATCCCATGAACCTGGAATCATGACCTGATCCGAAATCAAGAGTCAGATTCTCAACTGACTAAGCCACCCCGGTGTCTGGATAACTGGTATTTCTGAAGGACCAAATCATAACTAATGAAACAGAAGTGACGGAGAGGTAGAATAAAATTTTCATGAACCAAGAAAAATGTGTATATAGAACATTACATTCTAGGCAAAATGAGTGAAAAGTGACCTAGATACATGCTAAGAGAATTTCTGTATTACAAAGATTAAAAAATTTCATAATCTGATAGAGGAAAAAAGGCTACCTATTATTAAAAAAATGCTAACTATAGTCTTTTCCACTATAGCAATAAATGACAAAAGACAAGGGAATGATGTCTACAGAGTTTTGAGGGGAAGACTGATATTTCAGAGACTATTGCATATTCCCCCACTGTGCCTTCCTTCCAAGGAAACATGGTAGCTCCACTAAGGACTACCTTTCCCAGGCTTCCTTGCTTGCAGCAGTATGGCCATGTGATCAGGTCCTGGCCAATGGTATATGAGAAGTAACTGGTGCAATAGCCAGGCTGTGCCCTTAAAGAAAATGATCAGGCTTCCCACTTTCGCTTCTCCCCTTCCCACTTGATAGAATGTGACCATGGAGGCTGGGAGCTAACGCAGCTTTTATAGACCAAGAGATGCAAGTTACAAGTTGACAGCAGAACAAGGCAGAAAGAGCTTGGGCTCTGGACTGCTTACTTAAACTGTTAAATAAGTGAAGAGAGAAATCAACTTCCACTTTGTTCAAGCTACCATTTTGACTTCTGTTACGGCACCTGACCCTGTTTTAACTTGTAAATCCTGCTAAAATATGGCTTATTGGGAAGGGAACAAGAAAAGACCTTTATTACTATTCATGAGTTCCCAAAATATCTCCACCAGCGGATCTTGTGAAAACAACTAGAACAGAGATGATACAAAATGAAGATTTCAAGACGGGTAAAGTTATGGTATAAAATGATTGGAGATAAATATTTCCAGTTAAAATTGATATAAATTCTAAATTGTTGGAAACCTTGCTTTGGTAAAAGTTTTTAAAACGTATTCTTAGAGTGTGTGGCTGGCTCAGTTGCTAGAGCCTGTGACTCTTGATCTTGGGGTCGTGAATTGCAGACCCACGTTGGGTGTAGAGATTACTTAAAAAAATATTCTTAAATAATATATATTAAAAAAAACCCAATATAACAATAACCTGAATAAAACCTACTGACTACACTAACAAAATCTAGGAAGAGAGGGCGGGAAGGAAAAACTAACATGTGCTATATTCCTTTAATCAGATGAGGGGGCTTCTAAAGAGACTTTCAGTCCTGAGCCCAGCAATTAGAAAAACACAGGTGCAGGAATGTGTTTAAAAAAAAAACAAAAAAAAACAAAACTCCTTGAAGGTAAACAATTAAAACAAGACTCCTGAAGAGCAAAAGTCCAACAAAGGACGGAAGAAAATAGCAAGGAAGCATTAGAACCAGAAAGCAGAGAATAAGGCTAGAAATGATAGGTAATTAAATGTGATAAACTCTACTATAAAAATATTCTCAGAGTCAAGTAATTAGACTCATTTACATCAAGTTTAATAGGAATGCATATAAAAAAAAAAGTGACACAAAAATTTCAAAGGACCCTGAAGGGTGTCTGGCTAGCTCAGTCGGTAGGGCATGTAACTCTTGATCTCAGGGTTGTGAGTTTGAGCCCAAGTTAGGTGTAGAGATTACTTAAAATTTTTTTTTCAAAGGACCTTACATACATAAACATAAGGCAACTCCCCAGATAAAGCAAATTTCCTCCCTTCTCAATGAGAAGATTTAAAGACAACTATTTGGGGGCAAACATGACTATATAATTTCTAAGGATATAGGTGAAGCAGTCAAATGTCTAGTTACTTAGCTTAGTAAGTCATTCTACAAAGGCATATTTATTTATTTCATAAAAATATTTCTAGAATAACCTGGGGCTTGAACTCATGACCCTAAGATTGAGTCATGTGCTCTTCCAACTGAGCCAGCCAAGCGCTCCTCTGCAAAGGTATATTTAAAATCAGATGTTACATAAAGTAGTATATTAATTTAGGAGCATTGCTGTCTCAAAACTCACATTTTATGACACGGCTTTATTGAAACTTTTCAAATGCATCTTCAGCCTCAGGGTTTTAATTGTAATTAGGGTGATTTTAGTAAGAATTTAACCATTTCCAAAGTACACCATCTTTACTTTCATCTAATGATATTCACAAAACACTTCTTCCCCAACTCACAAGCCCATTTACAAAAGCATTTACAAAGCCTTTGGGGGTCCCTGGGTGGCTCAGTTGGTTAAGCGTCTGACTTCAGCTCAGGTCATGGTCTCACAGTTTGTGAGTCTGAGCCCCATGCTGGGCTTTGCACTGACAGTGTGGAGCCTGCTTGGTATTCTCTCTCCCTCCCTCTCTCTATCCCTCCCCTGCTCCCCTGCTCTGTCTCTCTCAAAATAAATAAAAATTTAAAAAACTAAAAAGAAAAACCTAAAAAATAAAAGCATTTGGAAAAGCTGATTTTTACATTTGTTCTTTAGATAAATATTCATGTCTCTACAATAACAATTTCTAAATTGCTCTTTTAAGGGACAGAGGGCTTGTTGACAAAGACATCTAAAACTTGAAGTTGGGAGGCCATACCCCTAAGACTGATCACTGGACACACTTAGAGTTTGTCTCGTTTCCACTCTTTTGGTCGGGTATTCTCTATAATCATCCCAAATCATCTGGTACTGACTTAGGTCATTTCAGGCTAATCCATCTTACCCAAATAGAATTTTTTTTTCAAAATTAAAAAATATGAGAAAGAACACTTCTCTCATTTGAAAGACTCTGCAGGGACTTTAAGAAGACTCTTTTTTGGATGGAAAAATGTGGGAGAAAACCTTGTCTTTTATTTGGGCACGTGTTAAAGATGGCCAAAGGCCTATCAAGAAAATAAGTATATATAAAATGAGAGCAAAGATTGCAGTAAGAGCAGACAATTCTCTCTTTCTCTCTCAGTCTGCTCCTCTCCCCTGCTCATGCTCTCTTGAATTAAAAAAAAATTTTTTTTAAAGGAGGGGGGCACCTGGGTGGCATAGTTGGTTGAGCATCTGCATTTTGGCTCAAGGCATGGTCCCAGGGTCATGGGTTCGAGCCCCACATTGGGCTCTATGCTGAGTGTGGAGCCTGCTTAGGATTTTCTCTCTTTTCCTCTGCCCCTCTCCCCCAGTCACGCTCTAATACTAATTTAAAAAAAATTAAAAAATATGAGACAAAACACAAAGCAACAAGTATTAATTGGGTACATGTTATGATGACACACTTCAGCATTAATTAATCCTGTACATCCTTTCAGGCAGGAACTGATTTCACCACACATTACCTGAGGTCACCGTGTTTCTTGGGATTGCAACTTCTCCTCTCATCTTCTTGAGTCTCCAGCATAAATGAGAACTATTGCCATTTCTTTCATCTTGGTCTGAAAAGGCATTTATGTGGAAGCCAATGGAAAAGATAATTTATAGTATATAGCTCTAGCTTTAAGTCTATAAAATAGTTGTTACCAATACTATATGATAATCAAGACAACACAAATTAAAGATTTTTTTTATTTTTAAAAATAACAGGAATTCTCGATGTCTATACAATGTCACAAAACGAGGTCCACCAACCGGATCAACACTAAGAAGATAGAGTTAAGTTCACTTTAAGAAATTACATTCTAGGGGTGCCTGGGTGGGTCAATCAGTTAAGCAGCTGACTCTTGATTTTGGCTCAGGTTATGATCTCGTGGTTCGTGAGTTTGAGCCCCACATTGGGCTACAAACTGACAGTGTGGAGCCTGCTTGGGATTCTCTCTCTTCCTCTCTCTCTGACCGCCCGCCCCCCGGATAAATAAATAAACTGAGAAAAAAAAAGAAATTACATTGTAAGTGCAATATTCTCCTCATATTCTGTAATTCCTATTAGTAAAGAGAAAAGAGTTCAGTAGGTGAGCAATAATATTCTTGGATGTGCCTCATGTGTACACTTCCTGTTTGTCACACATGCTGCCCAACACAGTTTGGCAAAACCACACAACCTCACTGACAATATCTCAACCTAATTTGCATCACGAGCCCAGCAATCACACTGTATTCCAGGGGTTATTTGTGCTTCCACTCTGAGAGGACTCCTTCTCACTTCCTCCTCTACTCTGCCTCCAATGACTAGCAAGTCCCTGATCCTCATTCTCAGGTCAGGTCATAACCTTGCTTTCTGCTTCAAAAGTAGAATAGAAGCAATTTAAGAATCCTCTCCACAGACTCCTGCCACAAAACATGCCCACTGACCAGCAAGCATTTGCACCCACAGATGCCGTCTTCTGTCCTATTCTTCTACAAGCTCCCCGGGCTCCTACCCAAAGTGAATCCCTCTTCCTGCACGCTGGCTCAGGTCAAGGACACTGTCCTGGCTGCTGTTTTTTCTGTCTTAAGACAAATCACCAATTCACGCTGCTTCATGAACTACTGCCCCACTTCTTTCCTGATCTTGAGCAAAATTCCCCTAAAAATTGTCTAAACTTGTTACATCCAATTCCTCTCTTGCTCTTTTTCCTTACTTTTAGAAAAGTAAAATTTTTTTCTAATTATGTAAAAACACGGATAGAGTTTCAATGTCAAAATTATGAAACCAGGAAGAACTAAATTCCATCTCTGTCCTTTCTACCCTATTCCCTCCCTCTCTTGTACGTAATCATTTTCATTAGTTTTTGTTTGCTTTTCTATTGTTTATACAGATGTGTGTGTTGGTATATACGCATATACATTCATATTACCCTCTTAAAGTAGCATACATTACACATTGTGCTGCAGGTTGTTTTTCCACAAAAACAAAAACAAAACAACAACAAAACAACCAGAAATAACCACACTGCAGTACATAGAAATATGCCTCATTTCTTTTTACAATCAGTGTCCCCCTAGATGGGTATATGGATTATTTCTACTTTTTGCTATTACAAAGAGAGCCACAGTGAATAGCCTCATGTGTGCATCTTTTTATAGTTTTGCCAGTGTAACTTTGGGATAGATTCCCAGTAGGTGGAATGGTGGGTCAAGGGGTAGACATCAATGCAATTTTGCTGGAGATTGCCAAATACCTCTCCCTCAGAAACTGTATCTTATTGCATTCCCATTAGCAATGTATGAGAGTACCTATTTCCCTAGAGTCTTGCCAACAGAATATGCTGTTAAGTTTGTGGATTCATGCCCACCTCATAGGTGGGAAATGGTATTTCAGTTTTAATTTGCATTTCTCTATTTTTGGGCAAGAATACTTCATAATATGAAGCACTAGACTTCCCTTTTGAATGTTAAGGAACACATTTACAAATACTTCTCCCACCAACATATTATTTTGGAAGAGGCACTCCTTAAGGTCACAATAAAATGTATGAACACTAATGCAACAATAGTTACTTCTGAATACTTCTAAGCAATTACACTGTGTTAATACTTCAGTTTTAAAAGTAATTAGCAGGGGCACCTGGGTGGCTCAGTAGGTTAAGCTTCTGGCTCTTGATTTTGGCTCAGATCATGATCTTGCTATTTCCTCAGTTTGAGCCTTGCGTTGGCCTCTGCACTGACTCCTGGAGCCTGCTTAGGATTCTCTCTCCCTTTCTCTCTGCCCCTCCCCCACTTGCATTCTATCTGTCTCTCTCAAAATAAATAAATAAACTTAAAAAAATAAAGGTAATTAGCATTATTGGATCTCCAATGACCTCTGACATGAATGTGATGCCACCTAGAAGCAGAAAGTAAACTTTGTACAAAAAACAGAAATTTCACCATATTAGCAGTAATAACTACAGTATTCTGACAGGCACCGTTCTAATACTTTACTTGTATTATTTACTAATCCTCATAAGAATCCTTTGAAGGACTTGCCAGGTGCCACAACAGGAAAGGCCCAGAATCAAGACATGAACTCAGAAGTCTGACTCTAGAGCCTCAACTCTTAACTGCAGATACATATTTAATCTGGTTATTGAAATGCAGTCTCAAAATATGCAGTGCTGGCTAAGATAACTGAATAGAATTCTTTTTAAAACATATTTTTCGATTATTTTTCTTTAAATATTTTTTCTTTAAGTAATGTCTATAGCCAACATGGGGGTTGAACTCACAACCCCAAGATCAAGAGTCTTATGCTCCATCAACTCGGCCAGGTTGCCCCTAGAATTTTTTTTTTTAATTTAAGTAGACTTCTCGCCCAGCGTGGCACCCAACATGGGGCTTGAACTCAAGACCCTGAGATCAAGACTCAATTGCTAGCCAACTGAGCCACCCAGGTGCTCCACCCCTAGAATTCTTTTTGCCCCAGATGATTCTATGTTTCACAACAGTAATCTCTTGCAAGTACAGGAGTGATAAATATCAGGAAATGCATTTCACTCCAAAACGAAGAGTAAGTGAAAATGTCTAAAAACTCAAATCTTGGACAGTGAAAAATGGATGGAAAATCATCAGTTAGGCTACATTAAGGGTTGCTTTTCCTATCGTGGAGATGGGCTGGGCCAAATAGCCTGCTGTGAAGACGGAGAACAGTTCACAATCACTCACATCTGTGATAGTGAAACAAAGGACCACTTGATATACGCAGACTGGCCTCACAACCTTATCTTTGCCAACAGCATGCTCTCATGGCAAAATGGGACAAGCGTATCACACAGAGCTTGAAAGGGTGGAGAATGAGAGGCTGGAAGGTATCACCTTGAAATACTGGGTCCTTTCAATACCCAGTATGTGAGGAAGGCGGTCTTTTTTTTTCTTGTAATAGAGAAATATTGCAATGTATTCTGTTTTATGACGCACCCATTATGATGCTTCATGTTTTAATACGAATGTATCTGGATTTTTTAAGGTGGAACAAAATTTTTACTCAGACTCTCTAGGACATGGTAAGGTCTCCAAGAATTCACTGAGTTAAGACTGAATGCTGTGCGCAACACCATGAAAAATGCTGATTGAAAGAAAAACCACACACTCACCTTCACGCACACAATTCTCATGGCCTACTCCTGAGAAAACAAACTTATAGGACAACAGCCTCGTCAATCTTCACCCTCGCATCTTCCTACAACAGACTCTATTCTCCTCCTTTAGCTTTCCTGGTCTTCCTTCTGAAGCTCAAGTGCTGAATGGATTCGGGGTTCATGAGGAAAAGAGAGTTTACCCATATGCTTTCTCCCACACTCCACCCAAGTCAAGAAATGAAGGCAACATCAGGCACGGCTCTAACTACCAGAGTGGGCTGCATATGAAAGTCATTCCAGATGAACAGTTTGTCACTGTAATCAGTATCATGAAAATCAATATCTAATCAATATCATCAAAATATTATAAATATGTTATGGTGCATAATTCTGAAAATATCTCTGTAAGAAAGATAACAGGCAGATCCTCTCTCTCCTGGCTTCTGAGTTAGGAAACCTGGAGCCAAGAGTGATGAAGAAGTATTTACCAGGAAAAAAGTGGCCATAAAAGGTTTCCCACTTTACAATCTTGCACCATACTTGTAGTGATGTTGGGTTTTGATCAGGTATGTTAGGTTTTGATACACGCTAAAAAAAATCTCATCATCTTTGCTACACAGACAAATCAAAGGGTGAAGCAGAAGTGTAAATATTTCAGAGGAACTCTGCTAGTGAGATAAAGAGACAGATTTTTCTGTGTATAAAAGTGGAAAGATTTAAATTTTTTCTTTCTCGTATTCCAGAATCAAAGTAAGGAAGTGCCCTTCATTTTTCTGTTTTTTTTTTTAAGTTTATTTATTTATTTATTTATTTATTGAGAGAGAGAGAGAGAGAGAGAGGGAGAGAGAGAGAGAGAGAGAGAGAGATACCAGGAACAGGCAAGGGACAGAAAGAGAGGATCCCAAGCAGGCTCTGCACAATCAGCACAAAGCCCCATGTGGGGCTCCAACTCATGAACCGTGTGATCACGGTCTGAGCTGAAGCCGAGCTGGACGCTTAACCAACTCAGACACCCAGGCACCCCCAAGGAAGTATCCTTTGTAAACACTAAGTCTCAGAGCCTTACCTGAGTTGTTTTTTTTCTCAATATTTTCCCAGAAGCATGAGATTTTGTCCAACCCACCACTTACTCCCTTCTTCCACAAAGTCCCAGGGAAGATCCCGAACCCCACAGGTTCCAAGTGTAAGCAAGGTGTCCTCCCTGGACACGGCAGTAGTTTTCTGCTTCCACAAACCTACACTGAAACTTGTGGAGCTGATAACAATTATTTTTACCCTGTTGCTCTGGGCTATTTAGCTCACTTCCTAGAATGATACCTGTTCTGATGTATAACCAAAGCCAGATTCTTCCTCTGAAGAAAATTTTCTCTGTGAACTATGAGCAAGAACAATGCATGGGCTCAGCAGCTGCCTGATTCTTTCAATATGTTCTTGGTGGCACAGTCATTTTCGTTAGTATTATTCTTTTAGGAATAGGGAATAATTTGTCAAGGAGATAAAAGTTTTTTTAATTTTTTAAATTTGTTTTAAGAACCCAGGTGGAGTTCCTACAAGCTGAAAACAAACAGCAAAGATCAATAAAGCGATGGGCCTTTAGAGAGCACCACCACCTGTGTCTACACAACCAGACACACTTTTAGCTGATTACTTGCTAAGCCTAAGCTGTAAAGGAGAAGATGATCAATATCTAAGTCAGAGTTGCTAAAAATTGAGAAAAGTATTGTGTTGTTTTTCAAAAGGTAACCATTCTTGCAGAACCCCAGGCTGTATTTAAGTTATTGTATTTTGTTTTTTAAATACATTCAACCATAAAACCAGGCATAAACTATATGCTAAAGCTCTTACACAATCATGAATGAATACAAATTATATACAAACATAACTGAAAACCAACGAAATGAAAATGTTCTGAACTACATAGCTACCTGACACATTGCGCTGGTTTACGACCTCACAGAGATTCTTTCCATCTGGCATGCGTGCTACTTCATGCTGTAGGAAAAATCACTTCTCTCACCATTTGTCTTTATTTAGCTGGCTGAAAACTTTTGTTCATACAGCATGTCATTTGTTCTGCACCTGCAGCACATCCATCATTTATTTTAGCCAGTTTTCTTCCTTGGTACCAAAATATGATAACAAATACAAATAACTGTGGGCACTGAAAGAAAAGAGCTTGATAGGTTTCAGCGTTCACTGGGTTATCCAAATGGCCTGAATGATGCCTATATTACTTTTAAAAATCATTATGAAAAGACACTAGTATCAACAATTCTCTTAAGTGTATACTCCAAGAATATACCCCCTCAGTTTGAAAAAGACTGCAGTAATCAAATGAAAGATAAATATGGTAAAATCCCTACTTTCAAAACGTTTACAGCCTAGTGAGGAAAAAAAGACATAACAATTGTAGTTAATAAAGACGGTGCCACTGGCCAGGTACAGCATATACCGGTAAAGGTTGAGATGAGGAAGAAATTATTTCCAGCACGTGGCCATATTGAGATAGACGACACGGTCATCCTGGCAGAAGTCAATGTGATTTAGCAAATGCATAGAAGGGAAAAGTACTTATAAAGAGAAAGAAATAATTCTGGGGGTGGGGTGGGCACTTGGAGAGACAGCAGTGGGAAGGGAAACTCCAACAGTGAAACGTCCTGAAATGGCAGGAAAAAGAGTGTCCAATTATTTTGGAAGGCTTCTGACTAGGAGTCCCCTAAGTCTTCGCTGCAATGGAATCGTTCTGGGTGTTACAAGATTTTGTAACAAAGTGTTATTTCCCAATATCTTCATTAACATACATACTTACACACGTTTCAGGCATTTTTTAGTGAAACCTGATGCTGATGGAAACTTCTCTTAAGTCAACGAGCGTATCTTAGTGCCATAATTCATTCCAACCCTTTTTACAGTGACTGATACATATTCTCAGTACCTGCTTCACCTAGAGCGCAAGCATATCAAATGTTCAACTTAAATGATCAAGATATTGGTGACAGTGTTGCTTAGAACTGAAGATCTACCTTTCAATCGCCGAAGTCGCAGGACCGCAGAGAAGTACCTCGCACCACCCCAGCTCAAGCGTAGCTCAACTCAGCAGAGCCCGGCGCCCACGCCTCCAGAGGGCGGAAGGGGCGTGGCTACCGTGATTGCGCGCACGCGGGCGCCAGCGTCCAGCCACACCCTCGGGGCGGAGCGAGGCCTTTTAGGCCGCGGGGAGGCCCGCCCCACCCTCCTGTCTGGCGATTGGTGAGGTGGCAGCTGCAGGGGCGGTGATTGGAGGGCTCACCGCCATCTCTTCCAATGGAAATAAGCCAGAGGCGGGCCCAGTGGCGGAAGGAGCATGGCGTGGAGACAGCTGAAAGTGAGTTCAGAAAGTGGGGTCTGCAGCAGCGAGGAAGAGTCGGGCGAGGAGTGGGGCTAGAGCAGAATGGAGGGCTAGCCTGGGGCGAAGTGTGGACAGAATGAGGCTCCAAGATCGTGGGCCCCGTTTGCACGTCTGTGCGTCTCTGGAGGCACACGTGCGTCTGCATTTACACGTGTGCTGGGCCAGTGTGCATAAGGGCACATTACTGTCTGGGTAGATGCAGGTCTGGTTTCAGCGCACATAGGCCAAACTTTTATTGAGCCTGGCACACGGGCGTTTAGTGAACACATGACCGCCTAAAGTTACACTAAGACATGGACCCAACCCTTCTAGATGAAATTTTAGGGCGGGGGCTTATGTAACTGTGTTCAGATACTTGTTGATTGACATTAGGGGGCGTTCCTACAATCCGCTGGAGCCTGGCCGCAAGGCAATAAATACTCGTTCTGTATCGACAGCTGGGAATGACTTTTAAAGACAAATTTGATCACGCCACTAACTTGTGTAGAGATCTGGCCAAGGCCTCTACCTATCTCCCCAGCTTCTTTTATTATTATTATTTTTTTAATTTTTAACGTTTATTTCTGCGAGACACAGCGCACGAGCGGGGGAGGGGCAGAGAGAGACACAGAATTTGAAGCAGGCTCCAAGCTCTGAGCTGTCAAGCCAGAGACCGACCGGGAACTCAAACTCACTAACCGTGAGATTATGACCTGAGCCAAAGTCGGTCGCTTAACTGACTGAGCCACCCAGGCGCCCTTCCCCCAGCTTCTTTTTAAGCCGTGCTTTGCCTCGTTCCTTGGTTCCAAACAACCTTTCTCCTTCCCCCATTTCTTGGGTGCGTCTCATTACATTCTGCTAGTGTGAGGGCCTTTACACTCATTCGTACCCGCCCACTGCGTCCTAGTTAACTCCTATTTATCCTTTGGACATCAACTTAAAGTCACTTCCTCAAAGAAGCCTTCCTCTACCTCTGAGATTGGGTTGGGTTCTATTATTACCATATGTTAATTCATAGCAATTGTCAGTTATATATTTGCGGGATCATTGATTAATGACTTCTCTTCCTAAGATTGTCCTCTCTTTGAGGGCAGGAAGTCTATTTAGCCCACCTCTGAGTGCTCAGTTACTGTTGGGCAGGTGACTGACTGACTGAATGAATGAATGACTCATCATCTGGCAGTGATAACTATGAACCACTTTTCAAGTAGGATTCTTTGGTTTTGAGAGAAAGAGAGTGGGGGAGGGGCAGAGAGAGGGAGAGAGAGAAGCCCAAGCAGGGGCTGGATCCCACAAACAGTAAGATCATGACTTGAACTGAAATCAAGGGTTGGATGCTCAACCAACTGAACCACCCAGGCGCCCAAAGTAGGATAGTGATTCTTGACTCAGTAAGACGTGATGCTCCTTTAAAAAAAAAAATTTTTTTTGCAACTGCTTTTATTATCCTGAAGTGGAATTTATGTATAATGTAATCTATCTATGTATAATTTTAAAAGGTTAACATAATGTCCTAACTGGAATATAATGAAGACATTAAAGGGATTTATAATAAAATAACACATATTTTAGCATGTAAATGTTGGGCATGACTCACTTAGTGAGATAGTCAGGTGTTTAAGCCTCAGGTGTTTAAGCCTCTATTTAGAAATTCCAGTGCCTCAGGTATGTTTTCGTTTCAAACACCCAAACAAAGCATTATACCATTCCTGAGATCTCTGAAACGGTGAACAATCCTTAGTAATGTTCTGTGCAACACAGTGCAGTCATCTCTCAATTTATGGCAGAATTGCATTCCTGGAAAAGTCAATGCATATGAAAACTGTGCATGAGAAAGTTGGTGTTTATATGGTGGAACACAGCCTCCAATAATATGAATAGATTTTTTTACATACTGAATGTCAGTGGTATCTTCAGAAGTCATACAGGATAGGGACATTCATCTGTCAGACAGCCTAAAACGATGTAGGATGTCTGCCTTTACGGATTCCTGCCCACTTAAATCTATTAGCATTCCTCCAAAATGCCTACCACATGGCCCCCAGGAGGCAGTGCTGCCTCTCTTGAAGCCTCTGGCCCAGAGTCCATCAAGGCCAAACGAGTGTGGGTCAGCAGAAGTGTGGATACAGCCTCTGAAAGTAGAGACCAATGTGTGAGCAAGACTAGAAATGAGGGAGACCAGTGTTTGCAGAAGGGTAGGGATATCACTTCAGGTCACGTGTCCTGTCCTGTGTGCCTGAGTGTAAAGGGCTCAGAGAAGTTACCGTAGTCTGGCCCCATTGGGCCCCCCCCCTTTTTTTTTTTACCCCCTCAGAAGCGGGCCCAGGATGCTGTGGTCATTCTGGGAGGCGGAGGACTTCTCTTCACTTCCTACCTGACGGCCATGGGGGATGAACATTTTTATGCTGAACACTTGATGCCAGCTCTGCAGAGGCTGCTGGACCCCGAGGCAGCCCACAGGCTGGCCATTCGTTTCACCTCCCTGGGGCTCCTTCCTCGTGCCACGTTTCAAGACTCTGACATGCTGGTAGGTGCTCTTGGAACACCATCTGATTAACAAGCTCCACAGGTAATTCTGACACAGATGTGCTGGGGCCTGCACTTTGAGAAACACCAGGAAACACCTGGCTTTGTTTCCTTCTCCCTAGGAAGTGAGAGTCCTGGGCCATAAATTCCGAAATCCAGTTGGAATTGCTGCAGGATTTGACAAGCATGGGGAAGCTGTGGATGGACTTTACAAGATGGGCTTTGGTTTTGTAGAGATTGGCAGTGTTACTCCAAAACCTCAGGAAGGAAACCCCAGACCCAGAGTCTTCCGCCTCCCGGAGGACCAAGCTGTCATTAACAGGTGGGTGAATGGCCCAGAGGTCACAGGGGATGCCTTCTTCCCAGGAGGGCGCTCGGCGATGGGAGATCTGCCTGTTTTTTCTGTCATACAGTGTAGACATTTTTCTGCTATTGGGAATGTTCGAGAACCATGTTGAGTATCTCCTTTGTGTAGGCATAAAAGCAAATTTTATTATTCTAGTTTAAC
The DNA here is from genome assembly GCA_028646485.1 of Cryptoprocta ferox. Classification (NCBI taxonomy): domain Eukaryota; kingdom Metazoa; phylum Chordata; class Mammalia; order Carnivora; family Eupleridae; genus Cryptoprocta; species Cryptoprocta ferox. The sequence goes on from CM053563.1 coordinate 42,934,050, forward strand.
ACATATACACCCAGGGGCTCAGAGAGCTACATGACTTATCTGTAATTATGAGATCGTAAGTGGGAGAGCTGGGGTACAGATTAGTACTTACTTGACTTCAGAGTTTGTGCTTTTTCTACATTGTGACTCCAGTGCCCTTGCCCAGCACTGTCCAGTAGAAATATGATGTGAGTTCTCTTTGTAATTTAAAATATTCAGGGAGCACCTGGGTGGCTCAGTTGGTTGAGCATCCGACTTCAGCTCAGGTCATGAGCTCACAGTTTGTGAGTTCGAGCCCCGCAGTGGGCTCTGTGCTGACAGCTTGGAGCCTGGAGCCTGCTTCGAATTCTGTGTCTCATTCTCTCTCTGCCCCTCCCCCACTTGTGCTCTGTCTCTCTGTCTCTCAAAAATAAATGTAAAAAAAAATTTTAATATTCAGGTAGCCACAATAAAATAGTAAAAAGAAATGGGTGAAATTCACTTCAATAATATATTCTATTTAATTACTGTTTATAATTATACTTAATTATAAATACTTAACATATTCTGAATGTCATTTTAACATACAATCAAAATAAAAATGATTAATTAGCTATTTACCATCTTTGGTAGCAAGTCTTCTAGATCCACTATGCATTTGACTTAGCGCACTCTCTGTGTGTACTAGCCACATTTCAAGTGCTCAGGCACACATGTGGCTAGAAGTTCTTGAATTGGATGGTGCAGCCCTGGCCTTTAGTAAACTGGAAAATTTAATAATCCATATGGATAGCTGCTTTTAGTAAGATATATCCTTCTGGATTGTGTAAGGCCCTTCTCTTTGCAATCCCTAGGCAATATTCACTACAGCAAACCCAGAAAATGAAGAAGTGTCCGCTTTTTGGTAACAGAAATTTGAGTCTCCTTGAGAGAATTTGATAGGCATCTTTGGGACCATTGATGGCCTTCTGGAAGATGAACCTGGGGGAATTTTAGGTGGCTGTACTTCCTGCTTCATTGTACTTATTTCAGGGAAAAATTTCCAGTATTAGAGATGAAGTTATTGAGCTTTCTGTTGCATTTCAGGCCGGGATTGGTATCTTCAGAATTTCCAGGCAAAATATACTTGTTGATGATTCGGCTGCCACAAGTAACTGCAGGTACCAGGACAGCGGTACTGGGAAGAATCCATAGATGACAAGTGGTTGAGGGAGGAGAGCCCATGTGTTCAGCCTCCTTGCTCTGGGTAGCATGGAGTGGGTGCGCAGTAAGCACCTGTCAAGTGAATGGAGTAATTTTTTCATGAAGTCAACAAAAACAGGTGGCGCTCTATCTGTTCAATGTTTTTGGCTGCAGGTAACAAATGGCTTAACAATAGGCATTTGCTATTATTTCTTCTCTGGGAGGGTGTTTGTGGAGCACAGCCAGGAGGTGGAAAGATGGAGTTATTAGCGAGGCCCTGCTGCAGGGGTGGGGCACATAAGTGAGGAGGAGTGTGGGCTGGATCCAGACAGGTCAGGGGCAGCCACATGGTGAGTTTGGGCTGTTTCCAGTGCTAGGTACGAGAGTGGCTTGTTTGCAAATTTAAATCTTTCCATCTTTGTTTGATGATGTTCTGGCAAGTTCTCTAGGAGTTCCAGGGGTGTTTAAACCTTGAAAGTCTAAGAACTGACTCTGATTTTTGTTTCTTTCCTGTTTTTAAAAGTCCAAAGTGTGGTGGAAATGTCCATGAAGCTGTCTCTCCAGAGTCTTTGTATTATGGCTGAGGACTCTAACTTTGTTCCCTCCCCACCTGCTTTTATGTTACAGATACGGATTTAACAGTCACGGACTCTCGGTGGTAGAACACAGGTTGCGGGCCAGACAGGAGAAGCAGGCCAGGCTCACAGAAGGTAAAGTGAGTTTGTGCTAGGGGGCCTTTCTCCATTTGTTGGCAGGAAACCTGTGGGAGAAAGGTCAGGAATTCTTAGTGAAATAAATGTGACTGAACAATAGGGAAAAAACACTATGGAATTCGGGAATTGTCCTGGTTATCACAGTCACCAAGATTGTAACTGAATTTCACAATTTAGCAGAGACTTGCTTAGTTTCTCCCTCATTATATTAACCTGTGTTGTGTCATAACTGGGGCCCTTTGAAAGTGAGCAAAGTAGCCCCTCTGTGGTCACATGGGTAGTTGAGATGTGAGCAGGACTTGAGCGCCATCTTCCTCGGTCTTACTATGGTGTCCTGTTGTGTGTAAATAATGTAAATAATGCACATTAATTATAGAAGCATTAGTAAATACAGAGAAGCATCAAGAAGAAAATTGAAATTACTCATATTCCTCCTTGCTCGGGGAGAACTAATCTTGGCTTTTGGGAAAATATCCTTCATGACTTGTTCAGAAACACCATACATGTTGGAAGACCGGCTTCAGAGATGCTGACTATTCTCTGGGGCTCTGCTTTGCTGACCCTACAGATCCATGTAGTGCCTTTAGCTCTGTTTTGTCCTCACCACGCCTTTCCAGGTGTCCTCTGAGATTGTGTGGGGCTGTGGCCATTTTCCTCTGGAACTCTTTCCAGGAATTTAAGTCTCATTAAATGTCCTGGTAGTGAGAAGAGAAAAACCTATGGCCATCGGATTCACTTCAGGAAGTGAGGTTGCAAGGGCTGAGGCAGTCAGCAATCTCTGATTTTAGGAAGAGGAAGTTACCTTGTTTGGAAATCCCAGGTTTGGTAGGAGCAGACCCTGCTATACTACAGACCTTTCCATTTGGGGAACTCTGAAGCTTATAATATGACCTACATAGCTTGTGATACTCTCCTGCCTTCTTGCCTCCCTTTCTTCTTTTCATTGTCCCCAGCTCAACCTTTATCCCCTGTGCTTCCTTGCCCTTCCCTCACCCCTACTCCAGCAGTAACACTGATTGAAGCAGAATCTTCCAGCAGATTTCTGCTCCTGTTTTCCAGCAAATAGAAGCCTTTGAAGACAGCTTATTGCTAGCCTAAGTTGATAGAAGCTGTGGTGCCCTTTGAGGATAGGCTAATCCAGAAATTTCTGTCTAACTTCATAGTCTGGGCCCTTTGGGCAGCTAACTGCTGATGGAAGATCCCTTAGCTGCATGAAAGCAAAGTTCCCTTTCAAGCCAGCTCACCTGCACGGAGAAGAGTCAGCTTACAAATGGCTTGGCTTGATGGAGGCTGGACTTGGGAAACTTGGAGGCCTTGTGTAGCTTTTGTCTAATTGGGTGCTACTCTCCCCCCACCCCCCAGGGAATCTTACTTACTTTCAAGCTGGTGATTAAAAGGGTGACTAGTTTAGGATATGGGAAGGTAGTTAGCAGCACTAGGTGTTGGTCTTGGATCCCACTGACCTTACACGTTTTGGGAGCTCACTTGGTGCTCCAGGTCTTTTCCCAACCATCGCATGGTAAAAGCAGCCCGCACTACTGAGGTACCAGTGACCTTTGCAGATGAGGTGGTATCTTAGAAGCCAAGTACAGACAACCACTTGCTTTCACGCATAGCATGTTTCTAAAATGGATTCTTCTAACAGTCCAAAATGCAAGTCGATAATCCCATGGATTTTTAAGTTGGGTGGCATAATACTTACTGTGCAAATTGAGACATTTTGGGGAGTAAAGGGTGCAGGCACTAATTATTATGCCCAGGGTACAGGAGCAACGAGAGCTGTTCTGGGAGCACTGGGGTGTGTGCTCACCCTAGTTATGAAGCGGAGTCCCTTCTCAGAACTCAGAGTCCAAGTTCTAAAAGAATTATACCTCTATATTTTAGGCATGATTAGTGGAAAACATTTTCCAGTGTTGTGTACATACTCTTTGCCTTTTCTTCCCAAATGCAAGGTCACTCAAGTCCAGCAGACAGCCCTTGAAAATAAACAGCTGCCTCTGACGTCCCTGTTGATTTGACTGTCCTCATTACATTTATGAGCGCTTACTTTTTATCGCTAGTATTTGGACTCCTAATTTCTCCATTTTCCACTAAATTTTAAAAAAGAAAAAGGACACAGTGCAGTAAAACATCCTAGAAGTTGTCCAAACATTGCTGCGCAAAGACGACGTCTTAATCAGCAGGCAGCAGCACCGCGCGGCTTCCACGGTGTTTGCCTGCTGCTCCCGGAAGTGGGCCGTTTAGTCAAGGCCATCTTCAAAATGTTGCACAGAAAATGGGGTTTGGGGTCAAAATCTTGACAATCCATCTTTACAGGGGGGCTTCCCCTGGGAATAAACCTGGGGAAGAATAAGACCTCGGTGGACGCTGCTGCGGACTACGCGGAGGGGGTTCGAGTCCTGGGCCCCTTGGCTGACTACCTGGTAGTGAACGTGTCCAGTCCCAACACCGCCGGGCTACGGAGCCTTCAGGGAAAGGCTGAGCTGCGCCACCTGCTGACCAAGGTATGAAATTACATCTCCAGGCTCCGTTCCACCAGCCTGTGGTACCCACTCCTTCCTGTTGATGCTTCAGGGAAAAGCTTCAATGTCACTGTCCAGGAGCTGTCCTTAGCCCCTGGGCCAGATAGGACCCCTTGCTATACCTGTAATCCCCTGTCATAACACTGATTATGCTTAACAGTAATTAATACTGTTACCTGTCCTGTGTTAAGCCATAAACCCTGTGAGAGCAGGGACTGTCTCTGTCCCTAGAATGAGCACACTGAATAAATAGATTGGATGGTTCTTTTTTTTAATTAAAAACAAATTTTTTTAAAGTAGGCTCCATGCCCAGTGTGGGGCTTGAACTCATGACCCTGATATCAAGAATTGGATGAACCTCGGGGCGTCTGGGTGGCTCAGTCGGTTAAGCGTCTGACTTCGGCTCAGGTCATGATCTCACGGTTCATGGGTTCGAGCCCCACGTTGGGCTCTGTGCTGACAGCTAGCTCAGAGCCTGAAGTCTGTCTTCGGATTCTTTGTCTCCCTCTCTCTCTGACCCTCCCCTGCGCGCTCTCTCTCTCTCTCTCTCTCTCAAAAATAAATAAACATTAAAAAAAAAAAGAATTGCATGAGCCAGTGAGGCACCCCTGGATAACTCTGTATCAAACAGTACTTGTGACAGTATTTCCTTGTTATCTCTTTTAGGAAAAAAAAGTCTAAATAAACCTTAATATATTAGCCAATTCCAGTGACAGCATTAGGGACTTAATCTTAGGGATCCCTTTGTTCAAGAGAATCATATCTGTGGCAATGGGTCTTTGGCATAACTGAGAGCTGTGTTTTCTGAAAAGGAGAAGTCGCTGGTGCTTCAGCATGAGAACATGCTGATCTGTGCTCTGGCCTCAGGGGTCCCCGTTTCTGGCCTTGTGTTGCTCTAGGTGCTGCAGGAGAGGGATGCCCTGCAGGGAGCGCACAAACCGGCCGTGCTGGTGAAGATCGCACCCGACCTCACAGCCCAGGACAAGGAGGATATTGCCAGTGTGGTGAGAGAGGTAGGAGTCGGGCTGGGCCCTGGGATGCCTCTCACTGCCTGGGGGAGGGGGTGGAGGGGCATTTGGCCAGCTAGGCTAGCCTGTGCCTTCGTGCCTTCCTTTCTGTGATAGTGAGAGCTGGTTTGAGATCTGTCATGATGTTCCTCATTTATGAAAATCTCAGTTGGTTGAGCATCCAACTCTTGATTTCGGCTCAGGTCATGATCTCACAGGTTGTGGGTCCTAGCCCCCACATTGGACTCTGAGCTGACAGTGTGGAGCCTGGTAGGGATTCTCTCTCTCCTCCTCTCTCTCTCCCTCCCCTGCTCATGCTCTCTCTCAAAATAAATAAATAAACTTAAAAAAAAATTAGAAAAGCAAATGTTTGGATGAGTCATTTACTTGTACTCCTTCCCTTGTCTCTTTCCTCACATTCATCCAGCAAGGGCTCTAAGGTTGGTGCTTGCAGACTTGGTCAGTCTTGGTCCGACTGTTCTGTCACTCTCTCCAGTCTAACCCCAGGCCCCTGTGTTATAGGAGAGTGGTGGAAACACAGACTGAACCTGGCAGTTCTGGGTTCAAGTCCTAGTTCCACCATGTACTACCTAGGGGCCTTGGACAAGACTAAAGTGAGTGGTTCTAAGGATCAAACCCTATCCTAGTGGAACATTATGGGTGGTTGATATGTGATGGCTGCTACTGTTATGTTGAGGCTCATCCAGACCCTTGTTCTAGAAGCATAGTGAGCTCTGGTATGGCTTTTGCTTCTGGGGGCTGTAGTGTGGGCACCTGGCCCAGCTGCTGCCTCACACCCTCAAGGAAGCTACTCCAGGTGCATTGTGCCACAACTGGAGGGCTCTTTCTCTGTCTCACACTGCAGTTGGGCATTGATGGACTGATTATCACGAACACCACAGTGAGCCGCCCTGCCAGCCTCCAGGGTGCCCTGCGCTCTGAAACAGGAGGGCTGAGTGGGAAGCCCCTCCGGGATTTATCAACTCAGACCATCCGGGAGATGTATGCACTCACCAAAGGCAAGAATTTGGTGCCTGTGTCTTCAGATCTGTATGTGGCTCGGGCTCTGGGGTTTGACCCAAATCAGTGTTCCCTGAACTGCATTCAGCTGGGGCTGGAGCGGGGAAGCCAAACTAAGGGTCTCACGTTGCCTGCCCTTCCTCACGATGTTCTGTGTGCTTCTTGCAGGCAGAGTCCCCATCATTGGCGTTGGTGGTGTCAGCAGTGGGCAGGATGCCCTGGAGAAGATCCGGGCCGGAGCCTCCCTTGTGCAGCTGTATACAGCCCTCACCTACCGGGGGCCGCCCGTGGTGGGCAGGGTCAAGCGGGAGCTGGAGGCCCTTTTGAAGTGAGTGCGGCCACGTGTGGCTTGACACAGGCGAAGTTAATGTGGCATCAATTCAGGATGACTCAAAGGGAGGAGGAGATGCTATTTACCTGTTTATTCCTCATTCAGAAAGGTTCAGGAACTCAGGGGAAAATTACTCTGTCCTAAGACAGGGCCAAGGAGGTCAAGATTAACTTCCAAGGCAATGGTGTTTATTGGCCTGAGGGGTTCTGGCAGCATCCCTGCTCAGTAACATTGGCTTGATGTCAGGGAGCTGTGAATACTTGAAATTGATTCCCTTCCTGGTGTGAAGACCTAGGTGGAAATACCTCTAGGTCCCTGGGTGCAGACAGTATAGAAGGCAGGAGGCACGGCTGTGAGGGAGACAGAGGCAGGTACAGGTATGGAGCTGACAGCCTCAGTGAACGTGGGCTTCCAGCGAGAGCAGGGCCTGTCCTTCCCCATTTGCTGAAATTGCTTTTCCTCTTTTTTCAGGGAGCAGGGTTTTACCAGAATCACAGATGCCATTGGAGCAGATCATCGGAGGTCACGATGTTTTCAGTAGGAAGCCTGATCTGCAATCTCCCCGCTAAATCAGATGGGCCTTTGTGGCTGGATCGAGAGAGGAGAGCCACATCCCCCAAACCACAAGAGCCCTTCCTCCAGCCCAACTGTAAAAGCCAATCAGAAGCGTCACCAGAATCAACACAAGGCTTTCTTTAATCACTTGTCGGACCATGAACTGTATTCATGAGTCTTTCTAGACTCAAATCCCTTTAATATTGCAAGGACATTAAATATTTGAGGGAACAAATCATGGAAGAAATAAAGCCATTTAAATCCTGGATTTAGGGGCACCTGGGTGGCTCAGTCGGTTAAACGTCTGACTTCGGCTCAGGTCATGATCTCAGTCTGTGAGTTTGAGCCTCACATTGGGTTCTGTCCTGACAACTTAGAGCCTGGAGCCTGTCTTCAGATTCTTTGTCTCCCTCTCTCTCTGCCCCTCTCCTGCTTCTGCTCTGTCTCTCTCTCTCAAAAATAAATAATAGACATTAAAAAAAAAAGTTTAAAACCTGGATTTAAATCCCAGCTCTCGGTGGAGGGCCACAGGCTTCACGCAGATGCTGCAAGTCCTTCTGGGCCTCTGCTGCCTGGGGTCTGCAGTGGGCCCAAGAAGCTTTACTCTCTTTCATTCTGCCTTTACTTTTATTTGGCTTAACTTTTTGACTGTACTTTGAAAATATTTCAAACATAGACAAAGTTGCAAGAATAGGGCTTGGGGGTGGCCATCCTCTGTCTTCACATCGTCTTCCCTCTGTGAATCTGGGTCCTCATCTTTTCTTATAAGGATGCCAGTCATGTTGTAGTAGGCCCCGCTCCCGATGACCTCAATTTAATTTGATGACCTTGGTAAAGACCCTGTCTCCAAATAAGGGCATGTTCTGAAGTTCTACGGATTAGGATTTTAACACGTCAGTTTTGGGGAGACACAATTCAACCTATCACAGGAAAACGGGCTTGCTGTACCCTTTATTATCTGTGACTTGGGGTGCCATTGAGCAGACAGCTTCTCAAGGTGCTTGAAGACATTAGACAAGATGTGAAAGAGGTGTAGTCGTTAACTAAAGAGAGAGCCTCACCCGTCTTTTTGATACTAGAAAGCAGATGGGGAAGAGAGGCTGGAAACCTTGTCTGGGAAGCACTGTTGATGTGCAGCCCGGCCTCACAGCCACCAGAGAATTACCTTTATTCCCATCAGCTCAGTACAGATTTTTATTCTAAATTTGATTTCTTGGTAGCTCTGCAAGAGGCATGGAACTGTAACGGGTAACATGTTTTGTTGCCTCATCATTTAATCTTGGCCTCCAACCAGACCTTCCCCCTTATTCACTCACTCTCTGCCACGAAACCAGCAGTCAGTCTCCTGCTGTCCTTTTCAAAGATCGTTCTCCTGTTCTATTTTGTTGTTGTTGTTTTACTTTTTAAATGTATTTTTTAAATGTTTATTTGAGAGAGAGAGAGAATCCCAAACAGCCTCTGTACTGATCATGACCCAAGCTGAAATTGAGAGCCTTGACGCTTAACTGACTGAGCCACCCAGATGCCCCTGTTTTTTTCTTTTTTAAAAAATAACCCCCCTATAAAACTTGTATACCTCTTTTCCCTCTTAAATAAACTCCATTTCCCACAGGTAATCACAGATAACTTTTGTATCTATCTTCCTACATTTTTCCATGTATTTTTCTTTTTATTATGTACAAATACATGTAATCCATAGCTATCTTTTTATGTATCTGTATGCTTATGTAAAGAAAAAATTTAGGAAAATAATACAAAGAACGATTTTTTAATACCAAGTCATATGAAAGTAAATTTACTGGTCTGATTCACCATCCTGAATATTTTCATGTGGATTTCTTGCAAACAAGTATATTCGGCTACACAACCACAATACAACTGTCAAAAATCAGGAGATCAGCACTGATCTATCAGTTCATCCTCAGACTGTGTGGCAGGCAGAATTTCTAAAATGCCTTCCCCCTTCCCCCTTCCCCCTTCCCAATGCCCCGTCCTAATCTCTGGAACCCAGCAATGTGATGAGCTACCCCTCCCGTAACAGTTATGTTACATGGCTTACCATAGAAGCCTCCTTGAAGGTAGGTTATTCAGGTGGGTCCAGTCTGATCACATGAGTCCCTTTAAAAGCAAGCGTTTTCTCTGCATAAGAAGCATAAGAAGGGATCAAAGTGTTGTTGCCGTTTTGAACACTGGGTTCGGGGGCATGAGAAGAAAGGTGTTGGCCCCTGGCTGAGAGCCAGCAAGGAAATAGATCTCAGACCTATGGCCACAAAGAGCTGGATTTTGCCAACAACTTGAACGAGCTTGGAGGCAGATTTCTTTCTAAAGTGTCTGGGTAAGAATCCAATCTGTCCAACACCTTGATCCTGGCCTGGTGACATCCCGAGCCTAGAACCCAGCTGAGCCTCAACTACTGATGCAGAATGAAGCTAACAGTTACTGTGGTTCAAATCACCTGAGTGTGTGGACTGTGTGACACACAAGAGAGAATGAACACAGGCAAGCTTTGTGGCTCACCAGTTGTCCTGGTCATGTCCTCCATTGTAGAAGTATTCAGTTCAGAATCACATGTTGCATTTGGTTGTCATGTCTCTTTAATATCCTGTCTTGAAAAGTTCCTGCTAGTCCTTGACTTCATGTCCTTGACACTTTTGAAGACGACAAGCCGACTACTATGTAGAATTTCCCTCATTTGGGTTTTTTTGGTGTTTTGTTGTGATTGGAGTCAGGCTATGCAACTGTGGCAGGAACATACAACAGCAGTGCTGTGTCACTGTCCTGCTAGGTGACATACCAGGTCAGTTTGTCCCAGTGCTGGTCATGTTCACATGGTCTGTCCCACTTGTCCACTGTAAAGTTATTCATTTTTCTTTGTACTTACTAAGTACTTTATAGGGAAGTTCTTTGAAACTATGTACTTGGCCATCATGTCGCCCGAAGAGGAGCTGGACGGGTACGAGCCGGAGCCCTTGGGGAAGCGGCCGGCCGTCCTGCCCTTGCTGGAGCTGGTCGGGGAGGCCAGCGGTGGCCCCGGCACGGACGGCTCCCTGCCCTCGACGCCACCCCCGGCGGAGGAGGAGGACGACGAGTTGTTCCGGCAGTCGCTGGAGATTATCTCTCGGTACCTTCGGGAGCAGGCGACCGGCGCCAAGGACGCGAAGCCGCTGGGCGGGCCCGGGGCGGCCAGCTGGAAGGCGTTAGAGACCCTCCGGCGGGTCGGCGACGGCGTGCAGCGCAACCACGAGACGGCCTTCCAAGGCATGCTTCGGAGACTGGACATCAAAAACGAAGACGATGTCAAATCTTTGTCTCGAGTGATGGTCCACGTTTTCAGTGACGGAGTAACAAACTGGGGCAGGATTGTGACTCTTATTTCTTTTGGTGCCTTTGTGGCCAAACACTTGAAGAGTATAAACCAAGAAAGCTGCATCGAACCATTAGCAGAAAGCATCACAGATGTTCTTGTAAGGACAAAACGAGACTGGCTAGTCAAACAAAGAGGCTGGGATGGGTTTGTGGAGTTCTTCCATGTAGAGGACCTAGAAGGTGGCATCAGAAATGTGCTGCTGGCTTTTGCAGGTGTTGCTGGAGTAGGAGCTGGTTTGGCATATCTAATAAGATAGCCTTTTAAGTGCAATAATTGACTCTTAACCAACCCCAGGCACCAAAATCACATAACGACTGCTGTGAATCAAATGTATTTA
>CM053563.1:42945541-42966162 GCA_028646485.1 Cryptoprocta ferox
ATGGGACTTACTAGCAGTATGTGTTTAAAAAGATCACATCAGGTGTGTGAGAGACATTTGATCCCTTGTGTGCTTAATAAATTGTAAAATGATGGCGTGGAAAAGCAGGCTTATAGTCTAACCATGGTGCTATTATTAGGCTTGGTTGTTAAACACAGGTCTAAGCCTATCAATAAAACAAATACTTATGTTTCATTTCAAAAAAAAAAAAAGAAACTATGTACTTATCCTGTTCCTCATCAAACCTTCATTTTACTTATTTATATTACTGTGGCCTCATAGTTTTCAATTTTATTGAATGGCTCAAAATCTATTATCATATTTTGATGCCCAGTTGTCTTATATTTGGCCAATGGATGCCTCTTCAGGTGGCTTCTGTGTCCTGTTTACATGTCTTCATTATTCTTTGAGCATCTCCTTGCTGTCTGGCACAAGATGCTCCAGGCGTATCAGATAATGTCCCTGTCCCAGCCCAGGAATCAGCTATTTCTACAAGGAAACTGGTTCCTTCTATTGTAGAGTGATGTTTAGAAACCAACATCTGGATGCAGGGAGTGCTCATTGTCAGTGGGGGGTTGCTTTTCCCAGGCTGCTGCAGTGAACAGAGCTAGGGAATATGTATGTGTATAAGCACACGTACACACACACACACACACACACACACCTGTATATCTATATCTCTATTTGTTGAAAATCATGAGTTCAGACTGATACCTTCAAATCCAACCCCAAACCACAATGTTCATTCTAGTTTCTTCCCTTCCTATATTTGTAACTCCCTTCTCTGACAATGGAAACTCTGGTGGCTCCCTTAAAATGTATTGTTTTCTTATTTGATCCATTCTCTCCTATGGAACTTACTTCCAGTTTCTACCCCCTGCAGTGTGTGGGCAAGTTTTCCCTTGCTTGGGGCCTGACACCCTCCACCATCCCCCACCACATAGGCACCCTCCTGACTTTGTGCAGCTCTGACACCTGTTCCAGGCTGCTCCCTGCCACAGACATTGTCCTCACACCACTTCCGCTCAGACCCCTGTGTTGGCCTGTCCCTCCGTGTGGTCACTTTCCTTATTGGCTGGGGCTCTGATGCTGCGCTGTAAGTGCCCCGCTCCACTTAGTGGACACCCTCCTCATTCTGTGTGGGCTTTGGTTCTCTGAGCCACCTGCTCATCTTTTGCCCCATGGCAGGCACCTACCTCTCGGTGCCACCTGATGCTTTATGACTGACTGCGCAGGAAAGGGATGAGGAAGGTCCTCTGTTGGAGACTGGCATTCTGTCAGCACAGCTGTAGCACACTGCTGCTTCTACCTTGAGAACCAGAGTAGGTAGTTGGCTTGCCTTCAGGGGCCATGTGATACAAGAGTACCCACTCTTCGGAATTCTCAAAACCATTCTCAGAGCCGGAGAGCTCCCGGTGTGGGAGACACAGACCGACGGTGCCCAGGTAGTGCTCTGGGGCTCAGGATCATTGAGTGGAATGACGCAGAGTTGCTAATATGATTTACATTGTTCACTCTTACATTTTGTGTTCTGTGCATAGATAATTAGCACGGTCATTTCACGTTAGTTAAATATAAGCAGTTAATAAAGTGAAATCTTACTCTGCAATTTGCTTTTTTCACGTATCATCATGGAGTTTCTCAATGTTCTTGCCCTAGATCTGTGTGTTTTCTAACAGAACTGAGGTTTTGCACAGCACAAACATACCAACGTTCACCTGTGGCTCAGCGTGTAGGCTGTCTTCACTGTTCCACATCCCAGGCAGTGCTGGAGGGGCCTCTTGGTTCATGTATCTTTGTCCCCTTTCAGCAGAATTCCTGTAAAATAGACTCCCAGAAGTGTTATCGCTTGGGCAAAGGTTATATACTCTTAAATTGTTAGTTAGTTACTGCTAAATTGCTATTGGAGAGAAAATGCCAATTTATACTTTCTCTCCAACTTTGTAAGAGCGGGTCCCCTTTCTTCTTATGTCCCACACTGGAATTTCTTTTTAACTTTTTTAATTTTTTTTTTTTTTTCGAGAGACAGAGAGAAACAGAGCGTGAGCAGGGGAGGGGCAGAGAGAGAGGGAGACACAGAATCCAAAGCAGCTTCCGGGCTCTGAGCTGTCAGCACAGAGCCTGACACAGGGCTTGAACTCACGAACCATGAGATCATGACCTGAACTAAAGTCAGATGCTTAACTGACTGAGCCACCCAGGTACCCCTGGAATTTCAAGTATGGGTCTGGAATAAGCTGTTCTTCCTTCTCTACTTTCTCCCTGGGAATAGTTTACGTTACGTCTCGTCCTTGTGAAAAAAGAAAAAAGGAACCGTGGGTTTAGCAAGCCACTTTGGGCCGCAACCAGAGTGATTGCCACATCCATTTCTGTGTGTGTGTGTGTGTGTGTGTGTGTGTGAAAGAGAGAGAGAGAGAGAGAGAGAGAGACACTTCTGCTAAGTCAGACCCCAGAGAAAGAAAACAGAAGGGGACTCGTTTCCCCTGGCTTCTCCCATTCTTATTGTTCAGACCACCCTCTGGTCAGTGGGGCAGACAAGCAGGCACATCTCTGTGTCAGGAGCCCGAGTTCTTTCTGGCAGCAGTTTCCTTCAAAGGGGTAGATACATCAAGTCACACACATCCAGTGTTTTTAAAAAAAAGTCCGTTTCTCTGCTGACCTTCTGATAGGCTGCCCTGGGTCAGGTTCTGTAGTTGATACTCTTTGTCCAGTTTTCCATGAGGACAGGAGCAGGAGAACATCCCGTAAGAATGGTGTTCTCAAGGTCAAGCAGAAGACTGAAACACAGAGCTGAGATGATTTACTCACTTTCATCTCAGGGCCAAGGATGTGACTGGGATAGCTCTGGGGGTTATTGGTGGCATTCAGTCAGTGCCTCTTGGCAGGAACATCGAGTGTGCAGGACACTCGGGGCCCATCATGTCTGCCATCAGTGGTTGGTGGGAGGGCGTGGGCCTCATCTTGAAAGAGACTGCACTCCTCTGCTCCAGGGGCTTGCCACCCAAGAGGGCCAGCCAGCATCTCATTTGATCAGAGAATGCAGAAATCTGCATGTTTTATATGGCAGCTCCTGTGTTTAAAATCTGAGCTGATGTTGTACCAGTCCATCAAAACTGATCTGTGGACTGGATGTGAATCAAGGTCTCCAACTGAGGTGTCTGGCCCATTCCATCCTGCGGCAGCAATTAGAAACTCCCATGAGCCAGGAGTACCAGCAGGGGGAAGGTTGCGGGAGGAGGAATAATACCAGGAGAATGACCACCGCAGCCAGGGTGGGGGCTGTGAGGGCACCTGGGGGTGCTGTCCACCCTGGGACTCCCTGTGGTTGGGGGGAGGTGCACAGACGTTGGAGTTCGACCTTGGGAGATCCACTAATCCTGCTGATGCTCCATGTTTTTCACCTGGAAAAATAATGGTTTGGAGGATTAAATGATATCCTAATAGCAACTTTTACAAAGGTGTGTACTCTGTGTCGGGCACATCAGGTACTTTTTAGCTGTGGGCAGTCATGTTAATTTTGTGTGCCTGTTTCCCAAGTGTAAAAGGAAGAGAAGGACATTGTCCATCTCAAAGGTTGTACAGGATTAAATATAAAGTGCAGTAGTGCCACCTGCCTAAAAACATTATTTTCGATATTTCTAATCACCATAAAAGTCTGGCAAATCGGTTTTATTACGCCTGCACTTACTAATAAACCTAGGGATTGAGAGACTAAATAACTTCCCCAAATCAAGCAGCCAGAACCAGCAGAATTTGGCCCCAGGGCCATAGTAGCTCCTTCTGAGGCAGGTAAAGAGCCTTGCAGGACCTCTGAAAAGTATTACTTGTTCTTTTTCTCTATTTCTTTCCCCTCAAAAGTTCATCTTCTTTTAACAGGCTTCCTATTGTGAATCGTTAATTTTTTTAAAAGCCTTCAGAGATACTGGGCACTGGATTGGTCTGAAATAAGGGGGTGGAATGGGGTATGGTGATCAAAGCTCGGAGCCTGGGCAAGGTGGGAGCCTTCTGTAGAAGCTTCCGTGCCAGCCAGGGCTGGGCCTGAGGCTCCAAAATGTAGCAACTTGAAACAACAATCATTTATTACCCCACACAGTATCTCAGGAGCAGCTCTGGAGGGCGGTTCTGGCTCAGGGTCTCTCATGAGATTGTAACCAAGACATTGGCTGGGGCTACAGTCAGCTGAGGCTTAACTGGGGTTGGAGCCACTTCCAGATGGTTGGTTCACTCATGTGGCTTGTGAGTAGGTGCTGGCTGTTGGCAGGATATGTCAGCAATCTCTCCATAGGACTGCCTGAGTATCCTCAAACCATGGTATCTGGCTTCTCCTAGAGGGAGTGCTGTAAGAGGGAGCAAGGTAGAAGCTACAATGCTTTTTATAACCTTGGAGTCTTGGAATCCTATACCGTTACTTATGCCCTTCATTTTGTTCATTAGAATAGGGCTGCCAGTATTAGCAAAACTAACAAACAAAACAACAGGATACACAGTTTAATTTGAATTCCAGACAAACAATGAACTTTTACACAGTTTAATTTGAATTCCAGACAAACTTTTAGTATAAGTATATCCCATGCAATATTTGGGACATACTTACACTAAAAATTGTTGTTCATCTTAAATTCAAATTTAATTGGGTATCATGTATTTTATCTGGCGAACCTTTGTTAGAAGCAAATCATTTGGTTCAGCCTACACTCAAGGGGAGAGGCATTTGTTTCCAATTTTGGAGGGAGGAATGCCAAAGAATTTGTTGAGATATTTCCAAACCACTACAAGCAGAATTTTAAAAACTTTCATTTGATCCTGGTGTCTGTGGGTACCTGCATGGGAGCCTAAGAGGGATGAAGAAGTTCTGGATAAGAAAGATCACCTTCCTAATAATTTTGTACATTTGTAAGTTTACAGAAAATTGCACACAAAATCTTCTTTGCCCCTCAACAGCCCTGTGATGTAGATGAAGCAGTGATCATGATCCTCACTTTACAGGTGAGAAAACTAAAACGCCTGCTCCAAGATGTCATGGGCAGAAAAGGTGGAGGGATGGAGGGAGGACAGATCTTTCTAGCATCAACCCTAGCATTTGTTCTACTCGACCCAGTGGTGTCCTGATACACTACTGACACCTTCACAATAGAAGGTACCTTTATGTAGTGGACTCATGTTCTACCTCCTGCCATGTTATTATCTCAAGTGGGTGATGGCATTTGTGGATCCTCGCTGCCATGCTGTATCCTGGGTAACGGGGGAGGACCCTTGGAGAAGCTGAGGGCCAAGATGCAATCCTCTCGCCATACCCACCAGCTCTGGGATCCACCCTGGCTGACTGTGGGGAATGCAGCACACCACAGACCCTCTGAACTGCATGACTCAAGAGGGCTCTTGGGAACATCATTCCCTTTCTCCAGGAGGCAGCCAACTTCACATGGAAGACTGTGGGATAGCCAGTCCAAATGGAGAATTACTCTAGTCTAATTTCTATTATAAGAAATTTAGACGCAGAGAAAAGCTGAAAGAATAGAATAATAAATATCCATACCCCTCCCCTTAGGCTCAGTAATTCTTGCTATCTTTTTCATGTTTTCTCTATTCACATTCTTACCTATTGATATATTGTATTTTGATGCACCATTTTGAAGGAAGTGGTAGATGTCAGGACATTTCATTCCTAAGTACTTCATAGCCTGCATCTTCTAAAAATAAGGACATGCTCCTGTGAAGCCATAATTCTAAGATCACATCTAAGGAAATTAGCCAGGATTCTCAAATATCTTCTGACATTCAGTCCATATTCCAGTTTTTCGTATTGTCTTCAAAATATCTTCCATAGTCAATCAAGGCTCACCTCTGTGTTTCTTTAGTCTTTTTAAATCTAGAAGTGTCACCTCTGAAGAGATCAGGTTAGTTGTTTCGCAAACAGTTCTACAGTCTACATTTATTCCCAAAATAAAGGTTTTATTTCCTTTAGCCTTTGAGCTCCATTTCATCTGGGTGTGAATATATGACCAAATCCTACTGAAAGAGATAGAAGTGAAAGTATTGTGTGCAACTTCTGGGAAGTCTTCTACTGCCTGGAACATGGGTATGATGGCTGGAGCTCTGGCAGCCACCTTCTACATGAGAATCAGGGTCACCTCAGAGGCAAAAGCTGGAAAGGACTTCATAGAACTTCCAACACCAGCTCTGTCTGCTTATTTCCCACCTCTTTTGAGAAAATAAAACCTTATATGCTTAAGTCTCTGTTAATTGGGATTTTCTTTCATATGTATCCAAATTTAATCCCAGCTAATAAGCCAGATTACAGCCTACTGTAATATTGTATTTGCCTGAAAGATATGTCATCCACTTTCTACTTGGCTAAGACACATTTCAGGATTTCTCTTTCCTCCAGGTGCAGATCTCTGGTACCAGTGCACTGTGCGAATGTGCTCAAACTATTTATTATGTTACCTAACCTCTAGCGTTGAATAAATCTTGGCAGTCAGCAAAATTTTCTGTGAGAACTTTGTGGTTATAAACGTGAAAAATGAAGTTAGCATGGCTTGTCATGTGTAAGAGAACACCAGGGGAGTGTGTGTGCAGAGTGAGAATGATCTGGAATTGGCGCAAAGCAAGTTTGTGAAATATAAACCGAGAAGCAACAACAGGGGCAAGGCTCCAAAGGGCAGGGCCTTTAGGAGAGAAAAAGCACTGGGTGGTGTATGTAAGTAATGAATCACAGGAATCTACCCACAAAACCAAGAGCCCACTGTATACACTGTATGTTAGCTAATTTGACAATGAATTCTATATATAAAACAAAAAACAAACAAAAACGAACAAAAAAAAGCAGATAATGACAGAGAGAAAATAAAAGAATAAATAATGGTACAAAAGAGTTAATGTTACAGGACCAAGGAGTATAAGAAAGAAAAAAATGCCTATTTCTGGGACATAATGTACAGTATCTCATTCCTACAATAAAATACACATATTTAAGACAATTTAAAAAAACCCCAAAAAACTCCAAAACATGCAAACTCTGCATTCTTGCCATCCCAGGAGAGTTTCTTGGGTGTTGAGAACTCCGTCTGGGAAGTGTCCCACAGGAAACAAAAGAAGTTACAGCCTGTGAAGGCAATCTGGTTGCACCACTTGATTCCCATTAACCACTAGAGTTGACTTATGGGTCCAAGAACGGAGCTGCGCCTGGAGGGTCAGAACGGTTCCTGGGTCAGCGAGACCTCCCCACCCCAGGCCTGTGGAAGACATGGAACCTTGGTGCTGTCATTTCAGTCCTTGATTATTTGAGAAGCTGGCCAGCCTTTTGAGCTTCGACTACTCTCTTGGATGTTGAATTTATAGTCCTAGAATGAATGCAGTGACATCTTCCCACCTCAACAGGGCAAAAAGTATGGATCCCAAGTCTGGGAATCCAAAAGAAATTCTGGTTAGGGCAGGATTTCAAATATATTTGAGACTCTGATACAACAACTGAAACACACACACGTATGTATATATGTGTGTATGTGTGCATGTGTGTTTGCATGTGAGACAGAGAGAATAAGGCTGACCCATATTCATTTGTTCTTTCATTCATTCAGTCTTCCAACAACCGTTTATTGAGATTCTGCTTCCTGACAGTGGCGGTGCTGCATTTTGGGGATGAAGATAACTGAATTTTCTACCATCTCTCCATGTTTCAGAAGAGACAAATACAAACACAACTGACCGGAATCCAGTGGGGGACACTCCACAACAGTGGAAGGCGCCCAGTGCTTCCCTAGTCTTACACAGCTGCAGCGATTTCTGTGTGTGGTTAGGACTAATTTCATACTATTTCCTGGGGTTATCATTATGCAAATCCCTAATTTCTTGGAGCCTGAAGTAGAATTTTAACACCATTCCTTCTAGAAAGATCTGTCATGGGACCAGAATGGATAGCTCAACTCTTCCCGGAACCTGGCTGGCACTCAGGACACTGTTCCCAAATGCCTTGCCAGGCAGTTTCCTAGATCTATTTCCTAATGCATTTGCAGTCATGGCCCACGTGACCTTTGCCTGCTTCCCGGCTGTGATGCCCCCAGGGCCTGGAGTGGGGGCGGGGTATGAGCATGAGCGAGGGAGTGTGGGAAAGCTGGGACTGGGGATTGGCTCATCTCAAAAGTACCCTCCACTTTGCAGCATCAGGCTTCTCCTGCTCTGAGTGACAATGCTTTTCGGTCTTCCCTGAAAAACAGATGTGGAGCCTCAGAACCCCCTTTTGAGTTCAGTCTCCTTCTCATTGTTTCTAAGGGCCAAGAGTTCCTCTCCATTTGAGCTCCACTCTTTTCCTCAAACTCCCGATCTAATTGGGTTTCCAAGACGGGGTCAGACCAGCATCACTGGAGGCTCCCGAGTGCCAGTCCTTAGCTCTTGGTTCAGTGCGAAGTTCCACATCGAAATCCTGTCCCTAGTTCTAGTCCGAAGTCCCCACCTACTGGGGTTTGCTGGTGTAGTTCTTTCCCCAGTTCCAGTCTGCTATTTCCATTAATGGAGTTTGCTGACTTAGTCCACACTGGGAACTGCTGGAGGTGCACACAAAGGGATTAGTATGATTACAATAATGTTAAAAAAAAGAAACAAGGCCCAAATGGAGTCATTCCCCCTCTCCCTTCCCTGCAACAACAAACCAAGACTTAATTACAGTTTCAACCCATTCCAGGAATGTGGCTTTTTAGCAATCAATCTGAAATCTCCTGATCAGCACTGGTGAGGTCATCTGTATGATGAAAACCCTGCCCGTTCCCTTTATCCAAAGAAGAAGATGTTCTGGCCAGAAACAATCAAATCCTCCCTCCCTCCCTTCATTTGTCTTTCTTTCTTTCTTTTTTGCTAATAACTTCCTTGCCCACCCTTCTTGCTATAAAACCCTTCCATTTTGTACAACTCCCCAGAGTGTGCTCTCTACTTGCTAGATGGGACGCTGCCTGATTCATGAATCACCTAATAAAGCTAATTCAACCCTCAAATTTACTTGGTTGAATTTTGTTCTTTAACAGTATCTTCATACCTTTGACCTCTGACCAATTTCAGACTGGCAGGTTGTATTTGAAGTTTCGGCAGACTCTGTGGGTTTACCAGGTCTGGTTGGCTGTCTTACTGATAGAAGCTGGTTTGAGGATAATCTTTGATTTAAAAGCTTGGAACTTAGAAAGAAGTTCCTCATTTATAAAGTGTCAGGGTTGATGCTCTTTTTGTGGGGGGGGGGGATGTTCAGCTACTTTTGAGAGGCTTTTTTAAAAGCTTGAAAAAACAGTATGTATGTCTGCTAGTGACCCAGTTTTCAAGAAGAGAATTGGCGGAACTAAGGAGGTCCAGCTGGGAACCAATGGCCATGTTCCTGGCACAGCAGGATCACAAAGGCCCTGCTCCTTGGTGATGGAGGGAAAGTGAGATAACCTAGAAAGAGGCAGAAGAGTATGACCTTCTTTGTTTACTTTTCTTATTGAGACAAACTGAAATTTTGAACAACATGTGCTGTTCTGAATTCAACACTCAATCATTCATCCTGTTCTAAGGTCATGTACAGTCCTGGGAAAACTCAGTGGCTCTCATTCCATGGCTGCTTATGCACTTGTCTCCACAGTATTCCACCACTTCTGGAATGCTGATTATTTTTCCATTTTTGGCATCTCTGAAATTGAGATGCATCTTAAATTGATGGCATCTTAAGCATTTTAACAGAGTTTAATTGGCAGAGTTTTTTCTTTCTTATAATTCATAGCATATTAAATTTGATGAAATATGCCAGTGGTTCCTGATGCAGGGCCGTCGAGTGCAATGGTCAAGAATTCTTGGGATGTTTTATGGTGCAAAAAGCTATTTTTATTATGGTATGGGGACAGAAACTGGGGCAGAAAGAGCTGCACTTGTGTTTGTGAAGAGTGACCGATTATATATTTTTAAGTTTGTGGAGGGAGGATGGGCAGAGATAACTTTAAGTTTCCAAGGAATTTCTGTATGGTGAAAGTAGGGTCTACAGGACTTTGGAGGTCTGGATATTGTCAAGATAAGGTTGCTTTTAGTCTCTAAGGAAACATCAATATGAAGGCAACCATGAGTTCCTTGAACAATGTCATCCCCTGCATGTCCCAGGTATTTATCAGTTGGCTGCAAGTTGTAAGGAGATTTAATTTTAGCTACATTTCTCTTGTCTTTGTTCTCCTCATTAGTTTCCCCACTTGGACTACCTTAAAAAAAAGTACTGATGACTGGTGCACCATGGCATGCATTTTTATGTAATAGGGATGGAGTCTGATCTGGGCATCAGGATTTTTAGGAGCTCCCAAGAGATTTTTAAGTACATCAAAGTTTGAGAACTGCTAAAATAAGGTATTTCTGCCTTATTCAAGCTTTTTCCCAACTCCTAAGTTTCATGGCCAGCATCCTTATTTATTATATACAGTACACTCCTATGTCTCAATTAATCATGTCCTTCCAACTCCATCCACTGACCATCCTTTATTTTCTCATTAGAATGTCAATTCTAGGAGGGCAGGAATTTCATCTGATTTGTTCTCTGTTATATCTTCAGCACCTAGAACACCTAGACACATTGTAGGCACTTGATAAAGATTTGATGAATGAATGGATATTTCTTCTTTTATATTCAGTGCCCTGATAAACTCATTTCTCACACAATTTCCAATAAAAGTGGTATTATGTTTAGACGATTTCCAAATCTGGTCCTGTTTCCAGTGGTCATCTTTCAAGCCCCCCAATTTCACATTAAAATTCATTTAAAAACTTGAGCTCAATGTTTTCTATTCCCACCCAAACCCTAACGCCATCCCAGCCTGCCATATGTAATTCTGTGGATATAGAATCAGTTTCCTCCCCGAGTCTCAAGCTTAATACCTTGAGTCATTTTCAAGTCTTGTCTTCCCCATATTTAGTTATTCACTAAGTTTTGCAATTTGCTTTTCTAAAAATTTTCTTGTATTTGTCCCTTCCTTTAAACTTCCACAACTTGGGGCGCCTGGGTGGCTCATTTGGTTAAGCGGCCGACTTCAGCTTGGGTCATGATCTCGTGGTTCGTGGGTTCAAGCCCTGCATTGGGCTCTGTGCTGAGGGCTCAGAGCCTGGAGCCTGCTTCAGATTCTGTGTCTCCCTCTCTCTCTGACCCTCCCCTGCTCACGCTCTGTCTCTCTATCTCTCAAAAATAAATAAACATTAAAAAAAAGAGAGAGACAGAAGATGCTCAAAAAAAAAAAATACATTTCCACAACAATGAATTTGTCTTCTTGGCTTCTATTTATTCACATTTCAAATGACTTCACATCCTGCTAGCAATTGTTTCCTTTTTTTTTTAATGCTTATGAGGGTTATAATTTACAGATGTAAAGTATATGACAAAAAGGATGGGAGACTATAAGGAGAATTATATTGTTGTAAAGTTCTTGTATTATTTGGAGAGTGGTAAAGACACTAAACTGTAATAAGTCAAGGGTGCATATCTTGAAATCTTTGAGATAACCTTTAGAAAAATAATACAAGAATATGTAACAAAATAATAGGGAGAAAACATTTTAAAAATTGAATAATACAAAAAAGCAAAAAAAAAATAAAAGAAAATGTTTTGAGTAAATATAAAACAAAGAGCACAATGGTAGACTTGAAACCAGCTCCATTAGGAAATACATTAATGTAAATAAACTAAACATTTCAGTTAAAAGGCGAAGATTGTCAGAATTGATTGAAAAATCAGTATGGAGAGAAACATTGCTAAGACTAATGTCAAGGAGCTTGCTACCTATGTTTTCTTCTAGGAGTTTTATTGTTACAAGTCTTACACATTTAAGTCTTTAATCCATTTTGAGTTAATTGGTGTATATGGTGTAAGAAAGTGATTCAGTTTTATGCTTTTGCATGTAGCTGTCTAGTTTTCCCAACACCATTTATTGAAGAGGTCATCTTTTCCCCATTGTATATTCTTGCTTCCTTTGTTGTAAATTATCTGACCATATATGCCTGGGTTTATTTCTGGGCTGTCTAATCCCTTCCATTGATCTATGTGTCTGTTTTTATGCCAGTACCATACTGTTTTGATTACTATAGCTTTGTAGTATAGTTTGAAATCAGGGCCAATGATACTTCTGGCTTTGTGCTTCTTGTTTTGTCTATTAGGGGTCTTTTGTGTTTCCATACAAATTTTAGAATTATTTGTTCTAGCTCTCTGAAAAATGACATTAGAATTTTGATAGGGATTGCATTGAATCCGTAGATCACTTTGGTATTATGCACATTTTAACAATATTAATTCTTCCAATCTATGAGTATGGAATATCTTTCCATTCATTTGTGTTTTCTTCAATTCTTTCATCAATGTCTTTTTTTAAAAAAAGGTTCTTTCTTTCTTTCTTTCTTTCTTTCTTATTTGAACATAGTTGACACACATTGTTAGATCAGTTTCAGGTGTACGACATACTGATTTGAGAAGTTTACACATTAGGCTATGCTCATTGTAAGTGTAGCTACTATTTATCATCATATATTATTATTATAATATCCTTGCCTATATTCCTTATGTTGTGCCTTTTATTTCTGTGACTTTTTCATTCTAAAACTGGAACCCTGTATCTCCCATTCCCTTTCACCCGTTTGCTCATCCCCCCACACTTTCCCCCGTGGCAACCATCAGCTTGTTTTCTATGTTTACAGGTCTGATTCTGCTTTTTGTTTATTCCTATTTTTTACATCCACATATGAGTGAAATCATATGGTATTTGTCTTCTCAGTCTGACTTATTTCACTTCACATAATATCCTCTAGATCCTTCTATTTGTCTCAAATAGCATATCATCCTTTTTTATGGCTGAATATTCCATTGCATATATATATATATATATACACACACATATATACACATATACATACATACACACCACATCTTCTTTGTACATTTGTCTATCAGTGGACACTTTGGTTGTTTCCATATCTTGGATACTGTAAACAATGCTGCATAGGGGTGCATCATTTTGAATTTGTGTTTGGTTTTCTTTGGTAAGTACCCAGCAGTGGAATTATTGGCTCATGTGTTATTTCTATTTTTAATACCCCATGCTCTCTTCCACAGTGATTGTACCAATTTATATTCCCATCAACGTATACAAGTGTTCCCTTTTTCCACATTTTTGCCAAAACTTTTTAGTTTCTGTCTTTTTTATTTTAGCTATTCTGACAGGTGCAACATGTCCTTTTTCATTTCTTATTTGAACCCTGTCTCTTTTTTTTCTTCTTTGTGAGTCTAGCTAAAGATTTGTTGATTTCATCTTTTTGAAGAACCAGGTCTTAGTTTCATTAATCTTTTCTTTTTAGTCTTTTTAGTCTCTATTTCATTAATTTCTGCCCTGCTTTATTATTTCCTTCCTTCTACTAAATTTGGGCTTCATTTTTTCTTTATTTAGTCCCTTTAGGTATAATGTTAAGTTATTTTAAATTTATCTTATTTCTTAGATTTTCGTAGGTCCTATTTCTGTTTTCATTTGTCTCTAGGCATTTTTTAAATTTCTTCCTTGACCTAGTAGTTGTTCAGTAACATGTTGTTTAATCTCAATGTATTTGTAGTGTTTCCAGTTTTCTTCTTGTAATTCATATCTAGTTTCATATCATTGCAGTTAGAAAAGATGATTGATATGGATATGATTTCAATCTTTTCGAATTTATTGAAACTTGTTTTGTGCCCTAAAAATGTGATCTATCCTGGAGAATGTTCTGTGTGCACTTGAAAAGACTGTGTATTCTGCTGCTTTCTTTCCCTTTAAAGTAATCTCTATGCCCAACATGGGGCTTGAACTCATGACCCCAAGATCAAGAGTCACATGCTCTCCTGACTGAGGCAGCCAGGTGCCTCTATTCTGTTTCTTTTGGATGGAATGTTCTGTATATATTTATTATGTCTATCTGGTCTAATTTGTCATTTAAGGCTGATGTTTCCTTAATGATTTTCTGTCTGTATGATCAACCCATTGATGTAAGTGGGGTGTTAAAATCCCCTACTGTTACTGTATTGCTGTCAACTTCTCCTTTTAGGTCTGTTAATATTTTACATATTTTGGTGCTTCTGTGTCGGGTGCATATATAAGTGTTATATCTTCTTATAGGATTGACCATTTCATCATTATGTAGTGCCCCTCTTTGTTTTTCATTACAGTCTTTGTTTTAAAGTCTGTTTTGTCTGATATGAGTATAGATGCATCAGCTTTCCTTTTGCTTCCATTTGTATGAAATATTTTTTCCATATCTTCATTTTCAGTTTGTGTCTTTATTTCTGACATGAGTCTCTTCTAGGTAGAATATAGATGTCTTTTTTTAAATCCAATCATACACTCCACATCTCTGATAAGAGAATTTAGTTCATTTATATTTAAAGTAATCACTGATAGGTATGTATTTACTGCCAGTCTGTTAATTATTTTCTGGCTGTTTTTGTAGTTCCTCTCTGTTCCTTTCTTCTCTTACAGTTTGATGAGTTTCTTTAATATTATGTTTAGATTCCTTTCTTATTTTCTTTTGTGTATTTACTTTGAGGTACTGTGAGGTTCACATATCTTATCCTATGTTTATAACAGTCTACTTTAAGTTAATGACAACTTAAATTTGAACATATCCAAAAACTACATATTTATTCCCTCTGATGTTTAATGTTTTTGATGTCACTTTTTATATGTTTTAATTTTATGTATCCCTTCACTAATTATTGTAGTTTTTGTTAATGTTACTATTTTTGTCTTTTAACCTTCTTAATACCTTGGTAAGTAATTAATCCATTACCTTTATTATATATTTGCTTTTTTCCAGTGAGATTTTTACTTTCATACGTTTTTCTTATTATTAGTTAGTGCCTTTTCTTTTCAGCTTAAATATGTCCCTGTAATATTTTGTGTAAGACTGGTCTAGTAGTAATGCACTCCTTTAGCTTTTGCTTGTCTGGAAAACTTATCTCTCCTTTAAATCTGAATGATAATCTTGCTGGGTGGAGTATTCTTGGTTGGAAGCTTTTCCTTTCAGCACTTTGAATATGTCATGCCGCTCCCTCTGGGTTGCAAAATTTCTGCTGAAAAATCTGCTGATAGCCTTATGGGGCTTCCCTTGTATGTAACAATTTGTTTCTCTCTTGCTGCTCTTAAGAGTCTCTTTTTAACTTTTGATATTTTAATTATAATGTGTCTTGGTGTAGCTCTCTTTGGGTTCATCATTTTTGGAAGTGTCTGGATTCCTGAACCTAGACATCTGCTTCCTTCCCTAAGTTAGAGCTAAGTTTTCAGCCATTATATCTTCAAATAAGTTTTCTGATACTTTCTCTTACTCTTCTCTTTCTGGGATCCCTATAATGCAAATTTATTGTGCTTGATATTGCTCCAGTGGTCACTTAAGTTACCTTCATTTTTTAAAATTGTTTTTTCCTTTTGCTACTCTGTCTGGATGAGTTCCATTGCTCTATCTTCCAGGTTGCTGATTCACTCTTCTGCTTGATCCAGTCTACTGATGAACCCCTCTAATGTATTTTTTCAGTTCAGTTTCTGTATTCTTCAGCTCTGTGACTTCTGTTTGGTACTCTCATGTTTTCTATCTCTTTGTTGAAGTTCTCACTGTGTTCATACATTTTTCTTCTTTTTCTTCTTTGGTGAACATCTTTATAATTACTACTTTGAATTGCTGATAAGGTAGATTATGTATCTCCATATCATTAAGGTCTTTTTCTGAGGTTTTATTGTATTCTTTCATTTGGAACACATTTCTTTTCCTGATTTTGCTTGATTCTCTGTGTTTATTTCTATGTATTAGGGAAAAACATCTACCTCTTTGTCTTGAAGGAGTGGCCTTGTTTAAGTGATGATCCTTTTCATTCAACCTTGCCCTAGCTCTTGGTTGTCTCTTGAAACTTTGTCTAAACTGCCTGAGTTGTTCTTATTTATTTATTTATTTATTTAGAGAGTATGAGTAGGGGACAGGGGCAGAGGGAGAGAGAGAGAGAGAGAGAGAGAGAATCGCAAGCAGGCTCCATGCTCAGTGCAGAGCCTGATGCGGGGTTTGGTCCCACACCTTGGGATCATGACCTGAGCCAAAATAAAGAGTTGGACACTTAAGCGACAGAGCCACCCAGGCACCCTTAAACTGCCTGATTTATTCTTGATATGATTCTGTTGTGGGGGATGTGCCAAGACCTGTCAGTGCTCCAAGGGGAGGTATTTCACTTAGCACCTGGTTTCAGGTTGATTGGAAGCCAGAACCTGAGGGGCAACTTTTAAAATATGCATATATACACAGTCCTGTGGGGTTGCAGTTGTAATCCCTGCTGTCCTTCAGTCCAGGAGATCTGGACAACTACAAAAGTGTGACAACTACAAAAATGCGGCAGACCGGGAAATCTGGACAACTACGAAAGTGTGACAACTATAAAAATCAGGGCTCTGGATGAGTGTATAAGACTTCTGGGAAGTCTTGTTGAGCTGTAGTAAGGCCAAGGGGGTGTGGAAGGGTGGTGTCTCCCTGTTTACATTCCCTGGGAGTGCCTTCTTAGCCTCTAGGTTTGTGGGAAACCTGAAGCCTGCCTCTCAGGCTGAAGTGTCAGGCTGAAGCTCCAAGCTGAGGAAATAGGCTTTTTCATAGGAAGACTGGGATTAAGTTTCAGTCTGCTGTTTGAGTAGCACCTTAGGAGTTGTGGCCTGCCAAGAACTGTCTCATTGTTACAGTCCTATTGAGCTCTGGAACAGCTCTCTTGGCCACCAGGGCTAGGCAATCAAGGGGTGTCCCTGTGTGGGTTGAGTGTGCCTGCGAGCTTTGGCAAGGCTGCTGAAGACTGTTGGGGGTGGGGCACACTAGCACCTTCAAAGAGGCAGCAAGAAAATGTCTTAACTCTTTTCACCTATGAGCTTTAGCAAAGCAGCAGGATAGTGCCTTGTCTTTGCACACATGCTGGCTTTAGGCTGAAAGCAGGAGAATGCCATGGCATATTGCACTTGCCAGCCCCAGCCACGGGGCAGGGGAGTGTTGTAACCACCTGTGTTTGCAGACTTTAGCTATGGAATGGGAGAATTCTGTGACTAGCCAGGGAGTGGGGGAGTGCTGCAACCACTGAACCCTCTGACCTCAGTAAATGCCA
The DNA here is from genome assembly GCA_028646485.1 of Cryptoprocta ferox. Taxonomy (NCBI): domain Eukaryota; kingdom Metazoa; phylum Chordata; class Mammalia; order Carnivora; family Eupleridae; genus Cryptoprocta; species Cryptoprocta ferox. Next base: position 42,962,664 of record CM053563.1, read on the forward strand.
TGACCGCATGGCCCTGACATCCCAGCAAGTTGGCGGGACAGTGCTGCCTCTGAGCTCACCTGGCTGTGAGAGCAGGCCTTGTGGAAAGAGTGCAACAACGGTGTCCTTCAGCACCTCCATCTCAGAGAGCATCTCAACTGTCCTCTGCCCTTCTAGCTGATGTCTCCATATCAGCAAATATATTTGCCTCATATATGGTCTAGGTGCTTTTCAAACTGCTGTTTTTTGCTGGGTTTTGGGGTGAGAAGAAAGATCGTATGTGAGCCCTCCAAGAAGGGAATCTCAGTTTCCTATATCACTTTAGGACCTCTGGATTCCAGCCCCACTGGTTTTCCAAGTTAGACATTCCAGGGCTTGTCTTTCTGGTGCAGAAACCAGAGGCTGGGATGCTTGATATGGAGCACCAACCTCTGCAGAGAGCATCTGCCTGGTGAGGTCCCTCCCTATTGTGTTCCTGGGGTAAGGGTGGGTTTTTTTGGTGAGACTGTGTCTCTGACTCTCTTACCCATCTTGATGGGGTTCTTTAATCCTTTGTTTTGCAGAGCCTTTCATTTAGTATTCAGATCTTTTTCAGAGGGAAATTATCCATAAGTAACTGTAGATTTGGTATGTCCACGGGAGGACATGAGTTCAGGATCTTCCTGTGCCACCATCTTGGACCCTTCCCCCAACCCCATTTATAATCTTCCCATAAGAGAACCACAGGTTTATATGACATCATTGGAAAATTCCCCCAAACAATTAAGAAAAATAATATCAATCTTACACAAACTCTTTCATGTAATCGAAAAATAGGGAACACTCTCCATATTGCATTAAGAGATCAACATAAACTTAATATTAAATCCTGATAAGGATATTGCCAGAAAGGAAATTTATAGACTGGTATTTCTTATTTCTTATGAACTCAGATGGAAAAATCCTAAAAAATAATCAACAAACCAAATTCAGTAATATATAAAAATTATATTATATCATGAGAAATTGAAGTTTATTCCAGAAGTGCAAGGTTGGTTTAACATTCAAAAATTGAACAATATGATTCTCCACATTAACAAAATAAATAATTTTATTAATAAAGAAAAGGGGCGCCTGGGTGGCTCAGTTGGTTAAGCCTCTGACTTTGGCTTAGGTCACGAAGTCATGGTTCATGAGTTCAAGCCTTGCATCAGGCTCTGTGCTGACAGCTCAGAGCCTGGAGTCTGCTTTGGATTCTGTGTGTCCTGCTCTATCCGTTTCTCCCCTGCTCACTCTCTGTCTCTCTCTCTCTCAAAAATAAATAAAGATTAAAAAAATTAAAAAAAATAAAGAAAAATATTTGACACCTCTTTATGTTAAAAAAAAAACTCAACAAATAAGGAACAGAAAGGAAATTCCTTAATCTGATAAATGATATCTATAAAAAGAAACAAACACGACAAACAAAACAAAAAAGACTACAGCTAATATAAAACTTAAGAATAAACCTTTGAATGCTTTTCGTCTCCCTGAGTTTGGGAATAGACAAGGATGCTTACTTCCGACTTATACCTAACATTGTAGCAAAAATCCTAGTTAGTGAAATAAGGTGAGAAAAATAAGTAAGGGATATAAATATTAGAAAAGAAGAGGTAAAAGAGCCATTATTTGCAGATGACAGGATTGTGTACCTAAAAAAATTAGATTAATGAAACTATTAGATTTAATTATTGGATTTACCAAGGTTGCTGGATATAACATAAATATACTAAAATCAAGCATACTTTTCTACCTTCATTATAAACAATTAGCAAATTAAATGAAAATTTCATTTATAGTAGCAATAAAAATTGTATACTTAGTAGTAAATCTAATAAAAGAGGTTCAAGAGATCTATCCTAAAATGTACAAGACACTGAAATAAAAGACAAGTTAAATAAATGAGGGGATATATCATGTTTAGGGATTGGAAGACTCAATATTGACAAAATGTCAATTCTCCCCAAATTGATATAGAGATTTAATGCAATCCCAATCAAAATCCCAGCAGGACATTTTCAAATCAATAAGTAAAAGACATTTGATAAAGAAGATATCTAAATGGACTAATAACGATAGAAAAAGTGCTCTATAGGGGTGCCTAGTTGGCTCAGTCGGTTGAGCATCCAACTTTTGGTTTTGGTTCAGGTCATGATCCCAGGGTCATGGGATCGAGCCCTATGTTGGGCTCTGCCCTGAGTGCGGAACCTGCTTAAGATTCTCTCTCCCTGCCTCTGCCTCTCTCCCTTTCTTACACTCTCTCTCTCTTAAAAAAATGTGAAATTAGTCAGTCAGAGTAAGACAAATATCATATGAGTTCACTCATATGGGAAATTTAAGATACAAAATAGATGAACATAAGTGAAGGGAAGCAAAAATAATATAAAAATAGGGAGGGGGACAAAACATAAGAGATTCTTAAATATAGAGAACAAACAGAGGGTTGCTGGAGGGGTTGTGGGAGGGGGGATTAGCTAAATGGGTACGGGGCATTAAAAAAGACATTTGTTGGGATGAGCACCGGGTATTATACATAGGGAATCAACCACTGTAATCTATTCCTGAAATCACTGTTGTACTATACGCTAACTAACTTGGATGTAAATTAAAAAACAAATAAACAAATAAATAAAATTATTTTTTAAAAGGGCAAATGATTTAAAGCAACATTTTTCTAAAAAAAAATACCAATAAGCACATGATAAGATGCTCAACATCACTGGAAATATCATTAGGGAAATGCAAGTCAAAACCACAGGATGCTGAGGCACCTGGCTGGCTCAGTGGGAACAGCATGCGACTCTCAACCTCAGGGACATGAGTTCAAGTCCCATATGGGGTGTAGAAATTACTTAAAAACTTTGATTAAAAAAAAAAACACAGGATGGCACTCACACCTACTAGGATGGCTACAATTAAACATATGTATGTATGTATGTATGTATGTATCTATCTCTCTATATATATGTTGGGCACCTGGGTGGCTCAGTCAGTTGAGCATCCAGCTCTTGATTTTGGCTCAGGTCGTGATTTCAAGTTCATGGGATCAAGCCCCGTGTCAGGCCCTGGCTGATAGCATGGACCCTGCTTGGGATTCTCTCTCTCTCTCTGCCCCTTCCTTGCTTGCATGTGAGCACACTATCACTCTCAAAATAAACAATAAAATAAAATGAAATAAATATATATAAAATATATTTTTTAAAAATATATATATTTTAAAAATTATATATATAGATTTCTATGTATAAAGTAAGTATTGGCAAGGGGGTGAGTAAGTCAGAACTGCCATGCACTGCTGTAGGAAACATAAAGTGGTGTAGTCTCTGTGGAAAACACTATGACGGTTCCTCAAATACCTAAACAGAATTGTTATATGACCCAGCCCTTCTACTTCTAGGTCTATAGCCAAAGTAATTGAAAATAGGGACTCTAAAAGATTCTTGTACACCAGTGTTTATGACAGCATTATTCACAATAACCAGAAGGTAGAAACAATCCAAGT
>CM053563.1:42966662-43081714 GCA_028646485.1 Cryptoprocta ferox
AGTGCTGCCCTGATAAATGGGGGAACACAGCACTCAAAGCAAAGGCCACGGAGGGCTCCCTGAGAATCCAGCAGAACTAAGGGAAGCCTTCAACTTTCCACATAAACTTTGCAACTGGATCCAGGTAGAACAGTGCCCTGCAGCAAGAAGTAGTGTATATGCCAATGAGAGGACCCAGCTTCCAAGACCTGTTACAGAGGCTTCCAAAGTCAGTCTCTCTTCCCATTCATATCACACCTTTGCCTTGATTCTTGCTCACCACAAATCCCTCTGTACAGAGGGATTTGTTTCTAAGTCTAGAACTTCAGCACAGGACTGAGAGACTTCATGAAGTATTGTCCTCCGTGTCCAGCCATCTTTGGCAGCTCTCCTTATAATGCTTTCACCTTTTCCCTGCGGAGGGACAGAGGGACAGGACAGGTGATGGGAGAACCTGGGATCATACTCAAAGGAGATGAATAAGCAAGGCTGCCTAGCCTGCTCTGGCCTCATGGTCTCTAATTGTTAGTCTCTTAGGAGCAACAGAGAACTGGAAAGCAGCAGAATTTAGAGCAGGAAGAGAGCCCAGAGGAAAAGTGTGCTCAGTGATGGTTAAGAGATGAAAAAGAATTTCATGGAGATTCTTTGTTACAAGGAGAAACAGTGCAGTCTCAAATCCCACAGCCTGGAAGTTGCCTGGTTTAAGAGATTTATGTTTTCTTTTTTAACTCTTCAAATCTCCGGGAAAGATCATCAAAGTCAATGTCCTCAGATGCTGAGGTGTTGGCACCAGCAGATGCAGTTGGTAGTGTGTCTGGCACAGATGGCAACTCTGGTAGCACAAAGTTGTCACAGGTCTCCACAGGTCTGGAAGGGGGCTTTGCAGGGGCTTCCGGCTTGAGCCCAGGACCTAATTAAATGAGGGTAAGGAGCACAGTGTTACAAATGCCAGAGAAGTGGCTCAGATCCTCAAAGCCCATGATCCCCTTTGGCAGAAACAATAAAATAATCAAAATACAGAAGAAAAACACTGGTTTTAAAACAATAATTAATATAAAGATCAACAAAAATTTTCAGCACAATTAATATCTACATTTCCTTAATACAGTTGAATCCCATCTGTTTTACTTTCCTATGGTAAGAAAAATGATTAGGGGAAATTCCAGGTGTGGTACATGAGACTAGGGACACAATGCATTCTCTCAGACTGTCCCCTTTCACAAAGGTCTGCCCCCATAACAACAAAGTCCAAAGGTTGGCACTAAAATTGTGTTGGAATGAGCCACTCTTTAAGGCTTAAGGGAAGAAAAACTTTCAGAAAGAGTATGTCTATATTGTTTGATGTAATAGAATCTGAATTTCTAGTCTTCCATTTTGTATTTTACAAGTTAAAATTATCCCCCACTCTACCTACTGTACATTTCCATTTATACCTAAGGTCTAGAAAAGGCAAACCTAAACTATAGTTTTAGAAAATAAGAACACTGTTTGCCTCCAGGGTAGAGAGTGGACTGGGAAGGAACATAAGGGAATTTTCTGGGGTGATGGAAACCTTCTACACCTTACTGAGGTCATTGTTATATAAAATCAAAACTCATCAAAATATATACTTCTGTGTATTTTTTCAGAAACAAGGAACTTGGAAGATTCTCTAGAGCCAGAAAGGTATTTTCTTTATGGACAAGAGAAATCCTGAGTTCTATTTTTATCATACTACACCCAGGGAAAGGACAGGGCATGTGGGTAAAATGCCATGGACATGAAAACTATCTGAGGTGGAAGCAATAATAAAACAGCAAAAGGTTCAGCACTGAGGGTTTCTGACTCACACTCACCAACAATCTGTGCAGAAGAGACATTCTTATCAGCATTAATGTCATCAACCTGAAACACAAATTATCATTACTAGGGGAGAAAGCAATGGCATTACTCGAGCAAGTACGGATACTGGTATAAGCCCTTGTGTTTTCCAAAAGCTAAGCAGAAGCAACAGAACCGCTCCAAAGAAACTGCCCCTCCACCCCCTATACTTTTTTGTCTTCCAACTAGATAGATATAACGTTAAATTCTTAACCACCAAGCAGAGAAAAAGGAAATTCTTACCACACCATAACACCTCTCTTTGATACCTTCACCTTCTGGGCAGAGAGAAAGCACTAACCCACTGAATTCATCTCCAAGAACCAAGTCCTCAAACACTGAAGATCTTCTACCTCATTCCTAGAAACAGTTGTGGGCAATGCTTCAATGCATGCAAGACCAAAACTTAAGAAAAACCCAGGCCCAAGGGAAAAACTAAAGGAAAGAACACTAAAGAAATTCAGGAACAGGAGGATCTCCCAGCAAATGCCATACCAATTTGTTTTCTCTGTAATTCTTCAGATGGAAGGAAATAGGTCTCAAAAGGCACATACTAGGCTGAGGAAACAAGGCTGACTGAAAAGGAGCCCTCTAATTTGGAATCAAAGCTGTGCAACCACCAACAATTCAAGACATCATATTTATAACAAGTTTTACCTACAAAACTAACATGTAAAATTGGTGCTATCAGCTGAAATTTACTAACTGGACACTTCTATTTAAGACAAAAATCTGGCCATTATTCCTTTACACAGTGTTGAATTCATAAAACTGGTATTTTAACTATCCTATTCTAACAGCAAGACTATACCAAGTCACTACAATTCCCTGCCTTAGTCCAAAAAAAAAAAGACGAGGCAGTGCCCTACTAGAACTTTCTAAGAGACCTTCAGCTCCTTCCTGATTCCTGGCTTAACTGCAGACAAAGCATTGCCACCAATGATGCTGCCGCGGCCGCCACCACCCAATTTCCAGGGTAACGTTAAAGCAACACAAGAATCCAAAGCAAGAGCAATGATGGTACTAGGAATTGATCAAAACTTTGCCTTCCCTGTGGCCATTATTTTGCTCTCTCTTCATGGGAGTCACTCTCCTGCTGCTTACAAAAGAGGCTCAAGCACTTACAGATTCATACGATGGGGGAGTTGCTGGTATCTGAGGTGGATGAATATTGGGAAAAGCCTGATAAGTCCCCATTGGCAATCCATTGAAATCCGACTGCAAGAGGAAAAAGGCAACATCAGAGACACAGCCCCGATTTGCAATTTCTGAGGTTTGTCGTATGGTAAGGGAGAAATAACTATATATAATCAGTGTAAACATTCGGTATATATTGAATATATACATATTTTCAAGAGCCCTAAAAGAGGAAAAAAAAAATGCCCAGAAGGATTCCAGATCTCTAAAGATCTAGAGCCAAAGGCTAGTCTTTAAATTACTAAATTAACTGCTTCCATGTCTACAAGGAATGGTTCTAATCAGACTTTCCTATTACTAGTATTGACCTTGACCTTCTTGTCTACAAAGATGTTTTTCCACCTGGTAACAAGCAGTATTCATTTTTGGAAAAAACTACTAGTATGGCTTCAACAGGTCCCAAAGGTATTTACCGGTAAACCTGTAAGAAAAAGTTTCTCTAACACCATCTCTCTGTACTTTCCCACATCATTAACTACAGACAAACCAAAAGACTTTCTCCAAATCCCAGTATTTTTTTCCACAATATGATCACTAATACCAAATGTTCTTACTGCTCAATCTTCTTGACAACCTACAACTTTTGCGTGTATTCATACAGTCAATGTGTCCTCTTCTGTTACACTTTCTAGAGTTTATATGCATGCTTATATGTATACTTACTGGTCCCTTTGGAAGTGGATATGAAAAAGGAGTACTTGGAGAGGGCATGGGCATGGGCATAGGCATTGGCACTGTTCCATCAGGTCCACCAACTGGTGCTGCGAAACCACCCCCTCCTCCTCCTCCTCTTCCAGGGCCCCCTTTCTTCACATCATCTGTGAATCCAACATCAATAAGATCGGTCTCTACCCCAGGAGGAGCTTCTGCCTGAGAAGAAGAGAGAAACCCGTACCATTAACCCACATTGAAGGCCAGGTCCCCCAGAAGCCGACTCCGAGATGCAGATCAGCATGGAGGAAGTTTACTGGAGTGGTCCCCCGGTATAAAGACTTGTGGGGAGTTAAGGAATCAGGACTGGGCAAAGGGAAAAGCTGGTCTGCTGTGCAGTCTCAAGACTGCTCAGTCAATTCCTTAGGGAGCTCTGGAGCTGGGATGGGCCTGTAGCAGGTGCCTTCGAATGGGGCAGAGTCTAAAATCCCAGTTACTAAATAGAGGCTGCCCCGAAGGAAAGACTTTGGATCAAGCAGCTTTCTTCTGAAAGCCACTGCTGGAGGAGCACTCAGCTGTGTATGACCAATGGTCGTCAATATTCTCAAGAACTGGGAGGATAAATGCTTTTATCCTGAAGTGTGTCTATCTGGGATGGGGGAGGGTCGACTGAACAGCAAACTAAAGTATGCACTACACCCCACCAACCTTAACTTAGTGATTATTTGTATTGCCCTCCTTACACTATAAGCCTCTTTAGGACAGTGACCTTGTTTTTAATCTCTATTTCTGTGCACTGTCTGGCACAAGGCAGACACCCAAAAAATGTTTCAGGATCCTTTCTGGGTCTTGGGGCATTTCTTGCTTCAATTCTGTGAAATTCATTGAAAAGCAACAGTGCCATTTTGTATTTGTATCAAGGTTTGTACCTTTTCAAAGTGCTTTTTCATCATTCATCTCATCTGATCCTTAAATACTCTTTGAGAAATGCAGGCATATTTACTGTTACCCAAAAAGGCACTAAGCAAAGGCTTAAACTCCCACACACAAACTTAAGTGCAAAGAATATGGTTTCTTTTTTTAAGAAAATGATATCCAGAGACTCATTTCCCTTTGTACTCTGAAAGACTCTAAACTTACCATGACCACAGAATCAGGCTCATAGGGCACATTGTAGTTCTTGGCAATTTCAATCAGATATCTCTCCACCAGGATTTTGGGTGGGGCTTCCACACTCAGTTTGTGCATTAGCTGTAAGTAAAAGACCCAGGGTTAACATGTAGGCCAACTAGCCTTAAGCCTAACTTGTCTCACTTTTAAACTTTGTTCCTTTTGTATGTAAATTGAAAAAAAAAGCAGTTCAGACCAGTTAAATGATTTGTTTTTTCGGTCACAAGACATATTATAAAATCCATGTCTCTTTCATCTTCTCTGGTTACACATGACCCAGGTGCCGATAAAACTGATGATACCCTCACCTTCCACATTTGAATTTATCCACTCCTCTCCTCGCTTCTACATCCACAAATCACAAGGGACACAAAAGACAGGGGGACCTCACAAACAGAAGTTTAGGGAAGGGGTAAGGGGTTGACGGCACTGCCAGCCAGAAAGCCTTCTCACCCTCACTATGAAATATACAATCCTAGATTAACTCAGCCATACAGCAGGACCCACTAGAATCAATGCAGGCAAGAGGGTAACATGCCCACAACCCTGTCTACTGCATCATGTTTAACAAGTATGTTCATTACCCTGTCATTCACAGTTCCAATCTGGTTGGTCCTACATAACTTGCCATATTCCTTGCTATACTTGGCACAGAGCTGATCAGCAACCTACAGAGGGGGAAAAAAAACAGTAAATAAAAGTGGAAACCATTCCTACAAGCTGCTTCAAACTTTCTCCTATTAATAGTAAACATGCTTCTTTTTACCACAAGAATTCAAAAAAAACGGTCTGTAAAGCCTTAAGGGGTACATATTAATTCATATTTGTTCATCCAGCCAGCCACTGAGCTGTAACTATGTGCCAAATTCTATTATATTATGATATATGCTATTAACACAATAACAAAACCAGACGTTGTTCTCATAGAGCCTTATAATCTCTGAGGAAAACAGTCATTACTCAATCACACAAATAAAAATACAAATGCAGCTGTAATAAATGCCACCAAGGCAAAGTACACCACAGTGTCAATAGCTTGTAACAGTAAAATGATATCTGATCAAAAAATTCAGGTAAGGCTTCCTGAAGAAAGTGACTCATGGAGACATAAAGGATGATTTAGAGTTAACAGAGAGGGAAGAAGAACATTCTAGGAAAATGCTGTTGCATGTGCAAAGGCCTCTGGTGGAAAAACAGGGCCAATCCTCAAGCTGAAATAAAGTCAGTGTTTAGCCCAAGGGAGGAGTGCGATAGGAAATGAAGTAAAAAAGGCATGTGGGGACCAAAAAATGCAGAGTCATATAGGCCATATTAGGAATTTTGTTTCTATCACAAGAACAACAGCTACTAAAGGGCTTTAAAGCAAGAGGTAGTGAGAGGATCAGATCTGTGTTTTGAATAGAGCCCTAAGCTGTTCTGATGGAATGGTGAACAGACCAAAGGAAATCAAAGTAGGTATAGGAAGAAGATTCAAGAAGTTACTATAATAGTCCAGGCAGGAGATGACTGGCATTGAAGCAGAGTGGTCCCAACACCTGAGAGCTCAGTGAGGAGGCGCTCACTGTTCAATATACAGACCCGGTATTGATGATGTAATTTAGTCATTTGTCTTTTGATAATGGTTTTGGTTGCTTTATACTATGCATAAATTTTTTATTATATTAATCACTTTATATCTTTTGTGGCCTTTACCACTATGAGGTTTTTTAAAAATCTACCTAGTTTTCTTCTAGTTTTTAAGGAGTTCATTTTTTAAAAAAATCATATATATGTTTCATCTTGAATAAATCTTGATACAAAGGAAAAGTACAGGAGAGGTTAAAACGAGACTAAGGTTGGGGCACCTGGATGGCTCAGTCAGAGGAGTATGAGACTCTGGATCATGAGTTCAAGCCCCACGTTGGGTGTAGGAATTACTTAAATAAAAACAAAAAAAACGAAACAAAAGACTACAATTAAAAGTCTATGTAAGAAGCAATTGCCTGACTGGCTCAGCTGGTAGAGCACGTGACTCTTGATCTCAGGGTCAGGGTCGTGAGTTCAAGCCCCACAATGGATGTAGAGTGGATATAGAGCATACTTAAAGAAAAGAAAAGAACCAGTGCCCTCTACTCTCTCATTCCTCTACCCACAAAACTCTATGACTTATGACTACCATCCCTACAGGAACAGAAGACAAGAGGCTTACTCTCTGGGGAGGTTAAACTAAAGGGACTCTGGACTCCAAGCACAGCAGAGAGCAAGAATACTTACTGACAACAGAAAAAGTTAAGTCTTCTCTAAGAGAAGAATGAGACCTCTGGCTTCCTCCTCCCATGGTTCTCAGAAATTCTGGCTGCCAGCTTACACCCTTGAGGTAGAAAATAGGATTCCTCTCCGAGGGAAATAACCATACCAAGGGAGAAAACCAAGTTCCTGACACTCTGGAGTTTCCTTAAGAAAGGGCTTAAATCATTCAACAATAAAGGCATCTGGCAATAAGCCCCCCCAGGCACACAAGAGGTTCCAAGCCACTTTTTTAGTGCCTCACATATAACTATAATCCAAGAGCCAAGACTAACCAAACTTTTGCAAAAAGCCTCTACTATAAAATAGTCTAAAACAAAAAGAAGCAATCAATCATCATAGAAACAAGAAAAGCTAGTAAGAAATTATAATATTCACAGCTATGAAACAAAAACAGACTATAAAGTAAATATTCCAAGTATTAAGAAGAGCTCTTAAAACACACACACACACACACACACACACACACACACACACACAGGGGAACCTGGGTGGCTCAGTCGGTTAAGCATCCGACTTCAGCTCAGGTCATGATCTCGTGGTTCATGAGTTTGAGCCCTGCGTCAGGCTCTGTGCTGACAGCTCAGAGCCTAGAGCCTTCTTCAGATTCTGTGTCTCCTTCCCTCTCTGCCCCTCCACCACTCCCGCTCTCTCTCTCAAAAATAAACAGTTAAAAAGTTTTTTTAAAAAAATAAATGAAAACATACAGAAGACAAGGAAATCTTAAGGGGCATCTGGGTGGCTCAGTCAGTTAACTGTCTGACTCTTCATTTCAACTCAGGTCATGATCTCATGGTTTATGGCTCAGGCTGTTCGTGCAGAGCCTGCTTGGGATTCTCTCTCTGCCCCTGCAATCCCCCGCCCCCCGCCCCCCCATCTCAAAACTAAACTTAAAAAGAAAAAAAGAAAAAAGATGGGTCAGGTGATAAGACTGAGACAATCTAGAGAATAAAAACAAAAAGACAAAGATGTAGAAAATAGTTAACAACTCAAATGAATTTGCATCCTAGCAGTCAGTACTATATCCCTGTTGTGAGGGGAACGTTTTTAGTTAATATCTGTCTCTTCTGCTAGATTCTAAGCTACAAGAGTAGAGCTAGCATCATATTTGCCCACTGCTGTACCCTCAGTGCCACCTAGCTCATAAAATCAACTTGATAAATATTTGTGGAATTTATGAATGAAGCAAAATATGTCACCTTAAATTAACATTAACTTTACCGGTTTACAGTTGTGTAAGAACTTTTCTATTTGAATATACTTAAATTAACGTTACAATAAAAATAAGACAAAACAAAGTACACAGTACTTTGCGCCTTAAAAAAATTATTCAGGTTTGCAAAACACTGTTCTGTTGCATTATATGAGGGCTGAAAAGGAGGTAGAGACAAATTTACAAAACCTGTTTCAAAGGCAGCATGAGAAAGGTACAAAATATCTGGTCAAAGCAGAAATGACATGTTAACCAACCTAACAATATGACAAACTATAGGTATCACTGAAACTGGTTGTACTCACTATTTTCAACTCAGCCACTTCTGACTGGAGTCGAGGAGCAGCCCATATCAGTGTAGACACAGATTCAGCCAAACCAGAATCTAGTTCCCTAATTAAGGAAAAAATTTAATAAAATTTAACATTCTTAAACCAACAAACCCTAGCATTTGTATCATATAGTTGATAGCTCTGGAAAGCTCTTTCACAAATCTCACTGGATTCTCACAAATTACTCTAGGGTTCCTATTTTACTTTTGGTGAAACTCAAACTAACTAATAACCCCAAGGTCAAAAGGTCGGGAAATGGCTGAGCCAAGACTCAAAGTTAGGCCTTTGGATTTCAGATTCCTTCCTTTCAACAATTGTCTACATTGAGATTAGGCATTCCAGCAAAGCCATTAGGAAAAAGGTGCTTGGGTATATGAAGTAGTCCCCTAGTGCTGGCTGCCCACATGTAGTATAACATCAGTATTAATATTTCCGCAAATTCCCTCTCTCAAAGAGGTGATTTGATTTAGGTCTTCAAAATACCTTATTTCATTACACTTATACATACAAAATGAATTAAGTTCTAGATACCTCTAGAACACCACTGTGCCTACAGTTAATACTGTACTACGAACTTAAAGATATTAAGAGGGTATGGGGCACCTGGGTGACTCCGTCGGTTAAGCATACGACTTCGGCTCCATTTATGATCTCATGGTTCGTGAGTCTGAGCCTCGCATCAGGCTCTGTGCTGACAGCTCAGAGCCCAGAGCCTGCTTTGGATTCTGTGATTCCCTCCTCTCTCTGCCCCTCCCCCATTTGTGCTTTGTCTTTCTCTCTCTCTCTCTCTCTCTCTCTCTCTCAAAAATAAACATTAAAAAATTAAAAAAGAGGGGTGCCTGGGTGGCTCAACCAGTTAAGCATCCAACTTTTTTTTTTTAATGTTTTATTTATTTTTGAGAGAGAGAGAGACAGCGTGAGCAGGGGAGGGTCAGAGAGAGACAGAAATACAGAATCCAAAGACAGGCTCCAGGCTCTGAGCCAGCTGTCAGCACAGAGCCCGAGATGGGACTCGATCCCATGAACCGCGAGATCGGGTTCCTTAACCCGCTGTCCAGAGCCGCTGTCGGACCCTTAACCGACTGAGCCACCCAGGCGCCCCAAGCGTCTAACTCTTGGATGTCGCAGTTTGTGAGTTTGAGCCCCACATCAGGCTCTGTGTGGATGATGCAGAGACTGCTTGGCTTCTCTCTGCCCCTCCACTGCTCTCTCTCTCTCTCTCAAAATAAATAAATAAACTTAAAAAAAATTTTTTAATTAAAAAACAAAATACTATCTTAAAAATAAATAAATAATAAATTAGAAAATGTTAAGAGGATAGAGATCTGATGTCATGTACTCTTAGTAAAAAATGGGGAGGAGGGGAGGGACACAAGGTAACTTCTAGAGGAAACAAATTTTATTATCTTGATTGTGGTGATGGTATAGAGGTGTATGCATATGTCCAAACTTCTCAAAATGTATGCATAAAATATGTACAGTTTTTTCTATAAGCCATACCTAAATGTAGATTAGAAAAATAAAAAAAAGACAAAATATCTTACTTCATAGACTGGATGAGGCCAAACCGAGCCAGGAGCAGGTCACAATAGAGCTCCAGGATCTCCATGGCCTCCACAAGGTAGTCTTCTCGGATGATGTGCTCCACACGGATCCGAGCTCGTTCATCTTTCCCAGCAGCCAGATAGTCAGCAATCTCTTTCCTTGCTTTCTGGGCCAATTCCGCTAAGTCACAAATCGCATCCAGTCACATAGCAGCAGTACACTGGGCCAGTTGGCCTGTGGAAGACTTCCACCCCAACAGAAAAAAATGGGTTTCTTCTACAATCTAGCTCACTCTCTCTTAGCAAATGTAGTCCCAACTCATCTAGTCTCTAGAATTTCCTCCTCTGTCTAGGTGAGAATACTGTTTGTGTAGCCAGAAATGTCCACCTCAGGAATCACACTACCTATTCCCTGCAACAAGTGATTCAGTCTAACTTGTCACAAAGGGCAGCAGTAATATATCTAAAGCTTCAAGGATATGGGATCCCTAAGACTTCATAGTACTAGCCTAACAGGGCCAAATATTAGGGTGCTAGAACTTGGTGATGTATTTTGGGAAATAAAATACAAGGAAATCACGCATTACTCACTTTTTTTTTTCTCCAATAGTTTAAGACGGTTTATGACTAATCTCAAATTGACTCGTAAACGCTCAGCTTTAAATCCAGAGCCCAGCATGCTGTGTTGTTCCTCCTGGAAAAAGGTAAGAAACACAGTTACTACCTTCAAGTTGAAATTAGTACAGAAACTAACATCGTTATAGGTGGATTGGCTGACGTTATAAACCAGAATGGTTTTCTAATATAGGCAAATAACATAATCTGATTCACATTTCTTAAAGATCACTTTGGTTTGTGTAAAGAACTGGCTGGTGGAGGATAATAATAGAAGCAAGGGACCAAGGAGAAGGCTATTACTATAGTCCAGAAAAGAGATGGAAACAGCTTAGAATGGGGTAGCTACCACTGGTGAGGATTTGAGATCTTCAAGGCAGAGCTCAAAGACACTGGCGATGGTTAAAATGAGTATTATATATTGGTGTAGGAGCAGGTTGATATAAAACTAAGTAGCAGGAAGGCTTCCTACTTCTCCCAAAAATCTCATCAGGGTTGTGATGAGAAAAGATTATCAAATTTAGAACCAAACACAAAAATATTCTTCTCTCAGGGTGCCTGGGTGGCTCAATTTGATTAAGTGTCTGACTTCGGCTAAGGTCATGATCTCATGGTTCGTGAGTTCAAGCCCCACGTCAGGCTCTGTGCTGACAGCTTAGAGCCCAGGGCCTGCTTGGGATTCTGTGTTTCCCTCTTTCTCTGCCCCTCCCTTGCTTGTATTCTCTCTTTCTCAAAAATAAATAATAAGCATTAAAAAAAATTTTTTTAAATTCTTCCCTCAATTCCTCAAATCCTCCTGTCCCAGCCTTTGCGAAAAAAACTAGTGCAGAGAAATATTAATATTTACTCAGATACAAAGAAATATACGAAGGGGTGGAAAGGCCAAGAAAAAAAACCTTTAAAATTCAACAGACGGCTATTTACCAAGACTTTCACTGAACAGAAGACTTACAGTCAACAAAACCAGCCCCCTCCACCCACAAGGTGGTATATATCATTGTGTATTCCATATTGAGACAGCACAAATCCTATCTATTTCTCAACATAATTCTGGACTTGAACTTCAAAACACGTAACATCTGAACAAAAGCTAGGTCTAACAAAGTAACCAATAAACAGACGAACCAAAAAAAATATCCAATGTAAAGAAAAACACTAGGGATACTTGTCGGCTTGTGCAAAAACCACAAAGAAAAAACATTAGATGTGTTTTCCTTTTGTAAAATTACCTCCAGAAGCCTTTATATATTTAATAATTAACCTAAGTCCCAGTTTATAACAGGGCCTGTATGTCATGTAATACCTTGGATAGATTATACTGAATTATGTTTAACCCACTCAACAAATATTTACTGATTATCTTTACATCAGACAATAGCTAGATGCTGAAGATCCAAAACAATAAAAATAAAAAGGTATAGTCCTTGCCCTCAAAGGAACTTATATTCTATTGGGAAACAGCTAAAAGAATCTGGCAACTACAAAACTGGTTAGAACTATGATTTTAGAGTGGTTCTCAATTGGAAGTGATTTTGCCCCATACAGGATATTTAGCAATAACTGGAGACATTCTAAGTTGTAATGATTGGAGGGGATGCTACTGGCATCTGGTGGGTAGATCCAGGAATGATGCTAAAAATTGTATAATGAACACGAAAGCCCCCCACAACAAAAAAATTATCCAGCCCAAAGGGCGCCTGGGTGGCTCAGTCATTTGAGCATCCAACTTGATTTCAGTTCAGGTCACCATCTCCCAGTTCGTGGGATCAAGCTCCACATCAGATTCTGTGCTGATAGGGTGGAGTCTACTTGGGATTCTCTTCTCTCTGCCCACCCCCCACTCGTGCAAATGCTCTGGTGCTCTCTCTCAAAAGAAATAAACATTAAAAAAAAGAAATAGATTCATGCACAGACTTTTATATAAAAATATTTGTCACATTTTAGGACCAAAAAATTAGACTAATGAACTATATGAACAAAGAATTAATACTGATTATTAACCAAACTATAGTATATTTATGCTGGATTTTTACATAGCCACTAAAAATTTTTAAATATATTTACTGAAGTGAAAATATATCAACAATATTAGTTAAAAAGGCAGAACTATATATATGAAGTATCACCTTAAATTCTGAGTTTTTAAAATTTTTTAAGATTTATTTTTGAGAGAGGGAGAGAGAGAGAGAGAGAGACAGAGTGTGAGTGGGGGAGGTGCAGACAGCAGGGGAGACACAAAAACCGAAGCAGGCTCCAGGCTCTGAGCTGTCAGCACAGAGCCCAATGCAGGGCTCAAACTCACGGACCAGGAGATCATGACCTGAGCCAAAGTCAGACGCTTAACCAACTGATCCACTAAGGAGCCCCTAAATTCTGAATTTTAAAAAAGCACATATATATACATATAGACAAAGACTGAACTAAAAAGAAAAAAGATGTAATTATTACTATATATAAACTCTTTTCAAACCCAATGAGTTTAGACTAACAGTAGAGCTAATATCAAAAACCAGGGGCACCTAAATGGCTCAGTCAGTTAAGTGTCCAATTCTAGATTTCCACTCAGGTCATGATCTCAAAGTTCATCAGTTTGAGCCCTGCATCAGGCTCTGTGCTGGCAGTGTGCCAGCTGGCAGTGAGAATCCTAGTCTGCTTGGGATTCTCTCTCCTTCTCTTTGCCCCTCCCCAGCTTGCTCCAAGTAGATAAAAAAAAAACCCACCTCAGGAAGCATGTAATTTAGAATTTCTATCAAAGACAAGTAATAATAAAAAGTCATTTGCCTCCTTAGGAAAAAAAATACTGGGGAGCCTGGGTGGCTCAGTCGGTTGAACGTCCAACTCTTAATTTCAGCTCAGGTCATGATCTCGCAGTTCACGAGTTAGAGCCCCATATTGCGCTCTGTGCTGTCAGCACAGAGACCGCTTAAGATTCTCTCTCTGCCCGTCCCCTGCTTGCTCGCTCGGTGTCTCTCTCTCTCTCTCTCTCTCCAAATAAATAAACATTTTTAAAAAGGGAAAAACATTAATTCATCAGAAAACATGAACAATCAAGATCACCTTATCGTAAGTGGAATACATGTGGAATCTGGAAAAGACACTCTTAAACTCACTGATACAGAGAACAGACTGGTGTTTGCCAGAGGTGTGTGTGTGTGTGTGTGAAAAACTACAAGGGAAAATAAGTATGGTGCATTACTGAGCAACACGCTTACAACTATCTAGTAACTTATGACCATCTCCTTTAACAAACATTAAAGAGAGAGAGCATGCATACCATGTGTGAGCCTGTGACAAAGAGCTAATGCAAGAAAAGGAGCACAGAGGTGAATCTCACTGGGTTCCAGCTCCTGGCTTTCACATCCATTAGCCCATCTGTCTCACCACTACTCCAGAAATGAAGTCAATAGATGCATAAGGGCAAGATTTGCGTTTAAAGCCCAAATGTGGCATTTCCTGCACAACAATAATATTAAAACTGTGATTAAAAAGGTATACATGGTCTTAACTCTGATGCTGTTCCATCAAGGGCCAGTGAAAGGGGAGAGCGATGGCGAAGGACATTCATTCTGCCACAGAGCTCTGTGAAGCTTCTAAGAAGAGAAAGGATGCACACTACGCTTGAAGTGTAAGCAGGGCTCTACAAAGAGGCAATGCAGCAAAAGTGACAGAGGCTTGATTTTCAATCCTCACTTCTATTTTTAACAGCCTTTGTGCATGCCATTTAATAACTCTGATCTGCATTTTCCTTACCTTTAAAATGAACGCAACAGCAGATATCACTAAATAAACAAACACAAGAACAAACTACCAAATCCTAGCAGGCACTCTCCCATCCACAAAGCATCAGCCATATGCCTGGGCAGAAAGCAAAACAGGCAAGAAAGTTTGTGGAGGACAAAAGAGGAAAACTAGCAGCCGGTCTAATAGGATATTAAACCACAACCAGAAATATAAAGCTCCCTATGTGTGAAGAGCAAGTGTCCAGAGAGACAAGTGCCTAAACTTCAAAGAAGGAACATTAAAGTGCATGTGAGATGCACAAATGAGGTTCTGGAAAGGGAATGCCTGGGGGAAAAGAATGTTAGAAGGAAGAGAGGGCAGAAGAAAGATAAGGCCAAAGGGCAAAAGGGGGAGATTTAGAGTTCTGTCACGAACAAGAAAGTTTTTTTAAAGTCAAAGCAAAAACATCTTCCCATCCCAATAAAAATAAACATTAATGAGGATGTGAACAGATAAAGAGTAGAACTGATTAATATACTAATACATTAATACATATTAGGAAAATAAAGTTTACCCAAAAAATTAATCAGAAGAGGTATCTCAAGTGAGCTAGAAAATGAAAGACACAGGTTAACAAAGGAGGCAGATAACAAAGAAGTGACTTGAGCAACATGAAATGTTGGAGGTTGTAAAGATACCTTTATTTCACATAGTTGCCTAAGATTAGGGAGCATCCACAAATGCTAGCTTAGGAACATGGTGAAAGAGCCTAACAGCCTGGAATAGAAAAGATCCCAAGTCATAAGAATAGGGACTGTGAAGAAGAAAAGTGCTATAATTCTCTGAAAGAAGACACTTAACAAATGTTTTATGCTGCAAATTAGAAACCCAACCCTGTGAAGAAAGTTGAAGATACTGAAACGTGGCAAAGTTGTTTATATTTTACTCTTTATCTTTTAACTGGGGATGTTTAGGAAAAGAAACTCCAAAAGCCTACTGTAAACCAGTGGAAGACAGATAAAAAATAAACCCAAATTACTAACCTTATCATTCAGTAATAACATTTATTTGTTCAAATCTTAAAAAGTAAGTAAAATCACAGGGCCTGTTCAGGGACTCTAACAATCAGATTGCAGCACAAAACAGCATCCACATCCTGGGTAATTTGAAAAGAATTTAATAGATTATTTACAAAGGTGTGGGTAAGGTTCCAAGAAACCAACAAAGGACAGTGGACTGTCCACTAACAAACACATCCAGGCCTGAAAAGTCAAGATTAGAAACTGAAACCTGGCGAGGGTAGCTATATGAAGAGGGTCTCCAAGACAGAAATCATGGTCACTGGTAGAGGCATGCAGACAATTTGCAGCAATCTGGCAAGAAAGGAGAAGGGAAATAAATACCTAGCGCCATTCCTCCTGGCCTCTGGTCTCCTGGTACCTCCCCCATCTATCCCCAGCTGGAAGACAGAAAGGAGAGAAGCCTACAGACACAGTACACAAGAGTGAGCCTCCAAGGACATACATCAGAGAAAAAGAAAGCTATGTGGCTCTGGAAAAGAAAACAGAAGATATCTAGCACAAAGACTATACATACACAAAACCAAACAAGCAGGAACCTAGATCTACCAAAGCAACCCCAGATTTATACTGTAGTGATTTCAGCTAACCAGACTAGAAAACTGAAGTTAAATGAATTATCTTAAAAAGAACACTGTGTCCTTTATTTATGTCCTTTCCACACTAAATACAGTATGATGAACACAATTTAAGACTCTTATCTCTAAAGTCCCTTCAACTCTAAGATTCCGCAGGATACTAGATATCTAATTGTAGTAAATTATATGAAACAGGTAAAAAGCCATAAACAGAGATTAATCCTCAAGACATCTCTTAGAAATATTATTTTTTTAAAAGTAACGTAACACTGAAGGGAAACCTGGGTGGCACAGTTGGTTAAGCATCCAACTTTGGGTCAGGTCACCATCTTACAGTTCATGAGTTCAAGCCCAGCTTCAGGCTCTGCGCTAACCATGTGGAGCCTGCTTGGGATTCTCCATCTCGCTCGCTATCTGCCCCTCCCCGCACACTCTCTCTCTCAAATAAATAAATCAACTTTAAAAGTTATTTAAAGGGGCGCGTGGGTGGCTCAGTCGGTTAAGCGTCCAACTTCGGCTCAGGTCATGATCTCATGGTTCGTGGGTTCGAGCCCTGTGTCGGGCTCTGTGCTGACAGCTAGCTCAGCGCCCGGAGCCTGTCTTCGGATTCTGTGTGTCTCCCTCTCTCTCTGACCCTCCCCTGCTCATGCTGTCTCTCTCTCTGTCTCAAAAATAAATAAAACATTTTAAAAAATAAAAAAAAAGCTTTTTAAAAAATTAACATAACATTGTTTTTCTGGAAGAATAAACCCAGCAACTCATTTTACACGTTCTTTATTCAGCTAGTATTAAGCATTTTACTATATACCAGAAATTGTGCTAAGTTCTATATGTAAAAAGATAAAAATTATCACCGTCTTCTTGCTATCACACACACAAAAATTAGATGTTTTAATCTAGAATATAAAGAACGCATATATTGTTATGAATACATAAACAAATCACCAATAAAAAATAAACTGACTAAAAAATGAGCAATGGACTTTGAAGAGATACTTCTCCAAAAATAATATGCAAACAGCCAACAGGCATATGAAAAATGCTCAATTTCACTCATCATTAGAGAAATGCAATCAAACCCACTATGAGATAATACTTCACACTCATCAGATTGGCTACTATTAAAAACAAAAAAAGGTGTTGGCAAGGATGTGGAAAAACTGGAGCCCTTGTGTACCGTTGTTGGTGAGATTGTGAAGTGGGGTACCACTATGGAAAACAGTATGGTAGTTCCTTACAAAATTGAAAATAGAATTACCATGTGATCCAGCAATCCCACTTCTGGGTACATATCCAACAGAACTGAAAATAGAATCTCAAAGAAATATACACACACCCATATTCATAGCAGCATTATTCACTACAGCCACAAGGTGAAGGTAACCCCTATATACACTGACAGATGAACGGATAAACAAAAAGTACTATTTATGTTTATGTGTTTTGACACACATACAATAGAATATTAGTATTAGTATAATCTGAGTCCATGTTGTAGCAGGTGACAGGATTTCTTTCCAAGGGTGAATAATATTCTATTAGTCTACTAATATCCTAATAATACTAGACTATTAGTATTTAATAAAACGTCTGTCTTAATGTGTAAGATAAATGTACGCATAAACCTTAGGATCTGGCAATCCCATTCCTTAACATATACTCTCAAAGTAATCTGTACAGAAGGCCATGAAGACAAATGTATAAGGATTCTGTGGTACTAAGGTGGTAGAGGTTATGATATGTCCATTATAAAAGGACAAATAAAATGTGACAGAAACACAGGACAGACTGCTATGCAGTTCAGAATGAATGAACTAGCTACCCTCAAAGCAACCTCTGTAGTCCTTAAAAAATAAGTAAAAAAGCAAGCAACAGGGTTCCAGATTCAGTGCCTCTCCTGCCAAACAAAGCTATAAGACCTGAACAGAAAGTATGGAGCTGCTATTTGAGGACTCTAAAAAGTATATAATAGCAACTAGATGGGAAAGACCAGAATTTGAAGTACCCATAAAATGGCTGTGAGTTATTACTTTTCTTCCCTCTGATATTCCCTGGCCTAGAAGCAAGGCAGCCTGAAACCCAAAAGTGAGGATCAGCACGGAGAGGAAAAAAACATCAAGAGAAGCTTTCTGATCCTGGTTTGAGGAATTGGACAGGGGTTCCTGGTGGGGACAGAAAGTAGGTAAACTATACCAAACTGGGAAAATCAACTCATTTGGTAAAAGACAGTTATCAAACATCAATGCTGAGATTGCACAGATGCTGGAACTGTGAATTAAATGACAAAGACTTTATGGGGCACCTGGGTGGCTCAGGTCATAATATCGCAGGTCACGAGTTTGAACCTTGCATGAAGCTCTGTGTTGACAGCTCAGAGCATGGCACCTGCTTTGGATTCTGTCTCCCTTTCTCTCTGCCCCTCCCCTGCTCCCACTCATCTTTCTCCCTCAAAAAAAAAAATAAACACTGAAAAAAAAAAATGACGGGCACCCGGGTGGCTCAGTCGGTTAAGCCTCCGACTTCGGCTCAGGTCATGATCTCACCGTTCGTGGGTTCGAGTCTCGCATCAGGTTCTGTGCTGACAGCTCAGAGTCTGCAGCCTGCTTCGGATTCTGTGTCTCCCTCTCTCTCTGCCCTTCCCCATCTTGCACTCTGTCTCTCTCAGCAATAAACATTAAAAAAATTTTTTTTAAATGACAAAGACTTTATAAAGCAACTGCTATAAAAAACGCTGCAACAAGGTGAATACTCTTGAAATAAATGGATATAAAGTCTCAGAAAAGAAATAAAAGATACAAAGAGGAAATAAACTTTAGAACTGAAAAAAACAATAACCAAGGTAAGAAACTCACTGATGGGCTCAAAAGCAGAATAGAAATGAAAGAGGAAAAAGCCAGTGCACTTGGAAGATAGATCTATCAATACAGAGTATCCTATCTGAAAAGAGATTTAAAAAAGATTTTTTTAAAGTGAACAAACTATCAGAGATCTGTAGGACAACAGCAAAGACTGAATATTTGTGTCTTCAGAGTCCCAGAAGGATGGAAAAAAGTGTGGTACCAAAAAAAAAAAAAGTAAAAAACTATAGGCTGAAAACTTTCCAAATTTAGCAAAAAGCATAAATGTACAGATTGAAAAAGCTTAGGAAATTCAAAACAGAATAAACCCAAAGAAATGTATGCCCAGACTTCTGATAATCAAACTGCAGAAAACTAAAGATAAATTTGTAAAATACTGAAGCAGCCAGAGAAAAATGTATTGCCTATTCTATTGATTTACTGATCTATTCAATGACTGAATTTCACTTCAGAAACCATGGAGGCCAAAAAGTAGAATAGTATTTCTAAACTGCTGAAAGAACTATTTGCCAGGAATTCAATATACACTGAAAATATTCTTCAGAAATGAAGGTAAAATAAAGTCATTCTCAGATGAAGGAAAACTAATAAACAATTTGTCACCAACAAACCTGCTCTTAAGAAGTTTTCCAGGGGCGCCTGGGTGACTCAGTCAATTAAGTGTCCGACTTTGGCTCAGGTCATGATCTCACCACTCGTGGGCTCGAGCCCCGTGTCAGGCTCTGTGCTGACAGCTCAGACAGAGCCTGGAGCCTGCTTTGGATTCTGTGTCTCCC
Source organism: Cryptoprocta ferox (assembly GCA_028646485.1). Taxonomy (NCBI): domain Eukaryota; kingdom Metazoa; phylum Chordata; class Mammalia; order Carnivora; family Eupleridae; genus Cryptoprocta; species Cryptoprocta ferox. The sequence continues at coordinate 42,986,521 of CM053563.1, forward strand.
CCTCTCTCTCTGCCCCTCCCCCACTTGCACTCTATCTCTCTCTCTCAAAAAAAAAAAGTTTTCCAGGCAGAAGGAAGTGATATCAAAAGGAAACTTGGAAGATTAAAATAAAGGAAAAAATGGAAAATATCTATAGCTTACATTACAGAAATGGCAAATATCTGGGAAATGTAACATGACTCTTGAGTCTCTTAAAATGTATTTTACAATAAAAACAAAACTAATAACATGGTCTAACACAGTTTTCAATGTATATAGATGTAATACATAAGATAAGCACAACATAATTAACTAAAAGCTAAGATATGATATTTCTATATTCCACAATAAATAAATGGCAAAATACAGACTCTAAGTAGACTGTGAAAGTATGTCTATTATAATCCCTAGAGTGACCTGTAAAACATACCATACAAAAAGTATCAAAAAACTTGAGACTTTAAACTAGAATAGTAAAGTGTTCAAATAACCCCAAAGGCAGGAAAGCAGAAACAGAAATGAAAAACAGAAGAACAGAAAACACAATAAAATGGACCTAAGTTCGATGGACCTAAGTTCTAATTATGTAGAAATGGTATAAAACAACAATTTAAAGAGAGCTTGTCTGAGTAGTCCCAAAAATGGTCCATCTATATACTATCAACAAGAAACTCACTTTGATATAATGAGTGTATTAAGAGTAAAAGGCTGAGGGGCTCCTCGGTGGCTCAGTCAGTTAAGCATCTGACTTCGGCTCAGGTCATGATTTTGTGGTTCATGAGTTCAAGCCCCGCATTGGGCTATCTACTCTCAGCACAGAGCCCACTTCGGATCCTGTCTCCCTCTCTCTGCCCCTCCCCTGTTTGCGCTTGTCTCTCTCTCTCTCTCTCTCTCTCTCTCTCTCTCTCAGAAATAAACATTTAAAAAATAAAAATAAGTAAAAGGATGAAAAGAGGTGTAGTATACAAACATCAAAAAAAAGTTGTAAGTTTCTATCTTTTTGACACCCCTCCACCTATTTTAGTACAAACTTCCAGTTATAAAATAAATTAAGTCATGGGGATGTAAATGTATGGATTAGTTAATAATACTGCACTACATATTTGAAACTTGCTGAGAATAGGTCTTAAAAGTTCTTGTCATGGGACACCTGGGTGGCTCAGTCAGGTAAGCGTCTGACTCTTGATTTTGGCTCAGGTCAGGATCTCACAGTCTCTGAGTTTGAGCTCCGCACTGGGCTCTGTGCTAACCTCGCAGAACATGCTTGGGATTCTCTCTCTCTCCCTCAAAATAAATAAACTAAAAAAAGAAAAAAAAGCGGGGGGCCAGGAGGAGACAGGACACCTGGGTGGCTCAGTGGATTAAGTGTCTGACTCTTGATTTCAGCTCAGATCATGAGTTCGAGTCCCAACTCAAATTGCACAGTCAGTGCAGAGCCTGCTTGGGATTCTCTCTCCCGTCTCTCTTTGCCCCTTCCCACTTGTGTTCTTCCTGTCTCTAAGTAAATAATTAAACTTAAAAAAAAAAAAAAACTGTTAAAAAAGGAAAAAAAAGGGGGGGCACCTAGGTGGCTCAGTTGGTGAAGTGTCCAACTTCAGCTCAGATTTTGGCTCAGGTCATGATCTCAGTTTGTGGGATTCTCTCCCTCTCATGGGATTCTCTCCCTCTCTCTGCTCCTACCCTGCTTGATTTCACCTCCCCCCCACTCCCCTCCTCAATAATAAATTAAAAAGAAAAAACTTAAAGTTAGTGGGAGGGACTATATTAATGTTAGACAAAGTAGATTTCAGAACAAGGAAAACCAAGAATAGAAAAGGAACATTATATAATGATAAAAAAGTGAATTTACCAAGGAAATATAACAATCCTAATAGTAAATACACCTAACAATAATGCTTTAAAACACATGGAACAAACTGACAAGAAAAGAGAAATAAGTCCCTAATTACATATGGAGACTTCAACATGCCTTCCTCAGTAACTGATAAAACTGGTGGACTATCAACAAGGACATTCAAAAACTGTATCTCACTGATACTTACAGAACACTTCACCCAACACAGTAATGTACATGGAGAACACCTGAATATAGACCATATCCTAGGATACAAAAAAAGCCTTAACAGAACAGAATGGAAGTCACATAGAGTATGATTTTAACCATATGTAACTGAACTAGAACTCAGTAACAAGAAACAGCAGAAAATTGCCAAACATTTAACAACACACTTCTACATAATCCATGGGTCAAAGAGGAAGTTACAAGAAGAAACATTTTTATTTATTTTTAATTTTAAAAAAGTTTTTTAACGTTTATTCATTTTTGAGAGACAGAGAGGGACAGAGTGTGAGCGGGGAAGAGGCAGAGACAGAGAGAGAGGGAGACACAGAATCTGAAGCACGCTCCAGGCTCTGCACTGGCGTCACAGAGCCCAACGCAGGACTTGCACCCACGAACTGTGAGATCATGACCTGAGCTGAAGTCGGATGCTTAACCGACTGAGCCACCCAGGCACCCCAAGCAGAAACATTTTTAAAGGTGTGAACTGCAAGAAAATGAATATATTGAAATTTGTAGATGTAGCTTAAAAAGTAGTCCTGGTGCCCTTGGGTGGCTCAGTCGATTAAGTGTCCGACTTCAACTCAGGTCGTGATCTCATGGTTTGTGGGTTCCAACCCTGCATTGGGCTCTGTGCTGACGGCTGGATCTGGAGTCTGCTTCAGATTTTGTGTCTCCCTCGCTCTCTGCTCCTCCCCCACTCATGCTCGGTCTTTCTGTCTCTCTCTCTCTCTCAAAAATAAATAAACTTAAAAAAAATTTAAGGGGTGCTTGGGTGGCTCAGTCCGTTGAGCATTCAACTTCGGTTCAGGTCATGATCTCATGGTCACGAGGTTGAGCCCCATACTGGGTTCTCTGTTGGCAGCACAGAGCTTGCTTCAGATCATCTACTCCCTCTCTCTGCCCCTCCCCCACTCGTGCTCACTTGCTTGCTCTCAAAAATAATTTTTTAATTAAAACAATTAAAAATAAAATAAAAATTGGTAAATTTAGGGGCACCTGGATGGCTTGGTCAGTAGAGCACGTGACTTGATCTCAGAGTGGTGAGTTCAAGTCCCATGCTGTGTGTAAAGATTACTTAAAAAATTTGATACAACTGGCAACTGGCAAAAAAAAAGGGGGGGGGGGCCAAACTATCAGGAATGAAGAGGGGAATATCATTACAGATCCTACAGACAATTATTAAAAGGGGACATCATTGGGGTGCCTCAGTCGGTTGAGCATCTGACTTCAGCTCAAGTCATGATCTCATGGTTCGTGGCTTTGAGCCGCATATCGGACTCTGTGCTGACAGCTCAGAGTCTAGAGCCTGCTTCAGATTCTGTGTCGTCCTCTCTTTCTGCCTTTCCCCCTCCCCACCCCCGCTCTCACTCTCTCTAAATAAATATTTTAAAAGGGGGGGAGACATTATTATCAAATTATACCTATAAATTCAAATGAGTCAAGAATGGACAAACCTCTTATACTCAATTTACCAAAATTGACACACACAAATAGAAAATGTAATTACCCCAAATATATAACAAAAATTGAATGTAAAATTAAACACCATTCCAAAAAAACAAGTTCAGGCCCAAGTGGCTTCTCTATTAAACAAAATTCTATGAAACATTTACAGAAAATTAGACCAGTATTACACAAACCTTCACACCTCATAAGACTGTTATGAAAATTAAGTGATAAATGGACTTTTATATGTGTTTTACATTGAAATAAAATGTTTAAGGTATGCTTTGTATCTTTATTCCCCAGCTTTAATTTTCTTGATTAACCTGTCTCAACATCACTGGAGGACTTCAACTATATATTATCAGTATAACTCCTTGAAATCAAACACTATTGTTTTCTTTTTTTCTTCTCAAACAGTATTGCTGTGGTTCCATTGTTATTCCCAAACTACCCAGCACAGTGCTTTGTACAAAGCTGTCACTATTATGTTAATAAGAAATTTAAATAAAAATAACATTCTTTTTTCTGAATTCCACTAATTTACGTAATTTAATTCTGTTGTTTTAGATTTAAGGAAAGAAAAATAATTTGCCAAAGTATTTTGTTAACGTAAGTTTCAAGGATTTTTCTTTTTTCTTTATTTATTTACTTATGAGAGAGAGAAGCAGAGAGACAGAGGGAGAAAGAGAATCTCAAGCAGGCTTCATGCCATTAGCACACAGCCCAAGGTGGGCCTAGAATTCACAAATCATGATGAGATCATGACCTGAGCAGAAACCAAGAGTCAGCTGCTTAACTGACTCAGCCTCCTACGTGCCCCAATCTTTCCTTTTTTAAGCTTTTTCATTTGTTTTTAATAATCTCTAAAGCCAACATAGGGATCGAACTCACAACCCCAAAATCAAGAGTCACGTACTCTTTCAACTGAGCCAGCCAGGTGCCCCTAAATTTCAAGGATTTCAGCTTTCAGAAATTATACTCCCATTCTACAAAAAACAAATCACTGAAGACAATGACATTAAACCACAAAAGTAATAAAGACCTATACTAAATAATTATCAATATATGAAACAAATCATTAGACCCCAAACTAGTCTACTACAAAAAAATCAATTTAATCACCCTTTCAGGATTTGAACCTGTTTCCAAAGCTAACTACCATAACCTTTGTCCCTGGCATGACTAAGAATACTAATTTGAGGAATAATAATCTGAAAGCTAATCAAGTATTCTGCTCCACAGTTACTGTTTTATACATATACAAACATCTACATACATCAAACATATATATAAACAAATGTATGCACTGTATATGTGAATACATACATACATACCATGTACTAATACTGTCCAATAACTCATTTAAAATTCTTTTTATGATTAAGAGGTTATTCTCAACATGTTTACTGTCATTCAATCACTGACCAAATGTATGCTGAGTGCTCTTCTATCAAGTACTGTGCTAAGCCACCACAGACAAGATATTTAAATAAAACTTGATTGGGGTGCCTGGGTGGCTCAGTCGGTTAAGCATCCTATTTCGGCTCAGGTCATGATCTCATGGTTTGTGGGTTTGAGCCTCGTGTCGGGCTCTGTGCAGACAGCTCAGAGCCTGGACCTGTTTCAGATCCCGTCTCTCCGTCTCTCTCTGCCCCTCCCCCACTCATGCTCTGTTTCTCTCTGTATCAATAATAAATAAACATAAATAAATAAATAAATAAGACCTGATCCTAATGCTTCCAAGAACTCACAATCTAATGAGAATGACGTAAAAATAAACTGTAAGACATGTAAACAAGTGTAATACAAACCCTATGAAAAGATTATGACCTAGTGATTACAAAACTATCTCAGTACTCTATCTTGTTTATATACAGGCATACCTCTTTTCATTGCACTTCTCAAATACTGCTTTTACAAGTTGAGGGTTTATAACCCTGCATTAAGCAAGTCTATCAGCACCATTATTCCAAAAGCATTTGCTCACTTCAAGTGTGTCACATTTTGTTAATTCTCACAATATTTCAAACTTTTTTACTTTTATTACATTTGTCATGGTGATGGGTGATGAGTGACCTTTGATGTTACTGTTTCGACTGTAACTGGGGTGCCACCAACCACTCCACAACCACTCCAATGTAAGACAGTGAATTTTATTGATAAGTGTATGTGTTCTGACTGCTCTACCAACCAGCCATTCTCCTATCTCTCTCCCTTTACTTAGGCATCCTATTCCCTAAGAAACAATACTAAAATCAGGCCAATCAATAACCCTACAACGGCCTCTAAGTGTTCAAGGAAAAGAAGAATTATGTGTCTCTCACTGTAAACCAAAACTACAAATGATTAAATTCAATAAAGAAAACATGTCAAAAGCTGAGGCAGGCCAAAAGTGAGGCTTCTTGCACCAGTCAGTCAAGTTGTGAACCCAAGGGAAAAGTTCTTAAAGGAAATGAAAAGTGCTACCCTACTGAACACACAAATAAGAAAGCAAAACAGCCTTACTGCTGATATGGAAACGGTTTTAGTGGTCTGGATAAAAGATCAAACCAGCCACAACATTCCCTAAACCAAAGCCTAATCCAAAGCAAGATCCTAACTCTCCTCAACTCTACAAATTGCGAGAGAAGCAGAAGCTGCAGAAAAAAAGCCTGATCCTCAAAAAGGTTGATTCATGAGGTTTAAAGAAAGAAGCCATTTCCATAACATACAAATGCACAAAGTGAAGCAACAAGTGCTGATGTAGAAGCTGCCAAAAGTTATCCAGAAGATGTATTTAAGATAATTAATGAAGGTGGCTAAAACAACAGATTTTCAACATAGATGAATAAGTCTTATACTGCAAGGAGATGCCATCTAGGACTTCTAGAGATGAAGAGACGTCAATGCCTGGAATCAATGCTTCAAAGGAAAGGCTGATTCTCTTGTTAGGGGCTAATGCAGCCAGTGACTTTAAGTTGAAACCAATGCTCATTTACCATTCTGAAAATCCTAGGGCCCTTAAGAATTATGCTCAATTTAGGGGAGCCTGGGCAGCCCAGTCAGTTACCCATTTGACTTCGGCTCAGGTCATAATCTTGCAGTTTGTGAGTTCAAGCCCCACAATAGGCTCTGTGCTGACTGTGCAGAGCCTGCTTGGGATTCTCTCTCTCTCCTCTCTTTCAAAATTAAATAAAACTTAAAAAAAAAAGAATTATGCTAAATCTACTCTGCCTGTGCTCTATAAATGGAACAACAAAGCCTGGATGATAGCCTATCTGTTTATAACATGGCTTATTAAATATTTTAAGCTCATCACTGAGACCTACTACTCAGAACAAAAAGATTCCTCTCAAACATTAATGTTTGTTGTCACCCAAGAACTCTGACAGAGATGTATGAGATGAATGTTGTTTTCAATGTCTGTTTTCAACATCCATTCTGTAGCCCCTGGATCAAGGAGTAATTTCTTTTCTTTTTTTTTTTTTAAGTTTATTTTTGAGAGACAGAAAGAGACAGAGTGTGAGCAGGGAGGGACAGAGAAAGAGGGAGACACAGAATCCGAAGCAGGCTCCAGGCACTGAGCTGTCAGCACAGAGCCCGATGCGGGGCTCAGACTCCCAGACCGTGAGATCATGACCTGAGCCGAAGTCTGATGCTAAACCGACTGAACCACCCAGGTGCCCCTTTAATGTTTATGTTTGAAAGAGAGACACAGAGTTCGAGCGGGAGAGGGGCAGAGAGACAGAGACACAGAATCTGAAGTGGGCTCCAGGCTCTGAGCTGTCAGCACAGAGCCCAATGAGGGGCTTGAACTCACAAACAGTGAGGTCGTGACCTGAGCCAAAGCTCAACTGACTGAGCCACCCAGGTGCCCCTCAAGTCTTACCTTTTAAGAAATATATCTTACATGGCTAGAGCTGCCATAGACTCCCCTGATGGACTTGGGCAAAGTTAACTGAAAACCTTCTAGAAAGTATTCACCATCCTAGATGCCACTAAGAACATTTGATTTGTGATTCATGGCAAGAGGGTAAAATATCCACATTACAAGGAATTTGGAAAAAGTTGATTCCAACCTTTGTGGATGACCTTGAGGGGTTCAAGACTTCAGTGGAGGAAGTAACTGCAAATCTATAAATAGCAAAAGAACTAAAATTAAAAGGGGAGCCTGAAGATGTGGCTGAATTGCTGCGATTTCCTGATAAGAACTTTGATGAGAAACTTTCTATTTACTTAATACACCCAATGTGGGCCTCAAACACACAACCCCAAGACCAAGAGTCACATGCTCTTCTGACTGAGCCAGCCAGGTGCCCTGAAAAGTTGTTTCTTATAAATAAACCACTTTCTTTAGTAGTTTCTTGAGATGAATTCTACTCCTGGTGAAAACGCTGTGATTGTTGAAATGACAACAAAGAATTTAGGATATTACATAAACTCAGTTGATAAATCAGCAACAGAGTTTGAGAAGACTGAGCCAAATTTTGAAAAAAAGTTCTATGGTGGGTAAAGTATTATCAAACAGTATCATATGCTAAGAAATTGTTCATGAAAGGAAGTCAAGTGATGCAAAAAAAAAAAAAAAAAAAAACTTCACTGTCTTAGTTTAAGAAATTGCCATAGCTTCCGCTTCACCAGCCATCGACATGGAGGGAGGACCTCCAGAGGTTACAGCTTGCTGAAAGCTAGCATTTTTTAGCAATAAAATGTTTTTTTTTTTGAGAGAGAGAGCATGCACGTGCACATGTAGGGGAAGGACAAAGGGAGGAAAGAGAGAATCCCTAAGCAGGCTCCACGTCCAGTGCAGAGCCACATGCAGGGCTTATTTTCACAACCATGACATCATGACCTAAACTGAAATCAAGAAATCAACTTAACCAACTGAGCTACCCAGGCGCCCGAGCAGTATCTCCAGGGTAGGCCTGTACTGATCTACGACTATTTTTATTAGTGTAACACCACTACATCACACATTGGTTTTTCCCAAATCCTCACTTTATCCCAAGCCTTAACTCTGGAACAACAAATCCTTCCAGTCCCTCTTTTATCATTTATTTCCAAGAGCCTTTTAAAGGATAATCTCTTCGTTCTCAATAAGGGAAGGTGTAAAACCATGGATTGAGTCATTCCTCATGTTGTTTGGAGGAGAAAGGTGATACTGCTGCAGTTCACACCTGCTGCCCCAAATCATGAAGCTGCCCAGAGGTAGTAATCCTGAAAGCTCTATTTAAAGTAGCTAAAAAAAGAAAAAAGATCCTGAATTCTCAGGGACCAGCTTTAAAAGTATGTAGCTTCAAAACTGCCTAGTGGGTAAGGGAGGAAGCAGAATGAATAGTGACTAGAATGGTATTATGCAGTATAAAGAAAAGCTTTTATATTTAAAATGTATTATTTTATTTATCTTGAATATTTCTTCCTTATAAAATAAATGATATGAACAGATTTAGGTATGACCACTGTATTTCAGCTATGAAGATGTGACATTAGAGCACAAACAAGCTAGAAGGCATTTCGAAGTTGATATAGTCCAATCCTTTTATTTACAGAATGCCAACTTTACTGTATTTTCACATGGTATATTGTTACCAAATCTCAGTGACCAAAACGAACAAAAACTTCACTAATGAAATTAATCAAGATTAAAATATTAATAAAATAAAGGGCCATAAGACCTCTAGCATCATGTATAACTCACAAGAAAAGTACAGGCTACAGAATTCAGAGACCATCAAGATTTTCTGGAAGAAGCTATAAATACTGAAATATGTAGGCATTATTGAAGTGTTTTTTATCTTATTTCTCAATAAAATTAGTACTTAAAAAAAAATCACAGAAAATTCACTGAGTATACATTTTACCAAAAATGTTTCCTCATACTTTTACAAAGCTGTAATCATGGACTCTGACACTACTGCATCCTTTTACCACATGACATAGTATCTGTTACAGTATTTGTAACTTTATTTTAATGGCTGCCTAACATTCCAATGAGTAATAATTTCTAAATTACTTCCCTAACTTTCTGACATTTGTCATATAATGCTGAAATTAGTATTCATGTGCATACTACTTTTCCTGTATTTGAAATTATTTCATTAGACTATACTCTAATTTCTAGTTTTATTTTTTTAATCAGTATAGACTCCATACAGCTGGGACTGGATTCTAATTTTGAAGGAATGAGAATTTAAGCAGACTAGAGTTGGGGATTCTGGCAGGTCCTGATTACTTAGAAGCCCAGAGGCACAGGAAGAGAGTAAAAACAAATAATTTGGACAAAATCATAACACTACTTTAAAAATGAGAGGATTGGGGCGCCTGGGTGGCTCAGTCGGTTGAGCATCCAACTTCGGCTCAGTTCATGATCTCACAGTTCGTGGGTTTGAGCCCTGTGTCCGGCTCTGTGCTGGCAGCTCAGAGCCTGGAGCCTGCTTCCAATTCTGAGTGTCCCTCTCTCTCTGTCCCTCCCCTGCTGATGATCTGTCTCTCAAAAATAAATAAATGTTAAAAATAAAAATAAAAAAAAAAGAGGATTTAAGAAACTAGATGACTTTAGGACTGCCTGGGTGGGCTCAGTCGGTTAAGCATCCAACTCTTGATCTCAGCTCAGGTTATGATCTCACAGGTCCTCAGAGTGAGCCCCAAGTCAGGGTCTGCACTGACAGCACAGAGCCTGCTTGGGAGTCTCTCTCTGCCCCTCCCTTGCTCTTACTCTCTCTCACTCAAAACAACAAATAAACTTAAAAAAACAAAAAACAAAAAAACAAAAACCAGGTGACTTCAAAATGCAATGCTAACATTAAACTTTCAAAACACTTAAAAAAATTTTTTTAAGGTTTATTTATTTTTGAGAGGGAGAGAGACAGAGTCCAAGTGGGAGAGGGACAGAGACAGAGGGAGACACAGAATGTGAAGCAGGCTCCAGGCTCTGAGCTGTCAGCAGAAAGACTGAGGCAGGGATGGAACTCACGGACCGCGATGACCTGGGCGATGACCTGGGCTGAAGTCCGACGGTTAACCGACTGAGCCACCCAGGCACCCCTCAAAACATTCTTTTATCTTCTAAGAAAAGGATATTACCAAGTGTTCCTATCCCAGAAGATGTACTTCTGAGGAAGCTGAGAAAATTTCCCAGGCCTGGGTGGCTCAGTCAGTTAAACCTTGGACTCCTGAGTTCTGCTCAGGAAGGTCATGATCTCAAGGTTCCTGAGATGGAGCCCTGTGCTGGGCTCTGCACTAACAGCACGGAGCCTACTTCGGATTCTCTCCCTCTCTCTCTTCCCCTACCCCACTGACGAGGGCTCTCTCAAAATAAACATTTAAAACAGACCAAAAAAAAAAAAATTTTTTTTCCCAAGGACTACTGGATTGTAGGTAGTCCATAACTTGTTTGTGTATACGCACACACATATCTCAACCACTATTTTGTTAAATACATACACAAAGAGGGATACAAACAAAACAAAATTGGCTCTAAATCGATCGTTGCTGAAGCTGGATGAGGAGGGAATTCATTATACTTCCCACATTTGCTTGAAATTTTAATGAAATGGTAAACATATATACGCGTAAGAGAAAATTACAAGTCCCCCAAAAGTTACTTATGACCGGCTTTTGTTTTTAATTTTACAACAGAGACTGAAAAGTGGTTGTGTCTTTCCTACTGCCTATTTGTAAACGGACCTTGCACGGATCCCCATCCTAGCAAAAGTTTACGCAGCTCGAGTTTTCAAGTCCCCAACTCCAGCACCCCGGAAGAGGAGCGCTGAGAACACAAAAAGAGAGACAAGGACAGGGCCTCAGGATCCTCACAAGGTCTCTCCTAAGACACGTAGGGGTCTGCGAAAAGGGGCGAAGATTGCTGCTCGCCTAATACAGATAAAGGCCATTTCCTTCGGCCAAAGAGGGCCCAAATCCGGGGTCCCCCAGGAACCACCTCAGGAGGCCGCCCCGCCAGGTGGAGGCGAACAGACTCTGGTGCTCAACTGAGACACCGACCTTCCCGAAGTCTCTCTGGAGCAGTGTAGGCGGCACAGGGGTGTCACCGAGACGGCAGGACGAGCCCTGTCACCAACGGGAGGCAGAGCCGAGGCCGTGGCGTTTCCGCCTCGAGGCAGAAAGGACAACAGGAAAGTTACGCCGCTTCGAGTATCCAGGACCAGCGGTCTCCAAGCTGCTCGGGGCCCTGCCACGCCCCCAACCCCGGCCTCAGGTAGGCCTCCCGCACCGCGGACCCTCGGGCCTGACCTCCGGCCTGAATCCCAAACCCAGGATCCTTCCCTTTCTCCTCATCTGCTACCTCGTGGTCGTCTGAACCCCAGATTTGGGACTTCTAAATCTGGAGCGCAGTGCGAGGAGGAAAACAAAGATCCTTGACGCTGAGACTGCCACACTCACCCGGCTGAATCCGGGTGCGAAAACGGCTGAGGCGAACTTGGCTCCCAAGGATCAGCATCCAAAATGGCGGCTCCCTCAGCATCAGCACATCAAGCGCGGGCGGAAGAATCTGCTAGGCCAAGCTAGCCACGCCCTCCTTCCCAGGGATTGGCTGCGCTCCCGCCCCTCCCGGAACTCACGTTCTGAAGGACTGGAGCCTCCCTCATTCAGCTGTTTTCGGAGCCGGCGCGATAGGGACTACTTCCCGCGGCGGAGGCATGGGTGGTGACGCGTGAGACGTCACGCCGCCTGCGTTAGGGTCGTTTGGTAGAGTCACGCCCTGGGTATCGCCTGGTTTATCCTAGGCACAGGGAGGCAGGCGGGAGCGGCTTGTTCACCTGATCTGTGCCCAGTTTCTTTTTCTGCATTGTTCTAGTCTCTCGAAAAACCGGCTCCAGCACTACCTTTTAAACACTCAGTGTTAACTCTCTGAGATTTGCTCCGGTGCCTCGCTCAACTCCAGTGGCCCTGGGGGCTTTCCCCGGTGTCAGTTTCTTTCCTCCGGCGGCAATGACTGAGCAGGTTTCCACCCTTTAAAAGCTTTTATCCGACCCTTCATCCTATTCCCTTTGTTGCTCCCACCATCACTCCATCGATGCCCTCCAATAGTATTGTCCCTCTTTTAAACCAAATCTGATTACTGTTTTAACTGGAATCTCCAGTCTGTATTATTTAATTCACTCATGTTTCCTCAACACCACGGTCTCCAGGAACTTCCTTATCTCTAAATTCACAGGAAACTTTGATTTAGTTTTCTTTATTTTCCTCTTGAAAACCGTTGTCTCAGGTTACGATTGGAAGGGGCTCTTGGTTTCTAGAAGGAGGTAACCCTGCCCCCTGCTGTAGAGGCTTCATCTACCGGGATCAACATTGTGGTTTGCTAAATTGTAATGCGGTCATATGACAAGGATGGAATATGCGTTACTGTATGAGGTTTATATGAATTTAGAAGTACTGTTTTTATAACCACTTGTAATATTTCTAAAAACCAGTTCCAGAACCTCAAAATACAATGTTTGGTTCTTTTTAAATGTGTGGGGGTTTTTTTCCCTGTAAATGCATGCAAATATAATTCAGCCTGTTGTGTAATAAGGTAATGGCATCTAAAAAAATAGAAGTGAAGGCGGACTGCTCAAATTTAAAAAGCCTTGGAGACACGCAATCAAATGGAATGTGTGTGGATCTTGTTTAATGATTCAAACAAACCAACTATAAAAGACATTTTTGAGACAATCAGGGAAATTAGTTTATGGACCAAGTATTACATGATACCAACCAAAGAATTGTTATTTTTTAAGCATGAAAATGGCATTGGGATTTTGTAAGAAAATGTCTTTTTTAAATGTTTTAAGAAATGAGTATTTGCAAAAGGATAAAATGGCACAAAAATCTTGCTGATTGTTTAATTGGATGAGAGTTATTGTTTACAGTTATCTCTACCCTTAAGTATGTTTTTAAGTGTTCATAGTCAATAAGTCAAAAGGGGAAAGCAACCCAACTGTACATGGTACAAAGACTGGATAAATAAAATGTGGCACATACACGCAGTAGAATATTATGCAGCCTAAGAAGGAAGGAAATGCTGACATATCATTTACAACATGGATGAACCTTGAAGACACTATGGTATGTGAAATAAGTCAGTCACAAAAAAGGACATACACTGCGTAGTTCCATCTATATGAGGTACCTAAAGAGGTCAAATTCAGGGAGGGAGAAAGTAGAAATTCAGAGAGGGAAAAAGTAGAATAGTGACTACCAGGGGCTAGGGGGAGGGGAAAGTGGGGAATTACTGTTTAATAAGCACAGAGTTTCAGTTTGGGAAAACAAAGTTCTGGAGATGGATGGTGGTGATGGCTACACGACAATGTGAATGTACATAATGCCACAGAACTGTACAATTAAAAATCGTTAAAATGCTAACTTTAGGGGCGCCTGGGTGGCTCAGTCGGTTAAGCGTCCGACTTCGGCTCAGGTCATGATCTCATGATTCCTGAGTTTGAGCTCAGCATCAGGCTCTGTGCTTACAGCTTAGAGCCTGGAGCCTACTTCAGATTCCGTGTCTCCCTGTCTCTTCCAGCCCTCCCCCCCCCACCCCCCTGTTGTACTCTGTCTCTCTCTCTCTCAAAAATAAACATTAAAAAAAATTTAATACTTTTAGATTATGCATATTTTACCACAATAAACTGTTCACAACAAAATTTTTTAATGTTATATTCGAGACACACACACACACACACACACACACACACACAGAGCGCAAGTGGGGGAGGGGCGGAGATACGGAGACAGAATCCGAAGCAGGCTCCAGGCTCTGAGCTGTCAGCACAGAGCCCGACATGGGGCTTGACCCCATGAGCCATGAGATCATGACCTGAGCCTCTTAAGGAACTGAGCCACCCAGGTGCCCTCCATAACAAAAATTTTTAAATTAAGTCTATGTCATGAAGGGGATTAAATAAATAGTATATATACTAATCGATTAAATACAAAATATGGAATCTTCTACCAGAAAACTGGCTCTAGATTAAAAGAGACTAATGAGGCATAATAAACAAATGAAATACATAAAACTCAATTGGATCCTGGTTAAAAAAAAAAAGAAAAGATACTGGGGGAACAACTTAGGAAATTCAAATGTGTGTTGAATATTAGACATTATGAAATTATTGTTAATTTTCACAGGTGTAATAATTGTAGTTGAGTGGGAGAGTGCCCTTATTCTTAGATGTATGTTGAACTATGTAACAGTGAAGGATCATGTTGTCTATAACTTACTTTCAAATTGTTCAGAAAACAAAAAGTGTGTGTGTTTATATGAGGCTATTCTATATCTCCATGGGAAGTGGTAGTTTTCTCCCCAGAAACTAGCAGATTACACCAAGTTCCCAAGAATAAATATATTATGATTCTGTTCTGCATTTGGTTTAAAAGCAGAATAAAGAGGACTGAATTTTAAATCATTTTTTGGTAAAAATGTTTGCTTTTACTAATTTTAGAGTACATGTGTGGGGTTTAATGGAAGACTCTTCATGCCATTATTAATTTTTTGGAATATATAATTTAAATTTTTATTTTTTATTTTAAATTTAACACAGGATAATAATATGCAAACTGTTCAGTAAACCTGTGTATACTTAATATATCCTGCATATCATTTTTTAAAGATTTTTTTAATATTTATTTTTGAGAAAGAGTGCAAGTGGGGGAGGGGTAGAAAGAGAGGGAGACACAGAATCCAAAGCAGGATCCAGGCTCTGAGCTGTCAGCACAGAGCCCAACACGGGGCTTGAACCCACCACCCATGAGATCATGATTCGAGCCAAAGTCAGACACTTAAAGATTTTATTTTTAAGTAATCTCTACAGGGGTGCCTGGGTGGCTCAGGCAGTTAAGCGTCTGACTCTTGATTTCAGCTCAGGTCATGATCTCATGGTCACAGGACCCAGCCCTACATTGGGTTTCACACTGAGCATGAAGCCTGCTTGGGATTCTCTTCCTCCCTCTCACTGCCCCTCCCCTCCTCTCAAAATAAGTAAATAAACATTAAAAAAAAAACACACAAAGTAATCTCTACATCCAGCATGGGACTCGAACTTAAGTGTTCATACTCTATCAACTGAGCCAGCTAGGCACTCCATCCTGCATATCTTTTCCTGTCAATACATATAGATCTATCTTTAACAATGGAAGCAGGTATACCATTATTTAGCCAATAATCTCTTATTGATACTTAGGTTGATTCCAATAATGTTCTGTAATGTGCTATAGTGAATATATGTGCATACTTTCAGACTATTTTTTTTCAGATTATTTATTAAAGACAGATTCCCATAAGTGGTATTGCTAGGTCAAAGGCTATGCATATTTAAATTTTTGATTCCCACATTATGGGTTGAACTGTGCTCCCCCAAACTCATATGTTGAAGTACTAACCTCCAGTATCTCAGAATGTGACCTTATTTGGAGATTGGGTTTTTACAGAGGTAGTCAAGTTAAAATGAGGTCCTTAGAGAGGGCCCTACTCCAGTAAGACTTGTGTCCTCATTAAAAGGTGAAATTTGGAGCCAGACACACACTCAGGGAGTACACCAAATGAAGATGAGGGCAGAAGCAAAGCATCTACAAATCGATAAACACCAAAGATTGCCAACAAACCACCAGAAACTAGGAAGAGGCCTGGTACCAATTCTTTCTCATAGCCCTCTGAAGAAACTAATTCTATTAATACCTTGATGTAGAACTTCTAGCCTCCAGAGTCATGAGACAATAAATTCCTGTTGGTTTAAGCCACCCAGTTTGTGGACTTTGTTAAAGGTGCCCTAGCAGGAGCGCCTGGGTGGCTCAGTCGGTTAAGCATCCAACTTCGGCTCAGGACATGATCTCACAGTCCATGGGTTCGAGTCCTGCGTTGGGCTCCGTGCTGATAGCTCAGAGCCTGGAACCTGGAGCCTGCTTCAGATTTTGTGACTCCCTCTCTCTCTGCCCCTCCCTTGTTCACTCTCTGTCTCTGTCTCTGAAAATAAAAAAAAAGAAAAGAAAAAAAAAGCAGCCCTAGAAAACTAGTACAACCCATTACCAGATGGCTCTCACAGAAGGTTCTATTATTTTATCCTAGTAATGGTATGTGAGAGTGCCCATTTCCTCATACTCCCCAACTTTGGGCATTGGTCAATCTTTCTAATCGTTTCCAAACAAAGAAATTATTTTAATTTGCATATCTTTGAACGTTAGTAAGATTGACTAGTGTGCTCATAGTCTTTTGCCCATTTTCCTAATGGAGCAAATAAACTTTTAAAATAATTTTTTTACAGTAATGCATAAACAGCAAACCACACATACACACAGAGCTGAAAAAGATGTACCGTAAACACTAAGTCTCCTTCCTCTTCCCCTTAGTCTTTTAGTCCCTCACTCTAGAAATAGAATAATCATTGTTACCAGATTCTGGTCCCTTGGAGCAAGTTACTTAATCTCTCTGTGCCTCAGTTTCCTCATCTGTAAAATGGGAATAACATCACCTACCTTAATAAAGTTGTTATGAGGATTAAATGTGCTAATTACAAAAAACTCTTAGAACAGTGTATTAAACAGATAACGTTTAATGCTTTCAAAATCCTTCCAGTGATGTTATGTGCATGTAAAGCTATATAAGTATATACACCCTTTTTTTACATATGTACTAGCATACTATACATGCTATACTATAACTAGTACTGCAACATACATTAAGATCTATATAGACCTTGCAGATCGTTCCATATCAGTTTTCAATAATTCTCATTCTTTTAAAGGACTATAACATTTCAATATATATGTGTACTATAATTTTTAACACTGTTCTATTGATGTGAATTTAGATAATTTCCAATATTTTGCCTCTATAAAAAATGACGCAGTGACTATATATTGGCCTGCATGGATTGTATTTATTGGGTAAATTCTCAGAAGCAGAACTGGGTCAAAGGGTAGATATATTTTTAATGTTAATAGATATTGCCAAATCACCCTTAAAAGAGGTAGTTTCAATTTACATTGCCACCAATGTATGAGAGTTTCTATTTCCCCATGCCCTCAGTAGCATAGTGTGTTTAAAAAACTTTTGGAATAGTTGCCATTATTGCAACTTTGTTCAAACCATGAAAGTAAAGATGAGTGGAAAGTGTCATTGAGACCATGTCTTGCTAAGAGTGACATGATTCATTCAGAAAATTTGCTTCCTACCAAGCAGTTGCTTCCATTCAGCACCATTCATCACCTGTGTTCTGTCCTAATTATTTAAATCTCAGAATGTATCGGTGTAAATTGTACCACATCAGCCAGTTATCCAAACATACCACTGTCCCTGACTGAACAGACCAGTAACGTTTAGAAGCGAGACATAATCAAAAAAATCAACCTGACTTGTTATTTTGCTTGAAAATCCTGTCTTACTGTTAGAATAAAAGTTAACACATAATATTTCTTTGATTAACAAAGCAGTAACTCTTTTTCGTGTAAATGATTGTAACTAGTGGCCATAAAGAAAAGTTGATATAGTACTTGAATGCAATAGAATAAGAGTCTATAACGGGTCTGCAGCCCAATATTAGTCAAGGCGGCCTTTTTTGTGCAGTCTCTCCAGCTAAGAAAGGTTGTTACAGTACTAATGGGCTGTAAACAAAACAAAACAAAACAAAACAAAACAAAACAAAACAAAAGGAAAGAAACATGTAAAAGAATCCGTATGTGCCCACAAAGCCTAAAATATTTATTAACTGGTCAGAAAAGGCTTGCTGACTGATGCAAAATACTACATACTGTATAAGAGGGAAAGGAAAGATGATGGGCAGAGCGTAATTTGCCTTTTTTCTTTTTCTTTGTTAAAGCTTATTTATTTTGAGAGAGAGAGAGAGAGAGAGTGGGAAGAGGAGCAGAGAGAAGGAGAGAGAGGATTGAAAGCTGGCTACACACTGTCAGCACAGAGCCCAACACAGGGCTTGAACCCACACACTGTGAGATCATAACCTGAGCCAAAACCAAGAGTCAGATGCTTAACTGACTGAACCACCTAGGCACCCCTTGTCTTTTTTTCTTTTACGTACTAACATTTAGAAAAGGGAAAGTCTCAGAAATATAAAATAGAAACCACTCTGGACATCTTCATAGGGCCTACAGAAAAATAAAGAGCATTTTTTAGAGCATCTATGGAATGATTCTTCATAGAACTAATTAATATTAATTAAGGCTACATACAAATAATAAGTATCTCCATGATATTTTTCAGTTTACAAGTTACTTACAAGCACATTAGCTCAATGTGAGGCTCATGACACTCCTTTGAAGCAAATGTGGGTCAGAAGTGATCGTAGATTTTTACAGGAGAAAAGTGAAGCTCAACGTTGCAGTGATCAATCCAAGGTCAACAGGTTTAAGCATCAAGGTCAGATCTTGACCTGGTTCTTGACACTAGACATTATATACTTCCATTATTCATAATGACTTGCATCCTGGTTTTACTTTCAATTCATATATATTGAATTTATCAACAAATGAAAAGAAAAATGCATTTAATCACAGTTATGACTCTGATTTGGGTTCATATACAAGATCACAAGAGAGTTCTCAAGTCAGATTGTTTTCATGGCATTTATCATCATTGTAATCATCCTAGCAAATTTGAGTTTTCCTTAAATGACTCTAAAAGGATGAAAATATAACTCTAGGTTCTAAATATAAACTCAAAAGTTAAAACTATATTCTTAAACTATGAGATTCTTATCAAGATTATATGATACTGGCATAAGGGTAGACATATAGATAGATGGTATAGAATTGAAAGTCCAGAAAAAAACCCATACATTTATGGTCAATTGATACTCAACAAGGATAATAAGACAATTCGATGGGACAATTCAATAAGACACCTTTCAACAAATAATTCTAGAAAAACCAGATAACCACATGCAAAAGAATAAAGTTGAATGCAAAAATTAACTCAAAATGGATCAAAAACTTAAATGTAAGAGCTAAAACTATAAAACTCTTAGAAGAAAACATGGATGTAAATCTTTATGACTGTGGACTGGGAGGCGGTTTCTAAGATATGACAACTAAATCACAAGCAGTCAAAGAAAAATACACAAGTTGGACTTCATACATCAAAATCTTTGGTGCTTCAAAGGACACTATCAAGAAAGTGAAAAGACAGCTTACACAATGGCAAAACTTTTTTTGCAAACCACATATCTTATAAGGGTCTAGTATCCAGAATATTTAAAAACTACAACTCTTACAAAGCAACATTAAAAAGACAAATAGGGGCACTGGGGTGGCTCAGTCAGTGAAGAGTCCGACTTTAGCTCAGGTCATGATCTCACGGTCCATAAGTTCAAGCCCTGGGTCAGATTCTGTGCTGACAGCTCCAGATCGGAGCCTGGAGCCTGCTTCAGATTCTGTGTCTTCCTTTCTCTCTGCTCCTCCCCTGCTCACGCTCTCTCTCTCTCAAAAATAAACACAATAAATAAATAAATAAATAAAAATTTCTTTAAATGTTTACCTGTTTTTTAAGAGACAGAGAGAGAAACAGAGCATGAGCAGGGAGGAGCAGAGAGAGATGGAGACACAGAATCCAAAGCAAGCTCCAGGCTCTGAGCTGTCAGAATAGAGTCCGATGTGGGGCTCAAACCCACAAAATGAGAGATCATGACCTAAGCCGAAGTCAGATGCTTAACTAACTGAGCCACCAGGTGCCCCTAAAAAATAAAAAGACAAATAACCCAATTTAAAAATGAGCAAAGGAGTTCTATAAGACATTCTCCAAATGGTCAATAATAAGCACATAAGAAGGTGTTCAACATTGTTACTCATCAGGGAAATGTAAATCAAAACCACAATGAGGTATCACTTCACACCTCCTACAATGGCTGCAATGAAAAAGAAAAACAGTAACAAATATAGTCTAGGATGTGGATAAATTGGAACCCTCCTACATTGCTGGTAGGAATATAAAATGATGCAAGTACTTTGGGAAACAATTTGGCAGCTCCTCAAAAAGTTAAACATAGAGTTACTATATGACCCAGCAATTTCACTTCTAGGTATATACCTAAGAGAATTGAAAACATATGTTCACACAAAAATTATACACAAATGTTCACAGCAACATTTTTCAGAATAGCCTGAAAGCAGAAACAACACAAATATCCATCAACTGATAAATGGAAATAAAATGTAGTATATCCATACACTGGCATATTATTTGCCCATAAAAAGGAATAAAGTATTGGGGCACCTGGCTGGCTTAGTTGGTAGAGCATGTGACCCTTGATCTCTGGGTCATGAGTTAGACCCCACATTGGGTGTAGAGGTTACTTAAAAAATTAAAAAATTTTAAATAAAAAAGTAATGAAGTACTGACACATACTACAACATGGATGAACCTTGAAAACATTCTGCTAAGTGAAAGGGACAGGAAAGGCCCCATATTGTATGATTCTATTTGTGTGAAATGTCCAGAATAGGCAAATCCATAGAGATAGGAAGTAGATGAGTGGTTGCCAAGGGCTATCAGGTGGGGGAAGGAAGAGTGGGAATGACTACTAATGAGTATGGAGTTTCATTTTGGGGCAATGAAAATGTTTTGGAATTAGATAATAGTGATGTTGCACAAACTTGTGAATATACTAAAAACCAGTGAAATACACACGCTAAACGTGTGAAGTTCAGGGGCTCCTGCTTGGCTCAGTGGGTAGAGCAGACTTTTGATCTCGGGGTTGCAAGTTTGAGTCCCATGTTGGGTGGAGAGATTACTTAAAAA
The DNA here is from genome assembly GCA_028646485.1 of Cryptoprocta ferox. Lineage (NCBI taxonomy): Eukaryota > Metazoa > Chordata > Mammalia > Carnivora > Eupleridae > Cryptoprocta > Cryptoprocta ferox. The sequence continues at coordinate 43,007,724 of CM053563.1, forward strand.
TAAAATCTTTACCCCCCCTCCAAAAAAAAAAAGGTGAATTTCATGGTATGTGAATTATATCTTAATATATTTTTTCATCTTAATAAATTTTTAAATGAATTTTTAAAATTATCTTACCAATACTGTTCTAATGGAAAGCCCTAACAAGGTCATTGTAGAAGCCCATAAATATAAAACAGATTAGGAAGCTATTTCAAGGAAAAGTTTATAGGGTTAAAGTGGAAAAAGAATAGCACAGCTCTGTGAGTTGACTGGAAAAGTAGAAATAAAAAATGAAGCTGAAAGTCTTTAATGAAAAGGTCTTCTAGATCCACAAGTTTAGGTGAGAACAGAGGAAAAAGAAACTAATTCCTTATTTAGTGACTTTTCCCTTATTTGATTATAACCCTGAGTCACACCATGTCAGAGACACAGGAGAGTTATAAGAATAGCATTATTATGATCCTATTTTATTTGTAGCTCAAGGAATCAGAACAAGCTGCCCAGCTTCACACACTAACTTAATGATGAAGCCAAGAAATTTCACTGAGGCTTTCTCCTAATGTTTTACCTCCTTGCTGTTTTCATGTTGAAAATATCATCTATGTTGGGGAGCCTAGGTGGCTCAGTGGGTTAAGCTTCTGACTCTTGATTTCAGCTTACGTCATGATCTCACGTTCATGCGATCAAGCCCTGCATCGAGGGTCTGTCAGCACAGAGCCTGCTTGGGATTCTCTCTCTGCCCCTCCCCTGCTCTCTCTCGCAGGGGAGCGAGAGCGAATGAGAGAGAGAGAAAGAAAGAGAGAGTCAGGGAGGGGCGGAGAGAGACATGGACAGAGAAGAAGAATCACAAGCAGGCTCTGCACTCTCAGTGTGGAGCCCCATGCGGGGGGCTCGAACTCACGAACTGCGAGATCATGAGCTGAACCAAAGTCAGGTGCTTAACCAACTGAGCCACCCAGGTGCCCCAATAAGCAAAATAAGCAAGTCTTTTTTTTTTTTTAATGTTTATTTATTTTGGAGAGAGAGACAGAGTGTGAACAGGGGAAGGGCAGAGAGAGGGAGACACAGAATCTGAAGCAGGCTCCAGGCTCCGAGCTATCGGTACAGAGCTCAATGCAGGGCTCGAACTCATGAACCATGAGATCATGACCTAAGCCCAAGTCAGACGCTTAACAGACTGAGCCACCCAGGTGCCCAAAGCAAGTCTTAATAAACATTTTTTTAAAAAAGAAAATATCATCTATGTCAACTTTAAAGTGACATAATAAAACTATATTCACATCTCTCAGTCTCAACCCATCAGGAATTACTGTTAAGTATAAAAGCCAATGTTTATTCCAGCTTGTATTCTTTTTTTCCCCAAGTTTTCATTTAAATTCTAGTTAGTGCACATATTAGTTTCAGGTGTAGAGTTTAGTGATTCGACACTCACATACAACACCTAGTGCTCATCACAAGTGCCCTCCTTAATACTCATCACCTATTTAACTCATCCCCCCCACCTCCCCTCCAGTAACCATTAGTTTCTTCTCTATATAGTTAAGAGTGTGTTTTATTTTATGCTTTATCTCTCTCCTCCCCATGTTCATTTGTTTTGTTTCTTAAATTCCACATATGAGTGAAATCATATGGTATTTGTCTTTCTCTAACTGACTTATTTCACTAAGCATAATACTCTTTACTTCCATCCATGTCATTGCAAATGGCAAGGTTTCATTATTTTTATGGCTGAGTAATATTCCATTGTATATATATTATATCTTCTATATCCATTCATCATTCAATGGACATTTGGGCTCTTTCCATAATGTGGCCATTGTTGATAATGCTATTATAAACACTGGGATGCATGTATTTCTTCCAATTAATATTTTTGTATCTTTTGGGTAAATACCTAGTAGTGCAATTTATTCCAGCTTGCATTCTTTCTTTTTAAGTTTATCTATTTATTTTGAGAGAGAGAGAGAGAGAGAGAGAGAAGGAGGGGAGGTGCAGAAAGAGAATCTCAAGCAGGTTCTGTGCTGTCAGCTCAGAGCCCAATGCAGTGCTTGATCTCATGAACGGTGAGATCATGACCTGAGGCGAAATCAAGAGTCAGATGCTTAACCAACTGAACCATCCAGGCATTCCTCCAGCTTGCATTCTGATATGAAACTGTCTAAAAACCTTCTGGTTAGATGAGAATATTCCATTTTCTGGCTACTTAAGAATTAAAATTTAAAATGAAATTAAAATGTTTCCTTAACTGAAATTAAAGAATAATTTCTACTTAAATATCCCAGCCACAATAAATGAATGAAACTATTTACTACACACTTGTAAAGGACGAAGTTCTTTCAATACAGCCATTCTCTTACATTAAACACAAGATGCAGACAACGATATCATCTCACTCGAGATTTATGGGATGAACATTTTGCAAGAGTCCTTTATGCAAATACCAAGACTTGTTGCTTTAAAAACATTAGCTCTGCTGCCTTCCTGGGGCCAGGAATCACAAGGACTACTTGCATAATGCTTTCATATCTTCGTTTTACTTAATCTTATGATTACAACAACCCTATGAGAATAGAGGTTAGGAATTATTACATTATTATCCATTTTACATTTTAGGAAGCAGAGGTTCAGAATAGGGACTTGTCCAAAGCCACCAGGCTGGTCAGCACACAGCTGGGACTCAAGGCTAGATCTTCTATTACCAGATCCCATCTTCTTTTCACCGCATTCCCTACTTCAAGTAAGCCATGTCAGAGGCAGGCTTAGGCATTCTACAAGAAGACAGAATAAGAGGAAGGAAACAAAGTAGTGAAGAAATAGGGATGATGACAAGGGAAGGTGTCTCACTAGGAAGTGAATGTAACCACTTTCTATTGCCTCAAATGCCCCTTAAGTGGTAACAGTTCCAAAGTTATTCTATATCCTATGTTCCTAGGTCTTCAGCTACTGTTATTTTACTAGTTAAGAAAGCATGTTGGAGACTTAAATGCCTAAAAGAAATCTCAAGATTTTTTTCCTCTGCGGTTTGGACAGCGGAACGTGGTCCCTCCTACAAAGGCCCGTGGCCCCTAAGTCCGGGTACACGTTAAATGCCTAGAGGGAAGAAGAAACCGTTGAAGTGTCGGGGAAACCAAGGGAAGAGGGTTTGGGTTGGGGGAGATACTAAGGTTGGGCTAAGCAGAGGGGGAGCCTGCGGTGGAGCTGTGGTTGGGGGATGTGGGTTTTGTGGCTGAACTCAAAGGTGAGGTAAGAAACCAGGGTCGGATCTGACTGTCAGGGTGGAGTTCACAGGTCCAGGAAAGGTTAAGGCTGCTGAGGGACTTACCCGGCTGAAGAAAGACCAAAGAGGGGGCGAGGCTGGGTGGTCTCCGGGGCGAGAGGATGGAGGTGAGGCCCCCCCCTCGAGCGTCTGTGATTGGATGTTCCCTTAAGTCCCACCTCCCCAGACCCCCCTCTCCACTCAAGCCCCGCCCATGCTGCCGGGCGCGCGCCTGGGGAGCGGGGAGGGGGACCAAGCTGGAGAAGGAGGGGAGGGAGAGAGGAGAGGCTCGTGCACGCGCCCCACTTGCTGCGGGTGCGCGAGCAGCGCGCTCCCGCCGCCCGCGTCGCCATCTTTTCCCCCTCCGTCTGTCTGTCTGCCGTTGGCTTTGTCCGTCTGCAGCGCCGCCCCTCGGCTCCCTGCCACCGGCTCGGTCCGAAGCAGCCCTCCGCCTGCCGGGGCCCAGTCCCGGAAAGCCCCGGCCCGGCCGGCCCGAGCTGCGGCCCGGGGCCCATTGTCCGGCGGTCCGTCTGTCCGGAGGCGGGGCCCAGGGACGCGGCGAGCCGAGGAGCGCCGAGGCGCCGGGTAAAAAGACCCCCGGCTCCTTCCCTCTGGGGCTAGGCTGAAGATGCGGGGGCTCCTCGCCTTCCCCCTTGTTCGCCGGCTGTCGGTCCTTTTGTCTGTGTCTGGGGAGGGGGCTCGGGGCTTGCTCCGGCCGGGGGGCGGGGGCAGCCCAGGCTCCGACGCTCTCGCTGCGCCGGGTCCCCGAGACGAGGCCAGACTCGGCTGGCTCCCCACCGGCCGTTCCTCTTTCAGTCCCTCTGGCGGTCTTTGGCGCGGGAGGGGCGTCCGCGCCGCCGCCCTCCCGCGGTGGGCCCGGGTCGGGCTGGGCCGAGCGCTGCTGGGGCGGCCCCGGCGTCTGACAGGCTAGGGTGGAGCTGGGGGAGGGGGAGGATGGGCGTGGGAGTGCAGACCCGGGTGTCAGTCCCGCGTCGCGGTCTCGCAGAACGGCTTCTAAATTTAGATTTCTGAGAAGACTGTGTCGTCTGAGGGTTTGTCTGAGCCGCCTCGGAAGACCTCTGGCTTTTGTCGGTAATTCCTGGGTATCTACCTGTTCTCAGAAGATCGAAGCCAGAGGGACCATCTCGGCTGATTGTACACATTCTCCAGACCAAAGAAAGTGGGAACAGGGTGAACAGTGAGGCGGCTACGTGACCAGCTTTCTCATTCTCTCCTTTCTGGCAGATAAAAATCACTGGGATTCAAGCTAGTTTACTTTGCTCCGTGGGAACTGCACCAGAGCTAGAGGTGGGAGTGCACCCTCTTTTCTTAAAGCTTGGATTTCACCTGTTCTTTCCTCACCCCCATGCTAAAGTCTGTGGTGTGCCCTGGAGGCTGCAACCTAACACCTGTGGGAGACCTAGGACAATGTTAAGGGGAGATGTTGGCCCTCCTCCAAAGGACTCTTAACCTCGTTCTAAAGATAAAGCTTCCTTCCTTTCTACATAGAATCCCTTGTAAACCTGAACCTCACCGTTTTACCTTGCTTCCCTTCCCGTTTTTTCTTCCACCTGGTGATGGTGTTCAGGCGGCTCTCCATTTACATTTTTGTGTTAGTTTCAGATTCAGTCTTGGGAACTGAGGCAGTGTTAAAAGAAAAACTGAGTGCGTAATCTTTAGGGCAATGTGTCTATGAATTTTATTAGTTTTTATGGCCTATATAAAACTGTTGTCTAACCTCTGAGCTCTTGCTATGTAGTCAAGAATGCACTTACATTGTCATTTATGTATGTATGTATTTTCTTATTTATTTTCTTATTGAGTCCACGACCCCACTGGCTTTCTTTTTATGAGGGAGGGAAGGGTATTTGCTTATCCCCCCCCCCTCGAAATCCCTCAGGTGTGAAGTCCCATTGGGTACCATCTGGTCAGTTCCCCATTTGGCCGCTAGGAGGATTGTGAGATGCAGAGGACACTGCCTATTTCAATATGCAGGTGCTCATCTGTCTCTGACTTGTAGCTTCAGTATTGAACTGTTGCCTCACCAAGATGATCTGAATTGAGCATGTCTCAAGTTATCTGGCCTTCCTTCAGAAGGATCTTCATTACCTTTATCACACAGTTTCAATATCTGATCTTGATGGAAAATTTAAAGATTACTTAATATTTCATTTTTTCCTTATATAATAGGTGTAGCTCTGTAAATGTTAGAAAAAAATGGTAAACAATGTGCATATCATTCAACTTTCCATTTTATGATTCCACAGGAAAAGACCCAAAGTGAATGTTCCTTCACTGCTTACACTAATAACTACTTGATTGGGAAGAAAAGATCTATGCAAACAAAACTTAGAACAGAAAATACATACCATTAGCATTAGCTCACAGCATACTGCCCTCTAGTTAAAATTGATTTTACTGTATACATTTAGAGTTGTTTTTTTGCTGTTGTTGTTTTAATTAAAGATCTGAAAAAGAACTGTGTTTGATATGCAGATATGATAGAAGACTGCCTGTTGTTGTTGTTTTAATTAAAGATCTGAAAAAGAACTGTGTTTGATATGCAGATATGATAGAAGACTGCCTGAAAGCTGCGTCCTTTGCCACTTCCTGTGGAGGCCTGTCTTTGCCATTTGCGGTTTCTTTCTTTTGGTAAGGGGAGGCAGGATCTGATTACAGGTCTGACATCCTTTCTAGCTACATGGAGGAGTTAGTTGGCATAACAGGAGATGAGTCTTCACTAACTGGAGTACAGAGTATAGCTAGCAGTAGCCTCTCAGAATGCCTCTTAAGACATTAAACTACTTGCTTATTCAGTATAATTTGAAAAGGCAGGAAGTGAAAGAAAACTTATAGGGTGACCAGATCCATAATCTTGTCCTTGGTAGGAAGAGAATCTCTTTTTAATCTATTTATTCACTGTGCCTTTCGTAGAAATTTTCAGTTTTCACTACTAATCCATTTCAGACTCTTTAACAACAGTTACTGCTGGAAAAGTCTTTCTTAGAAACTAACCAGGAACCTCCAGGCTTATGTATCCGTACCCTCTAGTTTCAGGAAAGCAGATGCAGGTCTCCGCAGCACTTCTCCTTTGGGGAGCTTTTCTCTTTGTTCTTCCCACTGATCTCTTTGCTACATGGAGGCTGGATTGAAAAGAGGCACTAAAGTTATTAACTTTGACTGCCACTCCAGAGCATGTGAGCAGGGCCAAGTTGATGTTCTACACTGGGATGTTGAATTAATACTCAACAGTGTGGATAGTATCTGGCTCTTCTGGTGAGAGCTCATCTTCAGCATTGGAAGGCTGATTTGAATTAGTGCCCTGTCATCCACAGTGCCCAGCACTGTGCCTACCTTACTAGGTAGAGGCTCTGTTTCCTGTGCTGATTTCATTTATAGACGCCTAAAAGTTTTGAGATGTTTCCTGTCTCACAGGGATGTGATGCTTTGTTGATAACTTCTTGAAAAAACATCTGGAGGTTCCTATTTGTGCAGATTGCAGGGCTTGGGCTTGACTTCCAGCGGGCCTGTAACATGTGAGCTACCACCCTCTTTAGCTTTCTTTTGCTTCCTTTTACATTCATGGGGGTTATCCATTTGAGCCTGCAGTGCTTCTAAAACTGTTGGCCTCAGTGTTTTGCTTCCTTTTCTATCCTGTGACCTTGATCATGATCACATAACAGTGTTCTGGATTCTACAGATAGATTCAGAGTAGAATTCTCTAAATCCTTTAAGGAGTCTTCTCTTAAACTCTTGGGACCTTGATGTTGTGCTAGAGATTTCTTTCTTTCATTTCTTTCTTTCTTTTTAAAGTTTATTTACTTATTTTCAGTGAGAGAGAAAGCACAAGTGGGGAAGGGGTAGACAGAGAGGGAGAGAGGGAGAATCCCAAGCAGACTCCGCATTGTCAGCACACAGCCAAATGTGGGGCTTGAACTCACACACTGTGAGATCATGACCTGAGCCCAAGTCGGATGCTTAACCGACTGAGCCACCCAGGCACCCCCATTTCTTTCTTTTTTTAATTAGTTCAATGATTTATAACTGGTGAGTTTTATATGCTCAATAACTATTTTTTAAAAGTCTTTTTATCTTTAATTTTGTCTAATATCTGGGGAAAATAGGATGTGCTAACAATATCCTTTTTATTGTAGGTCAGCACCCTGCAAGGAAGTAGTAACATATCCAGTTGTGAAACTGGGAAAGGCCAGAGCTTTTGGATCAGGAAAACATGTCCCGTCGGAAACAGACAAATCCAAATAAAGTTCACTGTGAGTACTGGGTTTTGTCTTCTGGAACCTGGGAACAGTGAGGTTGAAATGAAAGAGTAATCTCAATTTAGGTGAGATGTTACACTAATTTGTGTAGGAAAAAAGGGTTAAAGAGGTTGAACGTGATGGGTTTAAAGTGTGTCTGGTTGCTGGAGGAAGTATTAGAAACCTGTCTTAGGAGTAAGTACACTTGATTCATCCTTAGTATTCACATTAACAGACATTTATAGGATATCTGTACAAAGCCTTGTGCTAGATCACAGGACTGTAAAACAATATAAGGATATATAAGACTATAATGGAGCCACAGATATATAAAATGATATCTAAAAACACAAGATAGTATATGCTGAGTGACATATAGGGATGCTGCAGACTGTGTGTACTACAGAAGAGGAAGGAGAGAGTTCCATGGACTGAAGTGGCAAGGGAATGCTTCATGGAGAAGGCCCTAGACTGTGAACTTGAACTGGGCCTTAGAAGGTAGGAGGTGGATTTTTAAAAAAAGAAGGAAGAGGTAAAATCAGGTAGGGAAAAGGATGTGAGCAAAGATAAAAGAAGGAATGCACATGTTTGGGGAATAAGGAGACTTTGTAGAAGCAGAAGTTTTATTTGTCCAGATGTCCTAGGACATGAGGTTGGAGATGTTTAACTCAGGCCAAGTTCATACTTCATACTGTGAGCTATAAGGAGCTACTGAAGGTTTTCAGGCACAGAAGAGGAGTGGCATTTAGAATGCACTGTTTTAGGACTACAAAGCAGTGTGTGCGATGGATCACATGAGAGAAGGACTAGTAACAGGAAAACCAGGTATGCCTTGCATTATTTCTTAGCAGTTTTATATGTATGTGTGTTTTATTTCAGGAATTAGACTGTAGAATTCTAGAGGGCAGAGACTATGTCCCATTTATATTTCCTGCTATTCCTCTTTACTTCTAGCACTACTTACAGAGAATGTTCAAAAGTGTTAATGTTTTAGTTAATGTTTTAAGTTAACATTAATATGTCTAACTATGTAGATTTGATATAATTGAACTGTTTCCTATGATCTGGGCAGAGAAGCATCCTCACCCAAATGTTTAAAAAAGAGCCACATAGCGCCTTTTATTATTAAGGACCGACCAAATAAATACAGCAGCATCTGTAGAGAATTCATTGCCATAATATATAACAGTTATTTTCAGGAAAAACATTCTTCTACGTATGAGTGGGTAGATTAGTCAAGGAGTTAAGAGGACTAAAATTTATTAAAAATATCCCGTATACCAGGCATTCTGTACCTTAACGTATCTTATTGGGTAATTTCAAGAGGGAGAGAAGAAATAGTAGGAATAGAGGAATTAGGAGGACTTGAATATTTTATAGGTTAATGAGATTAGGATGGCACACCTTCATAGACAATTAAGTCTTCAATTTAACTCCTGGAAAAATTGTATAAGAGAACAAGTTGGATGCTTCTAGGAGTATATTCTAGGAGAATAGGTGGATGTGGAAGAATCTGCTCAATATAAAGGTGACTGAGTGATTTAGGAAGGGTTTAGAAATCGCTGCTACAACAGTAAAACGTAACGGGCCTGAATGTGCGGATTGTCAGGAGAGGTATCTTTAGCCTTGGTAATCCAGCACAGAGGTTTAGGAGGGTTGTATTCTCCTCTCTCATTGAAAACAAGTATCAATAAAAGACACAGATGTGACCCCATGAAGGCAGGGAAGGAAAGGTACTCTTAGTAGATGGGTTCACAAATAAGGCAGTCATAGGAGTTGGGTGTTTACTTATAAACCCCATCTGTCCAAAGAGAGTTGGTTAGATTTAAGGAGAGTAGGTGGCAGGGATAATGGCCTGATTGTGATAAGGCCAAGGGAAGCTAGGCTTGTATGGCCTGTGCCTGTGTCCATGTAGCATATATCTATCAGCTGAATCTCCTCCCTCTATAGTTGAACCCAAGGTGAGTTGGTATTGGGTCAGAAAACAGATGGACAAACACGCCATGGAGAAGATAAGAGAGGATTACATCTCCACTGCTGCAGAAATGCAGTTTCCAGAGCCAAGTCAACATTGTATTGTGGTGGAGTGGGTGGGGCTTTGCAGGCCCTGTGGAGGTGACCATTATGAGGGCTGTGAACAGAATGTTCAGCTGCAACTAAAAACCAGACCCCCCAGGGAGAGGCTGTTTTCAGAGATGCATTTGGATAGGCAACCATGAAGACTTCTCAGGTAATAGACTAAGCTTGACTGAAGAAGAAAAGACACTGAGATTTGCTGGTGTCTCAGGACTTTCTGCTTATTTACTGTTTGGAGACTGAAACTGATCCTATCTTTTTCAAAACAGCATCTTCTCCTTGCCCATGACAAAAGTGGCAAGTAGAAATAGGTAGTTGTAGTCTTCTGATTGCTTGAGTTTCCTATTCCCTTACAGTGAAATGGAACCAATCAAATGTATTGAATTTAATGCTGCTTATCTATTTAAAGTAAGTGGAATGGACTCAAGGTCTGGAAGGCAAGAATGTCTGCAGAAGCTTCGCTGAAATGTTAAAGCTAGTCAGCACTTGAGTAGAGTAATGGCTGAGCTGCATTACATCTGCCTTCTGGGAAGAAGATTGTATGTCATGAAGCTCAGAGCCCATCTAAAAGAATATATTAAGAATCCCACTGCTGTAGGGGTGCCTGGGTGGCTCAGTCCGTTAAGCATTGGACTCTTGATTTCAGTTCAGTTCACGATCTCATGGTTCGTGGGTTCAAGCCCTGTATCGGGCTCTGCACTGACTTCGTGGACCCTGCTTGGGATTCTCTCCCTCTCCCTCTCTCTCTGCCACTCACTCCTCAAATAAATAAATAAATAAACTTTTAAAAAAAGAGAGAGAGAGAAAGAATCCCACTGCTGTAGCCTGGCAGCATTTGTCAGATCTACTTTAGAAGCCAATGGGCAGGATGCACTGCATTTACTTGGCTTTCCTCAGGACTGTCTTTGTATCTGAACTACCGTCATGGTCTCTCCTTTCCCCAGAAACATCCATACATACTCTTGTAGTTGCTCAGTTCGTTAATAGATTTGACACAGAGCTTTTGGAATAAAAGCCCAGAATCGTTAGTTTCAGAGAAACTGCTGAGGGGTGTTAGTTAGACCTTCCTCTTGCCCGTCGTTCCTCATCTCACCTCCTTCTGAGTACAAGTTTCTGTCAGCTGTTTTCTAGAGAGGTTGAAAATAGTCCCTTGTACACTCTCATTTGATGTGTCTATGCCAACCAAACCACTAAGAAAAGGAAAACTTTTTCTTCAGAGACTTTTGTTTTCAGATTGAAAAGTACATATAAGACTAAAAACGTTGAATTTCAATAAAAGCTTCTCCGCTTTTACAGAGAAATAGGAAAAAAAGCCTTTAAAGTCCCTTCTCTTCCAAAAAGCTCAACTTGTTTTGTCCTCGTTCATTCTGTCAGCATCCTTGTGAGGTAAATGGCTGTGTTCCCAGCATGTGATAGCACCTTGGGTCACAGAGACTGTCAGTTGGAATGGAATCCTAAGCCCCTCATTCCCAAGACTAGCTCATTTTTCCTGAATTTGACTTCTGCTCTGTTAGAATATGTTTCAGCTGCTTCCCTTTCCTTAATTTCAGTCAGGCAGAAATTGCATGTATTTAATTGCACCAAGGACTCAAGAAAGAGAATTGTAAAATCTTTGCCTTTCTAGTCACTTTTATCCTAGGCTTCTCTGTCCTACCAACTGGCTTGGATGGCCTTGTTCTTGTCTAGTCTGGAAAACCTTAGCCAAATCAGACAAACAGTATCTTGATTTCATACGAAAAAAAGAAGAGGTAGCACCTTGCTTTTTACTGTAGAGCTTAGATAACTAACTTGTTTTCAACTATTAATAGACAAATTAATACCCACGTTAAACAAGATGGTTGCCCTACATTTATATCTAGAGACCTGAGTGTTTTTTAGACCTACTCCAATAGTCTCAAGATAGAAGGAAATAATAATTCTACATTAGAAAAGCAGACAGATTTCCAATTCTGTGTCTCCCTCTCTCTCTGTCCTTCCCCCACTCACGGTCTGTCTCTGTCTCTCAAAAATGAATAAACATTAAAAAAAATTTTTTAATAAAAAAAAGAAAGAAAAGCAGGCAGTTGTATAACACCTCTTAAGCACCAGTATCTCTATGGATCACATTATATTTGAGTTACTATGACATATTTTCAACAGATATCACTACCTTTTTATGAAAGGATAATTCTGGACAGTCAGATTTAGAGCTTAGGTAAATAGGGCCTACTGGAAGAACATGATATGCCCAAATCACTTTTTTAATGTTTTTTCTATATTTTGTTTTCCGTTGATGTTTAAGAATGGCCCTAAGGAATAAAGTTTACCTTAGCCTTTTCCAGGTGTTGGAAATAGAACCAAATTGCCCAAAGGGAATAACAATTAATTTATTCTAACTATTCTAAGGGAGATTGCCAGCAAAAGTCCTAGATAGGGATATTGTATGGAATTGACTCTTCTCTGTTCTGTGAAGGCCTAAATATTTAGACAATATCAGTAGACAAAAATTTTGAGCTCAAGTTGATGGGTCTAAACTGAATGACTGGTTGATCTTTAGAGGTACTTTTCCTTTTAGATGCTTTTCTTCTAATTCAATGTAATTACCTATTAAAGGTAGAAAGAAGTATGTATTTTGCATATGTTATAAACCTCATTTTTTTTCTGGGTAGATTTCTTTAGAGATGAGAAGTGCCACTGATGAGAATGGTCTGCCCCTTGATAATTATATGCTGGTACATGACGTGTTCCTTAGTGCCATTTCTGCCCACGGTTTCCAGGTCCAAAAGCAAGCATCTACCCAGAAGAATTCAGTAACTAGTCCAGTTGGCCATGGTCTTGTGGTTACAGTGGAACCACCGTGAAGAAAAATATTTTACTTCTGCAAAGAAGGATGAGAAGGTGCTATAACACATAATTCATTTTTTGCTCTTCCTTGCAGTAATTTATGTCCAGTTTATGATCTTGATATTTTGGATATGGACTTAAAGCAGCTTATTTTTCTTTCACTTGAGTGCTCTGTGGCTAGAAGTTCACTTGCACCCTTGCCACCTCTACTCCCATTCCCAGTGGCAATCATAGTGGCCACAGTATTAGTTACTCTAGCCCTGGCATGGTAACTCATCACAGGGTATCAGAACCATCAGAATGATGGTTCCCTTTGTCATTTACTGGCCCTGAGAATATTATTTTGATCTTTGAGGTGTAGCATCAGTTTCTTATGGTACAAAGTAACATCATCGCTAGGATCAGAGCCATTCTTCTCACACAGAGACAAGTGTTTGTTTTCAGCAGCACAACTCTGATGAACTATCTAAACTGCTTACAACTCTGCTAGAAAGCAGTTTAAAAATGCAGATATTTGGGGCGCCTGGGTGGCTCAGTTGGTTGAGTGTCTGGCTTCGGCTCAGGTCATGATCTCATGGTTCATGGGTTCGAGCCCTGCGTCAGGCTCTGTGCTGACAGCTAGCTCAGAGCCTGGGGCCTGTCTTCAGATTCTGTGTCTCCCTCTCTCTCTGACCCTCCCCTGCTCACGATGTCTCTCTCTCTCTCTCTCAAAAATAAATAAAACATTTTTAAAAATTTAAAAATACGGATATTTGGGGCACCTGGGTGGCTCAGTCAGTTAAATGTCCGACTTCAGCTCAGGTCATGATCTCATGGTTCATGAGTTCGAGCCCCTCATCGGGCTCTGTGCTGACAGCTCAGAGCCTGGAGCCTGCTTCAAATTCTGTGTGTCCCTGTCTCTCTGTCCCTCCCCTGCTCACACTCTGTCTCTCTTCCTCTCAAAAATAAATAAACGTTAAAAGAAATTTAAGAAAATACAGATATTAAAATTGCACAGATCTGGGTTTGAATACTTTGTTCTACTATAGACCTGAGTTTTCTCGTAAGTAAAATATGTGTAGGAATACCTACCTCATAGAGTTTTGCAGAGAATTAAGATAAAAACTATAAGGCACATGGGGCACCTGTGTGGCTCAGTCAGTTAAGTGTACTACTTTGGCTCAGGTCATGATCTCATGGTTCATGGGTTTGAGCCCTTTATTGGGCTCTCTGCTGTCAGCACAGAACCTGCTTCAGATCCTCTGTGCCCCCCTCTCTCTGCCCCTTCCCTGCTCATTCTCTTTCTCTTTCTCAAAATAAATAAATAAACTTAAAAAAACCCCAAACTATAAAGCACTTAATATAGAGCCTGGAACCAGGACATGCCAAATAGTAGTTATTATAAGTGTTTAGCACTTAGCATCTAGATGCTCACTGAAATTTTGCTGAACAAATGCCAAAGTGAATCACATGAAGCCTACTTTATACCAGTTCTTTCATCGTCCAAGGACTGAAAGCACAGGTCAACTGACCATTTTTCCTGCCTCATTGTATCCTGTCTTGGAACCTGAGCCTGTTTATATTCCTTTTTTCTCTTCAGTAAGAAAGTGCCTGGCCTATTGTCAGACATTTCACTAGGGCTTTTTATTATTCTCTCTTGGTGGCTGGGAGTGGGGACTGTAGTTTCCACTCTGACTGAGATAATGGAAACCTCGAGAAACCCAATTCTCTTTTCTCCTTATGCCTGGCCTCTTGGAAATAAAAGAGCACTTAAATGTTAACTCTTCAATAACCACACCCATCCTAGGTAGAGTTCATCTCAAATAAATGCATTATCAAGGACAGGTCCTGGGCTTTTGGATACTCCATATGAAAAAAGAAAAAGGAAAAAATACCATATTGACTAGGGAGACTAGATAAAATATTATTCCTTGCAGATTAGTTGGTGTGTTTCAGGAAGTTTGTTCCTCAGCAAAAATGAGTTCATATATTATCTGTTCTCCTTTTTTTTTTAATGTTTTATTTTTATTTTTGAGAGAGAGAGAGACAGCGTGAGCAGGGGAGGATCAGAGAGAGAGGGAGACACAGAATCTGAAGACAGGCCCCAGGCTCTGAGCTAGCTGTCAGCACAGAGCCCGACGCAGGGCTTGAACCCACAAACTGTGATATCATGACCTGAGCCGAAGTCGGACGCTTAACCGACTGAGCCACCCAGGCACCCCTATCTGTTCTCCTTTTATTCTGTTATTCAACCAGTCATTGATTTGCTTGTGGCTAACTCTGGTAGACAAAGAAGAGTCAAGGAAGAACTTCCAGAGTATCTCTTGAAAGGAGAGTGGATGAAAGATGAGATTAGAGAGATTGTTATTTGGAAAGATTATTTGAAGCACTTGTTTATAGTCAGAGATAAACTCTGAGTCAGGGCTATTATGTTAGTGCACTAAGATTCAGAGATTGTGCCCACATTTGTTGCCCTGTATTTATTATCCCATCACTTTGCCTCTTCTGCCTCTGTCTCCCCAATCCTGATGAAAGGTTATACATGGAATTGATATCCTGACGTTAAATTTGTAAAGTAGCAATTGATTACCTTTTGAAAGGAGTCAAGATTGGGAGGATTTAAGCAAATGATGCTTTCTAGAGCATCTGGCTTACTGCCCAGGAAGAATAGCCGCGCCCAGAAACTCCAGGAGGCAGCAAGCTAAGAGATGGATGACCCCACAATAGGGTACCTACTTGTCTCGGACCTTTGAATGGTCTGATTTTCCAACCAGCTTGCCTGGGGATATGCTGCCCAGCTGGTGGCCTGACTATTTTTCCTTGTGACCACCAGGGGATCAAGTATTTGCTGGGCTAGAAGAGCAAGCCCGCCAGGCGATGATGAAAACTGATTTTCCTGGAGACCTTGGCAGTCAGCGACAAGCTATCCAACAACTAAGAGATCAGGACTCCAGTAGCAGTGAGTTCTGCACCTTCTGGTAATGACTCAGGGCAATGGGAGAAGAATTATCAGAGTGTGTGTGCTCTGGGGATTGTGCATGGGGGTTGGGAGGAAGACATGAAGAAAGAGATTTGTGGATCCTCAGTGTTCCCAAAGGTGTTCTAAGGTGTATGAACATATGCTTGTCCAGAGAGAGTACAGGTTTGGCATTATGTTTTTTTAACTCATGGACTACAGTACTTGACACAGTGCCACACACAGATAGGATTGTGATGACTATGATAGATGGGCATAGGGATGATTAGTACTCGAGTAGTCCCTGAGTTAGGTTAAATGAAAAGAATCCCTGTCTCCTAGAATCTATTTACTCATAATTAACAAAATTTAAGAGTGGCATTAATGAAATTTTTGTTTAAGGATCCAGTTTGAATGTTACACAAGAGGATTTGCTTACAGATGAGATTATGCATCATATAAAATGGTAAAGTCTGGGTACCTGGGTGGCTCACTCTGCAGAGCATGTGACTCTTGATCTCAAGGTTGTGAGTTTGAGCCCCACAGTGGGCATAGACACTACCTTTAAAATAATAAATTTATTTTTTTAGAAAAGGAATAAAATGCTAAAGTCAGTATCTTCCTACACCAAGTCCTAAGTAGATCCCTGGAAAGAGATGGAAAAGACAGTGACTGTAACTGACTGAGCTTGATGGATCATCTGTTCCATGACCTGCCTGAACAAATACATTTTGAGATGGGTTATTTCCTAGGATGATTTCCATACTTTACGAATCACATCTATCTGATATTGGTTGTTATTACTGCCAATTGAGAGTGACTTTTTTTATTTTTCTCTACATTTGGGGTTAAAGATTAACAAAGAGGGAAAGAATTCAGGGGTCTTCTAGGAACTAGTTTCCACTTAAATTAATAATTTAGAAAAAAATAATTTAGCATCTAATTGCTCAGGTACAGAAAAATGAACCCAGAGATTTCTAGAAAACCTGTGGGAGCCACCAGTTTGAGTAACAGGATAGGAATGGCAACATCTATAAAAGTCTATTAGGTTTCCATTCTTGAAAAGCTGCATTATCCCTCTAGATGGCATACTTATTTTTTTAAATCTTTTTAGTAGAGAGCTGTATATGGATTTTTGATCAGTCACCTAGTGTGTTTGATACAGTGTTGTCTTAGACTAAGTTTACAAGTATTTTGGATAAGCTGGTGAGAAAATATGGTATGATTTAATCTGTTCGAATCCTTCATTGCTGACATAAATACACACAAAAGCTTTAGGCTAGGGAATAAGGCATACATACCATATAGATCTTTCCAGGGCCCAAATCCAGTCCACCAGCCAAGCAGAGTATCTAATATAGACCCACATAACTACTAGCAGATGATTTGGTTAGATTTTCTTATGAAGACAAAGAATGTAATCAGTTTTGGCAGATACTGGTGGATTTAAAAACTCCACGAGGGGTGGTAGAGAGAAGACAAGAAGCGCTGTAACTAGGAAAGCTGAGTCTCAGAGGTGACAGTCTACCCTGTATTTCTCTTGCTCACAGTCAGGCCCAGGAAGCCAGGATCTAAGTGTGGTTGGGATGGGGCTGGAGTCTGACAGCTTCCCTAGGCTTGGCTTCCTCTTGTGATCTTCAAGGTACTCGCACTTTTTTTCCCTTTCAGAATAAACTCCCTTTTGTTATTGTGGTTTTTAAAAAATCTTTTTCTTTTCCTCATATTTTATAAGTAATAGGGGAAAACATCAACCCACAAAAATCTTGCAGATCCCCCAGCCACAGACAGACCTCCCCACAGCCACATTCTACCCCCTAAATGGAAATAAACTCAATTCTTACTTTAGCCATAAGAAATTGTATTTAATCCTAAAGAATGACCTGTTCCCTCCACTTAATGCAGTTAGTTATCCATCAGATAATCCAAAGAACCAACAGAAACGATGGACTTATTTAGCCTAGAATCCTGAGTTACTAGCAGAGTAAGAACCCACTGAGTCAGGTACCACAACAAATGGCCTGAGATTGGTTGCTGTGCTGTTTTTTTCCACCGGACTGAACAAACTTTTCCCTATAAAGTGACATTATTTTTAACTAATTTACTATTGCCTCCTTTATTGATAAGAGGAAGGAAAAACTTATTGGTGTTTCTCTGTGTGCCTTGGGAAGAGGAAAGATGAGTGGGACACAGAATAGAATAGTATATATGATACCATGGAAAAATCATGCAGGGGGCTTATGGAGAAAAGTAAGTAATAAAATCAGTGAGAAGTGTGGGTAGGTCAGAGGTGGTGTGTTGTAGGAATGAATGAGCATGGTGTGAGGTGTATGGGAAGTGTGATTTGAAGTATGAGATATTTGGGAATCGTGTAAGAAGAATTATTTTTTATGAAAATGTACAGGGCCCAGTAACCATTGTCTAATGCAGTTTTGCCTCAGATTTTCTCTTTAGTGTGTAAATGGCATTGTAAATAATAGCTATGTAGCTCTTTCACGTAACATGATTTGTATCCAACTATCCAACTATATACACTGTTCTTTGATACAAACTCTGTTATGGAAGATCTGAAAATAATTTCATTATAGCTACACGCTCTAAGGTGGAAAGCAACTCAAGACCTATTTATGCAAAAATCAGAACTAGTGACCAATTTGTGTGTTCCAGGTGACAGTGAGGGTGATGAAGAGGAGACCACACAAGATGAAGTCTCTTCCCACACATCAGAGGAAGATGGAGGGGTGGTCAAAGTGGAAAAAGAGTTAGAAAATGTGGAGCAGCCTGTTGGTGGGAATGAAGTGGTAGAGCATGAGGCAAGTGACAAATGGTTCCTGAGTCCAGGAACCCCCTCCCCCCTCACCATTCTTCTGCCTGGCCCTGATGCCCGATGGTCTCCTGGACCTTCACGTGAGGCCTGTCTTCCTTCACAGCTCCCTTTACCCAAACCTCAGACACAACTCTCATCACACCAGCTTTCCTGTCCACCCACATATCACTAACTGAGGTACAGCTCCCCCACTTCTTTCCAGACAGAATATCTACTTCTGCAAGACTATCGGCTGACTTCCTGAAATGTCCTCTTGAATATGCTTGCAAATTTAAGTCAGAGCGTTACCTGAGGTGCCATCTTCTCACTAAATTGTTTCCTGAGGATTCCTGCAAGAAGCACAGCCGGAGGGAAGCTAATCCGAGAGAGTTAACCTTAGGGGGAAAAAATAGATAAGCTGTCCCTGGAGCAGCCCTATGTCCTCATGGCAGGAAGCCTTGGAGAAAACAAAGATAGGGGCAAATTTAATTCCCTTGCCCTATTACTTTTTCCTTCAGTCCATAATGGGAACCTAAGAATAACATGTGATATCAGGTTGTGTTCCTTTTAACAGGATAGCCTGTTAAAAGAAGTAGGGGCAGGGAAAAAGAGTGGTAAACAGTCTTAATGAATTGCTTACTCGTTGAATTGCAGGTCACGGGGAACTTGAATTCTGACCCCTTACTTGGACTCTGCCAGTGTCCCCTCTGTCAGCTAGACTGTGGGAGTCGGGAGCAGCTGATTGCTCATGTGTACCAGGTACGGGCCGGGGAGCCACTTGCTCTGGAACACGAGCGTCAGCAGCTCGTTTATTGGTTAGCCTTTGCCTTCAGCTCCCAGAGGAACCTTGGGTTGTTGCTTCCAGTAAGAGTCCACTCCAGGTCCCAGAACATTTTAGAGACTAAGTGGGATATGTTGGGTAAACCTGTTCTGGGTTCCCAGGCAGACACCTTAATGAAAATTAAGTATCATTTTTTCCCCAAATTACTTAATGCATATTTTAAATAGTGAAATAGGAACTAAGATCCATTAATAATGAGGGCTTTGTTTTAAAGAAGAAAAAATGAGTTAACATAAATGTTTGTTATACTAGAGAAAGTGTAAATGAGGGGATCAGAAGAACACAAGCTCTTGTGCTTTTCTCCCTGATCCAATCACAGAGCACCTTTGCCTTGTGATCTGTATTAGAAAGGCATCAGCACACATGGCAGCCGGGGTTTACCATAAAGATAGTTGGTTCACGAAGAGACACATTTCTTTAGAAGACTGTTTTGAAAAGATGGGAAAAAAGGCAGGACAAAGTGCCTTTTGGATTCCAGTCTTCCCAGCTAGTTTCTACACTTGGCCTACGTTGCTTCATTACCATGCATTTGTACCTGCACAGTGGGAAGCAAGCAGATAGAAATTATCCCAAGCATGAATTCTTTGCAGGTTTTGAAGAGGGCTCTTGCTCTGGAGCCCTATTGTTCATCAGGCCAGCTGCATGTTCCAGAACATAGTCAAACTAATGAAATCTGAACAATAATCTGAATGACCTGGCCCTTCTGAAGGCCTGTTAACAAAAGACTCTTACTTTTCCAGGTGCTAAACAGGGAGGATTGTTGCAAAGCCCTTGTTCTGAGACTAAGGAAAGGGGACATTTCATAGAAAGCAGTCTCTAAGTGGGTATAACTTATCTTAAAAGTTGCATGAGTTGACAGATTAAGGCTCTGTTTTACAGCACACTGCAGCAGTGGTGAGCGCCAAGAGCTATATGTGTCCTGTCTGTGGCCGGGCCCTAAGTTCCCCAGGGTCTTTGGGTCGTCACCTCCTAATCCACTCGGAGGACCAGAGGTCTAACTGTGCTGTGTGTGGAGCCCGTTTTACCAGCCATGCCACATTTAACAGGTTAGCTGGCCACCTAAACCTCTTGCTCTGGGAACAAATTACTGGGTGTGGGTTCTGCTTTCCCAAATCAAAACAAAGGCTAGAGATAGGTAATGCAAAGGCAACTAACTCTTGACTTTGGAAATGTAAGTAATGAAGCTAGTAAATATGCCCATTCCATTAGATATCCCCAAAGGGAAATGAATTCCCATTTCTTTTCTCTATCAGAATAATACTTTCATAGGAGATGGGGATGGGGGAAGCAGTCCAAGAACATTCATAACAAAGCTCACTGAAAGAAGTTACAGGGTGCTAAGAGGCCCCTGATGTGAGGACACAGTCTCCACTGTCCCAGGAAGACTGGAACTATGTGAATTGTGTCCTAGTTCCATTTGCTGAGGGTCCAGTGCAGAGTCAGCCAAGGCAGGAGAGGCTGAGCTGGTAGACTCCCCTAAAGGCAGCTTCCACTTTAAGGACTGCCCCTTCCACAGGAGGACTGCCCTACCTGGTTCTTAGGAATACCACCAGCCAGCTGGAATGAAAACTATCGTATTTGTGGGGGTCAGCCTGATGCCTGGCAGTTGGCTTAGTCTCCAACTCCAGGTGGACTTGATGACTTGATAGACACCCTAGCCCAGAGAAGGTGGGAGGTGGGGGAGCTAGAAGAGGTCTCCTGAGTACTCAAACTGACCCCTAGTGGTGAACTTGGAGCAACTGGCCCAGTAGGACCAGAGTAAATCAGAGCTGGATACCTGAGCTGGACTAGAAGGAGACACTAACCATCCACAATTTTTGTATTCCAGCGAGAAACTCCCTGAAGTACTTAATATGGAATCGCTACCCCCAGCCCATAGTGAGGGCCCCTCCAGTGCTGAGGGGAAGGACATTGCCTTCAGTCCTCCGGTGTACCCTGCTGGAATTCTGCTTGTGTGCAACAATTGTGCTGCCTACCGTAAGCTACTGGAAGCACAGACCCCCAGTGTTCGCAAGTGGGCCCTACGTCGACAGAATGAGCCTCTGGAAGTACGACTGCAGCGGCTGGAACGAGAGCGCACAGCCAAGAAAAGCCGGCGGGACAATGAGACGCCGGAGGAGCGGGAAGTAAGGCGCATGAGGGACCGTGAAGCCAAGCGCCTGCAGCGCATGCAGGAGACTGATGAGCAGCGGGCACGCAGGTTGCAGCGGGATCGGGAGGCCATGAGGCTGAAGCGGGCCAATGAAACTCCAGAGAAGAGGCAGGCCCGGCTTATCCGGGAGCGGGAAGCCAAGCGGCTCAAGAGGAGGCTGGAGAAAATGGACATGATGTTGCGAGCCCAGTTTGGCCAGGACCCTTCTGCCATGGCAGCCTTAGCAGCCGAAATGAACTTCTTCCAGCTACCTGTGAGTGGGGTGGAGTTGGACAGCCAGCTCCTGGGCAAGATGGCCTTTGAAGAACAAAACAGCAGCTCTCTGCACTGAACCCCACCTGCCCTCCCACTCACCCAGGTCCCTGGCATCAGTGCAGTAGCCAGCCACAGGGCCCTGTCCTTACTGCCAGAGGCAGGCCCCGGTTGGCTGCGGGTGGACCTGCATACCTTTGCATGTGGGAAGAGGATGCTGGTGTCAGCCGGAAGCGGGCTTAATGCGGCTCCGGACAAGGGAGTAGGCACTCCAGAGAACTGTACTCCCCAGCCCACTGCTGCAGGGCATGCTTCTAGGACTGTGGGGCCCAGTGTGGCCCACGGAATTGTGAGGGCAAATAAATTAATTTTATCTTTACTGGCCTTTTTCTGCTTTTCTCTCCATTTCATTCTAGCAAATGAAGTGATGTGGGAGAGACCTGGGGGGAAGTTTTAGGCAGGGACTTCTGGTGGATTGTCTTCTGAAGGGAGGGCGCTCCTCAATTTAGGTGGCCCAGAGATCCCTTGTTTGGGCCTTTACAAGTTGATAAGACATACCTATGACAATAAAGAGCCAATGCTGACTTTGTGAAGGTCCATTCCCACAGCCTAATAAAGATCATCTATAGTCCCAAAGGCCATTTAAACCTAGCTATCTTTTCCAAACTCAGAAGTAGACACCTATTCTTATAACTAGCATTTTCTAAAGAGATGTAGTATTTATTTAGGCTATGGGCTGGCTACTTTCCCCAGCAGAATTCAACTTGTCAAACCTTAAAAATCCTATCCTAGGGACTCCTGGGTGGCTCAGTCAGTTAAGTGTCCAACTCTTGGTTTTGGCTCAGGTCATGATCTCATATTTCGTGGGATTGAGTCCGATGTCCAGCTCTGCACTGCCAGTGCAGAGCCTGTTTGGGATTCTAGGTCTCCCTCTCTCTCTCAAATAAATAAACTTAAAAAAAATTTTTTTTATCTTATCCTAGACGGCAGTTAGCTTCGTTGAGGAATATGTTCATAGAAGTAGCTCTAATATTGGCACCTGGGTGGCTCATTTGGTTAAGCATCCAACTCTTTTTCTAAATTAAAAAAAAAATTTTTTTTTTAGTTTATTTATTTTGAGAGAGAGCACGAGCTGGGGAGAAGGGCAGAAAAAGAGAATCCCAAGAAGGCTCTGTACTGCGAGCGTGGAGCCCAATTCGGGGCTCAGTTCCATAAACTGTGAGATCATGACTTGAGCCAAAGTCAAGAGTCGGATGCTCTACCAACTGAGCCACCCAGGTGCCCCCAGCATCCAACTCTTGATTTCAGCTCAGGTCATGATCTCACTGTTCGTGAGATCCAGCCCCAGGTTGGGCTCTGCGCTGACAATGTGGAGCCTGCTTGACAATCTCTCTCTCTGCCCCTCCCCTGCTCGCGCATGTGCGCTCTCTCTCGCTCGCTCTCTCTCTCAAAATAAATATTTAAGAAAATCTAAAATTTCAAAAAAATAGCTCAAATATTAAGGTTTATAGTACCAAGGAACTCTTGTTTGAGAGAAGTGATCCATCTTCTTATTAATTCCCCAGAGCCAAGGTAGGATAATAAAACCCATTGAGAAAAATCCAGAATTAAAGTGAGAAGAGAGTTGAAGTTGACAGTGGTCAAAGCCCAAGCAAAATGACCAGTTTGTAGGTCTGCCAAACCAAGGAGGAGACCAGAGCTGAGGTCATTTCTTAAAAGTGTCTGTGATGGTATAGAAAAGTACAGAACTTTCCTTAGCCTGCACCAAACGTTGTGTACAGTTTAGATAATTATAGATCTTGAGGTCCAGAAGGAAGTGCCCTAGTTAAGTTGTAGCCAGAAAAATAACTATGCCAGGAATGTGGACCTCTTCCAATATCATAACAAGGAAACTTGGGACTCCTCTCTGACCTCCATAGATTTAAGGCTATTTAATAGTGTTAACTGACACACACCCCTTCCCCAAATAAGTTAATTCCTACCAGGCAGGCTGGGATACTTCTGTTCAGGGAACACACATTTAAGAAACTTATTTGAAAGTACTGGACATTTAAAAGAAAGTACTTAACTGAGCCAAGTGCCTGTCTTTCACAAAGCTCCATACTGAACTCCTACTTGGGATGCTTCAAAGTGGTTGAGCACTCACTATGTGTCAAAGATTATTCTGAGCACTTTACATGGATTATCTCGGTTAAATATCACAACAAACTAGGAATTAATACAAACTCAGGAATCTGATACCTGGATTTAAAATTCTGCAGTACCCTTTAAAATCTAAATTTTGGGGCACCTGGGTGGCTCAGTCAGTTAAGCATCAGACTTTGGCTCAGGTCATGATCTTGCAGTTCATGAATTCAAGCCCTGCGTCAGGGTTTCCGCTGATAGCTCAGAACCTGGAGCCTGCTTCAGATTCTGTGTCTCTCTCTTTCTGCCCCTCTCCCACTCACCTGTCTCTCTCAAAAATAAACATTAATAAAATTAAAAACCTGAACTTTTATTAAAACAATCTATAACTTTGGGGAAGTTATTTAACTTCTGTCTTGGTTTCCCCACTACAAAATAAAAATAATAGTATTAGGAACAAATGACTATTAATGTATAGCTAATATGTATAATATATTAATATGATAATAATAAATGTAACAGGAAAGTTTGTGACACCTAGTAAGTGCTCAATAAATGTATCTGAGTCACAATCACGCACCTGAGTGTTTCACCTCCTACTACTGGCAAGCTTTCTAAGTTAAAAGCAGTAGCTATGATTGCTGCTGATGTATTCCAGCAATTTCTGGCAATATTCCCAGGGAAAGAAAAGAATTGGAGCAAAGGCCAGCAGTGAGGATATTTACAAATCCTTGCGATTGATCATGCTAACATCTAAGTGTATAGGTAGACTTCTGGATCACTGAAAAACATACCAACAGACGTTGCAGACATGCTTCAGGACTAGCTTGCACGGTCTGCCCAGAGCCCACCACATAAAGATGGGAAGGAACCCTTTGCTATATTACAAGCTCTCCCATAAGCTATCCCCCACCCACCAGCCACCACCTAAGGCTGGGATAAGAAGAAGGCGCAAACACCAGAAGGAAAAGCTAGTAGTTTATATAGATAGATATATAGATATATAGATATTGATATATATTGTGTTTACATAGTCCACAAGTTAAATGCAGGTATCCATAAGAAGAGCATTAACAATAAAAATACAATCTGTGTGTAGCCAAGTACAGAGACTTAAAATGGTAAAACAGCAAAAAGGATCTCACAAAAGTACAAATATACAGTACAAATTGATTTATTTAAAACAGTTACAAAAAAGCACAACAAAATAGAGATTATCCTTAGAATTATTAATGCTTTGTTAAAGATCAGGTAGGATTAGAGGGTAAGAAATGGTACTGGGTGGGGGGAGCACCTGACTAGTTCTAAGGCTTTAGATACAATGCAGTTGATTACATATTAATTCAGCCATTACATACTGGGGATAGTAGTTGGGGGATCAGTAATTTATCTACAGGGAACTCCTACCCAAATCAGATCCATCCAGACCTCCCCAGTGCCATCCTTCTTTACTCCTCAGGGCCTTAAAGCCACCTGGCTGACAACATTCCCACTTTCCTTTCTCCGCCCCATTCCCTATCCATATATTCTTCCCTCCCCTAAGGTGCTGTGCAAGCTGAGAGCACTATGCTCTCTGCAGCTGGAACATATACTGTTTTGGCTACAGGGATCCTGTGTGTGACTAGGAAGGTTGTAGGGACAGCCTTATTTTAATACTTCAAGTTTGCCACGAGTACAGCCAGTCTCTTCCCAACACAATCTATATTCTCTCGAGTGTGAGTATCAAGCAAATGAGGGATGCACCCTGCCTTCAGCAATATCAGCAATGCACTTACCACTCACAGCTCACAACCACGTGCAAACTCCCTGTCTAGGGAGTGGGTGTAAAACCACTGTGTCACCAGCTCCCTCTCTCTGAAGAACCTCAGTCCCCGTGACAATCATAAAGACAGAAATAAATGCTTGCAAGTTTGACAATAGGTAAAGGCACATGGGCTGCTGCCATACACACTGCAGACAGGAACCCAATTTGAGGCCATCTTCACTGCTGGGCATCTGCAGTAGAATGGCTTTGGGATCACACAGACTGAGTTTGCAATCTACCAGGGGAGGATCTAGGCTTAACAGGAGAACTAATTAAGAAACCTTAGTGTGAAAAGTGCATTTATTACTACTGTTCCTGCTGGGGAGGCTCAGCAGGGCAAACCGCACCAGCTCTCCTCCTTCCACCCCAGGCACTGTGCATAGTCTGCAGGTAAGGAGAGAGTGCAGTCAACTCTAGCATCGAGGGCCAATGTCATCCCAGGCCCAGACCAGGTTTCTGGCCCAAAGATGGACCCTAGAGTTGAAAGAGCAACTGATAGCTGCAAAGACCCAGATGCTTATTTTATTATTGCATAATGTGGGAGGCCTTCCCTAGCCCAGGGAAGCTGGACAGTGATGGCTTCCCAGCAAAGGGCTAATAGGTTCCTGGTCAACATCCACCTTACCCAGTCCAGCTCTTCAACTGTAGTGTACACTTTTTCCCATCTGGAAAGTATTGTAGGTTCAGTGTGGTTTAGTAAACTTAGCCCTAGGAGGCCAGGAAGTCTCCCTAAAATTTGGCCTCTACCCGATTTACTTTGCTCTTAAGACTGTGACCTAATCCCCACGGCCAATTCAGTTAATCAGGTTATCTTTACTCCAGTGGACCCAGGCCCTTTCCCAGTCAACCCACGTCCACCCTTCATCTCCAGTGTGATCATTCACCTCTCCAATGTGCCTGCTTGTCGCAGGTTTAAATCATATCACCACCCTGTTTATCTCCTATGATGTCCACTAGTAAAAATAAAACAAAACCCACAGAGGGGCTATTTCAGTCAAACTTTAAACCCTCTCCAGGCCCAGAATCCACTTAACTAGAGCCAGATGAACCTCCCTAGGATGCTGACACAGGCCCTAACCTGTTCCTCATCATTTATTTTAAAAACAGGATACAAGATACCACAAAGGAAAGCGGTTAATACATAGAAAACGCCCACTAATAAGACCCGCTTGCTTCTCCCTCAAGACAGTCAGGTATTTGGAGCCAAAGGGCTCCCAGCAAGCATTGAAGCCATATCCCTTTGGATTCACCAGCCCACCAGCAGCATTTCATACTATCCCTGTTCAATATGACTTTGCTATAAAGTAACACTTGCAAAGGTAAGAATGGACAGGATGCCTGGATTTCCTTTCTAAGGTCAGACATGGAAGGACAGGGAGCTAGAAAGGGCAGCAGGCAGGACAGTGAGCAGACAGCAGCAGTGGCAAAGCAGCACATACCAAAGCCCTTGGTGTTACGACCGACTGGGACCAAGAGTGTAAAAGGGTCAGTCCAGATCTGCTAGGGGCCCTCCTCTTGGGTACAAGCATTGAGCTCTGAATTCCCTTCCCCCATGCCATCACCCTCCATACCCCCCCCACCATGTACACTAATCTTGATAGGTATGATGATCCAAGACTTGGACGTATTCCCCATCCTTTACCTGGTCAGTCTACGCCCAATTCAGTATAGCCACTCCTGTTTAGTGCCAGAGTTAGCAGTCTTCCTTTCTCTTCCTAAACTCTGGGAATCTCCTACCACTGACAAGGAAGTGGCTCTGGACTTCAACTGCCCATTTCCCAAAAAGCTGACAGCTTCTATTAAAATGCTCACTATCCCCAAACTGCTCTTAGGTCTCTTGAAAACGTATGAAATTCCTTTAAGGAAGAACAGATGCACCGCAGGCTCCTCTTATTTCTCATGCCTGGAAGAAAAGACTGAACCAGAAGGAAAAGGAAAGCGGAATGCCACAGCTCTGACCAAGATTTAGAGCACAAAGCCTCTTTTCCTGGGAGCCCATACTTAACAAAAGACACCTCTGCAGCTTTGCAAGAGTATTAATATATTCCATACGCATGGCACAGTACTAGAAGAGCTGCTGATATTCCTTCACCAGCAAGAGACAGAAGAGGAACAGCAGCAGAAAGGTCAGGGCCCAACTTGCCAATGTGCACAAGATTTTCTCTTTCCAGGGTTCAGTGGAAATACCAGGCTGGGAAATGGAGGGTCACTTGATTGAAACTACTGTATCTGGTTGGACGTAGGTTTGCTCCCGCAAGGAGAAACCTCAATTGGTGTCCTCAGGGAATACTTCTTGAGTGTCTACTGTGTGCATGCCACTGTATTCAGTTGGTGAGCCTTCGTATGAGGAAGGATGTTTCTGAGAAACCCGTGCAAACAATAATCCCTAGGAAGGAGCTGACCACGGAACAGTCAGAGATGAGGCCTTCTCCTGGGGCTGTCCTCTGAGAGGATCCCTCAAGACTTATTCCCACAGGCCTCCTCTGTAGGAAACACGCCAGAGAAAGCAGCATTTGGAGAAAACGGGGGACAGAGAAAGGAAAAGGTGATGATCCCACATGCATACAAGGTTGAGTGTTCACCACACACAGTTGGTGTTTGGTTCTGAGGTGGCCTGGAGACTTAAGTTCTCACAGTCAGGTCAGCAGCTTCCTTTGGATGGGCCCCTAAAATCTGACTGACCAGGTAACTGCTTTCTAGGAATGAAACAGTGGCATGTAGGGCTTGGAGCAAACAAGCCGGTCTCAGTCACTTAGTTCCCCCAGGAGAACAACCTTTAGCACCTGAACACTAAGAATGACTCCATTCTCAGAACTCCCCCTCCCCCCAGGAGGTAGGTAAGATTATTTATCCCCATTTGGCAGCTGGGGAGGAA
Organism: Cryptoprocta ferox; assembly: GCA_028646485.1. Classification (NCBI taxonomy): domain Eukaryota; kingdom Metazoa; phylum Chordata; class Mammalia; order Carnivora; family Eupleridae; genus Cryptoprocta; species Cryptoprocta ferox. The sequence goes on from CM053563.1 coordinate 43,035,903, forward strand.
GTGAAAGAGCGAGAGGTCACAAGACTTGCCTGAAGTCCTTGACAGAGCAGAGATCAGACCTCAGAGGTTTGGGACTCCTGATGACAGGCAAGGCCTCGGCCAGTCCGAGTACATTTCTAAAGGAAATGCCAGGATCATATGCTGGGAGAAGCCTCACCAGAGAGCTGGGTGGACAATACCCTGAGTTGCTTCAAGGGTCTGAAGACCCCTGAAAAACAAACAAAAAACCCACCCACCCACCTGAAAGCTGGTGGGGGAACCTAATTCTCAATACCCAGTGGAAACCCACAGTCCAAGCTGATGCTAAAAGCTGTGAAGAAAATGTGGGCTTAAGACACAAGGGGACAAATGCAACTAAGATTAAGAACGCTCTTTGCAGAGGAATTCTCTACCTGAAATGAAATCTAGGAGACTTTGGGTACTGGAAACTTATCAAGACTATCCCAGAACCGTAGAGCTGGCTGTGGAAGGGGATGGTTCAGAAAAGCCTGAATGCTGACAGGAAGTGGAATAAGATGGGAGGGGCTGTGTAAAAACACCAGGATGGGCACTGCCCAGCCAGGTGTATTTGCCCTGACCCAGGGCACAGTTCCCTTATTGTTTCTCTACCAAGCTGTTCAGCTGCAGAAGAGGAGGGGACATGATTCTTTATGAGTTTTTAAAAATAGGAAATATAACTGAAAAGAAAATCAGAGACCCCTACAGTCCAAAAACTAGAGGTCTTGGTCAGAGTAGACAAAAACAATTTTGCAAAAGGGGAAAGGCAGTGCAGCTACAACTCAGGCCCAGGTCAAGACACCATGCAGAGGTTAGGGCAGCAGAAGGGTAGGGGCAGCGCAGGCACTTAGGCACAACATAGACAGAGGAGGAGTAGGGGACTGGGTAAAAAGGTCCACTGGTTCTTTCAAAGTCACCATTACCAACTAGAAATTCAGTACAATTTTGAAGTAGGCCTGGCATGCTGGGTAGGAGGAGCTTTGTTAGATCAGCTACCTTTCCAGAAGCCCTGCCTAGGGCCTGGTCACCTGGCCATCAGGTCTTTCTCCCAAAGTCCCCTGACGGGGTCCCCACCAAAGCAGTACTTTACTCTGAAGCCTAGAGGGGTTTCTCTCTCTCCTGGTGCTAGAAGCCTTGGGGGAGGAACGGTGGGGAAATGGGAAAGGGCTGAAGCACAGGATCGAGCCGAGTCCTGTAGATGCGTGTTCCTCCCCCACAAACCCACAGACATCTGTAACAAAATCACCCTTTAAAGTGCACAGCTCTCAAAAGAAGAGTTCTGGGTGGGAACCCTCTTAATCCCAATCATGGGGCTTCCTGCCCTCCCACCACAAAAAAGAAAGGAAAAAACTTCAGACAGTTGAACTGCTACTATAAGCTGTGGATCATCATTTTTGGCTCTTTCTTTGCTCCCTCCCTCTGCCACCTGCCCCCCAAAGCCCGACTTTCCCCTTGCAGGAGCTAGGGATGGGGAGGAAAGAACAGGGAGGCCCTGATATTTGGAATGTTTCTTATCCTGTGTGCACCCCCATCCTTCCTTGGCTCAAGCCTGCAGCTCCCCATCGCAGCACCCTCTGGGGCTCTCCTGAAAGGCTGCCATGGGGTAATGAGCAACAGACCCTGCCTTGGGAGGCTGCCTTCATGCCTCCTCTTTCCCCCCAATCTCACTGCCAAGAGAGCCATTCCCTGCTCGGCATGTGCAAATCCTCTGCCTGTTCACGGTGAGGCCCAGCTCTGGGGTGAAGCCCCAGTCCTGGTCTGGGAGAGAGGTTCATTTTCCTGCATTGGAACGCCCTTCGATGGACAGCTTTACCTCCTGTGAAATGAAAGAGGGACGGAGCAGCGCAGCCCGTGCCTCCTCCCCTTGCATGCTGTATCTTTGGAAGCTTGGGGCTGGCCAGCAGGCCTGAGCACCAGGCTCCGGCTGCGAGGGCTCTACCATTTGGGAGCCCTCGCCTGGCGGCTGGCTCTTCCCTTCACTCTCACATTGCTCTCTGGGTCCCAAGACTGTCCTCTCAGGCCTTTCTCGGGGGGGACCCAGCTGGCCTGGGGGAGCACAGCTAGCCTGAGAAACTGAGTTACTGTTCAAGCTCTGTAAACTGATAGAGATGCAGACATCTCCCACCTGCAGCCGATGGCAGGGCAAAGAGAAGAGCTGTGCAGTCCGCCCGGGGCTGCAGGAGGACCAGCCTTGGCCATATACAAAGAAGGGGTGCTCAGGGGGCACCTCGATGCTCACTTTGCTCTGCTGCTCACCAACCACGAAATGCAGCATGACAAATCCAGGCCACTGGCTCTCCTGAATGTCCACAACCGTGCTAGAGTCAATCTTCAGCCCCCCGCTCACTTCGGCACTGCGCACAAAGTCCTGGGTCTGGAGGTCCTCCACCCGCTTCAGCTCCCCTGTAGCCAGCTGGATGATGGCGCCTTTCATGAAATGGGAGGGCACGTGGGAGGAGGTAATGGGGGGTGGCGTTGGCTCCTTATCTGGGAAGGTGGCTCTGGCCTGCATGTCCAAACTTGATGCCACCAGGATCTCCGAGCCCATGGGCAGCAGACCTGGGTCAGTTCCAGTGGGCACCAGGTTGCCATTGGCTACAACCACTGCTTTGGGTAAAGGTCTATGTTTCACCGGTTCCTGATGGGATTGAGGGTAGAACCCTTGGGCCTGATTTTTCTCGGCCATCTCTGCTGGGTTCCTGGCTGACCCTCGTCCGTCACCCTGATGGTCGGGTGTATGATGGGACAGGTTGAGAGGGCTGGGCTCATCCTTCCTCTGAGCTGTCACCACACGGTAGTCCTGAGAAGCTAAAGCGCCAACCACCCGCTGGACCTCAAGGTCGGTGTCTGGGGTCCCTCGGTGTGCCGGCACCGCCACCTCCACCCGTGCAGTCTGAGAACCTGAAAACAACTGTCCATCCACCACACATTCTACCACTGGTACCAGTCCCTGGCCTTCACTCTTGCTGTTGGGGGAGTCGAGGGCTTCGCTTTCCCGTCTTACTAAGTTTCGTTCTCGCTGTCTCTGTCCGTTGGCAGCGGCTGCTTCCAGAGCAGACTGGCCCTCCTGAGGGGTAAGAACTGGACTGGCACCTGCTGGAGGGGTTTCATGCAAAGTGTACCCAGCAGGTAGCCTGGACATCTGATAATAAATGGGCATCCGGCCTGGAGCAAGGTCCAGTGGCTGAGTATTCGAGTGATGTGGCAACTGCCCAGGTGGGGAGGTGGCAGAAGGGACTTTGTTGAATGAATGGGCTGGGGAGGAAGCCTGAGGGGGAGGAGTGGCTCCTTCTGCCAGGAGTGAGGCATATGGCACGAAGTGTGGAAGGTGAGAGGTGGTGAGGTTGGCAGAAGGAGAAAGAAGGGGACTTGGTAGGAAATTAGGTGGCACAGCATAGGGAAGGCTATAAGGAGACCCGATAAACTGCAGAGAGGTGGACGGGAGTTGAGCATAGTGGATTGGGGGATAGTGGATTCCTGGATGTTGAATCAGTGAAGACGCTACATTAAATGTGGGGGGCAAGGGGCTCATGTTCACCACAGATGGGAGGCCAGTTGGGGAGAAGGTAGCAGGTGGCACAGCCACCTTATACAGCATACCATACTGGTCCACTGTCAGACCAGTGATGGCCTCAGCTCCATCACCCCCCAGGCTGACTCTGGCTCCTGCTTGGCTCTGCCCGGCCACCACAACCCCTCGGGACCATTCAGAGGCATCACTGGAGGGTGTGTGGTTAGTTGAGCAGCTGGTAGTTCTCCCCATATCCTCGCTGGTCATGGGGAGGTCTCGTTTCTTTGGTGGAAGGCATTCCTGACTCCTCTCATGAACAGGTTTCATATTGCTTTATGGTGTTCCTGGAGCCTGGAAGGGGTCGGCTTGCTCCTTGGGGCATCAGAAGGGGCTTCTCTGTGGCTCCCCTGCACCCCTCTCTGCTGCTGGCTGGGGCGCCCACATCTGCTAGGGAACAAATCAGAAGCAAAGAAAAGTAACCTAGGGGTTAACCAATCAAAGGAAGTAGCAGAACCGTGCCCATGGAGGATGTTACAAAGGGGGCTGCTGGGGGAAAAATGTATGAGAAAGGGGCAAACAAGGATGCCAATCCCCTCATCCATGGAGCCCAGAACGTGAAAGAAACAGGGAAACCACAGACAGCTACAAGAAGAAACACTCAACAATGCGTAAATAACCTGTGGGCTCTACAACCCCAGAGAGACCAACATCTTCATGATTAGTTGTGCCTTGACAGGGACCTTGACTCTTCCCAGCCTTCCTCCCTAAGAGATTTGACCACATGGTCTTTGCTGCTGGTTCTTTTTCCTAAGCTTCCCCTTTTGTCACTAACGACTACAGTGCTATCTTCTTTTCTGAACATATGACCTCATCCTTGCTTCCTTTCCCCAGTCTAATTCGGGTTATGATCTCACCTTTTCCCATCCCCCCAACCCTAGACCTGGTTAAACTCTCATCCTCCTTTGCCTCATATCACCACTACCTCAAAGACCCAGGTGCCAATGAAAAATAGTATCTTCTTTGTCACATGAACTACTACATTCAAACTTGGGCCCTATGGAGAGAGTGATTGTACTAGTGTGTTCCATAATTTATCTGTTTCTCCTCCTCCCTAAAGAGCAACAAAACTCTTTTGACCTCACATAGACTTTTTACCCCTAGTGTGGAAAGACTTCTTTTCTTCTCATTGGCCATCTTCAATGTACTTTCTTCATTTGTTCTCTTTCTATTGTCCTGTGTATTTTCTTTTGCCAATGGCTCCTTTTCCACTGTAGGTCTGCTCTAGGCACAACTTCCTAAAATTCTGGCTCCATGCCTCCAAACATGCCTGTTTATTACTATCTTAGGTCTATATGATTCATAAGTTCTCTCTGCCCTTTCTCTTACCGTCACCTTTTATACATGCTTTCGTCCATTGTCATAAAGTATCCTTTTGGTCTGAACATTTCAATGCATAATGGACTTGGTCACTATTTCTTCCAATCAAGATTCCAGTTCTTTAGATCTGGGTATCACATTGTGTTCTGTTTTTCCACTCTTGAATCCCAGATGCTTTTTATGCAACAAGGTATCCAAAGCTCCTGTTATTACCTGAGCTTCCAGTGGTGCCTCTGAGCAGCCGTAGTAAGAAGCAGTGTCCTCCCCACTGCCTTGGGAGCCTGGAAGACAGAAACAGTGATAAAGTAAGCAGGAGCCTAGACTCTCACTTTCCCCTGAGTCATCAAGAAAGGTAATACTAAAGCCACAAAAACATTAAAGTCCACGAATTCCTGCCTCATCCTCTGCTCCTGAGGTAACAGCATATGTAGCCAGAGTGTCTAGGCATTTGAATAGAGGAAAAAACTATGTCTTAAGCTCTAATTTGTAGGAAGACATCCCTGAAAAAAAATTTTTCAAACTTTGTTGTTTTCATTAATGTCATCTTCTTCATTTTCTACCTATACCCATTCCCAAAGATTAAATTTACTTCCAATCCCAATTTCAGGTAAATGCACAACCAAAAATGGAAAACTCAACATTATTCCCAAGTGATCAATGGGAAGCTGGAAAAATCAACTGCATTGATTTCACCTTTATTTGGGGATAATGAAAACAGATGTGGAGGTTATTTAAATGACAAAAGTGGCACTAGAGAAAAAGAACAATTATTTATGTTTCTGGGGCAGAAAAAGAGGTCAAGGGGGAGTCACTCAAGGGGAAACCTTATTAACGGATTTTTCAGGGTAAAAAAAATAGGATCCTGTGTGTGTGTGTGTGTGTGTGTGTGTGTGAGTGTAAAATGTTTTGAGTGACAACTCTGTACCAAGTGATGAATCAGGTGTGAAAGAAAATGAAAACACTGCCTTGGTCCTCATGTAGCTAACAATGGGGAAACAAAACTTGCACTAAACTAACAATATCTGAATCTACACATGCCAGTAACATCAGCACTGAAGAACAGAACCTTAATCTCTCAAAACAGCTAAAGTAATATTGACCAGTACTCTGAGAAACTACCCACTGTCCTGTCCAAGTCCTTCAGAACTGCAAGCCTCTAACCAAACTCAAGGCAACATTTATCTTAATCGGGTGGCAAGGTGTGTATGTACAAGAAAAGGTGATCAGACAGGAAAACCTGGGGGAAAGAACAGTTCTCAGTTTCATAAACACGAATTACACAGTGGGCCCAAGTCCTGCATCCCTTCTTTGCCAGCTTCAGTTCCAGCTGAAAAGCAATTAGCTTTCTCCCTCATTCACAACAGAAATTGGGGTCACATCTCCACTCCCTCAATGATCTTTGCTTCCTGCAACTAAAACCTTAAGGAAAACCTGCCTCTAGGTTAGCCAAACACGGCCCACAAAAAGAACTAAAAGAGGCAAAGGGTGAGGGGATGACAACAAAGAGCCAAGCCTATGCACCAGGTTCCCACAACGGAAAACACATTTCGGAATCTGAAACCTCGGCTTCAGGAGGGTCTCAAAGAGGACTTCTCAGTGTGGAGACGCGGCTTGTGACCCTGACCGAGCTAACCGGGAGGGGGGTCCGTCCCGGAGAGCTGCCAACGTTGCCAAAGTCCAGGATCAAGAGTCTGAGCCCAAATTTTGGTGACGGCGAGAGGTGCGCCCGCCAGAAAAGAGTGGAGCTTGGAAGAGACTACGGGTTATGGCTTCTCGTGATCCTGCAATCCTTGCTTCAACAAGGGTAGGACCCGAAATTAGGAGTTCAACGTTTAGGGGTGGAGGGGCGACCCTTCAAGCAGAGGGGCAGGGGCAAGGCCCAGCAGACGATGCTTCCTTGTTTGGGGGCCCCTTCCCGCCCCGAAGACTGGGACACCCCGGCCCTCGGGACATAGCTGCGGGGGCTCCAGGGCCTGAGGCCGCCTTCTGGGCCGGGCCGGAGAAAAGCGCGCGGGACTCTAGGCGCGGCCTCTTTCGCTCCCCGGGTTCGCGGTTCTCGGGCCCCGGTCCGGCGGGGCAATAGGCTCCAGGAGGCCACTTCCTCCAGAGCTCCGAGCCCAGGCCTCCTTGGCCTCAGTGAGGCCGGCCCAGGGGCCCCCACTCCCGGCGACACTCACCGGCCCATCTCACGGCGCTCCTCGGGCTCCTCCCGCTCGTCCCGGAGCCGCCGCGACCGCGGCCGCCGCCATCCCCGGCCCCGGAGCCGCCCCACACCCAGTGCTCCCCCCGCCCCCCGAGCCGGGCGCCCGGAGATGGCGTCAAGTGCGTCCCGCCCCCGTCGCAGGCAGATGGCGTCAGGGCCGGGGCCCAGGAGCAACACCCAGGAGTACCCGGGAAGGGAGGGCGCCCGCGCCTGTCCCCCCTTACCCCTCGCCCCCAGCGCCCCCTCTGGTGGGAAAATGAATTCCTCCCCTGGGGAAACAAGGTCACGTGAAGAAAGCTGAGCCGGCCCTCTCACCCTGACCCCACCATGACCCCTGCAATCTCAGTACTTCTGTAAATTCTGGGGGTTCCCAAACAGAGCCTGGGGCGTGGCTAGTAGCGACCCTCACGTCCTGGATTTCCCAGGCCTGACTTGTGAAGCCTCCTCTTGGGAACCTCGGGGAACTCCGAGGAGACCCCTGCCCAGGAGAGTAAGACGATACCCCTGGAGACCCAGGGTGGAGATGGGAGCTCTTTGAGTTGAGAAATGGCTTCCAGGGGCGTGAGAGTGGACCGGACCCAGGATCTAGGGGAAGGTGAAGCAAGTGGTGGGAACTTGAGGGATGAGAGGAAGCCGGTTAGTACAGTGGGAAGGAGCTTGATTTAGTGGGAAGAGGACTTGACTACTCAATTAAATTTTAAGTCACCATTCATTGCCAATTAACTAGGCATCTTCATAGTAACATAAACATCTAATTAACAAAAAGTGAAAGCCAGTCGAATTTGCGCTCTGATCACAACTGTGTAAAAAAGTAGTTCTGCATACAGACAAAAACAAATCTGAGAAAAAAGTAAGTTTAACTATTGGAGAGATTGGATTCTGAGTGGATTTTTCCCCTTTCAGTTTCTGCAAACTCTGTTCACCAAATAACGATTTCTTTTTGATTTTAAAAGTACTGGGTGGGCTCTGGTCCCTACTCTGTAGCTATCTGTCCTTAGGAGAAAGTCATTTTACTACTTTATTTTATTTAAATAAAAAAATTTTAATGCTTATTTATTTTTGAGAGGGAGAGAGTCGGAGTGTGAGTAGGGGAGGGGCAGAGAGAGAGAGGGAGACACAGAATCCAAAGCAGGCTCCAGGCTCTGGGCTGTCAGCACAGACATGGGGCTCAAACTCACGAACTGTGAGATCATGGAACTGTGAGATCATGGCCTGAGCCGAAGTCGGACGCTTAACCGACTGAGCCACCCAGGCACCCATTTTACTACTTTAGACTTGGGTTTCCACTTCTGGAAAATGAGGAGCTTAAATTAGATGAAGGGGTGGTAGTAAAATGTAGATAAAAGAGCTCTCTATGAACATTGTAAATGAAAATATAAGCAAATATGTACAATGTGATATCCTGTATTTGATGTGAAATATAATGTATATAAAGTCATATTTATGTATTTATACAGAAAATGGAATGGAAGGATATGTAACAACTAGTTAACATTGGTTATCTTGGGAGAGGAAAGTGGCATTGGGTGGTAACCAAAAGATACAAAAGGGACTTATTGTTTGGACTTTTTTATGAGAATATTATCTTAGAAATAGTGAGATGAGTAAGTTAAAATACAACTAGAGTATATGGTCTCTAAAATTTTTTCTAGGGATTCAGTAGACCTCAATTTTGGTATTCTCTCACCTGGATGGGCACAAAGATTATCAAAATCATTGAACCCCCCTCCCCTCGGCGCACACACACACCTTGCACCAGCGGGTGAAACACTGAAGCTACTGGTCTGTAGCCATCTAAATCAGCAGAGGGTTGTGCTTTGAGGATTTTAGTATTATTCATGACAGTTGTCTTCTCTTTCAATTTGGCCAAGAAGGAAGTCCTGTGGTCACTCAGTGATTCCGTTTTAGCACTAACTGGCATTCTGGTTTCTAGTTCATTGCTTAGCTCACTAAATTGGCATTAAAACTGCCAAGATAAATAAATAAGCCTATACTCTTTTTTAAATGAAAACGATACATATACTGCTGTCTTTGCCAATTTTTCCATACCAATAAATTCAAATCAATATTTTAAAAAATTGGCCAAGATAGAGACCCTTGGATCATCCAGGTGTATTCAAGGATAGCCATTTTCTCCCAGATCAAAATACATTCTCAGAGAGCCGGTGTTTCAGACAAAATCGAAAGAGCAGGCACGGGTAGATGCAAGCAAAAAGAATTTTTTGGCTACCAGCCATTAACATGATTACAAAGTGCAAAGGCATGTCTGATTAAAAAAAAAACAAAACACAGGATGCTCTGATTCATGAGACACAGGTGATTTCCTGGTTTGTTGCTGCAGTCCCAAAAGAGATCTCTGCTGTATCCTCTTCTAGAACTCCAAGCAATCTTCATTTCTCTGGTTGTACATAATGACGGTAGGAAGCTCCATAGAGACAATTTGACAGGAATGTTAGTGATAAGTAAACTAATAATAGTTTTTATATTTAAGACACTAAAATAACCAAAAGTTACCTCGTTTCTCAAAAAATCTGTATTATTGTCTGGAATCTGGATCATTCTCCATTTAAGTTATTTATAGTAAGTAAACCCACGGTCTTATTCACTGTAGCTGGCTCAAAAAATAGTTCTTCAATGAAATTTCAAAAAGGTGTCTCGAACTGGGAGACTCTGCTTGCTAATATTTTTGCTCCCAATTCCTCATTTCTACTCCAGTTTTGCCTATTCATTACCTGTTTTCAGTCTCTCTCATCTGAAAGTCCTTCATTTTCTTTCACCAAGTTTGTTTGTTTGTTTAGTTTCTATGGGGTTTTAAGAAGTGATGAAGTAAAAGGATATTTTTTTTTTCATTAAGAAAATCTTTCCTGCCCCACGAAAGGAAAATTTTAAAAGTAGTTGAGACATTTGGGAACCGAAAAGTTATACTTCAGTCTGTTTTGTCTACCTCTTCTCTTTCCTTGGATTCCCACTGAATTTCTTTGATGTGCGTAGATTGAATTTGTGTGATGGGAGAGTTTGAGCTACTCTTTTGGAAGGAAAACAACAGTGACCGCAAAACCCTGCTGAGCTGGTTATTCTTCTCCCAAAGCAGGCAGGAGTTTCAAACCAGCTCTCTTGGTGTTGCTTAGTTCCTCATTGGTGATTTTTCTAGACTTGTAGTATGGCAGGGGAAGTTCAGACAACTATCCCAACTCTTTTTTGATGTTAAGGGATTAAACCAGAGAGAAGTATTGGCAATTTGGGAAATCCCATGTGTCAAAAAGGAGGAATAGATGGCTTTTTTCATAACGTCCCGTCTTTTTGCTTGTATGTTTCAGCGTGCAAAGGTGCAATTTTAGGAAAGAACTTTATCTTTGGATGCCAGTGGCAGAAAGAACAATTAATCTCAAGCATACGTTGAAATTATAGAAATACTTAGCAGATTTAGCTTTCCCTAGAAATGTGTTGGTGCTTGGTATTAGATTATTTTTCAAAAGCTTTTCTTGATGTCCAAATATAGAAATATGCAGTTTTCAAGCTTCTGTTTATCTACTTCTCTGAACAATTCTGCGTCCTTATTTCCACATACTTTTATTTTTATTTTAAAAAATTTTTAGGTGTTTATTTATTTTTGAGAGAGATATATATAGAGAGAGACAGTGTGAGCAGGGAAGGGAGGGAGACAGAGGGAGACATAGAATCTGAAGCAGGCTCCAGGCTCTGAGGTGTCAGCACAGAAGCAGACGCAGGGCTTGAACCCACAAACTGTGAGATCATGACCTGAGATGAATTCAGACACTTAACTGACTGAGCCACCCAGGTGCCCTTCCACATGCTTTTAATGTTATGTGCCCTCTCCTGATTCCAATGGGGATCTCCCTTTCAAATTCATTAATATTTTATTTACAAGGAGGTCTTGGAATTTCTCCATAAGTGACTAATATATCCTTCAGGGAGGGGAATCTCGATCTGTTGTCTACTTCCTCAGACACTTGCCAAAGGCTTTCATTTTTGTCAGAAACTTCCTGCAGAACTCTGAAAAGTTGCAGTCAGAACACTGACTATTGGAATACCGAAGGAAACCTAACACTTATTTGAATTACAAGAGTCGTTTATGGAGAATTGGGCCACAGAGAAGCAAGTACATTTAGGCCATTGCCAAACAGCCAGAAATACCTTACAGAGGCCTACTGAATGAATAAAGTAAATGTGGAACAACTAACGCCCCCATGACATTGATAACTTTCTCTGCAAAACTGGCTCAGCAAGGTGATTTGCCAGCAGCCTGCGGTGCCTCTTGGTGAAATCATGTTCATCTCTGCTTTCAAAGCTGATCGCCTTCGGGTCAACTTGCAACTGGTTGTCAATCACCTAAAACTCCTGGAAAAAAGGAAAAGTGAGTAAATATTCCAGGCAGCACAGTAAGCTGCCTCTCATCACTGAACACTACCTTCCCATACCCTATGTATCCCTAAGACATTACTTAGCAATTTTAGAATTCAAAGGAATGTTTCTGACTTGTGGATGGAAATGATTATTATAGTGATCAAGTCATTTAAAAGTTTGGGGATCCTAGATTGCCCCTTTGGTTAAGCGTCCTGACTCTTGGTTTTGGCTCGGGTCATGATAGCACAGTTTGTGAGTTCAAGCCCTGCATCAGGCTCTGTGCTAATGGCACTGAGTCTGCTTGAGATTCTCTCCTTCTCTCTTTGCCCCTCCCTCACTCGCGCTCCCACGCTCGCTCTCTCTCAAAATAAGTAAATAAACTTAAAAAAAATCATTTAAGGGGTGCCTGGGTGACTCAGTTGGTTAAGGGACCGACCAGCTCAGGTCAGGATCTCACGCTCTGTGAGTTAGAGCCCCACGTTGGGCTGTGTGCTGACAGTTTAGAGCCTGGAGCCTGCTTCAAATTCTGTGTCTCCCCCTCCCTCTGCCCCTCCCCTGCTCATGCTCTGTCTCTTTCTCTCTAAAAAATAAATACATTTTATGTATTACTTTTTATATACTTTTACATGTAAAAGTTTCCAAAGACCTTTATGTATCTTGATTGTATCAATATCAGTATTATGGTTTTGCAAGATGTTACCACTGCCAGAAACTAAGTAAAGCATACTCTGGATCTCTCTGTATTGCTTCTTACAAACTGCATGTGAACCTACAATTATCCCAAAATAAAAAGTGTAATTAAAAAAAAAGTTTCCAAAGATTTAAAATGTAAAACAATGTCCAGATTACTGGACTTTTCCTCACCATAGCAGAGAACTTTATCTAGTCTAGCCTCTTCAAATGTGCAGTAGCTATTAAGTTTGAGCTGCTGGGCACATTTTTCTGGAAGGGCTTCCTCACCTTTTTTTTAAACATACCAAAAAAAGAGAAAGAAAGAAAGAGAAAGAAAGAAAGAAAGAAAGAAAGAAAGAAAGAAAGAAAGAAAGAAAGAAAGAAAAAGCAAAAAGCTATTTCTTCTGTCAGGTGACGGCTCAAGTAGAATTACACCCATGAGTGGAGGTAGTAGCTGACAAATTTTGTCTTTTTTCTTTAAATCCAGCTTATTTTCTGTTGCCTTTTGCTCTTTCCTCATTTGAGTGGGTCACATGAGCCATTAACCCCTCAATAAACTGAAAAACCTATGATCTCTGATTATGAGGAGGATTCAGGTAAAATAAGTATTGCATATGCATGCAGTTTGCTGAGTGGTCCATAAATAGCACTAGTTACTACTGAATTACTATAATCTGTTGGTGGAGAGGCAGCTGTTACTCAAACTTCCAAATAGATTTTTGGGCATCCATTAGATAACAGGAGCCTAAGAAAAATGCCTTAAACAAATGAAATTTAGGCAAACCCAATGGTACCCATTATTGTTACAATGAAAATGATGATATTGATAGTGTACACAGAACTTTTGAATTTTATTTATTTTTAAAAAAATTTTTTTATGTTCATTTATTTTTGAGAGAGAGAGAGACAGAGCACAAGTGGGGGAGGGCCAGAGAGAGATGAAGACACGATATCTGAAGCAGGATCTAGGCTCTGAGCTGTCAGCACAGAGCCCAACATGGGGCTCGAACTCGCGAACCATAAGATCATGACCTGAGCTGTAGATGCTCAACGGACTGAGCCATCCAGGTGCCCTGAGCTTGTGAATTTTAAACTGCATGCTCACATGTCCTTTTATTATATCCTGGCAATCCAGTGACACATATTATTATCCATACAAATTATATCCTCTTTTTACAAATTAAACTTGGATTGCCTGAGTGATTTGCGGTAAATAAAGCAAATTAGCCCTCCCTTACCTAAACTTATTCTTCTTTAAAGGGAGATAATAATCTTGGCTTTCTATCATTCCAGGGTTCTATTTGCAACACAAACTATAACCTGGGCACACAATAAATGTTTGCTAATATTAGTAGTGGTGTAACAGTTCAGTATTTATCTGAGACAAGTCCAGTTCCACTATAATTTCTTTTCCCTGTGATATTTAGAGCAGAGAACATTTTCCTCCTTTGCACTTGGCTAAGCAACCTTTCAAGCACTGAGATTTGTGTTTATTTCAGAATCAAATGTAGTCTCATGTCAAGATTTGCTTGTAGAGAGTAACCGTCTTTTTGTGATTAGAAGGTGAGTATAACTCGGTGAACAGACAGGTTACATAATTTGGAGGCTCAGTTTTTCCTGACTTGTGAAAAGCCTATGTCCCCAGGCTCAGTCATCAGTTGATAATACAAGGTGGTAAGACTTATGGTGGATTGGCCTGGGACAGGCTACATTTGTTACCTCCCCAGCATTACTTTACTTGTCCATTTTATTGGCATAATATGGTGGGAAAGCATAGGAGTCTGAAGATTTGGCCATGTTCTAATTCAACCAATTACTCTTAATTGTGTGACCACGGGCAAGCCATTTAGCCTCTTAAACTCTCAGTTTTCTCAGCTGTAAAATGCAAATAACACCTCACACAAGTGTTACACGGATAATTGAAACTATATATATGAAAACAATTATTTTATTTGAGAGAAAGAGACCATGTGTGTGTACACGTGCGTGGACACACACACACACCTACACCCACATACACAAGTTGGGGGGGGGAGAATCCTAAGCAGGCTTCACGCCCAGTATGAAGCCTGACGTGGCGCTTGATCTCACAACCTTGAGATCCTACCTGAGCCAAAATCAAGAGTCTGACAACCAACTGAGCCACCCAGGCGCCCTGAGAACAGTTTTTTAAATGTAGAGCACTTGATGCATTCTTCTTTATTTTTTAAATTTTTATTTGTTTTTGCTTATTTATTTATTGGGGGGGGCAGAAAGAGAGGGAGCAAGAGAATCTCAAGCAGGCTCTATGCTGTCAGTGTCAGGCTGCAGGGCTCATCCCACAAACCATGAAATCATGACCTGGGCCAGATCAACAGACGCTCAACTAACTGACTAAGCCACCAAGGCACCCCACATGCTCTTTTCTATACGTGTGCTTTGTGCTGCAGCTGAGCAAGCCCAGAGAGCCAGGAAAGAGATTGCTGACTATTTGGCTGACGGGAAAGATGAACGAGCTCAGATCCGAGTGGAACATGTTATCCGAGAAGACTACCTTGTGGAGGCCATGGAGATCCTGGAGCTCTATTGTGACCTGCTGCTGGCTCGGTTCAGCTTGATCCAGGCCACAAAGTAAGACCTATTGAACTTGCACATTCTTCAGGCTCAAAGGAGTGAGAAAGCATCCCTGCACCTAGAGAGGGGGTGGGTGCACTCTAACTTGCTGGTACTATGCCAAAGGACTTTGTCTCTAATTTTTTTGGGAATAAGTAGTGCTGTTTGAAGATAATATGTTAGTCCAAGGAGCCATGTTTAGAACTGTATGGTTGTTGGGGCACCTAGCTGGCTCAGTTGGAATAGCATGTGACTCTTGATCCTGGGGTCTTAAGTTTGTTGAATGTAGAGATGCCTTAAGTAATTTTTTTTAAAAAAAGAACCATATGGTTGTCTTTTCCCCCCTTGAGTTTGTAGAAGGTGGGGAAATACAGACAAAAAAGAATCCATAATCACCAAATATAGAGATAAGAATTTTGGTTTATTTCTGTCTATATATGTATTTCTATATCTATGTATGTATAACCACATACATGTGTGTATAGTTATATATACTTATACGTACATATAAGTATATATTGTAATTTCCCTTAAAAAGAATTATTTGACATTAGGGGGGGCCCAGGTGGCTCAGTTGGTTGAGCGTCTGACTCTTGATTTCGGCTCAGGTCATGATCTTGCAGTTCGTGGGATTGAGCCCCATGTTGGGCTCCGTGATGACAGTGAGGAACCTGCTTGGGATTCTCTCTCTCTCCCTCTCTTCCTGCCCCTTCCCCATTTGCACTGTCTGTGTCTCTCTCAAAATAAATAAATAAAAATAATTATTTGATATTATATTTTGAACATTGTCCATGGACTATCTTTGAAGAAGAGAAAAAAGGAAACATAAAGCTCTGTGTTGCATAACTTTCTGTTTTTCTTAGGGAACTGGATTCTGATCTGACCGAATCTGTATCTACACTAATCTGGGCAGCTCCTTGCCTCCAGTCAGAGGTGCCTGAGTTGAAAATAGTAAGTCTGATAAGTTTTCACTGCCTGTGCCACAACTGTGGGTGAGAGTATCAATTTTGGTAATTGTTTGGAATTGTAGGATTACTTGGAGGAATCCTTTTTTCTCTTAAAGGACAACCATAGAAATATTTTCTTCTGTTAGTCTGTAAGTGAAAAAATACTTTAAAAAAATGGCAATGGTAGAGGGGCATCTGGGTAGCGCAGCTGGTTAAGTGTCTGACTTTAGCTCAGGTCATGATCTCACAATTCACGGATTCAAGCTTGGCATCAGGCTCTGTGCTGACAGCTCGGAGCCTGGAGTCTGCTTCAGATTCTGTGTCTCCCTTTCTCTCTGACCCTCCCCTGCTCATACACTTTCAAAACTAAAGAAACATTAAAAAAATTTTTTAATGACAATGGTAGAAAAAAATAACAAATCTTACCTAAAAGAACAAAGCAAAATTTGACACTGGATTTCTTTCATGCAGAGATGGGAGTCATAATTTATAAGGTATTTAGAATTAGAAGTTTTAAGTTTCACATTTGTAAAATATTTAAGAACAAAGCAAAACACTTGTTCTGTTGCTGTTGTTTTGATGCTAAAAGAATGTAATTCCAATGAGATAAGATGAGAGTGATTTTTGCTCTTTTGGTGGTTCTTCATCTCAAGCAAATTTGCCATCCTTGATGAATTTCACCTTTATTTCTTTCTTGGTGATGGTTTGCTTCAGGTATCTAATCAGCTGTGTGCAAAGTACAGCCAAGAATATGGTCAACTGGGTCGATTGGAACTGTCAGCTCTCAGGTAGTACCATTTCCAGAGATACACATTTTTCTAAGCCAAGAAGTACAGGAAAAGAAAATATGAATAAACTCAGAATGCATAATTTTGTGCAGATTGAAAGATGTTTAGAAATAAATTTTGGGGCGCCTGGGTGGCTCAGTCGGTTAAGCATCTGACTTCGTCTCAGGTCATGATCTCACGGTCAGTGAATTCGAGCCCTGCATCAGGCTCTGTGCTGACAGCTCAGAGCCTGGAGCCTGCTTCAGATTCTGTGTCTCCCTCTCTTTCTGCTCTTCCCCCGCTCACATACTCTCTGTCTCTCAAGAATGAATAAATGTTAAAAAAAAATCTAAAAAAATAGAAATAAGTTTTGGGGCACCTGGGTGGCTTAGTCAGTTAAGCATCCAACTCTTGGTTTCAGCTCAGGTGATGATCTCACAGTTTCCTGGGTTTGAGCCCTGTGTCGGGCTCTGGGCTGGCAGTGCAGAGCCTGCATGGGATTGTCTCTCTCTCTCTCTCTCTCTCTCTCTCTCTCTCTCTGCCCCATCCCCACTCGCACTGTCTCTTTCTCTCTAAAAAATAAACATTAAAACTTTTTTTCAGTATTTATTTATTTATTTTTGAGAGAGAGAGAGCGAGCAGGGTAGGGTAGGGTCAGAGAGAGAGGGAGAAAGAGAATCCCAAGCAGGGTCACACTGACAGCGTGGAGTCTGATGTGGGGCTCAGACCCACGAACCATGAGATCATGACCTGAGCCAAAATCAAGAGTCGGACACTTAACCAACTGAGCCACCCAGGAGCACTGGAAGCAGAAAAACTTGTTTAAAGATTTTGGACTAGGGAACTTAGATCTTTATTAAAAGCTAGCATCACACAAACTGAGATTCTTTTTTTTTTTTCAAAAAATTTTTTTAATGTTTAGTCATTTTGAGAGACAGAGAGAGACAGAGTGCAAGCGGGGGTGGGACAGAGAGAGAGAGGGAGACACAAATCCAAAGCAGGCTCCAGGCTCTGAGCTCAGTACAGAGCCTGACATGGGGCTCGAACTCACAAACCATGAGATCATGACCTGAGCCGAGGTCAGATGCTTAACCGACTGAGCCACCTAGGTGTCCCGCTGAGATTCTTTCTTTATGAAGAAAGCATACATTTTCCTAAATGTAACTGGCCTAGTAATATGAAATAAGTTAATAAATTTAGAAGCTTCAACTTTTGAGCATCTTACATCATGACCACACATTATAATTCAGGACTGACATTCAGCTGAGATACAGAGATCTAGCTGCAGTGTTGTTTCAGGCTGGTGGTACTTCAGAGTTGTTTCAGGGTGTCTATTCTGACTGGATGGTGCCTTGCTGTACTGGTTGCTGAGTGTGTTGAATATCACCTTTGACATAATTCAAATACTTCCAAAACCAGAATTCTCAATTTAAAGTATTTTTTTAAAGTTTGTTTTCTTCCTCTTATTTTACTTAGTTTGAGGTTCTTTCACCCCAGGATAGGGGTGTCTTTATGATATAAGCGGAGCCCCTCCTCATTGTTACGAAATTTAAAAAAATTTTTAAATTGTACTTTTACAGAACAGATACTAGAAGACAATGACTAAGAGGTGAAAGACCACCTCAACTCTTTTTGTTTCTGAGTTTGTGAATATGTGTGTGACCAATTCTGTTGTGTTCTTTATCTTGCAGCTAATGTGCAAATTAAATGTGACTACTCTACCTCAGGTTCTAGTAGAAGAGTACCTGATGGAAATTGCTAAGAACTACAATGTGCCATATAAATCCAAGCCGACCATTATGGTAAGTACTTTCAAGAAGAAAGAATTGACTTAAAGCTGAGATTTTTCTTGTGCACCGGAAGATTTTTTTTTTCTACTTAGGAATGTGGCTTCCACAGTAACTCTGCCAGGATTGTAAAGCAGGTGACATGTGCACCTTTTCTCCACCCACATACTTTTCCTAACAGAGCTTGACTTCTGCTGTCACATGACCTTTATAAGTTGGTAATAATAGGGTAGAAAACAAAGATGAAGATACCTAAAGTGTTATACTTTGAAGTGCGTAAACCAACCCCCCCCACCAAAACACATGCATGTCCACACACACACACACACACACACAGAAGTGTGTAAAACCTTTTTAGTTCTTAAGATCTCAATTTTATCTCAGAGTTATTTTGAATTTTAGTAAAGAGCTCTTGGAATAAGGCTACAAGATCCAAGGTATAAGGCACTATCTTTTGGTGTTAGGAGTATGAGTTCAGTAGTGAAATGACCCATATTCACATTCTAGATTCACCATTTATTAACCCTAAGACCTCAGGCAAGTGACTTACCATTTCAATGACTCAGTTATCTGGGCTTTAAGAAGGGGGGGGTGCCTGGGTGGCCCAGTCGGTTGAGCATCCGACTTCAGCTCAGGTCGTGATCTCGCGGTTCGTGGGTTCGAGCCCCGCGTCGGGCTCTGTGCTGGCAGCTCAGAGCCTGGAGCCTGCAATGGATTCTGTGTCTCCCTCTCTCTCTGACCCTCCCCTGCTCTCTCTCTCTCTCTCTCTCTCGGAAATGAAAAAAACATTAAAAAAAAAAGAAAAAAAAAAGAAGGGGGATAATACTAGTTAATAGTTATTACCAAATCTCATAAATTTGTTGAGATGATTAAACAAACTAATATGAATAAAGAAGTTAAATGCAATGGCTGGCACATAGCCAATGTAATCAAGTTTTGCTTTCCATCATCATCATCATCACCATCATCACTCAAGGTGGTCTAAACTTCTAAAAGGTGGTCATGGACTGTTTAGAGCAAGAGGGATTTCCCTCTAATGCCTTTGAATTGCTGAAGCGGCATGTACCATATTGGGTTGTGTTAAGGGGCACACTTTTCCAAGGCTTTGCTCCGGATTGTTTCCTGATAGGACTCTCATACTCCTTTTTACCCCCTCTTCCAAAGAATTATATGGTTTGTTGAAGAATGACACATTGTAAATATTTAGACAATACAGAAAGGGATTTGAAGAAGTAAAAGCCACATGATATACCACTAGAGATGTGGCCGAGGGCTCAGTCTCTAGACTTTTTCTCTTTCTTCTCTATTCTTTAGGTGATTTCATCCTACATCATGGTTTTCAAATCCATATTTATGGTGAAGATTTCCATATGTCTATCACTAGCTAAGAGCTCTAGCTTGATATGATCTCCAGACTGATACATCCATCCACCTTCTTGATATCTTCATGTGGATGTTTCAGAGGCATCTCAAACTTAACATGTCCAAAAGTGCTTTCACCCCTCTCAAGGACGTACTCTTTCTACAGTTTATAGCAATTCTATGCTAGGGCAAAATCTTGCTATCTTCCTTGACTCTACCCCTTCTCTCAACCCCTAGCCCTCAACCAATCTTCAGCGAATCTTGGTTACTCTACCTTCTAAATATATCCAGAATTCTGCCACTCCTCACCACCTCCATTGACAGTACTCAGATCTAACTTACAATAGTCTCTTGCCTGAATGACTGCAATAGCCTCTTAACTGGTTGTCCTGCTTCTACTCCTCTTCTCCATTAATTGATGTTCAATAGAACAGTCAGAGATCTGGTTAGTATGTAAGTCAGATTACATCACTCCTCTTCTTTTACAGCCTTACAATTGCTTTCTAATTCACTTAGAATAACGGGCAGCATCTTTCCTGTGACCAAGGAGGAAAGGCACTCTCACCTCTTTTCCCTGGCCTCATTCTCTCTACTCTTCCCCTTATTTACTCTGCCTCAGCCACACTGGCCTCTTTGTGCTTCTTCAAATACACAGGCTGGCTCCCACCTCAGGACCTTTGTACTTCCAGTACTCTGTGTTCTCTAGCTATCTGGCCTATCCCTCTCTCTTCCTTTAGGTCTATACTTAGGTGTTCTCTGTGAGTCTCTTCCCAGCTACCAACTCTAAAATGTCAACCTCTTCCCTCTTCTCTGCTTAATGTTTTTTCTTTATTGCTCTTAACTCTATCTAACATACTATATAGTTCAGTTAGTGATCTTGTTTATTATCTGTTTCTTCCACTGGAATATCAGTTGTATGAAGACTTTTGTCTGTTTTGTCCACTGTAGCATCCCTAGCACTGTGCCAGGTTTACATTAAGTGGTCAATAGATTTTTGACAAAAGAATGAATAAATTCACAGTTTACCACTGCTAAAGTTTGATAAACTTTCTTGTAGACCTATCTGTGCATATTTATGTGCAGTTCTTAATCACCGATGAACTACAGTGTCTGACCCATAGACATTCAAAACATAGTCTTTGAAAGAGAGAGAAAGAAGGTGGCATGGGCCAGAAGCTTGAAGGTTGCTTTAACTAGCATTGACTTAACTCACGTTGGAGTCTGAGCTTCATGGGGGCAGGAACCATGTGTCTTTGCTCACCATTTCTTCCCCTGTGCCTCCAAGAATATTTGGCATCTAGTAGGTATGTAATAAACAAATGTGTGATAAGATGAGAACCCAATGTGATTCATACACTCTTGCCTCAGGTGGAAGCCCCAGCAGACCTGGTCAGTACCGAATTTACTGAGGATGTTAAGAAAGGTGCTGTTGACAGAGCAGGCAGAACTTTAGCAGGAACTGATGATCCACCTGGGGCATCGCCAGTGTCTGCACCGGGACCTTCTCCTGTGAGACCCTCAGGCTGTTGGTTTTCATCCCTTCCTCCTGAAAGGCAGGTCAGCACAGAGAGGTAAACTGATTCTGGATGGGACTACCAGTAGTGTCAAAATATATTTCTACATGGGCCTTTTGAATGGTAGAATAATCTTTGTGATGTTTTTTAAGGCCAGAGGGCATATTTGCAGTCATTTAGCTGACATTTGATATGGTTTTTTTAATGTTTATTTATTTTTGAGAGAGAGAGAGAGAGAGAGAGAGAGAGAATGAGCAGGGAGGGGCAGAGAGAGAGGGAGACACAGAATCTGAAGCCGGCTCCAGGCTCCGAGCTGTGAGCACAGAGACCAATGCATGGCTCGAACTCACAAAGTGTGAGATCATGACCTGAGCCAAAGTTGGACGCTTAACAGACTGAGCCACCCAGGCTCCCCATTTGATGTGTTTTTATGCTTAACTCATGAGAAAATAGGCCTATAGTCTTTTATCAGCCTCTTGACAATACCACAATATAGACTGCAAGGGACATTTTTATGAGCTGGACAAATTTGAAAGTCTTATGTACAGTGATTTAGACTCATATTTCAATATTTAATTTATATATAGTGAAAACAGTTTTCTTCTCTTGTTGAAAATAGTATAAAAATCTCAAAACTTTGTTTACATAAACCTGGAGAAGTCCAATAAGTAAAAGCTGAAGAGTCATAGACATTAATTTTCTTTACTCTCCATTCCTTCAGTATGAAGTAAAGAGACATGGTTTTATTCTTTTTACCTTGCAAAGCATTTCTGACCCCATGAAACTCTTTTTAAGATTTTATATTTCAGACATAATTTAACTGATTTTTCTTTGCTCAAATTACTTATCTGAATGACACCTGTGAATTGCTCAGCTTGTAGTCTTGGAATGCAAGTCCTCTGATTTAAAATAAGAAAGAACTGGGGTGCCTGGGTGGCCCACTTGGTTAAGCATCTTACCCTTGATTTCAGCTCAGGTCATGATCTCATGGCTTGGGGGATCGAGCCCTGTGTCAGGCTTCATGTTTACAGCGCAGAGCCTACTTGGGATTCTCTTTCTCCCTGTCTTTCTCTGTTCCTCCCATGCTTGTGCATGTGCACTCTCAAATTAGATAAATAAACTTAAAAAAAAGAACCAGACTCTTAATTATAGAGAATAAACTGATGGTTACCAGAGAGGAGGGAGGTGGCATATGGATTAAATAGGTGATGGGGATTAAGGAGTGCACTTGTCATGATGAGTATCTGGTGATGTATGGAGTTGTTGAATCACTACACTATACACTTGAAACTAATGTAACACTGTATATTAACTAACTGGAATTAAAATAAAACTTTAGGGGTGCCTGGGTGGCTCAGTCAGTTAAGCAGCTGACTTCGGCTCAGGTCATGATCTCAGATTCGTGGGTTCAAGCCCCACGTCGGGCTCTGTGCTGACAGCTAGCTCAGAGCCTGGAGCCTGTCTTTGGATTCTGTGTCTCCCTCTTTCTCTGACCTTCCCCTGCTCACGCTGTCTCTCTCTCTCTCAAAAATAAATAAAACAAAAAAGTAAAAAAAAAACTTTAAAAACAGAAAAAAGAAAGCTTTATTATGGAAACTTTAAACATATAGAAAATTAGAGATAATGTAACGAGCCTTCGTGTACCCACCACTCGGTTTTCTTTTATGTTTATTTATTATTGAGACAGAAACAGAGCATGAGTGGGGGAGGGGCAGAGAGCGAGGGAGACACAATCTGAAGCAAGCTCCAGGCTCCGAGCTCTGAGCTGTCAGCACAGATCCCGATGCAGGGCTCGAACCCACAGGCTGTAAGATCACAACCTGAGCCGAAGTCCGACGCTTAACTGACTGAGCCACCCAGGTGCCCCTCCACCACTCGGTTTTAACAGTTACTAACTTTCTGCTTCTCTTATTTCTTTTCTCTCTTCCTGACACTTTTTTTTGGTGGGGGGAGGGGGGAGAAGGAATTTATTTATTTATTTATTTATAATTATTTTTTAAATGTTCATTTATTTTTGAGAGAGAGAGCAAGCAAGTGTGAGCAGGGAAGGGGCAGAGAGAGAGGGAGACACAGAATCCAAAGCAGGCTCCAGGCTCTGCGCTGTCAGCACAGAGCCTGACACCGGGCTAGAACTCGTCAACCGCGAGATCATGACCTGAGCCGAAGTCAGACGCTCAATCGACTGAGCCACCCAGGTGCCCCTGGGATTTATTTTTTTATTTTCATTTTTGAAAGCTTATTTATTTATTTTGAGAGAGACAAAGACAGCGCAAGTAGGGGAGGGGCAGAGATAGAGACAGAATCCCAAGCAGACTCCACACTGACACCACGGAGCCCCCGCCTGGTCAAGGGCTTGAACTCACAAAACCATGAGATCATGACCTGAGCCGAAACGAAGATTGAACGCTTAATCAACTGAGCCACCCAGGCACCCCTGTTGGGAAGGAGGAATTTAAAGCAAATCTCAGACATCATGTAATTTCACCTGTAAATATTTTCGCAAATATCTCTAATACACACCTTTTGTTTTTATAATATAAAACAATGCAATGCCATATGATGCTCAATACAATGAAAAATAATTCCTTAATATCATATAATACTCAATCCACATTAAATTTTGCTGATTGTTGGGGTGCCTGGGTGGCTCGGTCGGTTAAGTGTCCAACTTTGGCTCAGGTCACGATCTCACGTTTTGTGAGTTCAAGCCCTGAATCGGGCTCTCTGCTGTCAGCACAGAGCCTGCTTCTGATCCTCTGTCCTCCCTCTCTGTCTCTGCCCTTCCCCCACTGGTTCTGTCTCTAAATAAATAAGTAAACTTTAAACAATTTTGTTGATTGTCTCAAAAATGCATTTTTAGAGTTATTCTATTGAAATCAGGACCCAAAAAGATCTGTACATTGTATTTGGTTGATATCTCTCTTAAATCTTTTCATCTCTAACACTTCCTTTCTCCTACCAGTCCTTTTCTCCTTGCCATTTATTTGTTGGAGAAGTAAACAGTTTGACTTTATTAAACTAACCATCGTTCACAAGTAGCATCTCCAGGCTTTAAGATAAAAGATCTCCTGATTCTCGTATGAGACCACAAGTGACAAAAGCAGCAAAACTCATAGTTGCTCCTAAGGCTAATTTCCAGAAGGCATAAATAGGAAGCTTCACCTTCCCAAAAAGGAAGATGGACTGTGATAAGTTAATTTTATGAAATATTTATTGAAGGCTGACTATGAACAAAATATGTATTCAATCACATCCCAGTGATGTTTTTTCTTTCAGAATGATTCCTATAAGAAGAGTGATTTGCTTACTTCACTGGTTCCTAGTAAGTACAGGGAATGCTGGTAGAAGCTGTAATTGCTTACTATTCACTGAAGATTTTCCACTTCTTATAAGACTATTCCTCTACAGGTGAGAGAAGGTTATTAGTGACTTACCAGGAGTACAGTGGGTTCCTTTATAGTAGCTAACAGTTTTCAAAGTGGATCTCAGAGAGATCTTTAACACAAAAAAAGTTTTAAAACCACTATCACACTAGATAATCATGGCACATAGTTTGAAAAACTGTGCCTTTTTTAGAAGTCCAGATTACCTTTGAAGCAAAGGCCAACAAAATGTTACCACTACCACCGTGTGCATGATGGGGGAGTTGTCTAGTTTTCCAGCCAGATTATATGCTGCATTCTCAAAAGTAATAATAGCCTACTATTTTTAAGGCTGGGATTTCTTTCTGGAAGACTGTATTATTGTGACTTTTAATTATATTTATTGAAATGAACAGGTTCAGGACTCAACCTCCCAACTTCTCCAAAGCCAGAATCAAGATCCAAGATCGGTTTTGGTAACTTTATGCTGCCTGACTTGCCTGATGTAAAACCTCAAGCAAGCCTATCCATTGACCCTTATGGTTCCCAGGAAGTCGATTTTGAAGATCTTAACTGGAGACTTGAAATGCTCAAGAAAACCACATAATTCCTTGGTCTTGGGTTGAGTAATTATTGCCTGGGAATCAGGGCTCTTCAGCATAAATTCTAATGTGGCTACTCGTGTGTGGGTCTGAAGTTTTCTTATTTACAACCCCTTCCATCTCTTAAAGTCTATGGTTCTTTGTAATAATGTGTGTGTATGTGTGTGTCTGTGCATACACATATAATTATTCCTGTCTCTGAAACTTCTATAATTCTTAGATGAAGATTCCTGACCTAAAGAATTTTATTAATTATAGTCAATAAATTCTTGTTTTCTCCTGGATCCTTACTTCTCTCATAATGGTCACTTTTTCCAGGGAGGCAGAATGGTGTGTATTTAAATCCTACCCACTTACTAGCTATAAAGACTTTTGGTAAATGGTACCTCCTGTCAGATGTGCATGAGAGTGCAAAGAAACCAGAGGAATATGTGTCTTTTTAAAAATGAGTATTTTAGGGGCACCAACATCGGTCAGTCGGTTAAGTGTCCTATTCTTTTTTTTTTTTTAAGTTTATTTATTTTGAGAGAGAGATACAGACAGAGCACAAGTGAGGGGAGGGCAGAGAGAGGAGAAGAGAGAGAATCCCAAGCAGGCTCCATGCAATCAGCACAGAACCCAACACAGGGACTGAACCCATGAATCGCAAGATCATGACCTAAGCCAAAATCCAGTCTCAATCAACCGAGCCGCCCAGGTGCCCGCAAGTATTTCACTCTTGATCTCAGCTCAGCTCTTGATCTCAGGGTCATGAGTTCAAGCCCTATGTAAGGTTCCACGCTGGGTATGAAGCCTCCTTAAAAAAAAAAGAGAATATTTTAAAGAATGGGGTGCCTGGGTGGCTCAGTCAGTTAAGTGTTCAACTTCGGCTCAGGTCATGATCTCGTGGTTCATGAGTTGAGGCCCACATCGGGATCTGTGCTGACAGCTCAGAGCCTGGAGGCTGTTTTGGATTCTGTGTCTCCCTCTCTCTCTGCCCCTCCCCTGCTTGCTCTCTCTTTCTCAAAAATAAATAAACATTAAAAAATAAAATAAAAAAGGGTATTTTAAAGAAAGAATGTGCAACACAGAGCAAAAGAAAGGTGTTGGTAGGAAATCAGTGGAATCCCGTATGTCTGGGTTCTGCCACTTACTGTGAGCCTTTTTCTCATCTATAAAATGGGGACAATAATGAAAATTAAAAGAAATAACGTATGTAAAGCCCTTTAGCACTTATGAGGCGCTCAATATTAGGTTCCTTTTCAGTTTCTATTTGCTAAGTTCTAGCGGACTAAATATTAGTGATTCTATGGGATAAAGGAGAGGCTGAGAAAATAAGATGGTCAGATTAATTATTTTGTTTCTTTTTTATATTTAAATTTTTATGTTTTTATTTTATTATTGAGACAGAAACAGAGCATGAGTGGGGGAGGGGTAGAGAGAGAGGAAGACACAGAATCCGAAGCAGGCTCCAAACTCTGAGGTGTCAGCACAGAGTCCGATGCAGGGCTCGAACCCACAAACTGTGAGATCATGACCTGAGCCGCAGTCAGACCCTTAACTGACTGAGCCACCCAGGTGCCCCTATTTTGTTTCTTGTACAACTGGTATTTTTGTTTTTCTTTTTAATAGCCTTTATGTTTTAGAGTAGTTTTTGGTCCACAGCAAAATGCCAAATTAATTTTTATTACTTTTTAGTTATATATATATATATATATATATATATTTAAGTTTGTATATTTATTTTTCAGAGAAAGAGAGCACAAGCAGGGGAGGGACACAGAGAGAGAGGAGACACAGAACCTGAAGCAGCCTCCAGGCTCCTAGATGTCAGCACAGAGCCCAACGTGGGGGGTCGAACCCATGAACCGTGAGATCATGACCTCAGCCGAAGTCAGATGCTCAACCAGCTGAGCCACCCAGGTGCCCTATATATTTTTTATTTTTTAAATTTTTTTATGTTTTCTTTTTTATTTATTATTGAGACAGAGAGAAACAGAACATGAGTGAGGGAGGGGCAGAGAGAGGGAGACACAGAATCTGAAGCAGGCTCCAGGCTCTGAGCTGTCAGTGCAGAGCCCGATGCGGGGCTCGAACCCACCAACCGTGAGATCATGACCTGAGCTGAAGTCGGCCACCCAACCAACTAAGCCACCCAGGCACCCCACATATATATATTTTTTATTTTAGAAAAGAGAGCATGAGCAGGGGGAGAGGGACAGAGGGAGAAAGAGAGACAAGCTGAAGCAGGCTCCATGCTGAGTGTGGAGCCTGCTTCAGGGCTCAATCCCACAACCCTGGGATCATGACCTTTGCCGAAATCAAGAGTCAGATGCTCAACCAACTGAACCACCGAGGCACACCTCAAATTAATTTTAAAATCCAATTATTGGTTATGCAAAAATCTTTGTTTCAGAATCCTATTTTACATTGCCCCTTTTGCAGGTAACAAAGTGATACCTATAGACCAACTTTTCTGTTTAAAAAAATTAGTTTGATCTTAAATGTTTCATTCTAGGATTTCCCCCTCCTCATAAAGAACAAGTTTATCCAAAGAATATGAGGTCAGAGCGAGGATCTTCCAAATCTAAGGCCAGACACCCACTTGCACAGCAAGCTGGCTGCCTCTCCTGTGGAGTATGGCGTCTCACCCTGGCACCTGTTTGGAGTCCTAGATCATCCTTTGGAATGTGTGAGCAGTTTGGTAGAGGATTTTGGTGTTTCCTCAGTTGGGTACCAGACTGGCTGCCCCAGTTACTGTGTATGCCCCAACACTTCTTGGCCTTCCCAGGTTTATTTTATTTTTTAAAAAGTTTTATTTAAGTAATCTCTACACCCAACATGGGGCTCAAACTCAAGACCCTGAGATCATGAGTTGCATGCTCGTCTAATGCCATTCAGGCAGCCCTTCCAGGCTAATTTTATTTATTTATCTATTAATTTTTTAAACGTTTATTCATTTTGAGAGCGCGAGTGAGCAGAGGAGGGGCGGAGAGAGAAGGGGACACAGAATCTGAAGCAGGCTCCAGGCTCTGAGCTGTCAGTACACAGCCCTATGTGGGGCTCGAACTCATGAACTGTGAGATCATGACCTGAGCTGAAGAAGGAAGCTCAAGAGACTGAGCCACCCAGGCGCCCCCAGGCTAATTTTTAAGCAAATTGCAGAACTGCCAGATTTTAGAGGAGTAAGGATGGGGCTAGGCACATGAAGGAAAACAAAACCAATTTACCATGGAAACTTCTAGGCAAATGATGGTGCCCATATTAAGGAAATAGAACTACTTGAGTAGGAAATGAGTCAGAAGCCCTGCTCACTTTCTGGATGGTGCATCCTTCTCTGGTGGCCACAGTTTTATCTTCCCTAGAGAATGGCACCACTTCCTCAAGGTGAGGTTTGAGTTGGTTGCAGCCTCATATCTGGTAAGAGTTTTCACTCCAAAAGTGCCAACATAATACAGAATCATTTACAAACCAAGTATGACATAAAACGTCTCCATTGGCAGCTTCTGGACTGCCTTTTTTTCTTTCAGTTTTTATTTATTTATTTCGAGAGAGAGAGAGAGAGAGAAAGTACAAGTGGGGGAGGGGCAGAGAGAGAGAGAAGAGAATGAGAATTCCAAGCAGGCTCTGAGCTGACAGTAGGACTTGAACTCACAAACCCTAAGATCATGGTCTGAGTCAAAGTCTGATGTTTAACCCACTGAGCCATCCAAGCACCCCAGGACTGCCTCTTTTAAATCTCTAAATCAAAGGAGCTTGGCTGGACCTTGCATCCTATAGGCTTTGGTCTTTACTTTGAAGGGACATATAGGAGATTTCCTAATGGTCTTGGTAGGAGGCCAAAGAGTGTATGGAGTTGGCTGTCAGAATTTCAATTTTTACATCATTTCTCGCTCTTATGCCACAACTGAAAGATTAATTCCTAAACTCTTTTCTCAAGCTAGGATAAAGTGTGATTAGGTACCATGATTAAAAGAACTATAAAAATGCTTTTTGTGAAAACATTACATAAACAACAGAGGGACTAATTTCTCTCTGACTTTCGGGCTTATTTATAGACTCAGGTGACTCAAACGAGTAGAGCCACCTCCTTGACTCACGTCACTGTGTTTCCAACAGGGTTGTGTCTCCTTCACTCTCCTTTCTTAGCTGAGGTCTCTGGCATGTGGAGAAGCAGGAAGAATTCCTTGTGAAAGACACTGACCACATTTCCGCAGGGAGAGTTTCCTTATCTACTGTAAAGGTCTTATGGCTTCAGCTGCTGATACTGAGTCACTTAAGAACCCACTGCAACTAAGTCCCCAAAAGAAGGTCCCTTCTGGTACCACAGATTCCAACTGACATGCCATGTCTTCCAAAAGGCTTCTTTCATGACTCTGGAGCCCAATGACCTCTCATTTTTCTGCTTCTTTTGGAACTATCATTTATCTGCTGAGTGATAGTATCATTGATATTTTTATGTGTTGGAGGATTTTTAAAAAATCTAGTTTTCCTTAATTAGAGAAAGGAGGGTAGGACAGTCTCTTTTGAAATGCCTTTAACAAGGGTGCCTGGGTGGCTCCGTTGATTAAGCATCTGACTTCAGCTCAGGTCATGATCTTGTGGTCCGTGAGTTCCAGCCTCGAGTCAGGCTCTGTGCTGACAGCTTAGAGCCTGGAGCCTGCTTCAGATTCTGTGTCTCCCTCTCTCTCCGCTCCTTCCCTGCTCATGCCCTGTCTCTGTCTCTCTCTCTCTGAAAAATAAACAAACATTAAAAAAAATGAAATGTCTATAACAGATTATGTGCACCCAGGACAGTGTGGTGTAGTAGACTCAGGCAATATATTTATTAAATGATTACTATATAGGCTAAAAGATATATATTTACCCCTCACTTTTCAAAAGTTCACATTAGGCCACTTTGATTTTGTGAATAACCTACATTAGTACCTATTTTGGCTAACCAAAGGAAATCTGAAAAAAAAATGTTCATTTTCACACAAAAAAGTAGAGGCACCTGGGTGGCTCAGTTGGTTAAGCATCTGACTTCAGCTCAGGTCGTGATCTCACGTTCATGAGTTTGAGCCCTGCATTGGGCTCTGTGCTGACAGCTCAGAGCCTGGAGCCTGCTTGGGATTCTGTGTCTCCCTCTCTCTCTGTCCCTCCCCGGCTTGCACTCTGTCTTTCTCTGTTTCTCTATAAAAAATTAAAAAATTTTAAAACACACACACAAAAGTAAAAAGTAAAAACAGCATTTAACACTTGCTTTTCAGTGAGCTTTTACAGAGGCAGTATGCACACAGAGCAGTGATAGTAGCCCCAAGTTTTTTCCCTGGAAACTACATTAAAAGTAAGATAATATTTATTCTAACAAGAGCTCCTATTTATTGAGCCCTTACCATGTGACTGGCACTGCTCTAAGTACTTTAAGTGTATCAGCTCATTTGATTATTACACCAGCCTTAAGGTGCCAATGCTACTACTATTATTAACTCTTTTTTACAGACAGGTACACTAAGGTTCAGAAATCCTCAGAGATGTTAAGTAATTTGCTACAGGTCATACAATAAAGAAAGGAAGAGCAGCATTTAAAATTTTTTTTAAAGTTTATTTATTTTGAGAGAGAAAGAGAGCACTTGAGTAGGGAAGGGTCGGGGGGTGGGGAGAGAGTGAGAGAGAGAGAGAGAGACGGGGAGGAGGGAGGGAGAGAGAATCCCAAGCAGGCTCTGAGGTATCAGCGTAGAGCCTGATGCAGGGCTCGATTCCACGAACCAGGAAATCATGATCTGAGCCAAAATCAAGAGTCGGACGTTCAACCAACTAAGCCACACAGGCACCCCAGGAAGAACAGCATTTTAAACCCAGGCAGTCTAGCACCAGAAACCAACACTTGTAACTACTATGCTATAATGCCTGTATGGTTTACAAGCTCATGATAGGTGAAGAGCAAATGAATAACTGTATATAAAAACACTTTTGTAAATTGTAAGACACAATGCACTACTGTTACTTGGTGGTGGACAATCAAGAAATGGTTTAGATGAATTGTATGGTGGCATAAAAACTATTTTATACTTATCCTTGATACTTTTCAAAGTGCTTTTACACATTTGATCCCTCTGAATAATAAGCCATTTTGAATCCATTTTGGAACACGGCTAGTCATAAAGAAAGCATTCATAATATTTATATATTAAATAATGTGTAATAATATTCATAAAGTATTTACTCACAAATAAATACTTCAGGGCCGCTGAAGTAATAGGCCCAAAGATGTTAAATACCCTGCTTAGAGCACAAAGTAAGTAGCCCAGGCAGGACTGGCATCCGAATGTCTGACTCCTGGCTGATGCATCTTTAGTTTAGTTTTGTTTCTTGTTGTTGTTATTATTTGTTAAATTGAAGCATATGAGTTTTTCAATAATAAACAAAACTATAAAAATAATGATCTTTTCTCCCAGCCATTCTCTCTTCCTAAAAGTTTAGTTAATCCTTTTGGGATGTTGCTGTTTTAAAAACAGAAATCTCCTGGGGTGCCTGGCTGGTTCAGTCAGAAGAAGAGCACTTGACTCTTGATCTCAGAGTCATGAGTTTGAGCCCCACATTGGATGTAGAGATTATTAAAAATATAAATAAACTTTGAAATAAAGAAAAGCAAAGATCTCCTTTAACATTTGGATCTGTAAAACTGCATTATTTTATATGAATGTTTTTTTCAAAATGTCTTTTTTTCCCAAAAGTATAGTATGCTCATTGCAAAAACAAAACATCGTAATGTAAAAATCCTCTATAATCCCACCATCCAAAGATAATCATTTTCACATTTTAGCTTTATCCTTCAACTTTTTTTCTATGTATATATACACTTTTTTTACAATATTATTATAATACCATTTTGTAATGTTTTAAAAAATCTGTCATGCCATGATAATAAAGATAGAGCTATAGCTTCATTTTTATTGGCAGCATAGTACTCCATTTTATTGATGTGCTGTAACCTACCTGAAACTAGAGATTATGCTTGATTAGATGGAAGTAAGTCTTCCCAACCTTTGCTAACCTGGAAACCAAAGATCTTAGGATAATGATAACCATGCTATATATAAAAGTCAACTGCTTTTATTTTTTAGTTTCATTGAGTTTGGTA
This sequence comes from Cryptoprocta ferox, assembly GCA_028646485.1. Lineage (NCBI taxonomy): Eukaryota > Metazoa > Chordata > Mammalia > Carnivora > Eupleridae > Cryptoprocta > Cryptoprocta ferox. The sequence goes on from CM053563.1 coordinate 43,068,066, forward strand.
ATTATAAAGATAAATAAAAGTAAAAAAGAAACATGGAATGGGTTTACATCTTATGTCTGCCATATTCTATTTAATGCTCTGCCATTTGGCATGGTCCTTAAAAAGTTCCTTCCTCCTTCTTAAGATAGTTTAATTTTTCTTTTGTGGTTTGCAGTGGTAAACACTTAAATTCAACCTCTAAACAAATTTTTGTGATGTTGCAAACAAAATACCTGCAAACTCTTTACTTTTATGGGAGTCCCAAACTGTTTTTTAGCATGTGTTCATGCCTAGCTATACTTCATAGGAACATGCATTGCGACATCATTATTTTCAAGTTTTATGCTACTACTTCCGAGCTGTGTGATCCAAGGATGCACTGTACAGTAGTGCATTAGCCGGGGTTGGGGGGGTGTTGAGGCAACTGAATTCCAGGAGCATTCTGCTCCCCAGACCATTTGCTTTGATTCCATCATGAGTGTGGGAGTGGGGTGGGTGGGTGTGTACTCTTTTCTAACTCAGGAAGTGGCACCATATAGCAGAATCACAGTGGGGGAGGGGAGAGGAAGTGTTTCTACAGTAATAAGTTTCTCTGAGCCTCAGTCTCCTTATATGTAAAACTAAGTTACTTATGCTTGACTAATCTGACTTAGGAGGTTGGTAGGAGAGTCACATTGGGTTACACATAGGAAGATGCTTTTATAAACAATGTGATATCAATATTTAATAATAGTAAATGATCATTACTATTATCATGCTCCTGGCCTTGTCACTTGTTAAGCCCTAGTAGTTCAAGAGCAAACCTGTGCTCCCGAGTTCAATTTTTGTAAAATGTTTTGAAATCTCTGCATAAAAGTGGCTGAGTAAAAAAGAGCAACCTCCTGTCTCTGACAGGTCCTAAACTTAAGATTTGTGGTTAGTTCAGTTCTGTTTGGCATCCAGCCAGGTGCTGTGCTTTATTCACTTTCAGGACTACTCTGCCACCAATCTACCTGAAAGATTTTAGGTTAGGTAGGCCACCTTTCCTTTAAATGAGGCAAAATATCATTACTCTCTTTACCGTTCACATGGAAAATATTTGTGTCAGGTGTTCATAATTATTTATCAAGCCAGGAACTGTCTGGTAGACTGTCTTTGGCTCAGGTCATTAGTTAATGGAGACACAGTCAGCCCACTCTTTAACAGTTTTATCGGTCACTAGTCCAAATCCTTTGTTTTTTACATTCGAGGAAACTGAGGCCCTGAGAGATTACATGACTTGTCCAATGCAGGATGTTGAGCGGTGGTACTGCGTTTGGAATCCATTCTTCTGTATCATCCTCTAACTCTAAAAAATACCTTGCAAAGATACCATAAAACTGTAGACTCCAAGGCCACTTGTAGCATGTTCCGGAAGTGAGTTTACAGAAACCTAAAGTCTCAACCACGATGGGTAACAGTTCTAGATTTTCCGTATTAGTTCCCAGCCGCCACCTACCTGTCTCGCCTCGCCTCGCCCACTTCCTCCTATACCTTGATAGCCCGGCCCTCTTCAGGTGGCCCCGCGGCTTCCTGGTAGCTCAGACTCCTCCTCCCCCGCAAGCGGAACCAATGTTCGTAGGCTTCCAGGGTCGTCCGGATCTTTCTCTCTCAGGCTCTTCGCAGCGGTGACTCGGCAGCAGCGTCTCGCGTCATCAGTGACCGCCCTGTACTTTGCTACGCTTTGCGTCGCTCCGCTAGGAGCAGTCACCTCCTCCTTGGCAAATAGTCCTCGGTGAGGTTCGAGTTTTTGGGTAGCAGGAGAGGGGCAGCACAAGAAGTTACTTCCAGAGAACGCGGAATAAACAAAGAGAGGGAGATAGAGGCCAAAGTTTTTGCGATAGTGTGTGAAGTTAGTTAAAAACTCCCTCCTTCCTAAAAGGATCCTTCCGCCTGCAGTAGCGGTGGTGAGGCCGAGGGAGCCGCCATTTTGGATGTTCGGTTCCTGCTGCCACTGCTGCCGCCGCCCCCGGAGCTGCTGGTTTCATTCGAGGTTTCGGGCCGGTGAGTGTCACTCGCGGCGCTAAGGACATATTGCTCCTTTTGCCCCGCGCCTGCCGGGAGCGCTCGGCCGGAAGCTTCCTGTCAATCCCATGAGTCCGGTTCTAGGCTTTTGGGGGTGAGAAGAGAAGACAGAGGCTGGCCCAGGAGGGGCCCGGAGCCCCAGGGGCTGCTCCGACTTCTTGAGGGCCGACCCGAGGCCTCGGACCAGGAGGCTCCGCGCGCGTCTGCGTTCTGTGCTGTGGCGTTGCCCGGCTGGTGCGGGCCTCCTTTGGACCCATTGACTTTCTCGGGCTTCGATACTCTTCTGAGGGTTCATTCAGGGAGCAGGGTTAGCGGGGCGGGCCCCACCCCCGTGTGTCTTCTCTGAGCCATATACCAGCGTTCTTGTGTCTTGCACTCGGGTCAGGTGTTTCGTGGAACTCTCTTTAGCTCTTCAAAATGCTCAGTTAATCGCTGTCTGCCCTGCAGTGCCGTCCTTTCTGAACCGGACATCGACCGCGCCTCTCTCTAACCTTCCGACCAACTTGGTTTCCGATTTTCAGGGTTCCCCCCTCCCCCCAACTCACCTGCGAGTACACTGCTTACCCTTCTTTCAAACTCCTGATCCTGCGGACGTCAGTTTCTAATTATCCGGATCTTCTTAACTGTCTGAAAGAGGATGATTGGTTAGGTTTCCCAGTTAGGGTTTGGTGAAGGGGATCCATCGAACCACTCGCTCAGAGTATACTTCAGCAGTAAATGTTTGCGAAGCTGATTAAATGGCTTTTTTGGGGGGGTGGGTAGGGAGGAGGCTGTCATGTTTTCTCATTGGTGAACTCCCTTCGTGTGTTGAACACTTAGTTATTTGGTGCTTATTGACAACTTATGCATTTGTACTGGTGATACATAACCCTGGGCATGGAAATTGCCTGAGAAGGATCTTAATCTGACGTAGGTATAGAGGGAAGTAACTCTTCCTGGCTACTGTAAGGATTAGTTAACAGAAGAGAGGAGCGAATGGAGATTTCGCAGTGATCTTAATTTGAAGGTGTTTTGTACGGTAATGATCCTTGTTGACTGATTCTAAAAAGTACTTAAATTGACTTCATGTGTTAGAATTTTATGGGGATAGTTGAATTTTAAATATTCACTTCCACCGTTCCTCATAATACTTGTCAGACTATACACCTTAAGTTTTGGTTTAAAAACACAGACTTTCCAGATATCCATAATCTCATTACTTTTATGCAGTACTTAAAGTATGTTTGCAAAATAGCGCGTTTGAATGAAAAGCATTTCACAGTAATTCACTGATTATTTCCTACATTTCAAGTTAGGTGAGTGTGATTGAATCACCTCTATTTCATCTCAACCTGGGTTTTTAAATCTGCAGAAGAGAAATCATTTGAGATGACAGCCTAGTGACTGCTGAAATTTAAATTTGTAACTTGATGGACTCAATGCAGAGAGATGAAGAGAAAAGTGAAATAAAATTATAACTTGAACTTGGATCAGATCTTTTAATACTTTTAATCCATGTCTAAGTGTATTATTCTTATCAGGTAGGTAAATTCTTGTACTGGTCATATGATGTCTCCATAGAAGAGTGAATGTTTTCATTGTAAACAGTGTTCTTGTTATTTGTTTTAAGGAGACTTAAAAAATGTTAGTATTTGTGTATTTACTGTCAAGATAGGGAGTTTCTGTTGTGGTTTAAAGAAACTGTCAACCCCCTGAACCTCTAGGGAATGCTTATTCATTTACTAAGTACTCCTTTGTAGTTTCTGAAATACTCCATTTCTGAGTTACCTTTTTAAAACAAGGTTATTAGAAGAGCTATTAAATAGGTGTTATTTAACACCGCTCATTTCATGGTATGATGTATTGGTAGTTAAACGTCATTCATTCTTAGGTGGTTTGCAATCAATTGGAGAGTGTCTTTTTGCCCTACAAATTATAAGCAAACTGCTGTGTAGCATACTGTTGATCACATACTTCAATGTCTACTTTGTCTAACCTTATGGGATTATACTTGAAATTAACATCATTGTTTAGGGAACTTCAATTCATTTTCTTTTGGGAGCAGTTGCTTGTTCTTTGATCTGTTTCACTTCTACCAGTTCCTAGAATTGAGAGTGAATTTTATTAGTACACTCTACCCCCTACCCCCACCTTGGGCCTCAAACGAACTCATGACCCTGAGATCAAGAGTTGAATACTCTACTGACTGAGCCAGCCAGGCACCCCTTGAGAGTAAATTTTAGAGTGAAACTATAACATACAAAAATTGTCAGCAATACCTTGGTGATATTTAATCCCTCCCCCCTTTATTTGAAAAGTATCTTGAAATCAGTGATGTACAAAAACAAAAGTGCAATTTTTTTGTGATTTATAAAAACTGTATGCATATTGAAAGAGTTATTTTCCAAAAGATTATTTTTAATTAAAAAAATTGAATTAGAAAACTGCATACCAAAACAGATTTTTGAAATGCATAATCCCTTTATTTGCAGTTGATGAGGATTTAAAAATTTTGTGTATAAAGCAGGACTTAATTGATAGCAAAACTTTAAAACTTACTTAGATTTAGTTTCAGAGAATCTAAACTATTACCTTACCTTTCTGTAAACTGCAAATACTTGTTCAGCTATTTTTGTTGCTTAAAATTCAGTCATTTTCAGCTTTATGAATTGTTTCCAGTTCTTGATTTTGGTCTTCTTTCATCCCTTTGTTACTTTTATCCAATTTCTTTCATGGAGGATAAGATTTAAAGTAACAACTAATTAAAAACAATTTTTTTTACATTTATTTATTTTTGAGAGACAGAGACAGAGCACAAGTTGGGGAGGGGCAGAGAGAGACTGAGACACAGAATTCAAAGCAGTCTCCAGACTCTGAGCTGTCAGCACAGTGCCCAATGCAGGGCTGGAACTCAAACTCTGAGATCATGACCTGAGCCGAAGTCAGACACTTAGCCAGCAGAGCCACCCACGCGTCCCAAAAGTAACAACTAATTTTATTTTATTATTTATTATTATTATTTTTAATGTTTATTTATTTTTGAGAGAGAGACAGTGTGAGCAGGGGAGGAGCAGAGAGAGAGAGGGAAGACACAGAATCTGAAGCAGGCTCCAGGCTCTGAGCTGTCAGCACAGAGCCCGACATGGGGCCGGAACCCACAGACCGCGAGATCATGACCTGAGCTAAAGTCGGATGCTTAACCGACTGAGCCACCCAGGTGCCCCACAACTAATTTTAAAATTAAGAGAACATATAGATATATATAAGCTCTTATATACCTTGGCTTATAGGTTTTGAAAATTGTATATTTGTCAAAAAGCATTAGGATTTTTCCATATGCCCTTTTGTGTAGAAGATTTTATATCAGTGAAGACACTCATTTCTACCTTGAAAATACATAAAAGTTTTTTTTCTTCATTGAAGGAGTAACACAAAACAGTTAATTTGGCCTGAGTTTTGGTTTCTAGAAAAACAATCTCTTGTCAAAGTTTGAAGGGTCCAGAAGTACAACAACAACAACAACAACAACAAAACCCTCACTCTTGCCAAACTTGTTGAGTCAGCATTAACTAACACTTTTGTATGAAAGGGCAAGGTTTAAGATAATATGGTGGAAATGAGAAGTGCTTTTTCATTAGGTACTTGGAAGTTTTGCATTTTTTGTTTGTTTACTCAGACAACTGGAGAAAATTAGTTATAAATGTTGTCAGTGAAAAATAGGCTTCAGAGGAAAAAACCGTAGTATTTTAAAAGAGGAAGAAAACATGTGACCTTTGTACTTGATAAATAATTAAAGACATCTTAAAGGCAAGTAGTTTTTACCCCCTTTCCCTGTTGTTAGACTGCAAGAGTCATGGTGTAACCTGATAGCCAGGTGCTTTGCTCACTCTAGCTTTCTCGTAGCTAATTGTAATGTGTTTTACTGAGCATCCTAGGCTTTTCAGCTTGTTTGGTTTTGAAGTTAATGTTAGGGAGTTTTGTGAAGAGTAAATATGAGAAAGACGTGAACTTGGATCTTTGAAACTGTACAATATTTGTACTCCTCTCCTTACAAACCTTTGGGTTAAAAATGAGACTGGTTTAGAATAGATGATGTACACTATTGGGTTAAAAGAATTAACTTTAGTAAATGATCATATAGTTGTACAACTCAAAGTAAAAGTAGTTCCATTAGTGTTTTTACAGCTCAGTTTAACGAAGCTCTATACTAATCCTTACTATTGGGAAATTATTCCGTTTCAAGCTGAAGAAAGGGAAGGGAAGTTAATTTTTTTAAATTCCTTTTTAAAGTCTGCACAAAAGATTGGGTTCTCTTCCTACTTTCTGAAATTTTTGAGAATATCATACTTTTAAAATATGGTGAAAATATTGGTTTGAAATGAGTGGGGAAACTAACTGAAAATACTTAACACACCCTGTATCTTTGTAGGTCTGAGATTTTCAGTATGATTTATTGATGGCAAGCTGTTGTGAGAAGAGCTTCTGTTTCTGATAGTACTCCATATATGTGATCTTCTGTAAATGTGTGTTTCTCTACTAGTGAAAGTTGGGCTTTATGTTTTCTTTAGAAACATTCCATGATGAAAGCTTAATAAATCGTGTTGATTATTTAAGAAATGTAGAACGAGGAAGCATTTACTAGCATTTGGTTGTGTTATTTTTATTTACACATAATGAATTTTATTTATTTACTTATTTTTAAATTTTTTAAAAGTAAGCTCTACACTCAATGTGGGGCTTGGACCCAATGACCCCAAGATCAAAAGTTGCATGTTCTATGGACTGAGCTGGTCAGGCACCTGAACACACACTGAACTTTTTACTGTGTCTTGAATACTTCATGTTCTTCAATTATCTTTGTACCTGTTATGCCTGTCTATACCTGGAATGCTTTTCTTTTTTCCCTTCCACCTAGGAAACCTGTTCTTTCCACTCCAACCCCTCGCAAAGGGTGTAGTGCTTTCTTTAAAGTACTTGAATTGTCTACCTTTTCTTGAGCTTTCAGAGGACAAGAACTATCTGATTTATGACTCCATAGTACATAGCACAGTGTTTTGGTACTTAGTAGCTACTATGTGGAATAGATCATATGGATGAAAATAAAATAATATGAAAAAATTGTTCAGGTACTCAAATATATATATGGTAATTGGTTAATGCCCGAGCCAAAAGCAGTTAGAGCCATGAGTTATGAGAAGCTACTGCAGGGTATTTATTTGTGACTTATAGAATTGATGTCAGTGACATTTACTTTCAGGTTTAGAAAACATAGGGGTGCCTGGGTGACTCAATAGTTGAGCATAGGACTGTTGATTTCAGTTCAGGTCATGATTCCAGGGTTGTGGGTTTGAGCCCCAAGCCTGGCTCGGCACAGAGCCTGGAGCCTGCTTAATTAAGATTCTCTCTCTTCCCTCTGCCCCTCCCCTGCTCGCGTGCGCTCTCTCTCCCTCTCTCACTCTCCCCCCCCCAAAAAAATATATATCCTTGAAAATATTATTTAGATGTTTAATTCTAAATTAAATTAGTTGACATTACTCTTCTCTTCATAGTTTAACAAGATTCTTTTTTGAGAGAGCACAGCGCAAGGTGGGGAGGGGCAGAGGGAGAAAGTCTTAAGCAGGCTCCAAGCCCAGCACGGAGTCATCGTGGGGCTCAATCTCATAACCTGAGATCTTGTGTTTTATTTTTTGTTTTTTAAATTTTTTAATGTTTGTTTATTTTTGAGAGGGAGGGGAAGATACAGAATCTGAAGCAGGCATCAGGATCTGAATTGTTAGCACAGAGCCTAACACGGGGCTTGAACCCACGAACTGTGAGATCATGACCTGAGCTGAAGTCAGACACATAACCGACTGAGCCACCCAGGCACCCCATGACCTGAGATCTTGACCTGAGTTAAAATTGAGAGTCAGAAGCTTAACAGACAGAGCCATCCGGGAGCTTTTGCAAAAGTTTCTAGTGGCAGTGAAGAAATCTCCACTTCCCGCCATCTTTTTTCTTTTGAATTTTTAATATGATAACTCATTATACTAAAGAAACTAATAGTAAGTTGAGAATTTCAGGCTTGACCCACCAAATGGAAATGCGTTGATGCAGTTCAGTGATTTGTTACTGTCTTTCCCCTCTTGTTTGAATAATATACTTTTGTAATCCTAAGGTTTATTTATTTATTTAAAAAAATTTTTTTAATATTTTATTTATTTTTGAGAGACAAAGAGACAGCGTGAGCAGGGGAGGGTCAGAGAGAGAGGGAGACACAGAAGTCCAAATATAGGCTCCAGGCTCTGAGCTAGCTGTCAGCACAGAGCCTGATGTGGGGCTCGAACCCATGAACCATGAGATCATGACCTGAGCCGAAGTCAGACGCTTAACCAATTGAGCCACCCAGGTGCCCCTATCCTAAGGTTTTTTTAAAAAATATTTTTAATTTATAAAATAATGGGTGTCCATTATAATATATGAAAAAATCTAAAAACATATTTAAAGTTATCATTTCATTCTTTCTCTTCAGTGTTAGTCCCCATCCATTTTACAAGGTTATGGGTATACTTCATTATTTCCCTCCATGCTTGGTCAAGTGCTCTGTATACTAACATGGTCAAGTGCTCTGTATACTAACATAAATATGCACTTATGTATGGATTCTTTGTTTTTACAAAAGGGAGATCATATTTTATATTACTCTGTAATAAGCTTTTCTTAACACATCCTGGTCAGTAAATACAATTCAATCTTGTTTTTTTAAATGTCCCTATTATGTCTCATAATATGGATGTGTACCATATATAATTTAATCAGTTATTTTCTTATAGATGTTTAGGTTGTTTCTAGATTTTGTTAATACAAACAGTGGTACAATAAAATCCTTGTACATGTCACCTTATTTACTGCCCCTTTTATTTCTACAGACTAGAGTCTCCAAGGTGGGATTTCTGGGCTGAAGGACATATACTTTAAATGTTTTTATTGTCAGATTATTCTCTAAGTAGGTTGTCATAAGTTCCACCTCTAGCAGCAGTGGGTTTTCTATATCATCACATCGTTAGATGTAAATAATTTTGGTCTGCTAGATGATGACTACTCTCTGTCTTAGTTTTAATTTTCCTGGGTATAATTAGAGCTAGCCTCTTCTGATAATTTTTTTTTTTGCTATTTGGATTTTATTTATTGAGAATTTTCATGTCCTTGGTTCATTTTTTGTTTAATTTTCTGTGCATATTCTTGGTTCACTTTTGTTTTTCCTCATCTTATAGGAACACCTTATGGTATTTTAATTCTTTATTTTATGACACATGTATTTATTCATCTGGAATTAACTTTTATTTGAAACAAGGAGTCTTAAATGGATTTCCTTTGTATAGAGAGCTAACTACATGAAGACTAAATAAACCATCCTTTCCTCAATGAGTTAAATGCTATCTTAAAAGTTTCCATATATGTTTGCTCTATTTCTGGTTCTTTTTTTCTCTTTAATTCTTTTTTATTTTAGTTTTTTGAGTATAATATCTTTGTAAAAAGTTACACTCTGTTAAGAAAAGCTCCTCTCTGCAGTGCCTGGGTGACTCAGTAGCTTAAGCGTCTGACTCTTGGTTTTAGCTCAGGTCATGTTCTCACAATTGGTGAGTTTAAGCCCTATGTTGGGCTCTGTGCTGACAGTGTGGAGCATGCTTGGGATTTTCTCTCTGCCCCTCCTCCGCTTGCACGCCCCTGCTCACTCATTTTTTCTCAAAATAAATAAACTTTTTAAAGAAAAGCTGTCACTGTACTTTTTTATTTTCTTGATTATTCTTGAACATTTATTCTTATGTCTGTTGATTGAAAATAATTCTTTGGGTTCAGAAAACCTGAAAAGTCCACTCTTCAGAACTGCATTATTCATATATTAATTTTGAGAGGCCTGACATTTTTAATTATGATAACTTTTCTTTATGAATTTCCATTTGTTTAGATTCTGTTTCATTTTTAGGTTCTTCAGTAAAAGTTTCATAGATATAATAGTCTTCTTCATGTGATTCTTATGCCTTGCTTGCTAAATTTGTTCCTAGATATTTTATAGTTTTTGACCCTATTGTCAATGGGACTTTTCCGTCTCTATTTCTAACTAATGTCAGAAACATGGGTTGAAAATGGACCTTTAATTTCCTATGGACCAGATCCCCATCCCTCCCTTTCTTGGTATACTGAATGGACAGAACTTGGATTTATGAAGAATATGCTAGGGAAGCTTTGTTATCTTAGCATGAAACCACTTTCTAGTAATTTTCTAGTAAACTTTCTAATGTCATCCTGCAGAAAATGCCTTTAGATAAACGGGACTCTGTCTTTCAGGACGAATGTTATCTTGTTATTTAGAAAGTTTACAATTTTGCTTTACTAGGCCATTATGATTTTTATTACTTTGAATTTTCAAAGCACAATTTATTGCTCAAGTAATACATGTTCAGTATTTAAAATATAGCAGAAAATGTACAGAAGTTAAAAAGGCACCTATATTTCTACATGGCACAGATATTCTGTCTTCTTTAACATATATCCTTTGGGGCATATTTTTAATTTTTTTTAAAGTTTTATTTATTTTGAGAGAGAGTGCATGCACCTGAGCAAAGGAAGGGGCAGAGAGAGACAGTCTCAAGTAGGCTCAGCACTGTCACCATGGAGCCCGATGTGGGGCTCGAACCCACGAAGATCATGACCTGAGCCATAGTCAGACACTTAACTGTGACTGAGCCACCCAGGTGCCCTGGGGCATATCTTTTAAAAAACCCAGATTTTTGTTCTGAGAATTTTGTGACAATTCTTGGTAAGTGTGGGCTCCTTAGGACATTTTTGCAAATAATAGTAGGTTGAGAGAGTGAAAATTTGCTTTTTATTTTATTAGTGACAAGTTAGATATTGATCATGTTTATCATTTATTTGGCCTTTATTTTCATACATCTTAATGCAGTTGAATTGTTCAGTAGGCATATTTGTATTTATATACATCTGTTTTTAAATTCTCAGTTTCAGTGAATTTTGGTTATGGATAATTAAAGGAGATGGCTTTAATTATTGTGGCATTTTAGGGAGAATTGAACTTAAGACTTAGAGGAATGCCAGCTGTCTGCCTAGACTGGGTGTGGTTGTATCTTGATGTGGTCACACAGTTGACAACATTCCCTTAGCCTTGAAGATCAAGAAAGTCCATTTTAGTATTTCATCTAGAGATGATTTAGCCTAATCAGACTTACTGATGTGTGAATTAGAATAACAATGTTAAAATTCACAAGAGGCTGTGCTTTCTTTTGAATTATGTGTCTACTTTCCAGAGCACCCTTGAAGGAATTTGGGAGACAAGATACTCCAAAAGAGGATTAAGAATCACCAAGTTGCATTATGAGCCTGAAGCCAGAGCGTATAAAATTGAATGATCTTGAATGTTTCATCATTCTAGGCCATGGTGAAACCTGATGAAAGAACTATCCTTGTCCCACAATGGTGTTTACCTTCGCAGTGACCAAAATACCCCCAGATTTAATCTGTCTTATTCAAGCAGTGATGTACTAACACTTCTCTTCCCTTTTCTTCACTCTGTAGAACATTTCCCTTCTATGAGCACATTTCTTCATACCATGGAAATAGACTTGCACTGCCTCCCCCCGCCCCACCGCCCAATACTCAAAAGAAAGAAAACCACAGGAACACAAAGAGGGTAAAAAGAACCCAGCTAAGTCAGATGAATGACAGCTGGTATCTGTAAGATATATTGGAAAATAAAAGTGTGATCGCAGCTTAATACTGTTGATCAATTTGGTGTAAGCTTTCTTACTACTTTGGTCATAGTGTTTTGCAAGTTGTAAATTGATTAAAGCAATTCAGATAATTATATGCAATGAAAATCTGAAATAGGGCTTTTGTGTGGAGCATAATATAAAAATGTAGGTCATACGGAGAATGCAGGAGAGAAAGCACAGTAACTTCTTTTAGAAGGTTTTGCCTAGTGTTAACTTAGGTCCCTTGAGTGTTCTTAGCCATACTGCCTGGATGTTACAGAGTAATCACTGGTAAAGTTAATTGAAATCTAAATTTTTGGATCTTTTCTCTTTGTTTAGCAAGAATTCAGGTACAGTTTTTGTGTTGGATAGAAAAGGAGGTAATTTTAATACTGAAAAAGCTTCAGGTTTAGGGAAAGAAGGACAACGTAGCAGCAGTAACCCCAGCTTTTTGGTAATATGTTCTTAACATATTACTAGGACATACTTAACTTACCTCAGTGACTCAGGGTTCACAGCCAAGTAGTGGGAATTCAGAAATAGGAAGAGAGTTAACTGAACTGGATAGAATAGAAGACTGGGTTGAGTCCTGATGCCTGTCCTATGGCTGTTGGGAAGTAGCTGGTGCATGTTCTTTATTTTGTGTGCTTTGGAAAGGACAAGTGCATTTTTTAAAAAATCTAAGATGCTTCGGCCATTTAGAATTTAGTTAAATGCAGTATTTATCAAGTTACTACTCTTAGGTAATGGGAATACAAGGATAAATAAGACCAACAAGACCTGGCCTTTATGAGCTTATATTTCAGCTTATGAGCTGAAAACAGGCATTTGAAAGAAAAAAAAGGTAATCATGGCCTGGAGATGGTATTGCAGTAGGATGAAAATCTTTATCAACTAAAAAGGTTTGTGGAGATTTTGGAAAATAACCATTTTCTCCATTTGGGGATGACTTTTAGGAGAATTGGAACATATGCAGTCATTTTATTTTTTTTCTTTCCTTTAGTAAGCATTCATAATTTTGGCTACTCTTTGGGTGTAATTAGTTTACGTTCCAAAACCTCATTTTGTACATTTTGGATAAAAACTTTTCAAAAATGAGTTTCACACTTCTTTTGTTATTTTTCAACATTATTTATCAAAAAAACCATTAATGAAATACATTTATTTACAATCTGTTTATCTTAAGTCAGAATTTTAATTTTTCTGTGTCCCTTTTCCATCCTTGTCCTAGTAAGTATTAAAAAAATTTTTTTAGATTTATTTATTTTTGAGAGACGGAGCATGAATGGGGCAGGGGCAGAGAGAGAAGGAGACACAGAATCTGAAGTAGACATTCAGCACAGAGCCTGATGCAGGGCTCCAACCTACAAACCATGAGATTGTGACCTGAGCCGAAGTTGGACACTTAACTGACTGAGCCACCTAGGTGCCCCTCCTAATAAGTATTTTAGAACAAAAAGGACATCTTATTTTTATAAAATGTACAAACCATATAAATATGAAACATATGGACACTTAGGCGTTGAATAAAACCATTGAAATACTAAATGTAAATAGTATAAAAGGAGAAATGGACAAACACGATTATAGTGGTAGACTTTAACATATCTTTCTCAGTCTTGGATGAGTCAAGTAGTTAAATTAGTAACAGCAGACTGTATCTGAACTATATAATTTTTAGAAATTGGTTATTCCACAGGTGCAATTTTATTATTTTATTCATGCAATTGTCATCTTAGTCTTTTTTTTCTTTTTTTAAACTTTATAGTTTATTGTCAGGTTGGTTTCCATATAACACCCAGTGCTCTTCCCCACAAGTGACCTCCACCAAGACCATCATCCCCCATTACCTTTCCCCCTTCCCCTTCCCCTTCCCCCCTCAGTTTGTTTTCAGTATTC
>CM053563.1:43082214-43198162 GCA_028646485.1 Cryptoprocta ferox
AGATGAACCACATCTTCCTAATCCATTCATCCGTTGATGGACATTTAGGCTCTTTCCATGATTTGGCTATTGTTGAAAGTGCCGCTACGAACATTGGGGTACAAGTGCCCCTATGCATCAGCACTTCTGTATCCCTTGGGTAAATCCCCAGCAGTGCTATGGCTGGGTCATAGGGGATGTCATCTTAGTCTTAAAATACAACTTTATGGGGCATCTGGGTGGCTCAGTCAGTTGAACATCTGACTATTGGTTTTGGCTCAGGTCATGATCTCTTGGTTTGGTGGGTTTGAGGCCTGAGTTGGGCTCTGCGCTGGCAGTGTGGAGCCCACTTGGGATTCTCTCTCTCTCTCTCTCTCTCTCTCTCTCTCTCTCTCTCTCTCTCTCTGTGTCTCTGCCCCTCCCCTGTTCATGCTCTCTCTCAAAAATAAATAAACTTAAAAAAAGTTATATTTCCTACAACCACTCTAAGAAAAAGAAAAAAACCCCAACTTTATTGAGGTATACACAATATTTAATGTCTTTAATGGGATTATAAATGTATTATGGATTGAATTATGAATTATATATAATGTATATAAATATACTAATACATATATTTAATGTATATACTTTGATGTTAGGATCCAATTTTATATTCAGGTTTTCCACCTCTGCATTAAATGTTAAATGTTAGGTTATTGAACTATTTCTTGATAAATAAGTGTCTTGTAAAAACTAATTATGGTACTGTTTGTAATTTAATGCTTTTAAGACTTTAGGGAGAGTTGAATGCTTTTTGCTAGGACACTAAATAGGCTCAGATTACTATGCTGTGTGTGTGTGTGTGTGTGTGTGTGTGTGTATTGAAGATAAGTATTTTAGGGGCGGCTGGCTGGCTCAGTTGGTTAAGCATCTGACTTCAGCTTGGGTCATGATCTCACGATTTGTGAGTTTAAGCCCCGTGTCCGGCTCTGTGCTGACAGCTCTGAGCCTGGAGCTTGGATTCTGGTCTCCCTCTCTTCCTGCCCCTCCCCTACTCGCACTCTGTACCTTTCTCTCTCTCTCTCTCTCTCTCTCTCTCTCTCAAAAATAAACACACATCAAAAAAAAATAAAGTGTGTTAAGTATTTTAATTTTGGGTTTGTAAAAAGATTATAAATTAAGGTAAATACTGTGGAACTCAGAGGCAGAGATTTACCAGTGATTTGATCTGTTTCTTTTTGATTAATCACTTAAAAACTTTTACAGGATAAGAATCTATGATGTAGGGGCGCCTGGGTGGCTCAGTTGGTAAGTGTCTGACTTCGGCTCAGGTCCTGATCTCAAGGTTCATGAGTTTGAGCCCGGTGTCTGGCTCTGCACTGACAGTGCTGGAACCTGCTTGAGATTCTCCCTCTCTGCCCCTCGCTCACTTGCTGTCACTGTCTCTCTCAAAACAAATAAGCTTTAAAAAAAACTTTAAAAAACACAAACTTTTAAAAATTTTAAGAATATAAGCAGATCTCTCTGGTTGAGAAATTTTCAGTTGCACAGTACAGTATTGTTAACTGTAGGAGCAATGTTGTATAGCAAATCTGTAGAATTGATTAATCTTGGTGCTATACTGTTTGGATACTTGTTTCTGCTTTATATAGGTTTTATTTTTTTGCTTTGCTGCTGCTGTTTCTTCCCTTACTGTAAGATGACATTTTGTTGACTGTCCGTGTTCTTCCCTAAAACAGCCTCTGTCTCCTGGTCTCCACCCTCTGTTTCCCTTTCAGTTTTCTAATCTGTAAATTAGAACCTGCAAATAGAGTAAAGTAGATGTTTTCTATATTGATGTGATGTTCTCTATATTGCTGCAAGAGGTTATAAAAAAGTTTCACATTGTCAGCTATGTTTAGCTGAGTCATCACTATAATCATATTCATACTTTATTTTTTTAAAAAGGATAGTTTGTTATTAGTAATAATAGATGTTTAAGTTACTGTATTTTAAGGAATCTTGTGGTTTTTGAGAATTTTGAAAGGCAAGTAAAAACTCTTTAAAAAAATAAGGAAATCCTCAACATTGTAATAAGAGCAAGTAGGTTGTGTTTTCCAGGTTATGTATTCTACAGCGTTCGCTATGTAGATTAGATATATTTGAATTGACTTTTTTCATATGAAACATTTCAGACATAAAATATATGAAGAATAACAATAAATATTCAATTACCTACTATCTAGTCTCAGAAATAAAGCATCACCAGTATAGCTGAAGCCTCCTCTGTGTTACTCTGTTCCTCCTCCTATTCCCCTCCCTCCCACATGTGCCACATGATCTTTATGCATGTTTCACATGTTCACATTATGCATATTCTTATTCTCTTACTGCATTTTTGTATTGCTAAATAGGTTCTTTTACATATTTTAAATCTTTATAAATATTAGTACTGTGTTTTTCTGCAACTAACATTTGCTCAAAATTAATTTATTCGCAAATAGTTTATATAGGCAGCCATTATGGCTAACATTTATTTACTGCATACCATGTGTGTGGCACTGCGCTAAGAAGTTTACAAGTATTCTCTTTTAATTCTTGTAGCAATTCTTTGAAGTAGGTACTCTTCCTATTTTATAGATGAGGCAGTTGAAGCTCTGGGATGTTAAGTCATTTGCTTAAGGACTGATAAATGATAAATTAAGGACTGATAAATAAATGATAAATGATAAAATATCAGCCTAAGCTGATAAATATGGCTGAGATTCAAATTCAGGTAATTTTACTCCAGGGTCCTCATTTTATTTATTTATTTATTTATTTATTTTTTTTAATCTTTTTTTTTTTAATGTTTTATTATTGAGACAGAAACAGAACATGAGTGGGGGAGGGGCAGAGAGTGAGGGAGAGACAGAATCTGAAGGAGGTTCCAGGCTCTGAGCTTTCAGCACAGAGCCTGACGTGGGGCTCGAACCCACGAACTCTGAGATCATGACCTGAGCTGAAGTCAGCCGCTTAACTGACTGAGCCACCCAGGCGCCCCCAAGGTCCTCATTTTAGGGTAAGCCTGTGCAATCCTTTATCTCAGTTTCTGAAATTAAAAACAAACAAATATGACCCAAGAGTTCTTCACAATTCTTTTGGTGTTAAAATCTGATTTGACCAGATATGAGGCTGTAGTATTTTATTTTTCTCATTTGGTGTGATTATTCATATGTTATTTCAGAAATATTATTTGATAATGGACCTGTTGCTCAAAGCATGGTAGGCAAGTTATGACATAAAATAGATGCACTGTATTACTTCTCTAAAATTCAGAAAATTCTAAGTTTTGCTCTTAATGGCTTTGGAAAAGAAATTGTGGATTGGTACTGTGCTACAGATCTCTTTCTACATGGGATTTGGGAGTTGTTGAGGTGATCGAGAAAGCCCTTAATTTTGGAAAAAGAAAAAATTTCTACGTATATTGAGTTAGTTTGGTCATGACACAGTTTAGCTTACCATAAATACAATTTTCTGTTCTGTCATTGGTCAGTAGTTTTTGCTGTTATTTTATATGGCTGGAATTATAAAAATCAGTTTTTCTCACTAGACTTTTGAATTCTGGAGGGTAGAGATTACAACCTTGGCAGTTGGTAGCACCTTTTGCAGTGCCTGACATAGAGAAGGCTAAGCAAATATTTGTTGAATGAGTGGTTGGCACTTTTTGGGATAACATGTTTCCCTGTTACTTAGGTCATTTATGGGATAGTGTGACTAATTAAATTGAATAAGGAGGGAAAAAAAAGACATGCATGATGCTAACTTCTAATTCCAAAGTTTTTATTCTTCTTTTCCCCTTTGAAATGGATATAAATGATGCTTATGTTGATATCAATAATGATACTGTTTACTCTGTAGTAATTGGCCCTGAACTGTTAAACTTTTTTTTCATTTTTTTTAATGTTTATTTTTGAGAGAGAGAAAGAGAAAGAATGAACAGAGGAGGGGGTCAGAGAGAGAGAGAGAGGGAGACAAGAATCTGAAGCAGGCTCCAGGTTCTGAGCTGTCAGCACAGAGCCCAATGTGAGGTTTGAATTCCCGGATCGCGAGGTCATGACCTGAGCCGAAGTTGGATGCTTAACCGACTGAGCCACCCAGGCACCCCATCATTACTTGATTAAAGACTTTGTACTGTTTTCTGAATTCAAGATTCTCAGACTTAATGTCCAGTTTTAAAAACTGGGTTTAGCTGCTGTGTTTTCAGAGTTCCTTTTTATAGTCTGGTTACAAGTCCTTGTCAGATATGCGATTTGGAAATATCTCACACTGTAACATGTCTTTTCATTTTCTTAACAATGTTTTTCATAGCGCAAAAGTTTATAATTTTTATGAAATCCAGTTTTATCATTTTTCCCTTATGGGTGTGCCTTTGATATAATGTCCAAGAAGTCTTTGCCTAACCCCACATCATGAAGGTTTTCTCCATCATCTTCTAATGGTTTGATAGTTGTATGTTTTACATCTAGATCTATGCTTCATTTTGAGTTAACGTTTGTATAAGTTGTAAGATTTAGGTCGAGGTTCAGTTTTTATGCATATGGATGGCCAGTTGTGATATTCATTGAATTGTTCATAGTATCACCAAATTATCCTTTTAGTGTTTTTGTGGTAATATTCCCTTTCATTACTGATACTAGGAATTTGTGTGATTTCTCTTTTATCATCTAGCCAGAGGTTTACCAATTTTATTGGTCTTCTCAAAGAACTGGCTTTTGATTTCATTGACTTGACCTATTTTGTTTTTTTTTTCTGTTTTTTAATTTCATTGATTTCATTTATTTGCTTTTTTCTTCTTCTCGGATTTATTTTTCTCTTTTTCTACTTTCTTAAGTAGAAGCTTAGATTGAGATGTTTTTCTGTTCTTATACAAATATTTAATGCTGTATATTTCCCATTAAGCACTACTTTAGTTGTACCACAGATTTTAATAAGTGGGTTTATGTTTTTGTTCAGTTCCATATATTTACTAATTTCCCTTGGTAGTTCCTCTTCACCCATGGATTATTTGGGAACGTATTGTTTAATTTCCAAGTCCATCAAGAGTTATCCAGTTAGCTTTCTGTTACTGATTTCTGGTTTTAAATCTGTTATGGGTCAGAGGCTGTACTTTATTTTATATGATTTCCATTCATTTAATTTATTAACTTTTTAAGAAACTGACCAGGACATGGCCTATTTTGTGAATGTTCCGTATGCAATTGAGAAGAATGTATATTCTGTTGTTGGTTGAGGTGTTCCATAAATGTTGATTAGATCCAGTCAGTTGAAAATGGCGTTTACGTCTTTTATATCTGTGCCAATACTCTGTAGTTTTATCATTTACTTAGGTGGCATGTTTAAGTCTCTACAGTTGGGGGGGTGTTTTATTTTTCCTTTGATAACTGTCAGTTTTTGCCCCGTGTATTTTTTTAAACTATATTGTTACATACATTTACAGTCAGGATTGTTGTATTTTCTTGGTAAATTCACTCTTTTATCATGCATTGAGAGAATAGAGAGTGACCTACTCCATGCTTTTAGGATCACGGCTCCTCTGGTCAGAAAGAATTCCTCTTCCCTAGTTTTTTAGATGGCTGCCGACTAGTCCTGCCATTGCTGTTGTGCCGCAGCCACTGCCACTGCAGTGTTGTCTAGAGGCAGTGGTGGAGGGAAGGAAAAAATAAAAAGCCAAAGGAGAGAATTTCTCCCATTGTCCTTCTTTTCTTGCTTTCTGGACCAGAGAGAGAGGGTTTTTCTTAGAGCTCCTTGTCTGTACTCACTGAGCACTTTTGGGTTTTGGGCTGTCATTGGGCCCAGGCTGGGCAGCACTGAAGGAAAAATGATATCCTCTTGACATTTTGATGGAACTTCACATTCTCCTGTTTTTCCAATCTGCTTGCTGTCATTTACTTTTTAGCATCCTTAGGTAGCTGTGGCATGCATTGTATCCGGGATTTTTAGTTATGGTCAGAGGTTGGTCAGAGGGAGCGACTGAGTCTCCGTGGAGTATGTTTATTCCATCTTCCCTGGAACTAGAACTTTTTAGTTTCTGACTTAGAATGTATTCTGAAATATATTAGATTCTTTACTATGCAAATTTTGTTTTTCATTCATGCTACTAAGACATTTTCTTCAGATAAAAAAAAAAATAAGTAGAAGTAAGTTGTCATAGCCAAGGAAAAAAAATACTGTTTTTCTCTAAGTTAGAGATAGCCTGGTGCTGGAGAAAGTACTGATTGGGGGGAATCACAGACATGAGTCAGGCTAGTAATTAATTCTTTGACTTTGTACAAGGTAGTTAACAGCCTGGATCCTTAATTTCCTCCATAAAAAGCTAGCGGCACAAAGTGTATTTCTGTGATTCTGTGACTGATAGCTGAGAAATTGCTCCAGGTAACTTGTTTTTCTCTCAGCTAGCTTAAACTCTTATGATTCTTTTTTCCATGTTGGACTACATGTTTTGAGACTTTGAGATTTTAGACTTTTTCTAATAGTCTTTATTTGCTTTATGGAGTCATCGAGGCCTTTGTGGAGAAAAGTTATTTTCCAGCAGAGTATTACCAATTGATCTTGACTGATTTTAGTTCCCATAGTTTTATTTCCCATGCACCAAATTTTGGTTACTGATAAACAAGATTCTTGCTTTAAAAAAAATACTTGTTGAAGTAATCTCTACACCCAATATGGGACTTGAACTCAGGACTCTGAGATCAAGAGTCCCATGCTCCTTTGACTGAACCAGCCAGGTGCCCCATAGAAAGTTCTTTTTGAGAGTACAATTACTGGGCTTTGGACAGTCAGAAACTGGTTTTATATTTAGTTCTTGATCCCTGAGAGCCATAATAGCTTTGTGCCTTTTTATAGCGATATTCCATTTTGTTGACATTACATACAGCATGTTGGTTTTGCATTACATTACATCTTAAATTTTTTTCTAGTGTTTTTTCTTTTTTTTTTTTAAGTTTTTTTTTTTTTTTGAGAAGGGTAGGGGGAGTGGCAGAGAGAGAGGGAGAAAGAGAATCTGAAGCAGGCTTCAGGCTCTGAGCTGTCAGCACAGAGCCCAAGTGGGGCTCGAACTCACAAATGGCAAAATCATGATCTGAGCCGAAGTTGAACGTTCAACCAACTGAGTCACCCAGCCGCCCCTTACTCTTAAATTTTTTATCCTAAAGCCATTTGTATTTATAGTCATTGTGAAAGAAATAGTGTAGATCTCTAGTTTAGCTATTAAGATTTTAAAAAAATTATTTATGAAAAATTTTAAGGATTTAAATGCTTTGTTTATTGGTTTTTTATTTTAAAAAGCTTTTGATTATGAAAATTTTCTAATGTACATAAAATAGAGAATAATACAGTGTAACTTCACATGCTCATATCCCTTCAGAGTGATCAACATTTTGTCCATTTGTTTCCTTTTCTCCTTCCTTAATAGGGTTTGAAACAAATCCTAGCAATCAAAATTTTGTCTGTTAAAGGTAGTGTTCATTTTTGAAGTACTAAGAAGAACTCTAGCCTTGGAGTTCTAAGACCTGGTTTGTGTGCTGGCTCTGGCACTTACCACCTTTGTGATCTTAAGCAAGTTGCATAATTGCTCTGAAACCAAGTTTCTTCATAGGAAGAGCAGGTGTAGTGATTTCTGCCCTTCAAAATAGTCTGGAACAGGGGTGCCTATGTGACTTAGTTAAGTGTCCCACTCTTGATCTCAGCTCAGGTTTTGATCTCAGGGTGGTGAGTACAAACCTTATGTTAGGCCCCAAAATGATCTGGAACAAATGAAATAATGAAGACAGTGAATGGAGGAATGTTCAAACACTAGGCCCTCAGTATTTCTATTAAAAAATAACAGAATAACGTTATACAAGTAGTTTTATACAGTTCGGTACACATGATCTTAAGGGGGCTAATAGGGAGGAGCATAACCTAGAGAACTTTTCTAAATTCCTAATGTACTATCCCTGCCTTGAGGAGGATACCATAGTGAACCGATGGGAGTGGGATATCTTCCTGGTTTGTGTGATTAGAACAACATTGAGAACTAATGGTTCAAGGGTTCTACAGCTTGTATGTATTGAGAATTATGGTACTGGTATCTAATTTTATCATTTTTTCTTAATATTATTGAGGTATAAGATACCATAAAATGCACTTATTTTCTTTTTAATGTTTATCTTTTTATTTTTTGAAAGAGATAGAATGTGCATGCACCTGGGGGAGGAGCATAGAGAGAGGGAGAGAGAGAGAATCCCAAGTAGGCTCTGTGCTGTCAGCGCAGAGTCCGATGTAGGTCTTGATCTCATGAAACGTGAGATCATAACCTGAGCCGAAATCAAGAGTCAGATGCTTAACCGACTGAGCCACCCAGGCACCCCTATAATGCTCTTATTTTAAGTGTGCATTTCAGTGAATCTTCAGAGAGAGATGTATAACCATCGTAAACATTTCTATCACACCAGAAGGTTTCCTTGCATCCCAGTTGATCACCATCCCTACCCTCAACCCCAGGCAGTCATTGATCTCTTTAGTATCACTGTAGATTAGCCTGGTCTTTTCCTGGAATTGTCTAAGTAAAATCATACAGTATATAATTGTTTCTGCATCTTTTGCTCAGTATGATGTGTTTGAGATTCTTTCCATGTTATGTTGGTTCTGTTTCATTCTGAGAAGTATTGGTTTATGTGGGTATACTGTTATTATTCACCTATTTATGGACTAAAAACATCCAGTTTTTAATAATTATAAATGGAGATTCTATAAAGATTTGTGTACAGATCTTGGTAAGAACATATATTTTCATTTCTTTTGGGTAGATACTGAGCAGATTTGCTGAATCCTATGCTAAATATATATTTAATTTTATAAAAAACTGCCAAATTGTTTTCCAAAGTAGTTGAACCATTTTGTATTCCCATGAGTGGCTTGTGAGAGTTCATTTGTTTTACATCCTTGCCGGCACTTAGTATGGCCAGTCTTTTAAATTTTAGCTGTTCTAATACTGTAGAGTGGTATCTCGTTGTAGGTTGGGTTTTTTTTTTTTAATGTTTATTTTTATGAGGGAGAGAGAGAACACAAGCAGGGGAAGGACAGAGACACAGAGACAAAAGTTCCCAAAGACTTCCTCATATTTTTTCTTAGGGAAGATTTTTAGTTTTGGCTTAGGTTTGGCTAAACTTTTGGTTTAGGTCTATGACGCATTTTGAATTAATATTTGTGTATTATGTGAGGTTAAGGTCCAAGGTTAATTTGTTCTCAATATAGATGTCTAGTTGTGGCAGCACCATTTGTTGAAGGAATACTCTTTCTCCTATTGAATAACCTTGGCCTCTCTGTTGAAAATCGGTTGAACTTACTTGTGTGTGTCTATTCCTAAACTTTCTATTTTGCATCATTATTCTCTGAGTCTACCCTTAAATTCAGTTCCACATTGTCCTGTTTACTGTAGCTTTGTAGTATTTCTTGAAATTAGGTGGTGCAGATTCTCCAACTTGTTCTTTTATTTTCCTTAATTTTGACTATTAAAGGTCTATTTTATTATTATTTAAAAAATTTTCATGAAAATATGACTCTCAGTCTTACTCTCTGAGGTTGGTTTATTGTTTTGTTCCTCATAACAATTTTCAAAGAGTACCCAGTGTACTAAGATGATTACTGTTTCTTGGAAAAGTGTTTAAATCTTATAATTGGTCTTCTCTCCTGATCTCTCATTTTGTTGAGTTGAGCTTTGATTGTGATCATAGTATTCATCTGATAACTTACTGAGTTCTGTTGAGTTAACAGTTGAACAGAAAATACCTGTCTTCTCTAAGGTTAGACATAGAAAATATGGCTTCTCTCTTTCTTGAGTAAGTATTTGGGTTGAGTTAGTTCTTAACATATTTTGATATTAATGATGGGTTTTGCATATTGATATATTCTGTGTCTTATCTTGCTTAACTTAATACTTAACATTTTTGTTTCTTTATATTCTTTCCAGAAATTTACTGAGTTGAGGGGTTTGTATGTAATAGCTGTGCTTAAGCTTTGTATCATTGGACTGAGCAAATCTTGAATTCTTAAAAATTGGAAGTTTATTTGTGAAGTTGTGTGAATGGTTTTGGTAGTAAAAAATATGAACATTTTTATTTAATGTCTTTCTATAAACAGAGGATGCCAGCCCCCATCAGATTGCGGGAGCTGATCCGGACCATCCGGACAGCCCGAACCCAAGCCGAAGAACGAGAAATGATCCAGAAAGAATGTGCTGCAATCCGGTCATCTTTTAGAGAAGAAGACAATACTTACCGGTGTCGGAATGTGGCAAAATTACTATATATGCACATGCTGGGCTACCCTGCTCACTTTGGACAGGTAGGCTGGGCTGAGACCACATCTAGCAAGGCTACTCTTGTTTGAATGACAACTCAGGGAGTGTCAAAGTTTTCCTGTCAGTGAAGGCAGGATACTTTTGATAGTCTTGTAATCTGATCATTGTGGAACTGAGGGTAGAATTGAGAAAGTTGCAGACCTGGAAACACATGATACTGCTGTTAATTGTGCTTTCCATTGAGAATCTCTCATTATATGGATTAGACTGTGTTTTGATGGTGCATTTAGCTTATTTAAAGATTGACCAGGATTAACTAGTAGATTGTGATTTGTCTATCAGAGGGGCTGGACTATATTGAATATTTAAGAAATGTTTGCTAATTGTTTCCTTAATTATATTCTGTGTGCACAATGATATAAGGAGGAACGCTCAGAATAAATGTTATTAAGTAAAAGAAATTAAGTTGCCACATAATGGCATTTATGGATTTTGCCCTGATTACCTCTTTACTGGATTGCTACAGCAACTGTGCCTCCTGATTTTCTACTACACACAAATACATATTATTAGATGTAGCCAGTCTAGGTTTTGAGCATGATATTTGGTATTCGAGCAAGAAGTGCTTTCTTCTCTCTCTGTTTATACATATGGGGGATGGAGTCACAGAGAAGGGTTTAGTGGGTTTTAAAATTATTATTAATGCTATTTAATTTTATCTCACATAATTTAAGAATTGTATTATATACTAAATAGTGTTCTTAAGGAAAATATTGCAAATTTGAAAGAATGTGCAACATTAGGCAGAAGGAGAAAAATAGCACCCAGGTTTCCATTATTCAAAGATAGCTTTTGTTAATGTTTTGATATATTTAATTTATCCAGAAAGATGGCCACATTTATCTCATGTTCAGCTCAGTAACTCCAGTGAAAGGAGATTCCCACTTCTGAGTTAAAACAAAACAGTAATGGGATTGAATCTTACCAGACTGACTTGGGTTAGTTTTGTGCTTATCTTGGGCCTGGGAGTGAGATCACCCTCCCTAGAAATACATGATTGAGAGTGGGAGACCATTAATTTCCCAAAAGAGAATTGAGGTTTAGTATCAGAAGAAAGGACCAGGTACTAGGTAGACAAAAACAACAGCTGTCTCCTGAATAAACACGTTACATGCTTTTACCACATCAAAGAGTGATCCAGGTGGTTATACATTTAACGCATATCATAGTATAAAGCAAATAGATGTTCATGTATTTCTGTTGGTTGATTTTAAGTAGACCCATTTAGGTTTGATTTGTAGAAATCTGATATAATGGGCTGTAAAAGACAGTCAAGGATGGTGTGGAAGTGGGGGGTGGGGAGTCTCTTAATCCCTCCACTCAGAGATAACCACTATTAACATCATGGATTTAAAGGAGTTCTTTTAAGACCAGCTGTTGAATTTAAAATAATAGGATAGATTTAAGACTGATGATATTTCATTTGTGAAAGAGCATTCTCTATATTTCTAAGAGTCATTTCTATACTCTGTTTAAATAAACTATGCTTTCCAGCTTTACTAGATGGCATTTTTTGGGGCATTCTGGAATTTAATTGTTTGATAAAACATTTAATTCTTAGGTGGAAAGTGTTAATGCTCAAGGAAATGGTACTAAAATTGTCCCCCCCTCCCAAAATAAAGGTTTTTCTGAGTGGGAATAGGAATCGTAATTTTAAGTCCCTTAATCTATTTCCTCTGTTTGAATAAATCGTGGCCCTATCAAATCAGTAATTTGGTTCCCTGCCCATCAGAATTTTTTTTATAACATATCCATAAAAAGATTGATAACTAGGTTCTCTCACCTGCATTTATGAATCACAGTACTATTTTCAATTAACTATGTGTAAAAACAGCTACTGTTTATTGCATTTTATTTGCTACACTTGTATTGTTCGTTTTGATAGCTAGTAGCTGTATAGCCACTGGTCTTTTGAAATGTGGCTCATGCAATGGAGGCGAATATTAAAGGAAAATAAATTTTGGGGGTATTTGATGCATTTACTGGAAAACTTAAATGTTTTAGACAACTTGGGTATGTGACTCTACTTTATCAATTGTAAATTTAATGAAATCTAAATACAGTTAAAATATTTCTGATGGATATATAGTGTACATATTGAGATGTGCTGTAAGTGTAAAATATATACTGTATTTAGAAGCCTTAGTACAAAAGAAAGATGTAAAATATCTAATAATTTTTATGTTGATTATATGTTGAAATGATATTTTAGATATATGGGGTTAAATAAAATGTTATTAAAACTAATTTCACCTGTTTCTTTTTACTTTTTACTGCAGTATCTAGCATGATGCTGTTCAATAGAATTAAAAATATGAGCCAGATATGTAATTTAAAATTTTCTAATAGCCACATTTGAAAAGTGTCTTAAACTTTAAAATAAAACCCACTAGGTGGGTAATATCCTCATATTGCAGATGAGAAAACTGAAATTTAGAGATTGACTTGTTTAAATTCACACAGCTAATAAATATTGGGGAGAGAATCAGAACTCAACTTTGTATAATTCTAAAACCTATTCATTCTTTGGATATAGTTTAAATCTAAATATGTTTATTAATTATTTATTTAATTACTTTAGTCCTGACTTGCTGTACAGAAGATTTGAAGTAACATACATGACCAGCATCTATTTAAAAAACAAAACAAACAAACAAAAAAAGATGGTAGAAAATAAGAGTTGGGAGAAGGAAGAATTCAGAACCCAAAGCCACTGTACTTGATGATGGTGAGGCAGCTAAGGCAAGAAAAATAATCCAGTTATGTGGTTGTTATAACCAGATTTTAAGAGCACGACTACAGGAACCAGACTGCCTGGATGTGAATTCTGGCTTTGTTACTTTACTAGCTGTGATTTTTTTTAATGTTTATTTTAAGGGGGAGAGGGGCAGAGAGAGGGTGAGAGAGAATCCCATGAACCATGAGATCATAACCTGAGCTGAAATCAAGAGTCAGATGCTTAATTGACTGAACCATCCAGGCACCCCTACTATCGGTGATTTTGAGCAAGATCCTTAACCTTTCTTGTCTCAGTTTCATCACCTGTAAAATGGGGAGAATTTTCATACTCCTTTATAGGGTTATTATTATGAAAATTAGTTAGATTAATAAATGTTAAACGTTTATATTTTGTACATAAAGAACTCAAGTATTACTGATTTTACTATTTCCTCAAGGACAGCAAAAAAATTTCTTTGAAAAGTCACTGGATTCCGGGGCACCTGGGTGGCTCAGTCAAGCGTCTGACTTTGGCTCAGGTCATGATCTCATGGTTTGTGAGTTCAAGCCCCTTGTTGGGCTCTGTGCTGGCAGCTCAGAGCCTGGAGCCTGCCTCAGATTCTGGATCTCCTTCTCTCTCTGCCCTCCCCGCTCCCCCTGAAAAATAAACAAACATTAAAAATGTTTAAAAGCAAGTCACCGAATTCTAAAATAGATTTTTATTTATTTATGTATTTATGTATGTATGTATATAATCTCTGTACCTGGTGTGGGGTTCAAACTCACCACCCCAAAATCAAGGGTTGTGTGTTCTTCCAACTGAGCCAGCTAATTGCCCGTAAGGTAAATTTTCTTATGTGAATCTTTTACCTAGGAGCCTCTTAGTAATGTAAAAGAGTGTATCTTCAGCATTTTTACAACAAAAGCAATGATAGATTTCCTGTACGGTTTATAACCTTTCATGTGTCTGGCTTAAACACACCCAGAAATAAAGTTGAGTAAAGAAGTAAGAGTAAATATAGGAGTAAAAAATGGTGGCTGGGGGTCAGATTCTTTCACAGATGTGTTTTGTATTGCATAGTACATTAAATTGTTTTGGATTTGCTGCCAATGTAAAAATCAAGAAACTTCTCATAGAAATCTGGATTTCTGGTTTCTCTTAGAAAATCAGAGGCTTTGACAACACTGGATGAACATTTTCCCGTGGCACGAGTAGACTGGCAGCCTTCTCCAGGCTGGGCTTAAATTCTCTATTTCTTCCCATTTCCAGCCTGACTTGGTGTACCTAATTATCTGTCTACAGTAGTCTTGCCTTCCATCAGTAGAGTATATATAGCACTCCACTTGCTTACATACTTTAAAGTTTTACAGCGTTCTCCATAAGGTCTTATACACCTTTGGTGAAATTTATAGGTTCCTTGGAGCTCTTCTTCCTATTACAAATAGCACTCTTAAAACTTGAATAATTAGGTTTTAGTTTCACAGAAATATATAATTGATTTCTATGCATTTCTCTTCCTAGCAACATTATTGACTTCATTGTTTTCATATAATCAGTGCTGTTGTCTGTAAATAATGTCAGTTTCTTAACTTTCCATCCTTAACCAAATTTTTAATTTCTTTACTACACTGTACCTGTAGTAGAATGGTGATAGTAGGCATCCTTGTCTTGAGCATCCATAAGCCCAGATTGTGGTCTCCAAATACCATTTTACTCTAAAAGGGCCAGGACCCATTAGAAAGATGGCTGATCCCAAATCTGGAGGAGGAGATACACAGATTAAGCCTGAACTGTCTTACTGTGCCAGAAAACAAGAAACATTACAGAGGTCGTGTTAAAAAGAATTGAGTAGCCACCAAAAGTGGCTTTTTGTTGTTCCCCAAATGAGAAAATTTGAGCATTAATAAGGATGTTAGTAGTATTTGGAATATACCAAGTTAGTTTATATCAGTGAGTCTTAATTGTTAAATTAAAAAAAACTCCATTGGTCATCTTTGGAGGATACTAGGGACTCATTTTGAAAACCGACATTTATCCTGCCTTTCCTAAACTTTCTGGAGGAACTATTGGTAACCCAGTAGTACCTAT
This sequence comes from Cryptoprocta ferox, assembly GCA_028646485.1. NCBI lineage: Eukaryota > Metazoa > Chordata > Mammalia > Carnivora > Eupleridae > Cryptoprocta > Cryptoprocta ferox. Next base: position 43,097,343 of record CM053563.1, read on the forward strand.
AGAGCAGTTCCTCCTTAGAGGAAAAGTTTAGCTAATAAATAAAGAATAAAAGAATTAGAATATTAGCATTTTGCAATCCCTGATGATCATCAATGCTAATGTCACAAATGAGAGACAGCCACCAGAAATAATTAACACGTTTCCTGATGAAAGTTTATACCACCACCTATGAAGTGTATTTGCTAAATTGAAACAAAGTAAAGACGGAAAAACCTGAATCTGATCAAGAACCCTTGTCTGTTTAACAAGGGACATTTATAAGAGTGTTTATTGCAGCATTGTTTCCAATATGAAAACATTGGGAACAATCTATATGTCCCCCAAAAAAGAATAGGTAAGTTGTGGTATATTTACATGTGGGATACTATAGTGGCAATTAATATAACTGAATTAGAGTTACTTGTTTGGATGTGAGTAATACTCAAAGATCTTGAATGAGAAGAGCAGGAATATGGTATGATACTTACTATAAAGCTTAAAACATTCAAAAACAACTAACGTATAGTGAGGACATATGGCATGGCAATGATGAACAGCAGTTTTGAGTTTTGGTTACTCGTGTGATGGAAAGAAGGAAATGGGATTGAGGCAGAGTATATAGAAGGCTTCCATTGAATTTGTCATATTAAAAAATGTAAAATAAAGTAAGGGTAAACTGTTAAGAGTTGATAAAGCTGGTTGGTGTGGTTCAGGGAGTGTTACATGATTTTTTGTGTATTTTTGAGTGAAATATTTCATAATTTTCTCGAGGAGAAATGGAATGCAATAGCACTGTTAAGTGTTTTCATATTTTTTCCTCTCTGCCAGAAGAATGAAACAGACTGGTCTCAAATACAGATTTTTATATTTCCAGACTACATAGTGGTAAAGCAGTTACAGGCTTAACCTTTAAATGTGTGTGTGTTTGTGTAGAAACTAGAAAGTTATTTCTGAATATTAAATTGAAATAAAGGTAGCTTTTTAAAATACCTAACCAATCAGTTGCAGATCCATTAATGTTTATGTGCATCTTTTCATTAAGGTGATTATTCACATCATAAAGCTCAAATGTTAAATTTAAAAGCAAATGTATATGTACATTTGACCTTGTGGGAAATTGTTCTGAAAGCTAACAAAATAGGGACAACTTTTTTCTTAAAGGGCAACCAGATTAAATGTTCATAAAGGGCAATATTTGTACTTGTTTTAGAAAAGTGTAACAAGGCCAGAAACCTTTTTTTTTAAATTGCTTAGAAATTTGGAGAAAATTGAAACACTGAGTTATCCAGAAAATGTTTATAAAAACCAAATTGTCAGGCTTTACCTGAAACCTATTCCATCAAGATGTTTTTGGGGGTGACCTACATATTTCAAAACTCTCCCAGGTGATTTTGATCAGTCATGTTTGGAAACCAGTTCCTTAAGGCATTGTATTCCAAAGGGAGCTGGTAACTTCACTCTTTTAGGCTTGTTGCTAATGGCTATCTGAAATGTTTCTGCTGAGATAAATTCTTAGGCCACTTTAAGGATCAGCTGTAGAGAATTAGTGACTACTGTATTTGCCTTGAAAGCAGGGAGTGGAGGGCAATGTTAGGGTGGTCTTTCATGACATGGCCCAGTTATCTTAGTGATGAGGAGACTGAGGCCCAGGTTGTTGAAATAACTTGCTTTGGTCTCTTAAGCTTAAACCCAGGTTTAGGGCTCTAAATCGAATTGTTTCTTTCTGTTCCACTCTGTGTTACATAAAGAGATAGAAATCTCTCTCTGATGTTTCCTTACTGTTTCTAACCTGCCTGAATGTCTTCCTAACTTGTTTTCATTAGTAGCTTGTGCATAATTCACAAATAAATATTTATATAAATTTATATAAAATATATACATGCATTTATATATGTTTCATAGGATAGGTATATATGTGTCACACTTACAATATATATTCAAATGTTGGTTTCCTTTTATGTGCCTTTCTAACTGGGTGTCTATGAGAATGTCTAGTACATTGGTACTAGTTTTGTAAACTCATACCTTATGAAATTAAAGCAATACCATAGCATCTCAAAAACAATTAGAAAGTAAATCCTGTATAAAGAAAATCAGTGATTAGCTGAGAGTTACCACAATGAGAGCTTTGGGATGGAAGGTAGTGGGGGAGAGTGAGAAGGTTGCTGTTGAAAAGCCAGTAGTAAGAGTGTTGTTGACAAGGAAGACACTGATAGTTGGTGAAAAATGCAAAATAACTGCCAGCAGAAAAAAACAGCCATCCCAGGGATTAGAGATAAGGAATGGACATATTTCTTAAGCTCTTGCAGCGTTACAGGTATAATAGAATAACACAGTAATCGTTCATTATAAATTCAAGTTATTTTCAAAAAGCTGATTCTTCCCATTTATTGAGTTGTATTTTCATAAGATTTTGGTCTTAAATTTTCAAAGTCTTTTTCATAAAACAATTCCAAGACTCAAGTGTTTTTTGTTTTTGTTTTTTCAAATTACATATTATTCAGATTTGGAGAGGGAATAATTTTCCTAGGTTGATTTTTCTTTTTAATTATAACATTAATTTTTCTAACCACAAGTTAAAAGTTCCCTTCATCCTGCAATTTTAAACTTTTTCCTGCTAGTCCACTATTACTTATCTTTTGAATAGATCATGATAGTTCATTGACGGAAAATTTAAAAGATATAAAAGAGTAGATAATGGGGGCGCCTGAGTGGCTCAGTCAGTTTAGTGTCCAACTCTTGATTTTGGCTCAAGTCATGATCCAAAGGTAATGGAATTGAGCCCCGCGTCTGGCTCTGTGCTGAGTGTGGAGCCTGCTTGAGATATTCTCTCTCTCTCTCTCTCTCTCTCTGCCCTTTTCCCCCTGCCTCTAAAATAAAAAAAATAAAATAAAAATGAAGTAAGAATATAAAATGAAAACTCCACTTTCTGTCCTCTTCCAGTCACTTAGTTTCCTTTTTATAGGCAACCATCTCTTGTCTATCCCTCAGGGATTTTATCCATCTCCAGGCATGGAAATGCCCCCTCCACTGTAAAATGTATATTGCAGCACACGGTTTTGAAGTTTAGCTCATATCAATATAAAAAAGCTTCCTCTGTTTTTCCAGCTTTTTGGACATACTCATGGTAGTGTAACCAGAATAGTATTCCATGATATTTATGAATCGTAATTTATTAAGCTGCTGCCTTATTGATGGACATTTATTTCCAGTCTTCCTGTTTTTTTTTTAATTTTTAATTTTTTAAGTAAAGCTTTTTTTTCCTAATGTTTAATTTTGAGAGAGAGAGAGCATGTGCGCATGCACACATGAGCTGGGGAGGGGCGGTGGGGGGGGGGGAGACATAGAATCAGAAGCAGACTCCAGGCTCTAAGCTGTGAGAACAAAGCCGGATGCAGGGCTCAAAACCACACTGAGATCATGACCTGAACTGGATGCTCAACTGACTGAGCCACCCAGGAGCCCCTTTAAATTTTTTAATTTAAGTTGGCTCCACACCCATTATGGGGCTTGAACTCACAACCCTGAGATCAGGAGTCTCGTGATCTACCAACTGAACCAGCCAGGTGCCCCTCCATTCTTACTGTTTAAGTAATACTACAATTGAGTAATACCCATTATTTTGCACATGTGTGAACGTAAATGTGTAAGTTTATAAAAGTGGAATTGTCGAGTCAAATGATACATGTATTTTTAATTTCGATAGGCCAGATCTCTCTCACTACAGCTTGTGCCAGTTTATGTCCAATCACTAATGCCCTCACAATGTTAACGACAGCTAAGCTTTGCTAATAAAATAGGTTAAAAAGTAGTATCTCAGTATGGTTTCAATTTGCATTTCTTTTATAATAACTTCACTGAGGCATATTTTGTATCTCACCCTTTTCAACTGTACAGTTCAATGATTTTTTTTTAAAGTAAATTTACCTAGTTGGGTTTGCATTTGTTTTATGAGGAGATTGAACTCCATTTTATATGTTTGAATTATTTTTGTTTTCTTTGAACTGTCCATAATGTTTTGCCCATTTTTGTATTGAGTTGTTGATCTTTTTAAAAATCAATTTGTAGGATTCTGTTGTATAGGATTTCATGTCTGAAATGAGTTGCAAATAGTTTTTCCAATTTTGTTATTTGTCTTTTGACTATGCTTACAGAGTTTGGTGTAAAAAAGCAAAACTTATTTTTTATTTCTGTGGTTGTGTGACTATAAAAGCTGAACTATTTACTGTGGTCTTAAAGCATATGCTAGATTTATGGGTTAGCGGTGTTTCAGGTGAGATTTTCAAGTTACTTTCAGTGAGGAGAAGTACTGAATTTGAGGTTGTTACTTAAGGGACAGAAACATTTAATTGATTTTCCTTTTCTTCTGTAACTCACATGAGAGTTGTGGTTTTAGTGGTCGCTGCTCAAAAATAGATGCCCTTCCCTCCTATTTACCCAAAATCCCATTGTACACCCCTCCCATCCTTTTTCTTTTTCAACAGTTGAAAACTTGGTAATACTCTTAAAGATGAAACATAGTACTTTCTCAGCACTATTTCTGACCACTGACACCTAAGTGTAGAGTGTGATCAGAGTTAATCCTTCACTGGAGGATGTTTTTCAAATGCCGTTTCCAGTCTATAATCTTATATTTCCTCTCATATTTTCCATCTTCACAAAGTAAATGCTTATTCTTGATGCAAAGTCACTGTACCAATGGGGAATATTAAAAAGAATGAACTTCGTGTTTGTCCCTTTAAATTGTAGTTTTTTTACCATTTAATTTTTTACGTAAGTTTTAAACAAATGTTACAAAAAGCAACAAATTGTACTCAGTAGTCACTGATGACTTTTACTGCGACTGTTTTAAAACTTGGCCCTAAAAAAATACAAAGTAATATTAATGTGTAAGAGTAAAGTCTGTCTTCCTCATTAGTTCATCTTAATACAGAATTTTTAGATAATTTATTTGAAGCATGATTCAATAAAGATAAAAATTTTAGTGATACCTGATTATTAGAACTTTTTTCACTGCTAAAATATTCATTTATAGGATTATTAAATGGGAAGATTAAAAAGCCTTCCATTTGAAAAAGAGTTAGGATTTTCTGTTAATACTTTAGCTTCTAATTTTCTCATTTACCTCAGCAGTAATTTTTCTGCTGACATTGTAAAAATGACTTTCATCTTCTATTTCAGAAATTGTTTTGAAATTTAAATCGAATGCATAGAAGGAAAGGAAGGGTTATTGTATAATCTTTGTCATTTTCAGAGGGCATTTCAGTTTCCCTTTTGGATGCTGGTTATTCTTGGAGGCTTCTCTCATTTGTTCATTGCGGTATAGCCATTCTGCTAAGTTTAGGTGCTGCTTCTTCCTTTTTTTTTTTTTTTTTTTTTTAATGTTTATTTAGGGATAGAGAGAGAAGGAGGGGCATAGGGAGAGAGAATCCCAAGCATGCTCCATGCTGTCAGTGCAGAGCCCAACGTGAAACTCAGTCTCACGAATCATGAACTGAGCCAAAATCGAGTTGGATGCTTAACCGACTGAGCCACCCAGGTGCCCCAACTTTAAGTGTTTTTAATGCAGATACATTGAGAGAGCAATTTTTAAATAGCTTGAAATGGTTTTGTGAATTCTTTTCCTTACTCAATTTCACTTTTGAGCTTACATAAGGTAAATTCAGATGGGGAGTAGGCTCACATGATTTTGCACTGTTGTACGCAGGTCTGCATTTGGGCCCCCTTCCTTGGGATGCAGTGATTCTAAATGGGAACATAGTTTGCAAAAACTCCTCTTGGAGAGCCTAACTTATATACACCTTTGAAAACCATTGCTATAGAAGGAATGTTTGGCCTTTTCCAATGTTAGTCAAGATGGAATGATAAAGTATATCGAAGTGATTGTGACATTCAAGAAAAGCTCAGTAGAGAGACAAACTGTTTAACACAAAGACTCTTAAGCTCTGAGGATTTTTAACAGTTACGTGAAAAAGAAATCACAGAAGACATTTTAGGTTAATTCCACTCCTGAGATTTCTCTGGGTTTTTTTCTCCTCTATATTTTTATTCTTCATATCCTAAGCTCTCACTTTTCCCTACTACATGGTACAAGCCCAAAATGTAGCACTTACCCCATTATACTAAAGTCAGTTGTTCTTTGTCTCCTCTTCAGTTATATATTCCTGATTTGTTTTTAAGCTTATTGATTTATTTTGAGAGAGTGCACATGTGCGTGTGCGTTGGGGACAGCAGAGAGAGAGAAACGGAGAGAGAATCCCAACCAGGCTCCATGCGGTCATCGCAAAGCTTGATGCAGGGCTCCATCTCACGAACCATGAGGTAGTGGCCCGATCCAAGATCAAGAGTCGGATGCTTAACGCACTGCGCCACCCAGGCATCCCTATTCCTGACATTTAAGATAGCGTTTGGCAATTTGATGTATTTCCAGTTACTGAGTTTTTAAAAAATTTTTTAATGTTTGTTTATTTTTGAGAGAGAGAGCACGAGCAGGGGAGGGGCAGAGAGAGAGCGAGACACAGAATTGGAAGCAGGCTCCAGGCTCTGAGCTATCAGCATAGAGCCCAATGTGGGGCTTGAACTCATAAACAGCCAAATCGTGACCTGAGCCGAAGTTGGACACTTAACCGACTGAGCCACCCAGGTGCCCCAAGAGTTTTTTTTTTTCCCCAAGAGTGTTTTGATGTTCAAAATAGGAAACAGACTTTAAATATAGATATAAGCTGGGTGCTCATTTAGTACAACCTGGGGATTAAATTAGGAATTGGGTTTATTAATAATTATTGTAATATTTTACTAGTTAGTATTTATTTGAATCTGTGGAACTAAGGTAAACCTCACAGATTATTTGGATAACAAATATCATAGGACCTTGCTGAGATGATCTATTCTAAAACTTGGGAGCTATTATCAAGATTTCCAAAGATCTTAAATATTTCCCTTTGATTTAGGCAATTTGCTATCTATTTACTTTAGCTATCCACTGACTCTGGGTTAAAAACATTGCTTTCCTGATTCTGGTAGCAATTTCTTAATTTCATTTTCTTTCTTTCTTTCTTTTTTTTTTTTTTTTTTTAATTTACAGTTGGAATGCCTGAAGCTTATTGCCTCTCAAAAATTCACAGACAAACGCATTGGCTATTTAGGGGCAATGCTGCTGTTAGATGAAAGACAAGATGTCCATCTTCTCATGACCAACTGTATCAAGAAGTAAGTCTTACCTTTTCTTCTTTTAATGACTACTTTATGCTTTTAGGTTTTTCTTATAACATCAAGAGCTTCTGTTTATTGATTTTATTTACTGTCTAGAATATGTTTGGGGCACCTGGGTGGCTCAGTCAGTTAAGCATCTGACTCTTGATTTCAGCTTAGGTCTTGATCTCAGGGTCATGAGTTCAAGCCCCACGTTGGGCTCCATGCTGGGCATGAAGCCTACTTAAAAAAAAAAAAAAATATGTTTGCATTGCTCTTGTAGTTTATATGTAAAGGGGCTAAGCAAAGGTTTAAACCTTCTATAAGGAATAATTTAATTAAATGAAGGCGTTGCTGTACATCTTCAAGTGTAGGAACACAGTTTGGCAGTGAGACAAGAATTTGGGCCTTCATGGAATAGAAAAAGCATTGGTAAATCAGAGCTTTCTTATATTTCCAGGTTCTTGAATACCATGAGTAATGAAATGTTACATTGATTAAAGAATTACCAGTGTATGTTCTGAGTAAATACTACTTAAAGGTAAAAATAGAGATCTTGCTTGTTGGTGGTCTAATCCAAGATTTCAGTTGCATAAGATTCTACTTAGCCCTGTGAATTTTTGTGAATGTCTTTTTTTTTTTAATGAATGTTTTACTAGTCCAATCATGTTTGTTTAACTTAAAACTTGAGGAATGCTTGCTGTATGGAGGAATTAGAGTACCCAAGCAGGGAATTAGCAGCTTTTCCCAGCATCCTTCTTACAGCGAATATCTATTAGAACGTTATGGAAGTTCTGATGCCTTACTGGTTAAAGGTACTTTTTGGTTGTTTGGTTTTGGTGTGTCAGTTAATAGTTATTCTCTTTTTGTAGATTGCTTTTTCATTTGCAATATTTCTTTATTTGATAGAAAGTAGAAGCAGGGGGATACTGGTGATCAAATTTATAGATATAGAACTCTTACACTTTTCTGTGGTCAATAATGCCCTACTTTAAAATTTCCCAATGAATAATGGAAAATTCCAAAATGAGAATTATGATTTGGTTATAAATATAGAGTGTATTATGTAAATACATTGAGTCTGGAAACTTAATTTTGAGAAAATCCTGTTTTTTGTCCTTGAAATAAATACTGCTGATGAAAATACCAAGGTGATTCATTTACTCAACAAATAAGTATTGTATACTTGCATGCCAGGAGCTGCTATAAACTTTGGGGAGGGAGAATGAAAAAAAAAAAAAATGGACAGAGATCCTTGGTGTCATAGAGGTTACATTCTACATGTTCACTGTGACTCTTTTATACATTTACTCTGGATAGGTCTCTGAGAGTTTCTTTAATTTTTGTTCTTGCATGCTCTGTTGCCCTTATTACTTAAGCCTTCAATCACATGCTGATGCTTTGGCAGTTCTGCTTAGCAGCAAGTTCATATTAAAGAGTTAATGCCAAACTTCAGTATAGGTTTAATAGCTTGATAAAAATCGAAGATTGAGGCACATAGGTAAAGAAGAAATCTTTGTTTTCTCTTTTAATGAGACCTAGTCAAGCTCCAAGTGAATATGAGAGAGAATTAATAGTTGGCAATTGATCTGGCACTCATTCTATCATTTATTTTTGTTTTTTTTAAACATTTGTTAAAGGGTTTTGTTTGTTTTATGATGGCTTTTTAAAAATTTTGCTTTTTGTTTGTATTATAGGGCATCATAGTGTACCAGCAGTTTTTATGTTTAATAATGAATGTTTCCCTTGTTGTTGGTTGGCATAGAAAAGCTCTAAGTCTTTACAGATCTTGGAATCTTTAAAAATTGGGTATGATGGGGCACCTGGTGGCTCAGTTGGTTAAGCATCATCTGACTCTTGATTTTGGCTCAGGTCATGATCTCACGGGTCATGAGATTGAGCCCCACATCAGACTCTGTACTGTTAGAGCAGAGCCCGCTTGGAATTGTGTCTCTCCTTCTCTCCCTCATCCTCCCCCATTCACACTCTCTGTTTCTCTAAAAATAAACATTTAAAAATTTGGATATGATATTTTAAGAGTTTGCATTATGCAAAGATTCTTAACCATTGAAAAATGAAGTCACCTAAAAATTTTTGGGAACTAGGAACCTAAATGGTAAAGTCATAGTTAATTCTTAAACATTATTTTACTAGTTATTTTTATCTTAAATATTCAGATTGTTAAAAAGTAGCAAACCTGGCTAATGTATACTTTACCTTCTTTTCCTTTTTTTGTTCAGGGAAGATTAAAATCATTTATTAGTTCATTTAAAATTACTAGTAATGGTGCTGTTTACAAGAGACCCGTTTTAGACCTAAAGACACCTTCAGATTGAAAATACGGGGATGGAGAACCATCTATCATGCTAATGGTCGCCAAAAGAAAGTGGAGTAACCATACTTATGTCAGACAAAGTAGATTTTAAAATAAAGACTGTAACAAGAGATGAAGAAGGGCATTATATCATATTTAAGGGGACTATCCACCAAGGTCTAACAATTGTAAACATTTATGCCCCCAGTGTGGGAGCAGCCAGATATATAAATCAATTAATCACAAACATGAAGAAACTCATTGATAATATTTACCATAATAGTAGGGAACTTCAACACCCCACTTACAGCAATGGACAGATCATCTAAGCAGAAAATCAACAAGGAAACCGTGGCTTTGAATGGCACATTGGACCAGATGGACGTAACAGATATATTCAGCACATTTCATCCTAAGGCAGCAGAATACACATTCTTCTTGAGTGCACTTGGAACATTCTCCAGAATAGACCACATACTGGGACACAAATCAGCCCTCAGCAAGTACAAAAAGATCGAGATCATACCGTGCATATTTTCAGGTCACAATGCTATGAAACTCGAAATCAGCCACAAGAAAAAATTTGGAAAGACCACGAATACTTGAAGAATAAAGAACACCCTACCAGAGAATGAATGGGTTAACCAAGAAATTAAAGAGGAAATTAAAAAGTACAAGGAAGCCAATGAAAATAATAACACGACAGCCCAAAGTCTCTCGGTTACAGCAAAGGCGGACATAAGAGGACAGTATATAGCAATCCAGGCCTTCATAAAGAAGGAAGAAAGGTCTCGGATACACAACCTAACCTTACACCTTAAAGAGCTGGAAAAAGAAGAGCAAATAAAGCCCTAAAATAGCAGAAGACAGGAAATAATAAAGATTAGAGAAGAAATCAATGATACCAAAAAAAAAAAAAAAACAGTAGAACAAAAATTTCCTGAAACCAGGAAAGAATTAACAAAATTGATAAATCCCTAGCCAGATTGATCAAAATGAAAAAGGAAAGGACCCAAATAAAATCAAGGATGAAAGAGGAGAAATCATAACCAACACTGCAAAAATACAAACAGTAATAAGAGAATATTATGAACCAATGTATGCCAATAAATTGGGCAATCTAGAAGAAATGGACAGATTTCTAGAAACATATAAACTACCAAAACTGAGACATGAAGAAGTAGAAAATTTCAGCAGACCCATAACTAGTAAAGAAGTTGAATTAGTAATCAAAAATCTCCCAAAAAACAGAGTCCAGGGCCGGATGGCTTTCCAGGGGAATTCTACCAAACATTTAAAGAAGAGTTAACACATATTCTTTTGAAGCTATTCCAAACTCATTCTGTGAGGCCAACATTACTTTGATTTCAAAATCAGACAAGACAAAGATCCCACTAAAAAGGAGAACTACAGACCCCAATTTCTCTGATGAACATGGATGCAAAAATTCTCAACAAGATACTAGCCAATTGGATCCAAGAATACATTAAAAGAATTTTTTATCATGATCAAGTTGGATTTATACCTCTGATGCAGGACTGGTTCAATATCTACAAATCAATCAATATGATACATCACATTAATAAAATAAAGAATAAGAACCACATGATCCTCTCAATAGATGCAGAGAAAGTATTTGATAAAGTACAGCATCCTTGCTTGATACAAACTCTCAAGAAAGTAGGGATAGAAGGATCATAACTCAAGATCATAAAACCCATATATGAAAGACTCAACGCTAATATCATCCTCAATGGGGAAGGACTGAGAGCTTTTCCCCTAAGGTCAGGAACACAAGAGGGATGTCCAGTCCGACCACTGTTATTCAACATAGTGTTGGAAGTCCTAGCCTCAGCAGTCATACAACACAAAGAAATAAAAGGCATCCAAATCAGTAAGGAGTTAGTCAAACTCTCTCTTTGCAGACAATATGATACTCTGGAAAACCCAAACGATTCCACCAAAAATCTGCTAGAACTGATCCATGAATTCAGCAAAATCACAGGATATAAAATTAGTGCACAGAAATCGGTTGGATTTCTATACACCAATAATGAAGCAGAAGAAAGAGATATCAAGGAATCGATCCCATTTATAATTGCACCAAAACCCATAAAATACCTAGGAATAAACCTTAACTTATAAAGACCTAGGAATAATCTAGGTGGAAAATCTATACACTGAAAACTATAGAAAGCTTATTGAAGAAGACACACACATAAAAGGGGGAAATATTCCGTACTCATGGATTGGAAGAACCAGATATTGTTAAAATGTAGATACTACCCAAAGCAATCTGTACATTCAATGCAATCCCTAATCCCTATCAAAATAAAACCAGCATTCGTCACAGAGCTATGACAGACAATCTTGAAATTTGTATGGAACCAGAAAAGACCCTGAATAGCCAAAGCAATCCTGAAAAAGAAAACCAAAGCTAGAGGCATCACAATTCTGGACTTTAAGCTGTATTACAAAGCTGTAATCTTCAAGGCAGTATGATACTGGGACAAAAACAGACACATAGATCAATGGAACAGAATAGAGAACCCAGAAATGGACCCACCGACGTATGGCCAACTAATCTTTGACCTAGCAGGAAAGAATATCCAGTGGAATAAAGTCGGTCTCTTCAGCAAATGGTGCTGGGAAAACTGGACAGCAACATGCAGAAAATGAACCTGGACCACTTTCTTACACCATACACAAAAATAAACTCAAAACGGATGAAGGACTTAAATGTGAGACAGGAAGCCATCAAAATTCTAGAGGAGGAAGCAGGCAAAAACCTCTTTGACCTTGGCCGCAGCAGCTTCTTACGTAGCACATCTCCAGAGGCAAGGGAAACAAAAGCAAAAATGAACTATTGAAACCTCATCAAGATAAAAAGCTTCTGCATAGTGAAGGCAACAATCAGCAAAATTAACACGCAACCACCAAGAGAATGGGAGAAGATATTTACAAGCGATATATCAGATAAAGGTTTAGTGTCCAAAATCTATAAAGAATTTACCAAAGTCAACACCCAAAAAACCAAATAATCCAGTGAAGAAATGGGCAAAATGCATGACTAGACACTTTTCCAAAGAAGATCTCCAGATGGCTAACAGACACATGAAAAAATGCTCCACATCAGTCATCATCAGGGAAATACAAATCAAAACCACAACAAGATACCACCTCACATCTGTCAGGATGGCTAACATTAACAACTCAGGCAACAGCAGATGTTGGCAAGGATATGGAGGAAGAGGAACCCTTTTGCACTCCTGGTGGGAAGCAAACTGGTATAGCCATTCCGGAAAATGGTATGGAAGTTCCTCAAAAAATTAAAAATAGAACTACCCTACCCTACAAACCAGCAATTGCACTACTAGGTATTTATTCAAAGGATACAGGTATGCTGTTTTGAAGGGGCACCTGCACCCCAATATTTATAGCAGCACTGTCGACGATGGCCAAAGTATGGAAAGAGCCCAAATATGTATCGACAGATGAATGGATAAAGAGGATGTGGTATATACACACAATGGAATATTACTTAGCGATCAAAAAGAATGAAATCTTGCTATTTGCAACAGCATGGATGGAACTAGAGTATATCAGGCTAAGCGAAGTTAGAGAAAGAAATGTATGACTTCACTCATATCTGAAATTTAATATACAAAACAGAGGAACATAAGGGAAGGGGCGCGAAAGTAATATGAAAACACGGAGGGGGACAAAACGTTAGAGGCTTAAGTACAGAGAGCAAACTGAGGGTTGCTGGAAGGGTTATGGGTGGGGGGAAGGGCTTAATGGGCAAGGGGCATTAAAAAGGAGGACACTGTAGGGATGAGCACTGGGTGTTATATGTTGGGGATGAATCACCGGATTCTATTCCTGAAATCATTATTGCACTATATGCTAACTTGGATGTAAATTTAAAAAAAATAATAAACACAAAAAAGTAAAGAAACATAAAATTACCAGGAAATAACCCCTTACATGTTAACATAAATAACATTTTTTAATGAAAATAGACTATTTTCCAAAACAAAAACAATTCAAGTAAGAAAAATAGCATTATTTCAACATTTCTGTAAATGTTTTTAATATATGGCCTAATGGAAGACAGCTAGATGTCGTATTTGCTTCTGCATACAATATCTTGTGTTATGTTTTGATTGAAGTATATGAAGAAGATCCAGCATTTCACAGAAAATGTAGTTAGAAAAAGGAAAAGAACTTTAATAGCATTTCAAATAACTGGATATTCTTTGATACTATACCAAAACTCCCTAAGTGGTCATTCTTAAGGCTTAGTTACAATGTGGAATTTGAAACCATATCAGTGAAATTTGGTACTTTGTTATATTAAACCCATTGGTCTGTCTTGCACTTTGAATTAATCTTTTTTTTCATTTATGCATTTGTAATACCATGCCTAAGTCATTTGGAAAAAATTGCTCACTGAGTTAAAGTATTGGTAGACTGTGAAGTTCATCTTGGCAGTACAGATTTTCCAAAATTCTGCCTCTCACTTCAAAGCTTAGATTTTATCATTGGCAACAAATACTGTCAGTTATTGCTCTTGAAGTGATAGGGTAAGTAGTCTCTTTTTCCAGAAAATGTCTGCCGAATACCTAAATCTTTATAGTTGTCAGTTATTTTTCAAATAAAAAATCATGTACATTTGAAAAGTTCATAGTTTAGCTTGCAGGTGTCCAAGAGCTTTCCCTCTGAGAGTACCACTTCAGTATGCAGTTCTTTATGCATACCATTTCATCACACGATATGTAGCAATGTGCACTCAGGTCATGATTTAATAAAACTAGCCTTTTTTTATGGCTTTGTCACAAGTGGTCCTAAGTGAAACAAACTCCCTTCCTCCCTTCCTCCGTCTGTGTGGCATTAAGTACACTAGTCATTGGTGTCACTACTCTGACTTGTAATGTGCCGGTAGTTTTCCCCACCACTGCTTTTACATCATTAGTGCATAAGTCAGTACAGTTGGCAAATAATGAGTTAGTATTGTGAAAATCGTTTGGCTCTCACAGACCCCCCTGAGACAGGCTTGGGGGCTTCCAGATATCTATTAACCACTAAAATCCTTGAGAAACGCCTGACTAATGGATAGTGAAATGCTCTTAAAGCTGGTAGAAGTAGCATAACTCATATAATAATTCAGGTTCAAGCTTTTTAATATTTCAGCTTTTCTGAAGGTATACTTCCTGGCTGGTTTGTAAATAATTTTGTTCAGTAATCAGCATCTGCTAGAAGTAGGATTTTGTATATTTGTATCACCAGATACTGGGCCTCACTGTAAACATCTAGTTTAGTTTGTTAAAGGTGGCTTAATTTAGCTAATTTTTTGTTATTATTTTTTCTTTTTTTCTTTTGAATACAGAAAATAAAAACAAAAATTAATGTGACATCAAGGTTAATACTATACCAAAAGATTAAAGGTTTCAAAGTATTTTTCTTGTGATTTAAGTCATCTTAAAACCTTTAGTAGTGGAGACTCTTTTCTGAGTTTTTTAAAGGTTTTGGTTTATGTAAATATCTTACCTTTTTTTTGGTAGTTAGTGGTAAAGCATATTAAAAATCTTTTAGGGGTGCCTGCTTCCTAAAAGCTCAGGTCTTGACCTCAGGGTTGTGAGTTCGAGCCCCATGTTGGGCTCCAAGTTGGATGTGGACCCTACTTTTAAAAAATGGAGGAAAAAAAATCGTTTAAAGATACAGCTGTGCTTCATGTTTCTGTTTTTGTCAGTTTTCATTTTCAGTGGTTTGCTAAGTTTTCTAAAGTAGTTTGTCTTCAACAGATAACCTGGCAAAGTTCTGTTACTTTGGTATTTGGGGACATGGAATTATAAGTATGTAGGAGACACTGTTAATCAATTTACTGTATGGATAGTCTAATAAAATTAAAGCAAACGTTTTTTGTAACAAATAATTCTATTAATTATTTTCCTTATTAGGGTAATTGTGAATCATTCAGAGGCACCTCATTAGATTGTGAACCTTCTCAATGGGGAGCACTGGTAAAGCATGTTCATTTCTACCTCTTTCTTTTGCAGCGATCTTAATCATAGCACGCAATATGTACAGGGGCTAGCACTTTGTACCCTCGGCTGCATGGGCTCTTCAGAGATGTGCAGAGATCTTGCAGGAGAGGTAGAGAAACTCCTGAAAACCTCCAATTCTTACTTAAGAAAAAAGGTAACTTTTAATGAAACCAAATGTCTGCATTTGGATTAGGGAATATTATGGAGATGAGAAGGCAAATTGTTTTTGAGAGCTCTGATGATAATATATCTTACTCTGCAGTAAATGTATTTTAAATGATTATATATGAATCAAGTATTTTTAAATCAAAATCTCAAAATCTATTTTTATACTAATTTTGGAGGTGTTTTTTTATTGCTAATTAACTCTAGTTGGTAATTACGAACACTTTAATTCTCTTAATTCCTCTTTTTTCAAGGAAATGATTTATAAACAAACACGTTAGTAATTAGTAATTAGAAACCTAATTACTTCCTAATTTACCGGATTCTAAACAGTATTAAACAAAGTGATAATGAACAGAACTTTAAGAATTTACTTTTATTCTAATAATGAGTGCCTGTGTCTTTGTATTAGTGCCTTTGAATCTCTGAAAGTGCAGTTCCATTGGGACCTAGAGAATTATAGAGAATGATGATCTATAACACTCTTTCTAAATTGGTGTGTCTGAATGGAATAGTAATAGAAGACAATGATCTCATTCTCTTACTTGCTTTTATATGTTGATATAAACATTTTATGTTTTTTTAAATTGTGCTTGAACTCTATAACCTTCATAAACAAAGGATGTAAAATTTAGAACTCCCAAGAAGTGAACACTTATTATTGCCTCCATTTTAATGGTGTGAGGCAAGATGTTGTAAGGACCAAGCTGTTTTCCAGGATCATACACTGTTAATGATAATTGCAAACCAAAGCCAGTGCTTTCTCTTAAAGAATGTGTGGGCTGCTATTGTTCAGAAAGTACATTATTTCATTAAATAAAACATTCCTGTGACCTGGAAAAAAAAACTTCTTCCCCCAAATATAACTTGGGAAGTATTAGCTGAAGTCTTTTCCAGTTAATGTATCTAAACTTTTTATGGTATTTAACGCCAGCAAATAGTAGTTATGGTTATTTGTGGTGGGCATAATCAAAGTCAGTCTTTGTATCTTTCTTTAGAGTGAACAAACCAAGACCATCTTTTCTTCAGTAGAGACTAACTAATTATCTCTCATGATTTTCTTGATATCAGCAGAGAGTGAATTGGGGAAGGTGTAGATATTATTAAAAGTAACAGCAGTAGTGTATCTTTCAGTTGCATCGTGTTTTTTTATAAAACCTTTTGGTATCTTAGAAGAATGATTATCACAGATAGAAGTCTCTGCAAAACTTTGTAAAACTCTACATAAGTTATATTTATTTGATAAATTTGTGTTAACCATGGTCTAGTCTAGGAAGTTTTTGTCCACTTATTTACTAATGTATGAATTAAGGGACAGGTGAACTAAAAGTTCTCATTAATGAATTGGAAAGCCCTAATCAGTTAGTATATAATATATCTGGTATCTGACTTCTTTCTTCTTTATTCTTTTAGTAGGTGAACTAGTTGATAAGGTTTTTTGTTGGTGGTTTTTTTTTGTTTGTTTTTTTGGAAGATTGGTTGCCCTGACTTAATTGAAATAAATCTTTTGTCCTTTTTATTTTTTTTTTATAGGCAGCACTATGTGCTGTTCATGTCATCAGGAAGGTTCCTGAACTTATGGAGATGTTTTTACCAGCAACAAAAAATTTATTGAATGAAAAGAACCATGGTAATGTGATTTGGATGTACTTGTGAAGTATTGAGGGAAAGGAGGAAAGAGAAAAGGCTTCAGGCAGTGTTGGTTTTCTGTTTCAGCGTAGTGGAATAGTCTTTCTTTTGTGTGTAGCCACTTTTCCAGGAAGGGCTGATCGATCGACTCTCTCTACACTCATAACCTGCTTTTATAATTAGAGATTGATACCTTCATAGTTCTCTTGTTTTTCATTTTTGGTCTTCTTTTACTATATTAAAAGTACTATGTTAAGTTACTGATATACAGTGTAATATACGAAATATCCTAGCCTTGATTTTCATGTGTAAAACACCTTGATTTCCTTGCTATTTTATAATAGAAGGAAAAGTTATTTTTTCATTGTCTTGTGGTAGGAATGTAAGATTTATGAAGCTCCTTTAGGTTACTTGTAATAGGAACTTGAGAGAAATTCAGTGAAACATGGATATTCTTTCCCAGACATTTTATTCTTACTTTGAAGTCAGTGAAACAAGTTCTGACTAAAGAAAATTCATGTGTCCTACTAAATGCTAAAAGAAAAAATGGTAAGGTGTATTTAATTTGATTAATTCAGTCCTGTGCCTATAAGGCTCAAACTCTACTTGTTGAACATATTAATGGTTAGGGTACTTATTTATCATTAGTGGGAACTATTGCGAGATCCTTTTTATTTGCTGTGGAACAAGCACATTCACTTTGTCATCCATAATTACCTTGGAGTTGTGATATATTTTATCTGGAAATTTACAGTTTTAATAAGATTTCTGCTTCTAGAATTACCAGAACTCCGTTAACAGCTTATTAAGTACGGAGCAGATGATACCTAGCTTATGTTGACTGAGCATGTCCTTATGGATATTCTCAGATAAAGAGACACATGTGTTGGTTGTCATTTTTTAGCAATTATCTTGGTCACATAATTGTTTGAAATATTCTGACTCGACTGACTTGACCAGTATTAAATCAGGCATCTATTAAATACCTCCTTTGTATTCACCTCAATGCTTAGCTTCTTTGGGAGATTAAAAAAACAAAAGTAACAACTATCCTTTTGGAATTGACCTTCAGAACTCAAAACCCTGTTCTATGAAGCTGAATAATATATAGCCTCATTTTTCAGTTTTTGTTTGCTCTTTTTTTTCAGGTGTCCTTCACACATCTGTAGTCCTCCTCACAGAAATGTGTGAACGAAGCCCAGACATGCTTGCACATTTCAGAAAGGTAGGCACCATTCCGTATGTCTAAGCCTTTCTTGATTGAAAAATGATTTTCGTGAGAAACACATGGTTTTCTCAGTTATGAATTTTCTTTTGAAAGGAAGCTATTGAGCTGAATAAAGGACTTGACTAGCCCTGCTGTGTGGTAGGGCTGGGAGCCAGATTAGGCATATAAGAACTGGCAGTAGTACAGTGTTTTCCCTTTCATAATAGAAGTCTTCTCTCATTGTTGGCAGACATATCAGTCTCTCATGTGCTTTATCTGCTGTTTTCACATTGAAGTCAGGAAATGTAACCTGAGGTAGGATTACAAACAGGAATAGGTGTGTGTGTGTGTGTGTGTGTGTGTGTGTGTGTGTGTGTGTGTTAAAGACAGGTAGTTTTTTTTTTTAAGGTGAAAACTGCAGAGTGAAATTTCGTGTTACTTTAACTTAACACAGGGTCCCCTTCTATTCATTTTAGGTTGTTGACTGGTGGTGGGAGTCTAGCTTTCTTAGCTCCCTCTCCTTTCTTACAGCATTCTAAAGTGGAAATTTTTGTTTTCTCCACTTTTCGAAGACAGTAGTAAGGACTCGGAAAGCTGTATTTTGGGTAGTTACATGCGTTTAATTCCTTTTATAAGGTGCTGATCACTCAATAAATGGGGCTTACTTTGTATTTGAGATCTCATGAGGCTCTAATAGCAGTTTTTTTTTTTTTTTGGCTTTTTTCTTAGATGTTCATGTCTTGATTAAATAATTGTAAATAGTATGAGGCCCGTATCTGTCCCTAATGCTTGCTTTGTATGTTTTGTTCCTGTTGTCTGTTTGGAATCCTGCTGTATGTTAGAATGAAAAGGTAAGAATTAACCCTCTTTTAGATGGTGCATGCTGGCGTTAGGTCCTTAGTAGCTTTTGTGCATCCCTCCACAAATGTGGCTTAAAAATATACTAACACTGCAGCTGTGCTTAATACTATGAGTTATTTGTTCTTGCAATTTTGGCTAACTCCCTAGTCCAGTTTTTTGTCTTGTCATTTATACTCCTGACTCCAAAATCAGCCTTGGATTTCAGTTGCAGCCTTTCCTGAATTCTAAACCTCCTTCTTTGCCATTTCTTCATCTTCACTTGAGAAATTTTGAACAGTGTCCCAGTGGCTTTGGTGATGGCAATTCCAGATCAGTTTGGGAACTTGGCACAAAACACTGCTTCTTTTTGAAGTAGATATTTTAGAGCCATGTGTGGATAACCTCATACTTTAAAAAGCTCTGTATGTGTTTTTGAGCTCTCAGTTCAGACTTAGAGCCTTTATTTCCCCCTTACCTGCACTTAATCTTTTCTGGAAGTTTTGGAATATGAAAAGCATTTTGAGTAGAGTGGTGTGGGCATCGACTGATTTTCATGGCTGCAGCCCTTCCCTTTGTCATCTTATTTTGTTTGTCTAGTCATCAGTTTTAGTAACTTGCATTTTCATCTGAAAAATAAAGCTGGGTTCCAAGAATTTGTATATTAAACACTTAGACATTTGTGGTTTTTGCCCCAAGGCAGCTTTATGTGGTGTCCTGGTTTTTTGTCAGTGAGCAAAACAATTTCTGAATTTAGTAGTCCAAGGAAAAAAGACTTCTCCAAGAAATCAGATTAAACAAATAATTAGGGATACGTGTAATACAAAAAAAGTAGGCCATTGGGAAGTTTGCAAGGTGAGCCGCTTTTTGTGCAGAGCTTGGTAACTAGATGATCCCAGCTTAATTACATTTTAAAGCAGTTTATAAATTTATATTTTTACCTCTAATATAAATCTGCCCACAGTTGACAGATTTAATGAGGATTCTGTTTAGAATTTACAGGTCACCATAGCTTAGGTTTGTTTTAATCTTGGAGTTGTCCAAGTTAGTTTTGTTTAAATGACTTATGAATCACTTAATTCTGAAGTGTTATGGCCATACTTCTTTAAATTCATACAGATTATGTTCTCTTACATTTAGAAGTGGGCCTTACGTGTTGTGACTGCATACATTGGGCATAGCTTAGCTTTTGTTTTGATCTTGATTCCCTTTTAGAGTTGGGGAGTAAGGATGGAGCAGAGCCAGAAACAGTAATTGAGAAAAAGTAATTGAGCTGCAACAAAATTGGGGCTCTTCTTATTGCTTCCAAAAGAGATGTGATTCACTTCACTTTGGACACTTGTTTTGTTAATTTTAGGTGCTTAGAGTTGTTTATGTAGCTAAATTCAGTTTTTAGTTGGAGCCTGGACAACTTCCCGTTGTGGCAAACGTTTTGGAATAGGGTTTACCATTAAGTGCTCGATCAACAGAATGAAATGAATGATAATATTTAAAGCATTTTAAAGTTCAGCTTGGCCATAGACTTGCCTCTACTATGTGTTAGGAGTCTAATGGACAAAGTAAAGGAAGGACAAGAAAGGAATTCTGACCATAAGGAATGTATATTAATAAAGTAAGACAAGAAACCAGGCAACAAGTTATCAGTCTGTATAATTAAGTGCTGAAGTAAAATTTTACCAAAAAATGTGTCTTAGGAGTTGAGAATAGGGAAAGGAAATTATTCATGGCCTTGGCATCTTCTTAAGGTAAAAACATAATTTTTCATGTGTCTTTTCCCTTTGGTCAATGTTGAAGGCTTTTATATTCCTGTTGTTTGTTGGAAATGACTATAACTAACCCTATCTTAAGAACAGAGAATTTTTTTTTCTCTGTTTGAGATAGTATATTTTAAAACTGTAATTTTAATAAGATCACCAGTATTTTTGGTGATAACATTTTATATCCAAATGTTTGAATGGATAAAAAGTGAACATGAGTGTGTTACTTAAGTTTGTCAAGTTCTATAGAAGTAAAAATGCAGTATGCCCTGTAGGCATCTGTTTGACTTGGTTCCCATAAGCTTTCTGACATATTGTTATTTGTAGTATCTTTGTATATATAACAAAGTCATGTGTTTTACCTTAGATAAAAATACATATTCCTTCTTCAGTTCTTCGCCTAAATACTCCTAAGTTATATTCATCAAGTGTCAGCAGTATACCACCATATTGTATCAATAGAATTTTCTTGGACTCAGACCCGTGCACCCTGTTTTTAAGCCAAATCACCTGCCTATTCATGAGAAATTCTCTGATGTTCACTCTTTTTTGATGCATCTTTCTTCTCTGCAGCTTGTGCCCCAATTAGTTCGTATTCTAAAGAACCTCATCATGTCGGGATATTCACCAGAACATGATGTTTCTGGTATCAGTGACCCCTTTTTGCAGGTGAGGTTGAAGGAGAATTTTGGAGAAATTAATTTAATACTTTTGGAATAGATTGTTTCTTTCCTTTTAAGTTTGTGCCGGTAGAAATTTGGTAGTTAATTGATTAAACTAATTACATTAATAAGTGAATATATAATTGTAATAGTCAAAATTATGTACTGCATAGAGACTTGACTTACTAATATAGTATCTGCAGGTGGTGGTATCCTTTAACTGTGCGGTGACAGTGTGGCTTGTCTCATTACTTCATTAAGACATAGAAGCATACATTACTTCTCTAAAGATAATGTTTAAAATTCTTCTGTTTGAATTTTGGCCATTTCTAATGGGATCTAAGACTTCATTTAAGTAATTTGAATTTCATATCAAGTAAGTTCCTTTGTGTCAGACATTATTTGTTGACACTTCTCATATTTTGCACATTAGGTACGAATTTTGCGGTTATTAAGAATTTTAGGACGAAATGATGATGATTCAAGCGAAGCTATGAATGATATATTAGCACAGGTGAGTAGACTCAATCTGCATTACGTTGAATGTTCATTTTAGTATAGCAGGGAGCAGAGTGATGGTAGTTAGATGATCAATGGCTGTAATCAGTCACAAAATGTCCCTTGTTACCTCTGGATATTTTTCGAATGTGTTGTTTTATCACTTATGTACTGCCCTCTTGTGACTTTTCAGGTTGCCACAAATACGGAGACTAGTAAAAATGTAGGAAATGCTATTCTTTATGAAACGGTTTTGACTATCATGGATATAAAGTCAGAGAGTGGACTGCGAGTAAGTCATTTTTTAATCTTTTCCCCCCTACTCATTTCAATTAGAATAATTAGACTTGAGTACTTTGGAAATGAATTGCACTTGGAAATTAACTTTAGGAAAGCGATACAGAATATATAATGCTGTGTTTTAGTATCTAAAGTATCACTCCCTCCATTGAAGGCTTTTAGTATAGATTATAATAAAGTTTGGAGGATCTTAGGTATAGGTAGATATATAGATGCTGTTGAGTGAAGGAGACATTTCAGAAAAGCTTTTACTAGAGCCGTAATTTGAGTCGTATTCCTCACTTTGAACAAGACATCATATTTGAGTTAATCTACTTTTCTTAAGTATTTGTGTTTCTCATTTTTTTTAAGAAATAAACACCTGAAGTAAAAAAAAAAAACTGAAACAGTACAAAGGTGTGCAGGGAGGAAAATGTCTGTGGGTACCTTTCACGTTCTTCTGGGGGGGAATACGGTTATCCTTTTCTAACATGTTTTTTCAGAAATTTTTATCTATATTTAAAATGTGTCTGTATGTGTGTATTTCTTCTCTTACTCACTTTTTGAAACTTTTTTTAGTACTTTATACTTACAGAAAAGTTGCAAAAATTAGTTCCAAGTTCCCATATAACCTTCACTTAGTTTTCCCTAATGTTAACGTCATGCGTAACTGTAGATAATTACTGAAACTAAGAAGTTACTACTGGTACCATATTGTGAGCTAAATTACAGACTCTATTCAGATTTCACCAGTTTTTCTACTTCTGTCCTTTTTCTGTTTGAGGAGCCAATCCTTGATCCCACATTGCATTTAATTGTCATGTCTCCTCAGTGTCCTCCAATCTGCAGCAGTTCCTCTGTCTTTCCTTGTCCTTTCATGACTTGGACATTTTTGAAGGGTACTGATCAGTTACTTTGTAGAATGTCCCTCAAATTGGCTCTCTCTGATATTTTCTCATAATTAGATTGAAGTTCTTCTTTTTTGGCAAGACCATCACAGAAGTGATGTGCCCTTCTCAGTATCATATTAGGAGGTACATCTTATCTATTTGTCTCATTACTGGTGATATTAACCTTGATCATCTGGTTAAGGTACTGTCTGTTGGGTCTCTCCACTGTAAAGTTGTTATTTTTTCCTTTGTAATTAAAAATACTTTGAAGGAGAGACTTTAAGGCTATGCAAATACCCTGTTCTCAGACTTTTTGCCCACCAATTTTAGTATCCATCAGAGAATCTTGTCTGCAGTAGTTATTAGGGTGGTGTTCCAATGATACTTTCCTATTTTCCTCATTTTTTCCTCATTAAATAATTGGAATTCTTCTGTAAGGAGAGTTTTCCCTCATGAATTTATTCATTCTTTCAATCACTTAATGATAAAAGAATTGCTAGCTCAGAGCCTTAGAAATTTACTAAATACAGTTTAGTATTTGTATATGGTTCTTTTCATCTTTAACATTCCAGTATCCAGATAACTTAACCAAAGTAACTTAGGTTAGTTCTCTTCCTCTCCCTACCTTTTGAATACAGTGGTAACATATATATATTGTCTTGCACCTTACTCTTTTCACTTAACATTATCTTGGAGCTAGTCCATATTCATGTAGAAAAACCATATTCATGTATAGAGACCACTCCCATTAAAAAATAATTATGTTGGAATATACATAATATAAAAGTTACATTTTAACTGTAGTTTAGTGACATTAAATACATTCACATTGTTTTGCAACCAGAACCACAGCATTTATCTTCTAAACTTCTTTGTCTTCCCAAACTAAAACTATGTACCCATTAAATACTAACTCTCCTTTATTCTCTACCCCCGATGCCAGGCAACTATCATTTTACTGACTGTCTCTGTGAATTTGACTGTTGACTCATATAAGTGGAATCATATAGTATTGTCCTTTTGTAGCTGGAGTATTTCACTTAGTGTAATGTCTTCAAGGGTCATCCATGTCGTAGCATGTGTCAGAATCCATTCTTTTTTTTCTTTTAAGTTTATTTTATTTGTTTTGGAAAAGAGAGAATCTCAGGCAGGATCCACACTGTTAGTATGAAGCCTGATGTGGGGCTCAAACTCATGAACCATGAGCTCATGACCTGAGCCGAAATAGAGTCGGACGCTTAACCAACTAAGCCACCCAGGCGCCTGAATCCATCCATTCTTTTCAATGGCTGCATGATATTCCATTGTGTGGATGCGTCATAGTGTATTTAGTAAATTTGCTGTTAACAGACACTTCGGATGTCCCCTATCATTTGTGATTACAGATAGTGTTGCAGTAGATTCTTGTGCATATGTACATATGTGCATATATACAAGTGTGTTTATCAAGTAATTCCTAGAAGAATTGTTGAAGCAGAGATGATATTTAATATATATATATATATATATATTATTGCCAGATTTTTCTCCAGTGAGGCTGTACCAATATTATTCTTCCACTAACAATATAACTTTAAAACAATTTTTTAGCAGTTACTGTTGAAATAGAATATGATTTTAAGAGTTTGTCTTCAGATTTTTGTTTCATTTTGTTCTTGTTTTTATGTTTTGCTAGCCATTTGTAGAAATACCAACTACCACCTTTAAACTGCTTGATCCTTAAATGATATAAATATTTAATTTTCTTCGATTTTTAACCTATGCTGTTTCTCTTTAGGTCCTAGCCATAAACATCCTGGGTCGTTTCTTACTGAACAACGACAAGAATATTAGGTAAGTCAACTGAAAAATATCTTGTACCTTGGTATTATAAACTCAGTGTTTTCAAGAGTGACTTTGCTCAAGATTGTACACGGATTGAATGACATATCTAGAACTTCACCTCAGGTTTCTATTTTTAGTCTGATCTTAAGACTACTGTTTTGGAAAGAATATGAGGATTTGCCTCATGACTTAATTTACTTTTGTTTATACTGTTAGCATTAGAAGTCAGTAGACTTTCTGTGAAGGAGCAGATGGTCAGTATTTTAGGTTCTGTGGGCCTTAGAGTCTCTGTGGCAACTATTCAACTCAGCTTCTTGGTATGAAAGCACACAGGCTATGTAAATGATGAGTGTGGCTATGTTCCAATAAAATTCATTTATAAAACCACACAGCAGAAGGCTAGAGACTTGTAGTTAGAGGCTTTGATTTGCTGACCTCTGCTCCAAATTAAGAAGAAAAGTAACATTTTGTGTTGCAAACCTGGAATATGTGAACTCTAGCTAGTTTTTTAAAGTAGATGAATTTATTGGTATTTTATTTTGTTATATTCCTTTGTGTAGTGTATCCTGCTTGCCCTTTTCCCTGTTTTAATGAGAAAAGTTTCTTTCTTATCATGTTGAGCATTTTAAAATGTGTAAATAACACCTGAATTATCTCCTCCTTCCAAAAGAATTTTTATTTTTATTTTTTTTCTAATGTTTATGTATTTTGAGGGAGAGAGATCCTAAGCAGGGGCAGGGGCAGAGGCAGAGAGAGAGGAGAAAGAATCCCAAGCAGGCTCCCTGCTGTCAGCATGGAGCCCTACGGTAGGGTTCTATCCCACAAACCATGAAATCATGGCCTGAGTTGAAATCAAGAGTTGGATGTTTAACTGACTGAGCCACCCAGCCACCCCCCCAAAAGAATTTTCAAATACTTGAATCTTTTTAAAAAGAAAGTTTAGTTATTTATTTAGAGCACGTGCACAAGTTGGGGAGGGATGGAGAGAAGGAGAGACAGAATCCCAAGCAGGATCTGCACCATCAGCACAGAGCCTGATGTGGAGCTCAAACCCATGAACTGTGAGGTCATGACCTGAGCCAAGACCAAGAGTCAGATGCTTAACTGACTGTGCCACCCAGGCACCCCTCAGATGCTTGAACCTTAAACTCAAAAGCTTTATAGGGGCAGTTTTGGTACCAGTATCAAAAGCAAGAAAATACAAATGGTAAATTGAAATAATATCCTCTTGTGTTTTGGGTCTATGAAAAGGCAGAATATATGCTTATTTTGTTGTACTATCTGGAAGAATTGAAAGAATGGAATTAGTCACTTTTAGAAGTTTAAATGGACTTGACCGTGAATACAGATCCAAGTTCTGGTTACCACTACTTAGGATTATAGTGTCTTTTAGGCCTTTAAAATATTACCATTATACTCACTGTCTTACCTTTTAAATATTTAAAAATACTTAGTCATTAGAAGTCTTCTTTGTCATTATTTTAGAGGAGAACCATCCCAAATTTTCCATTTTAATTCTGTCTCCTGCAACTTTGTTTCATCCAGATACGTAGCTTTGACATCTTTGTTGAAGACTGTGCAGACAGATCATAATGCAGTACAGAGGCACAGAAGCACAATTGTGGACTGTTTAAAAGATTTGGATGTCTCAATAAAACGGTAACAGATTGTTGATAGTTCTCTGCCCCAGCCCCCAGCTGAAAACTTTGTAATGGGTTTGAGAGTGAGAATGTTGACGTTTGTTTATTTACTCCTTATTTTCACAGATGAACTCTTGCTCAGTAAATCCTTTTTAAGAAAGGATTGGGAGGGAGAAGGTTAGGTCAGTGAAGGAGGCCAGTAAGGAATACTAACATGCACAGTGAAGTTGTCCTTGGTTCTTTGATACATAAACAGGTACAGATAAGCTGGGCAAAAGTCTGCTTAACAGAGGTACTGTGCTCTCTGTGCTGGAGGATGAAAATACGGAGTGATCCATCGGCTAAGTGATTTATCACAATGCTGAAACTCATATTGCTGACAGCACACATTTTCTCACGGTACTTCTGTCCCAAGATACTAAAGGCAGCTGTGTTTTTTAGGACAGTGCATCTAGGAATGACTGTTAGGCAGCAGATAGCACTTCGCAAAGGCATCAGTTTCTTTCCTCAACAGACTGACGACTGATTGTCCTATTGGAAGAACTGAAGATGTTTGTAAAATCTAATTACAGTTGGCTTCAGTGAACTTTTGGTTTTATGTTCATTCAAATCCAGAACAAATGAGATTTGAAATGCTCTCTGAAACCATTCATTTAACAAATATCTGTTGATACCGAGTTCCTTTTATTTGCAGAGAGCTGGTGCTAAGTACATGGCAATCTAAAGATACAACTTAAACTCAGCAACAATAACTCACCTGGTGCTTTGCACAGGATTTTTTTTTTTTTTTAAATTTTTTTAAGTTTTATTTTTTAGTAATCTCTTCACCCAACATGGAGATCAAACCTACAACCCTGAGATCAGGAGTTGCTTGTTCCACCAACTTAGCCAGCTAGGCACCCCGGGACTTTTGTGTGTGTATGCTTTCCACAGAATTTATAAGCACCCTCTCAGCTGGTTGTCAGAGCGAGTCAAATGAGACAGACTAGACAATTACTTCTATCCCCAGTTAACAGATTACTTAAACTACAGTCCCAAAGGAATCACATGATTTCCTCTAAACCTACCCCTTGGACAGGGCAGACCTGGGAATAGAAATCAGACCTTCTGACTCCTATTATGTTATTTCTCTATTACTCATGACTGGGCTTTGCATTTAAAATGTAAAACCTGTGTCTCTTTGATAGTCTATTTAACAGTAGAAGTTAAGTCTCTGAAGCCCAAATGCTCATTTCAAATCCTGGCTATGTCATTATTAAACTTGATCTAGTTATTAAACCTTTCTCTGCCTCAATTGTCCCATATGTAAAATGCAAATACAAGAGTACCCACTACAAAGGTTATGCAGGACTAATTGGATTATTATACATAAAAGACTTAAGCACTATATAAGAATTAGCTATTATTGGATTTCTGTAAAGATTGAAAGTTGTTTATAGATTAGCCAAGATGAAAGTATTTTATACTTATTGGTATTTTGAAAGTCATATTATATACTATGTTTGAAATTATTGACCATATATGAAAAGAAGCATGCAGTGATCTTCTAACTTTTGTATGTTAAACATTTTGGTTTTACCTTGATTGCCACATTTGATAGGGCAGTTCGAGAAAACTCTTATTTGCTCTCAAAGCACTTACCCTTTTTTCCTTTTCATGGCCCTCATTCTTTCATTTTCCCTGCCCAGCTTTACTGAGATGAAATTAACATAAACATTGTATAAGTTTAAGGTGTATAGTGCATTGAATTGGTATACTTATATGTTGTAAAATAGTTATCACTGTAGTATTAGTTAATATAATTACCATTTCTTTTTTGTGATAAGAATATTTAAGATCTACTCTCTTAGCAACTTTCAAGTATATAATACATTATTATTATTAACTGTAGTCATCATGCTGCACATTAGATCCCCAGAACTTACTCATTTTATAGCTGAAGTTTGTACCCTTTGACCAACATCTCCTGTTTCCCCCACCCCTGAGACCCTGGTAATCGCTATTATAGTCTCTTTCTATGCTTTTGGCTTTTTCACCCTTTCAGATGTAAGTGATACCATACAATATTTGTCTTTCTCTGACTTATTTCACTTAGCATAAGTGTGTTTTTATTCTAATTTTCTTATATATTTTTTAATGTAAACTGTTATCATTTTTGGATTGATGTGGATGTGATAAAAGGAGAATACTGTGACTTTATCCTGTTTTTAAGGAATAATGCAAAGAGGTATTATCATTGGGTAATCATTTTATTACTTCTCTTTTTGAGCCTTTTGAGTATTCAAAATTTCAGCTGCATAGAATAGACCCAAATTGCATTTTAGGTAACTAGTAGTGTATCTCTTGGAGCTTTGTAAAGAAAAGTGTTGAATGAAAATTCAAAATGTTAAAAGTAACTTTGATAACTTTGGCTATCACATGTGTACGAAGATTGGGATCACAAGATCGTGCAAGGACGTACAACCCATCTGCCAGTTCTTGATGTTTGGAAACAACACACCTGGGTTTTTGTTTCATTCCCACTATAAATATCATAATTTTTTTTTCCTCTGCAAGGCGTGCAATGGAATTGAGTTTTGCCCTGGTAAATGGGAATAATATCCGAGGCATGATGAAGGAATTACTTTATTTTCTGGATTCGTGTGAGCCAGAATTTAAAGCAGACTGTGCATCTGGAATCTTTCTTGCTGCAGAAAAGTAAGACTTAATTTTTATATTTATTGATAAAGAATGCTTGGAACTTTTTGAAAGCATCTTTACAACATGGAGAAAATGTTGTAAACCTATTTAAAAACATGTAATGTTTATTTCAGGCTCCCAATTAGAAATTTGCTTCATTTAAAAAAAGAAAGAAATTTGCTTTGTTAGGCCATTCTAGCCAGTATATAAGTATGCTAAGACCAAAAAGAATCCTACTTTTATAAAATCTCTTTGTATATTTATTATTTAACTTCTCATCTGTGAAGAAGAGAATAGAAAAGTGTTTGGATTTTTTTGGTAGAGAATAGAAAAATTACAGCATCTGAATTGTTCTGTGTAAAACTCTGAGGAAGAAGTACCTCAGTTTTGGTACTATGGTTATTTCTCCTCTCTGCACTGTGAATTTAAGAGAACGAGTTTCTAGTCCTGATGTTGCTTGGGTCTGGGAACAGTCCCTTTTCTTCTTTTTCTCTGTCCTCCTGCTTTGTCTTTATGATTTGTTTTCTAAAAAACTCAAATGGAGTCCCATTTCTCAGCTCAGCAACTCCTATTGCAATTATTAGGTGAAACATCTCAATTTGACTATGTCCCATTTCATTACCCTTTGAAATGGAGGTAGCTGCTAGATTTGAAGATGAAATATGTCAAAAATAATCACTTTACCAGTAAGCCTAAAAAAGACTGTAAGACAGGATTTTTGAAAGTCACTGAGCACAGTATACTTAACAGGTTCCAATGTTTTCATTTGGTGCCATTATTTTCTCAGGTATGCACCTTCCAAACGGTGGCATATAGACACAATTATGCGTGTTCTGACAACGGTAAGTAGCTTTTTTTAGTCAACATATACTAAGTGCTGGATGAGGCAGACAAAGCCCTTGTTCTCACGAAGCTTACATTTTAGTTCTATTGGGGGATATAGGAAATCTGTGGGGAAATCTGTACTATCCAATTAGGCAGGAAAAAACACTACGAGCAGTGCTGAAGGTGCACCGAAGCAGCATGAAGGACTCCAGCAATGGCAGGGAAGAGTGGAATGTGGGTCAAAAGGCCAAGTCTTTTAGGGAGAGTAGTCCAGGCAGGTCGCTCACAGGAGGTAACACTTGAGGAGAGAGCTTGGTGAAATGAGGAGCTGTGCAAAGATTTCGGAAAACATCAAGGGTTGCAAAGCCCTTAAGTAGCAACAAGTGTGGCCTGCTTGGAGAGTAACAAGAAGGCAAGGGAAGACAATAGCATGAGAGGCAGGGAATGGTAGGATTGATACAGGGGCTCCATTATTAGGGCCTCATAGGAGTTTGGAATTTTTTTTTTAATATGATAGGAAGCCATTGGAATGTTTTGAATGACTATAAATTTATTCTGGATTTTAAATTATGGTTTTATGAGATATTCTTTCTTAGGCAGTCTTCCAGAGTTCTGGAGTTTCTTTATTATTCAGTTAATAGGGGTTAAAGATCTAACAGTCAAAATGGAAGTGTAGTGGCATATAAAGAAAACACAAGTATCTATGTCTAATTATTGTCACCAAAGTAGATACCATAAAGAGAAATTTTGCAAATTTGGTCACATCAAAATTTGAAACTTGCATAGCAAAAGGGAAAAAACTCTACAAAGTTAAAACAAATGACAACTAGCGGGAAAACATTGTAACGTATCACAGCATGGTAATATCTTTACTTTACAAATAATTTATAATTAATAGGAAAAATCATATACTGTTATGGGAAAATTGGCATTTGAACAGACATTTCGCAAATGAAAGAAACGGCTGGTTAACATTGAAAAATACCCTTTCTAATAAATAGTAAGTAAAATTACAAGCGAACTATCGTTTTTCACTTGTCATATTTTTTAACCTAATACCTAATGTTAGCAAAAAGAGAAATAGGCGGTGTACCCTCCACTTCATATTGGATATAGAATGGTGCTGTCTTTCTGGAGTAAACTTCGGTAGCCTGTAGCAGAAGTCTTAGTTTGTACCTTTTATTTAACTCATTAATTCTTTTCTTAGGAATTTATCTTGGAAAAATAAAAGGACAAGTGTACAAAAATGGATATACAAAGGTGTTCATTCCCAATCTTGTTTATAATGGGGTAACGTTGGAAATAAGCACAAGTCTCCAAACAGACACTGGTTAAATTATGAAACATCTGTAGGAAGGAGTGATATCATTAAAATTATGTGTGTATATATATTTGTTGTTGTGGAATTCTATCTGTGACACAGTAGTTTTCTATAACTTTGTAAAAAGTTAATGAATGTAATAATAGGGGAATTAATATTTTAACAAAAGATATGAATCAGGATGTATTTTGTTTTTTTAAAAGGCTCAAAAGAAAAATCAGAGCTTCTGAAGAAAAATGCTGTCAAAATCAAAGCCATTCTTTTTAGTGCTCCTACTTTTCATTTTTCCAGTTGACTTATATAATCTTATTATGTCCTACCATTTTTCTTCTTTAACCTGTTGGTGCGCTGGATTACATTAATTGATTTTTGAATGTTGAACCAACGGTCCATACCTGGAATAAATCCCACATGGTTGTGGTATATAGTTCTTTTTATACATTGTTGTATTTGATTTGTTAATACACTTTTTAGGATTTTTGCGTCTATATTCATGAGAGCTACTGGTCTATAGTTTTCTTTGACCTATGTGTTATTTAGTTTAATCTCCGAATATTTGGGGATTTCTTAGCTTTCTGTTAGATAGATTTCTAGTTAAATCCTGTGTGATTTTAGTTTTTTTAGATTTGAGATGTTTTTTATGGCCCAGAATGTGGTCTGTCTTGATGAATGTTCCATTTGACCATGAGAAGAATGTGTATTCAGCTGTCGGATACAGTAGTCTTAAATACCACTTAGATCATGCTGATGCTTTCTGTTATTTAAAACACTCTGCTTTCTGGGTGCCTGAGTGGCTCAGTCAGTTAAGCGTCTGACTCTTGATCTCAGCCCAGGTCATGATCACAGGGTCATGAGTTCAAGCCCCTCATTGGTCTCCACTCTGGGTGTGAAACCTACTTAAAATAATAATAATTTTTTTTTTTTTAAATAATAATAATTAAATAAATAAACAACACTCTGCTTTCTCCCGTTTGGGAAGAATGTAAAACAAATTACCTGTTCTTTAGCTTCTCTCCATTCCATTTTGACCATTTTTCCAAACTTCTCCCTGAGTCTTTGTGTTTTTTAACAGGAGTGGGTATCCCAATCACCTGGGGTGGTTTTTTTTTCCTTTCTTTCTCTTTCTCTTTTCTTTCTCTTTCTCTTTCTCTTTCTCTTTCTCTCTCTGTTTTCTTTTCCTTTTCCTGGTCTCACTCTTGTAAATCAGATCTGCTGCTCTGTCTAGTAATGGGAGCTTGATCAAGGTGGGCTTATAGGCACAGGTTCCACTGTTTATATGTCCTGTATAGCCTGGTTGTCATAATGCTCTGACAAGGCCAAGATTTAGCTTCCTTGTTGGTGTTACATAGCTTCACTTTTTTTCATGGTTGCAAATAGTATCTCAGATTCCACTAGTCAAGAGAATACGTTTATTTTTGTTTTTAAAGTGTGGATGATTAAGTACAAAATACTTCCCATTTGTGGGACTGATGGTTCTATAATTTTTATAAATTCTAGTTTTAAAGGACAGTGTGATGTTTTAAATCAACTGAAGTTTTAAAAAGAGTACTATTTATTTAATTTTTATTTCACATGCTGCCCTTTTGGACCTCTGATATACACCCCCCTCTTCATCCCCCAGAGTGACGTGGCTGCTGTAGGTAGCCCATGTGATTTTAACTGTGCTGGGGAGTTGTGAGAAGGGAGAGGGGGTTGTAATTAAGTTTGCAGTGAATGTCCTTAAATTTTTGAAATCTTAGGCCTAATCTGTTTTGAATAGAAAAGGTCTTTCTTGAAATTTTAATCCTTTATGTTTTACTTTTACTTTGACAAAGGAGATTTTATTTTATTTTTTGTAAAATTGAAAAACTTAGAATATTCATTTAAATAAGCAGTAAGCAATTTGAATAAGTAAAACTTTGAAGTTTGAGCTGCTTATGAACCTGAGAATTGGAACCAACTTTGTCGTTGAGGGTGTTTTGTAGTAGTCTCCTTTGAATAGAAACAATAGCTAACACTTCTTATCATTATGTTGTGTTTCTAGGGGTAACTGTCTGCATTTCCTTTTAGGCAGGAAGCTATGTTCGTGATGATGCAGTCCCTAACTTGATCCAGCTAATAACCAATAGTGTGGAGATGCATGCCTATACTGTCCAGCGCTTGTACAAAGCAATTCTTGGTGATTATTCTCAAGTAGGTACTTTCTACTTTGGTGGGGAAATTACCCGCTATGTTCCTGGTGTGTTCTAGATGTGCCTCAGTTTCAACCTTTATGATTAGATGACCTGCATTAATCTAGGCAAGGATTGAAAGCCTTAGACAAATCGTGACTTTCTTTTGACAGCAACCTTTGGTACAAGTGGCTGCATGGTGTATAGGTGAATATGGAGATCTTCTTGTATCAGGCCAGTGTGAAGAAGAAGAGCCTATTCAGGTACTCCTTGTCACTCTTTAAGGAGGGAGGAAAATAATGTTTCTGGTTCTAAGAGGATAGTGTTTAATGAGGAGTTGAGGTTGATTCCTTTTAAAGAAGTAATCCCAGAATTATACTGGGAAATTTGCCAGTTTTTGAGATGGAACTTACTTGCTCTGTTGAGATTTAAAATGATCTGGGGACCTACTCCTCACCCTTTGGCTTGATAAGAAATGAGATCTATCCATGTCTGCATTTGCTTATCAGAGGACTGTCTTTAGGAGAAATTGTGGCAACAACACTTGAACTCTATCTTTTTATTTTCTTTACTTCTCCCTCTTGAAGCTGTGATATGTCTCTCAGTACCCACTGGGTATTTTCCACTCTTTTCTTTTTAAACCTCCTTCCTATGTGCTTCTGATTGATGATGGATCTGTTTTTACAGTTATTCTGGCATAGCACAGTTAGTGTTAAAGTTTTGGTAATAGTGGTGCCATCCTGTGACTTGGTATCAGATTTAGATCTTTACTATATACTGCATTTGTTGTTGTTGTTGTTTGTTTTGTTTTTCTCTCCAGGTAACAGAAGACGAAGTGTTGGATATTTTAGAAAGTGTCCTAATCTCTAACATGTCCACCTCTGTGACACGAGGTTATGCCCTCACTGCCATTATGAAGCTTTCTACCCGATTCACCTGTACTGTAAAGTGAGTATAGAGGAAAAAGTAGGATGAACATGTTGTTTTGTAATTTTTTAAAACTTTTTGTTACGGAAAATTTCAAGCAGAGGCAAAAATAGGAAAATAAGAATGTAAAATGAATTGTGTATACCTATCATTCCACAATAATAATCATTAATTTGTAGTTCATTCTTATTTTATCTATACTTTGCTCTGGCTTATCCCCACACCCCACCATTTATTATTTTGAAGGTAAAAAGTTATGTTTTTAAAATCCGACTTATAAAGCCTTTTCTCTTTTTTAAAGTGATGAGTTACTTCCCTATATAAGCGTTCTGGTTTATTACAATATTTTGAGATGTCTGAACCAGAGTAAAATCATGAAGTCTTTGGTGGTTAAATCTTTAAATTCTGCTCTTCACTATTTTGAATGAAAGTCAGTTGGACTAGTTTTCCTGCCAAGCATTTTTTAAAAATTAAAAAAAAAAATTTTTTAATGTTTATTATTTTTGAGAGACAGACAGAGTGAGAGCAGGGGAGGGACAGAGAGAGAGGGAGACACAGAATCTGAAGCAGGCTTCAGGCTGCACAAAGCCCGACGCGGGGCTCGAACTCACGAACTGTGAGATCGTGACCTGAGCCGAAGTTGGACACTTAACCAACTGAGCCACCCAGGCGCTCCTCCAGCCAAGCATTTTTAAGACAAACTTAGTTCTCTTAGACCTTGTGTAAGGCCCTGTGAAAAAATGATATTTTTTTTTTACTCTTTAAATTGTGAACTAGAAGAATTTGGTGTCAGGTAGTAAGCCTTTATTGATAAAAGTCTGATGCTGTGACCCTTTTGTTGATAAAAGCTTATTTTAAAGTTATTGAAGAAGAAATGAATATTATATACTTCTTTTGTAACAAATTAATAATGGGTACTTTTTTCTAGCAGATTTTAAGGTATGGGATATTTAACAGACAAAATCTAGCATTATAGTTAGAATAAGGATAGTGGTAAATGATGGTACTGAGGTGTGTTTTGGATAAATGAAAATAAAGGAAAGGTGTTTTGTTTTTGAAAAGGTGTGTGAATTAAGAAAAGATGAGTATTTCAGATTTTTAATCAGAAAACTCTGGTTTGTTTATTCTCTCTGCTTGTTTATGAATTTTCCTTTGGGTATTTGAATTTGTTTGTCATTTTATCCCAAAGCCGAATTAAGAAAGTGGTTTCCATCTATGGAAGCAGCATTGATGTGGAACTCCAGCAAAGGGCAGTAGAATATAATGCACTTTTTAAGAAATATGACCATATGAGGTGAGTGAAAGAAACCAAGCATGTGGCTGTTATCGTTCTGAACAAATTGTCATGATAATCCACAAAGAAGACTCATTCCTCATGCTTTGTTAACTGAACTTCACTACTCTGTTTAGTCCTGATTGCTTGACTGCTCCTGTTTGTCCCATTTTCTGTTCTGCCTACCCTGTGAAGACTTAACTGTGTTCTTTCATTCCCCTTCTCCTCTTTTGGTATGAGATGTTTGCTTCATTTTCCATTTTATTTGGTTAAGAAGTGGGAGTTGTGTGTTTTCAAGAGAATCCCATTCATATATTTAACTTTGTGATGCATGATTATATTCCCCTTCTGTTATGCAGTATCTTCATGATTGGAAATTGTTAATACCTACTTATTTACCTTTCATTCCAATTTTTCTACCACTGAGAAATTCCAGTCTCTTGGGATTTAGGTGGATAGTTTGTCTATTCAAGGTTTCTTGCCTGCCGTTAATCCAGCCAGGAATTTAGGTCATGTATTCTTGTAATCCACCTTCTATTTTAGTGTGTGTGTTACAGGGTGGGGAGGGGAGATGGCTGTCCATGTTTGACTTCAGTATAGTAACAGTGATTGTCTTGGGTAGGGAATCTAGGTTAACTGCCTAGAATTTAACCACTTCAGATTCTTCTAGGTCTGCCCTGCTTGAGAGAATGCCTGTCATGGAAAAAGTGACCACAAATGGCCCTACTGAGATTGTGCAGACAAATGGAGAGACAGAACCAGCTCCACTAGAGACCAAACCACCACCCTCTGGGCCACAGCCCACCAGCCAGGTAGCTTTTCACTTGCTTATCTGGGAATCCTCATGATCTCATAGTTAGTTCCTTATAAGCTATTTCTTAGCTGATTCCCTTCAGTGTTCCTGGATTGATTGATGGTTCTCTTCCTTATTTTTAAGTGTTGAAAGAGCTTTGCCTTAGACACAGATTAGACAAATGATTAATGAATTGAGATACTATTTCCTTGTTTAGGCCAATGATTTATTGGATTTGTTGGGAGGAAATGACATAACACCTGTTATTCCAACTGCACCTACAAGCAAACCAGCTTCTGCTGGTGGAGAACTTCTCGATTTGCTGGGAGACATCAACCTTACAGGTGAGAGCAGACTGGAGTTATTTAATGCTTGGCTGGGGATAAAGACCTTTGGGAAAAACTGCACTGAACATAGACTTTCTGGCACATGAATCAACTAAAGATGGGAGAGGTTAAGTAAGAAGTGGGAATCGAATCTTCAGAATATCTGGGATATAAGCTACCATGCTAATGTTCTAGAGGTAAGTCATAGGGATCCTTAAAATCCAGTTTTTAATTTGGGGAGGATAAATTGCTCCCCATAGTATTTAAGATAGAAGGGACTTTCTTTTTAAGTTTTTATTTTACTATTTGTTTTGAGAGAGCATGAGTGGGGGAGGGGCAGTAAGAAAGGGGGAGAGAGAATCCCAAGCAGGCTCTGTGCTGTCAGTGCAGAGCCTGAAGTGGGGCTTGATCTCATGAACCTGAGCTGAAATCAAGAGTCGGATGC
Organism: Cryptoprocta ferox; assembly: GCA_028646485.1. Lineage (NCBI taxonomy): Eukaryota > Metazoa > Chordata > Mammalia > Carnivora > Eupleridae > Cryptoprocta > Cryptoprocta ferox. The sequence continues at coordinate 43,135,001 of CM053563.1, forward strand.
TTAACTGACTGAGCTACCCAGGCACCCCTAAGATAGAAAGGACTTTCTTTTTTGGGCTACAAAAGAAATATATCCCAAGTTAGTTCTGCCTTTAGTTACTGTTGTAATACATCACTTTTTCTACATTTCTTTCTACTCGTGATTAGTTTTCAGAGGTTGAGGAGAGTGGAGAAATGTTAACCTATTTTCCTCTCTGCCTTATTAGTAAAGCAGTGGAGGAAGAAAATTGTCATAATTATAATACTCAAACTTTTTATTTGGGAATTTTTTTTTACATTTGTTTATATGTAGTAGACATTAGTAATTATTGATGTATTCGGTGACATTATGAACCCCTGACTCCAAGAGTATCACTGTAGCATATAATTCCTGTCTTTTTTTTTTTTAAGTTTTATTTGAGAGAGAGGGGGAGAACCTAAGCTGAGGAAGGGCGGAGAGAGAGGAGACACAGAATCAGCAGCAGTCTCCAGGCTCTGAGCTGTCAGCAGAGAGCCCTATGTGGGGATCAGACTTGCAAACCGTTACGTGAGATCATGACCTGAGCCAAAGTCAGATGCTTAACGAACTGAGCCACCCAGGTCCCCAGAATATAATTGCTGTCTCAAGTATAATGGCGAGTTACTGCATACATGACCTCAAATAGAAAACAGCCATAGGATAAAGATTTTGAATAAAGATAAAGACTGGCTATCAGAGGCTAAATGGTTTTTCCTAACAGCATCCTCCCAGAGCTTATCATTTATATTTATGTCTTAACAAAATTTCAAAGTGTTATTTGTCATATACTTTAGAGTCATTCACAAGTAGTTCCAAATCTTCAGATGCCATACCCCTACTGGTTATATGGAAGAAACAACCACTTAGTTCAAACATTATGTATAGATGATACACTTTACTTATTGACATATTAGCATTTGCATGTTAGTACATAATCTTCACAGTTATAATTGTAAATGGTTATCTAACATTGTACATTGTATTAAAAAGTTTGCTCCATGGGGCACCTGGGTGGCTCAGTCAGTTAAGCGTCTGACTCTTGATTTTTGGCTCAGGTCACAATCTCATGGTTCATGGTATTGAGCCCCTCTGTTTGTGCTAGTCTGCACACACTTTCTCCAAATAAATAACTAAATTTAGTTTATTTAGTTTTAAATTTAAAAAAATTAAAAGATTTTAGACTTCTTATACTTCACTTTGTTAATCCTTTTTGAAATGGTATATATTCAGTTAATTTCATAAAAAGTTTGAAATCTATTTACACCTACAAAGCACTCTTTATTTTGCTTTGTTTTCTTGTGCGTCTTCTTGTAATCATGATTTCTCTCAGTTCATGGTCATTTCTGTCACTTACGTGATCCTCAACTTTTTCTTATTTGGAAGGATCATATAAAAATGGTAATTTGGTGACTTTCTTCCCCCACTTCATACCACCTCCCCCAGGTGTATGTGTGTATGTGTGTGTTAAAATTTTATTATGCAGTATTTAACATTTATAAATTTAGGGGCACCTGAGTGGCTCAGGTCATGATATCACAGTTTATGAGTTTGAGCCCTGTATTGGGCTCTCTACTCTCACTGCAGAGCTCGCTTCCCTTTGGATCCTCTGCCTCCCTTTCTCTCTGCCCCTCCCCCACTCGTGTACACACACACACACACACACACACACACACACTCGCTCTTTCTCTCTCTCTCTCTCTCAAAAAGAAATAAAAATATTAGAAATAAGTATATAATAAAATTTAATTAAAATATTAAAATAAGCAATTAATAAAATTACATGCTTTATTAATAAATTTAATAAAATTACAATTTTAATAAAAGCTAAGATCTACTTAGCTTGTAAAATAAAAATATTATATAAATTATCATAATGGTGAAAATATTATTGTTTTGTCCATCGGGTTGGCAGTGTACACTGGAGATATTTTTGATTGTTACAACTGGGAGGATGCTACTATCATTTAATGGGTAGAAGCCAGGGGCACTGGTAAATATCCTACAATGCACAGATAACCTCCAGAGCAAACAATCAGCCTAAAATTTCATTGGTTTTGAAGTCAAAGAACTTTAATTTTAAAATGTTTTTAAATTTATTTATTCTTAGAAGAGTACGAGTGCATGAGTAGGGAAGGGGCAGAGAGAGGGGACAGAAAATCCCAAGCAAGTGCTGTACTGTCCGAGTAGGTCCTGATGTGGGGCTTGAACCTGTGAACCATGAGATCATGACCTGATCCAAAACTAAGAGTTGGATGGTTAACCAACTGAGCCACCCAGGTACCCTGAGGTTGAGGAACTTTAGAGTATATTCATGTTCAACCCTACTATTGCCAAATTGTTTTCCAGCTTGTACCGGTTTACATCTCTTTGGCAGAGATTAGAAGTCCCCATTGCTCCTTATTCTTACCAGTGTCTGGTATTAACAGACATTGAAATTTTCACCATTCTGTTGGATGTGAAGTAGTATCTCATTGTGGTTTTAAACTTTATATTACTTATTACTGGTAATATTGAGTATATCTTTACATATGATTCTCTTTTCATTCAGGTTCCCTCTTCTGCAAATTGCTTGTTTATATCTCTTACCACTTTTTAAATAATTTTTATTTTAGAGTGTGAGCCAGGGGAAGGGGCTGAGGTGGGGGGGGGGGAGAGAGAGAGGGAGGGAGGGAGGAAGAGAATGAATGAATGAATCTTAAGCAGGCCCCTCACTCAGTGCGGAGCCCAATGCAGGGCTCGATCCCACAGACCTGGGATCATGACCTGAGCCGAAATCAAGAGTTGGATGCTCAACTGACTGAGCCACCCAGGTGTCCTGTACAGGCGCTTACCACTTTTAAATTGGGCTATCTTGCTTTCTTACTGATTTGTAGAAAATCCTTGTAGTTCTCAATACTCATCTATTTGCTATTTTGTAGGAAAGATTTTTCTCCTGCCTGTGGTTTTTCTACTTTATTTTAGTATTTTTTAATAAATAAAAGTTACTTGTTTTAATGTATTTGAATGATTAGTTCTTTCCTCTTATGGTTTATGCTTTTTGCGTCTTGTTTAAAGAATCCTTCTCTTAACCTGAGATCCAGTAATTTTCTCCTGTATTTTTTTGGTGAGCTTTGCCATGCTGGTTAAGATTGACTTACCATTGGAATGCTTCATTTTAGGTGCTCCAGCTGCTACTCCTGCCCCAGCCTCAGTCCCACAGATATCCCAGCCTCCCTTCTTATTGGATGGGCTTTCATCACAGCCTCTCTTCAATGACATCACTACAGGTATGGTTACTGGTATCACCATCCATGAGAGGTGGTCCTTGAAGAAGAAAATAATTCTGCAAGCATTAAGCTGACTGCAATTAGATTGATCTTCCTATGCTTTCCAGGCATCCCCTCCATCACAGCATACAGTAAGAATGGCTTGAAGATAGAATTCACCTTTGAACGGTCAAATACCAACCCTAGCGTCACAGTGATAACGATACAGGCCTCCAACAGCACAGAGCTGGACATGACAGACTTTGTTTTCCAGGCTGCAGTACCAAAGGTACTACAATGTCGTCTTTGTCTTTTTCCTTTGATTAAAGATTGATTTTTTTTTTTCACGCATTTGGTAGGGGATATATTTTAAGGTTTAGAGGTTAAACCAAATTTGCAGGTTTAACCCAAATTAACAATACTGTAACTATTATGATGGTTTCTTAAATCATGTCTTTTTTTTTTTTTTTTAATGTTTATTTATTTTTGAGAGAGAGAGATAGAGTATGAGTTAGGGAGGGCAGAGAGAGAGGGAGACATGGAATCCGAAGCAGGCTTCAGGCTCTGAGCTGTCAGCACAGTTTAAGCTGTGGGGCTTAAACTCACAAGCCGTGAGATCATGACCTGAGCCGAAGTCGGACGCTCAACTGACTGAGCCACCCGGGTGCCCCAAAGTATGTCATTTTTAATGAATACTTTTTACTTTAAATATTACTTTAAATACTTTATTATTCTTAAAGTTACTACTGAAGGATAAAGGACATTCTGATAATAGCTAATGAGTTTCACAGCAGAATTCTGTGAGGTGGTCTGCTAAGGGCCCTTTGGGTTTAGTAATACAGTGGTAAAAACCTAAAAAACACAAATTCTGACACGGAATTAAAGTTCATTAAGATGAAGGAATTTATCTATTTGGTATTCTCTTCTAGTCACTGGATCAGAGTTGACAGTTTTCATCTCGATATTTAAGTGAAAGAAACATTCATTCCTCCTTTATTAATTATCCAGTTTACTGTTGATACAATGACTGCTTGTTTTTGTAAACTGAAGTTTTATTTATACCAGATCTTAGTTTAAGAATATTTATGTCCCATCTTTGAGTAATGAAAAGTTCTGTGTAAAGAAAAATTGAGAGGGGCACCTGGGTGGCTCAGTCGGTTAAGCGTCCGGCTTCCGCTCAGGTCATGATCTTGTGGTTCAGTAGGTTCAAGCCCTGTGTCAGGCTCTGTGCTGACAGCTCAGAGCCTGGAGCCTGTCTTCGGTTTCTGTGTCTCCCTCTCTCTCTGACCCTCCCCTGCTCATGATCTCTCTCTCTTCTCTCTCTCTCTCTCTCTCTCTCAAAAATAAATAAAACATTAAAAAATTTTAAAAAAAAGAAAAATTGAGAATGAAGAATAGGCAAAATGTTTCTGTAAAGAACAAGATAGTATTTTAGGCTATCTCGTCTCCATTGCATCTACTCATTTCTGCTGTTACAGTGAAAAAAAAAAGGGGGGTGCCTGTGTGGTTAACATAACCAACTCTTGATTTTGGCTTAGATCATGATTCCATTGTCATGGGATTGAACCCTGTGTCAGTCTCTATGCTGAGTGTGGAGCCTGCTTAAGATTCTGTCTCACACTCTCCCTCTGCTCCTCCCCTGCTAGAGCCCTCTCTCTCTCTCTCTCTCTCTCTCTCTCTCTCTCTCTCTCTCTCTCCCCCGCGCGCGCGCGCGTTCTGTCTCTGTCAAAACAAAAAAGCCATAATCAATATGTAAATGAAGGAGTATGGTTTTGTTCCAGGAAAACATTATTTACAGAAAAGATGTGGCCCACAGTTTTCCAGCCCTTGGTTTAGACTAAGCTAACCTTTTGCAGTGACGTGTGAAGTATGACATTCAAACAACACATTTTTGGAAACTGAAGACCTTTTATTTGTGTTTACTGTTGACTTTGCAAAAGCCTGCTTTAATTGTATTTTTTAGGAACCAGAGTAATGTAGATGTTTTAGAAGCAGTCGAGTGGAGTGGTTTCAGTACTAACTGTGTGACATTATGCAAGTTCCTTAAAAACTGTTTGCCTCAGTTTTCTTCCTTTACAAAGAGGGGATGGTGATAATGATGTCTATTTCCTAGAGTGCCTTTGAGGAATAGATGTGTTGTGTGCTGTTTTAAGCACTTTTCCTGTGTTTCATTGCTCAGTAAATGTTAGCAGCTGCAACTTACGGTTTTATATTTGTTACCGTAGGCTGTGTTCTAGCAACATATCATCTCTGCCGTTAAAGCATAGTCTTATTTTTGGTGCTGTACTCTACAATACCTGTTTGCATGTTACGATGTATCTCGAACTTCAAAATACCATATTTCATAGATTCTATTAGTGTTTTCACTTTTTATTATCTCTGAAATTGAGATGCATTCTAAAGTTAATACTTTGTCATAGTTTAATTGGTAGCCTCTTTCCTTTCTCAGTGGTACATACAATGGTGTGAATTACAGTTAATGGCATGTTACATTTGATGAGATAATGTAAATAAATAAATAATATTTTAGCTTACATAATCCATCTTGACAATAGAATTATGATAAGACCCAACATAATAAGTCCAAATATACTAAATCTCTTCACTCTCACAGTTTTGGTCCTTACAGAAGGGCTAGATAGACTTCCCTCTCCTCTCGTTCTCTGCCAGCCCTTCCCCTTCCCATCACTTTCTGTCTCTCCCCCTCGTCTCCTCTCTTCCTCCCTCTGCCTCCTTTTCCCTCTCTTTTTTCTCCACACTCTCTAATATTTTTTTTCCTTAATTTTTATTTATTTAGTTTTTAATTTACATCCAAGTTAGCATATAATACTATAATGATTTCAAGAATAGAATCCAGTGATTCATCCCCTACATATAACACTCTGTGCTCATCCCAACAAATGTCTTCCTTAATGCCCCTTACCCATTTAGCCCACCCCCCCCTCCCACAAACCCTCCAGGAGCCCTCTGTTTGTTCTCTATATTTAAGAGCCTCTTGGGGTGCCTGGGTGGCTGAGTCAGTTGAGCGTCTGACCCTGGCTCAGGTCATGATCTCACAATTCATGGTTTCGAGCCCCATGTTGGGCTCTGTGCTGACTGACAGCTCAGAGCCTGCAGCCTGCTTTGGATTCTGTGTCTCCCTCTCTCTCTGCCACTCCCCTGCTTATACTCTCTCTCTCTTTCTCTTTCTCAAAATAAATAAATATTTAACAAAAATTTTTAAAGAGTCTCTTGTTTTGTTCCCCCTCCCTGTTTTTATATTATTTTTTCTTCCCTTCCCTTGTTCATCTGTTTTGTATCTTAAATTCCACATATGAGTGAAGTCATTTGATACTTGTCTTTCTCTAATTTTCCTTAGCATAATACACACTGGTTCCATCCACATTGTTGCAAATGGCAGGATTTCATTCTTTTCGATTGCTGAGTAATACTCCATCATATATAAATACCACATCTTTATCCATTCATCTGTTGATGGATATCTGGGCTCTTTCCATACTTGAGCTGTTGTCAGTAGTGCTGTTATATAAACATTGGGGTGCATGTGCCCCTTTGAAACAGCACACCTGTATCCTTTGGATAAATACCTAGTAGTACAGTTGCTGGGTTGTAGGGTAGTTCTATTTTTAATTTTTTGAGGAACCTCCATACTGTTTTCCAGAGTGGCTGAATCAGTTTACATTCCCACCAGTAGAGCAAAAGAGATCCTCTTTCTCTGCGTTCTTGCCAACATCTGTTGTTGCCTGAGTTAATTTTAGCCATTCTGACAGGTGTGAGGTGGTATCTCATTGTGGTTTTGGTTTGTATTTCTCTGATGATGATCACTCTCTAATATTTTAGAAGACTACACTTGCAGGAAATATTTTAAAAATCCTGGTGTGTAGGGGTGTCTGGGTGGCTCAGTTGGTTAATCGTCTGCCTTCCGGTCAGGTCATGATCTGACAGATCATGAGTCCCAGCTCTGTGCTGACACCACGGAGCCTGCTTGGGATTCTCTCCCCCACCCCCTTTCTGCCTCTACCTTGCTTGTGCTCTTTATCAAAATAAATGAACTTAAAAAAAAATTTTTTTAAATCCTAGTATGTAGAATAGCTACATATATACTATACTGTGCTAACAATTACGGTTTACTTAGCTTGCTTATAGCACTTTTATCTCTCTTCCCTGGAACAAACAAATGAAACTCACTAAGACTACAAATTGTGGTATTAGGCTTTTCCAGGTGTTTTGCTGTATAGGCTAGTTCTGCATGTAATTTTTCTCTTAATCCCTGTGTCACCCATGGAGAGATCCTGATGTATTCCACATACATATTAACAGCTGGGCTCTTTCCAGCCTTTCCTTAACCTCTGTCATGTAGCCTTTGACACATTCCAGATTATGTAGACTTTAGAAAACAAAAGTTCAGGGGCGCCTGGGTGGCTCAGTCGGTTAAGCAGCCAACTTCGGCTCAGGGCATGATCTCATGGTTCGTGAGTTCGAGCCCCACGTTGGGCTCTATGCTGACAGCTCAGAGCCTGGATCCTGCTTCAGACTCCATGTTTCCCTCTCTCTCTGCCCCTCCCCTGCTTGTGCACTCTGTCTCGCGTTCTCTTTCTCTCTCTCTCTCTCTCTCTCTCTCTCTCTCAAAAATAAAATGATAAAACATTTAAAAAAAAAAAAAAAAAAGTTCAACTCTCCCGATCCCAGTTATCAAAATACACAAAAGCATAAAGGTCTGTGGTTGGTGAATGGTATGCTGGTTTGTTATTTCTAGAAAGTTTGTTTTTCTTTTTTTCTAGCTTTGTTTAGCCAGAGGCACCCATTTTTTAGCTTCATAGTTGATCAGTTACTATTAAGTGAAGTTGCCAGAACAAGAATTGTTCACCTTTTGAAAAGTGGTAGGCTAAAGTTCCTTCTGCTTGTAAAGAGGAGAGTGGCTCATTGCTAGTTTTTACGATCAAAGACCTAACAGTGTTTTGTTTTGTCTTGTTTTTTTAATAATGTGAAGGTTACAGTCAGCCCACATACTATGACTTGCTGATATCTGGAAAACAAATAGAGCATAGTAGTAGGTAAATCTGTTACTTGAATAATCATCCAGGTGTCTGACATTTTTGTTGACATCTCTGACATAGTATTGAGTGTATTATTTTTTCTAAAGAGTGCCCTTTGTTCCCCACAGACATTCCAGCTGCAGCTTCTGTCTCCTAGTAGCAGCATTGTTCCAGCATTTAATACGGGGACCATCACACAAGTCATTAAAGTTCTGAACCCACAGAAGGTGAGTAGCACATTTGAAGGTAATATCTGAGCGAAGTATAAGCATATTTCCTGAAATAAAATTTTGCTTTGTTTCTCTAGGTTTTTTCTGACTCATAGTCATAGAAGAAATCTGGGAAATGTCTAGTCTTACCTCTTTATTCTTCTGTAGATGAGATAATAAATGCAGCCCAGACACATGAAATGGTTTAGTGGCAACTTATTAAAATGCAGTTTAATTTAAAGAATTGTCTGTTTGGAGGCTTAAAGGTCTAGTTTTTTGCAGAAGAGGGAAAGCTTAGACATTTTAATTTTTACACAAGTTGCAGTCTAGGGTAAGAGTATCTGTAGAACCCCATATATCCACATTTACTCGTGTAATACGTGCGCACAGCAAAAGTGGAAGCATTTTTAATGAACCAGCCAAATGAAAAGTCACTTTAGAAATTGAAATTAACCAGTATTTTCATTACATCTTCTCAAAGAAGTAAATCAACTCTTCAATAGTAATCAATCGACTAGTTTTCAAACAGGTTTTGAAAATGGTTCAGAGAATTTCTTCACCTTGAAAGATTTCTAGCAGTGTCTCATAACCCGGATATGATGAACATTTTCCCTTTCCTCTGCTATGCAGTGTATTTTGAGTATCTGCCTTTAGCATAGCACAGATTCCTTTGATGATCTGATACATAGAGTACAAATTTTCTTAGTGCATTAATATTTGAAATCTGCCACATAAAGTAAAAAGGATTTATAACTGAGTTCTCTTAAAACAACTGTTACCATAAGTTAACTCTTTTTTTCTGTCTTGGAAACAAAAAAGTTTATGTTCACATTTACTGTTGGTTTTACAGAGAAGCAACAGTATCTCTGAATGTAGAGCATAAGATGAGTATGTTTACCTCATTTTTCTAGAAGCTTGGATCCAAAGGTTGAATCTTTTTGAAAAGCACCCAGCCAGTGTGACTATGAAATGCTCCCGAGTGATTCTGTCTTGTTAATGCATTAGTTCTAGGATTTGAGCTGACAATGTATTCTGGAGATGCATTTTCTCTACTCGACTGCATGATGTTGGCCAGAGTACTAGGCAGTAGCAGTGGCGGAGGGGGTGGTTTGCCTGTATCATTTTTAAGAGACAGCTTTGCTGTAATATAATTTGTTTCCTCTGAGATTAAAAGTCTATTTGTGGGGGGGACTGGGTGGTTCAGTCGGTTAACTGTCTGACTCTTGATTTCGGCTCAGGTCATGATTCCAGGGTCATGAGATTGAGCCGTTTGTTGGGCTCCACAGTGAACTTGGAGCCTGCTTAAAAGACCCCTCCCCTCCCACCCCTCCCCAACTTTCGAGAGTACTCTCTTTCTCTCTTTCTCTCAAAAAAAAAAAAAAAAAAAAAAATCTTTTGTGGGCCACATAGATTCTAGAAATTTCCTTTTAGTGTATAATTTACAATTCTCTGTTCTTCCACAGCAACAGCTGCGAATGCGGATCAAGCTCACATATAACCACAAGGGCTCAGCAATGCAAGATCTAGCAGAGGTGAACAACTTTCCCCCTCAGTCCTGGCAATGAGGGCCTGGGCACCATTCTCATTCTTGTCCCACTCAATCAAAGGAACTCTGGGAAGGAGGTTGTGATCGCTGGCAAGTCCCCCCCAACTGTACCATGGGCCTGAGGAGCTGAAGAGAACTGTTGAGGAGGATTTTCCTGAAGTTATCGCTGACCTTGAAGCATTGTCAAAGACGGATCTCCTCTCCTCCACTGTTGAGGCCGGCTGCTTCTGGAGGCTACTTTGCACTCTTCCTCCTCTTCTCCTTTGTCCGCACTTCTCTACCCCTCCCACATTTACAGCCAGAATCAACATTCCCTGGGCCCCTGAGGAAATAAGCAGTTGGTCTGGAGGAGAGGACTGGAATCCATGGCAAGAAAACACTCACTCTGTCTCTGCAGCAAAGAGTTGCCCCTTCTTTCTACTGTGTTTTTCTGTGGACTGGGCGAGGTGGGGTATTCATTCCTCACTAGCTGGGTTACCATCTTCAGGCGCTTTTTACATCAGGCATTCAGAATGGAAATGTAACAATGGACTTTAGGGAGCCCTGCCTTTTTCTACTGGTTCCCCCAATGTTTGAAAGAGGCATTAGGCTCCTGGTAGCCTTTTCTGTGCATTGCTGTATACACACAGACACACACATGTATGTATGTTTGTTACCAAGAACTGGGTAGACCTGGAGAGGTTATTTGTAAACACTGGACAGATGCAGTTAAAAAGAGCTTTTGTTGAGATTTGGCATGAAGGATATGGTGCTCTATTTGTAATAGAAACTCCCAAGGCTCTTCCAGCTCCCCCTTCTCTCGATTCTTTAGCTGTAGTCATGAATATTCTCCATGATTTTCAGAATTGATTCCCCTGAAAGTGCAAAGTGAACAATTTCTGAAGGATATATTAATAGTTATTAATGCCCCTGTTCCCACCACAAATTTTAAAAGGTTCTCCTAAGCCCATAACTTGCCTGTTGAACTATGGTAAATGGGTGGAAAGAGGAGTTAAATTTTTAAGATTAGACTCCTTAACAAAAGCACCTTTGCCCATAGGAAGAGTGAGTATCAGACTCATCCTAGAGCATATTGGAGTCATCTTCTCCATTATTCCAAACCTTCCTTTTTATTTCCTGAGCCTGGCTTGGACCTTGGCATTCCGTTTGAATTCCTTCTTCTAACTGGAACATTTGTGTTGTATCTGTAACACTGGCACTGAAATAAAAACCACGCGGTTAAAGAAATCTTTCCTATATTGTACTTTATGGTGTTGGAATGAAGCCTTGTAGCTTCCTTGCCCCTGTAGGAGAGGAGGTCTCATGGACACCATAGGGTAGGCATATCCTTTCCTGAGTCTGAGAAGTTGGTGTCTTGAGAGTGGTCAATCTCATGAATATCTGCATCAAAGACCTGAGGTCTGGAGCTTTTTAAACTAGTGAGAGTGCCGAGTGCTTTTAGAAAGGACCCTTGTGTTATCCAGCCTTAACACTGACTTGCTGGAATGAGGTAAGGTGACACCTGTGGCACATGTTGAATGTACTGTGTACGTTCAGGTGCACAGGTGCCATGTCTGATATACTAAAGAAGAAAGAAAAAGTCAGGCCCACCTTGCTCTTATAATGTCTGCTATCATTACTGTATTGATTACAGTATAATGACTACTTTGGCTTTGGTCTTAAACCTGGGTACACGTATCTTTTTTTCCCCTCACTTCACCAGGCCTTTACTTAAAATCTTCAGTATTTTGTCAAATCTAGCTCTGTATCAGATGCTAGATTATTCTGAACATTTGACAAACTGGGGTTGAACTAAAAGGTTCCAAAGGGGAAACTTTCTGGTCTTATATAAGAGCAAGATTTGCTAAAACTTACTCTACTGGGTAAATGGTTGACTGAGTCAAGAACAGGATATTACTTTGTGCATAGTTTCAGTAAAGGCAAGTGTGGACTAGTGTATATTTCAGACAGCTGCTCTGCCTGTGTGATGAAAAATAGCCTTTAAAGGTTTCTTTGCAGACTGATTTCCTTGGATGGATACTTAATGCTGTGAAACATGATAGGATTAACATAATATTGGTGGATTTCTTGAATAGAATTTATCTAACATTCCTCATTGTGTTAGAGGCTTTATTTTCTCTCACGTTTATAGTTGACCAGTTCAAGTTTCTTTAGTTGGACTGAGTTGAATCTCAGAAACCTGCCGAAGACCATGCTAGAAGACAGTGCTAGCTAATGGAGCTGGAAGGGGTCTTCTCTAGTAACAAAGCATCTCCATGGGTGATTATAGTTTTGAGGTAGAGTTACAGGATTATCCATAGTTTTCTGTAGATAAAGGGATTAAAAATCATGGCCTTAACACAAGGGGTGCTGCCTAGAATATGAAGTGATTTTGGAGAGTGAAGCTGAGCACCACACTGAAGAACTAGTGGCCAAAAAACTGCCTAGGATACTGATGGTTGTGAAGACTGTTTCAAATGATTGGATCTTTGAAAGCTTCAGCGTGCCTTAGTTTCTAGGATCAGAGTAAGTTCTCCTCGTACTTGGCCTTGCTGCTAAAAGGAGAAATCTCTTAATTTCTATGAATACTTAACACATTTCAGTAGTTTCTTTCCCTGGTATGACATTCAAGGGGGAGCAAATTTGGTTAGATTTACAACTTCAGAGCCATTGTGAGGAAAAAGTGATTTCCATGGCTGTTTTAATAACTCCAGGGTGATAAGCAGTGAAGCTACACATACTTGGACAATTTCACATGCACTTTTACCTCATTTTTTCCCTCTTTCAGAGTAGTGTATCCTGTCACTCCCTCCCCCACCCCCCAAGTAATCCTAAGGGAGAATTCATCTGAGTAATCTCAAAAAACTGTAGGAAGGGTGCTCTACCCGAGAAGCTTCTCCCACAATGCTCTGGTGCTGTTACCTTGAGGTGATTGGACAGTCATGGAATGTTTTACGCTATGTGTAATGATCATCTGTTCCTTTTAAGGTCTTTCTCATTTTAAGAAACATTCCTCAGTGTAACATTTGGGAGGGGATTCTTTCCTTTTACTAGGTTAAAGATGTGTTTCATTCATTTAAGAAAGTAGACATTTAAAACCGTTCAGCACTAATGGTTTGAATATTTCCATCTACTGTATGTATAAACATGCTTTCCATTTTTACATTCTTCTAGAAGAGATTGGAAGTTAGGGGATACTGTTTTTGAGGTTCAATTTGATTATTTTCTGCATTGGAAAATACTTGGGCCATGAGAACTAGGGGGATGAAAGAGTTTGAATGTGTATATTTTTTTCTAGTGAATGTATTTTATCCACATGGTCTTAAACCGAGTGAGAGCTAGAGAGCAGAAAGTGGATATTCACATATAATGGTTGATGGAGAGGTGGTACATGACTGTTTTCATGCATTTGGGAGTGGGGAGGGTCACTGAAGAGGGAAAGTCCTGAAGTTTGAAACACTTTGACCAGCTTTGGCTCAGGAAGGTGGGGCTGCTTGTAGAAGTAGAAGGTGAAATCAGTCACTCTTTTTCAAGCAATAGTAGTGAGGGGGCTCCATCTGCAGGGTTCCAGGACCCGGGACACTTAAACAGAAGCTGAAGCAGCTTGCACGGTTGCTTTGTGAACTTCCATGAGGCTGATTCTGGCTTCAGGATGGAGCATTGGAGATTTTTCGGTTTTGTTTTTGGAACCTGCTGTTGCGCTTTGTGTGTTTTGTTTTTGTTTTCTATGGTGGGGGGGCTCATGGGAAAGAGCTTCTGAACTCTTTCCTTTGTGAACTCCCACTGTGTTCCTGTAAAACAGTCCTTTTCTTTCATAATTGTTGTAAGTTACATTTTGATTAAGCCCCATCACATCTTCTTTACTGTAAAAATATTAAAAAGCTGTTTCTAAGTGGGACGGCTAATTCTAATTATTGCAGACATATTTTTGAGATGTAAAAAAAAATTTAAAATTAAATGATAAGTCTTAGAGGTGAGTGAGGAATAAAATGGATGTAAACATTTACATGGGATGCATTAGAATTCTGTGTGTATTGTCTTTTGGTTGAAACAAATTATGAACAGTGACTAATAATAAAAAGTCAATACTCAATGATTTAAAATTTGCTTCCTTTTTACAAGTAGATTAGAGAAGGCTTGAATGAATTCTTATTCCAGATAATGTTTCTTTTACAGAAATCTCACCTAGAGGAATCTGAATGACTTAAAAAATTTTGTAGTTTATAGACAGTAGTGCAATTGGAAATGTTAACTAATGATTATTAACTAATGCTTATGTCTCCAGTGTGGATGAATTCTCAAGACAAAGCGTCTCAGGGTGAAATGTGTATTTGGGGTCATCATGGGGTTTTAGTTAGAAGCTTCTCTTTGTAAATTGTTTAAGTATATCTGTGACTGGGAAGAGGAAAGTTTGACCAGCCAAAATGAATTCTGTTTCATGATCTATTTTATATGAATTCTTCCATAGAAGAGTGGTTGGAAGTTGAAAGCTATAGGTTTCTATTACTCACGTGATTCCTGATAGTCCCTTGATTGAGAAGGGGGAGTGTGACAGCCCCCTAAGTGAGGAGGAGGATAGAGGCTGTGGCATTTATCTAGTTTATGCAGAAGTGCCCTTTGGCACTGTTTGATAAGTGAAATTTCTGTAATCTTTCCTAATATGTGGCTTAGTTAAAATTCATCTTTGTTTCTAATTAAATTTGGTTAACACTTTCATCTCCATGTAATTTCATGTAGAGGAATATCTAAAAGCTACAGTAGAAAAGTTTACTTCACACATTTACTTGACAATACAATGAATAGTGCTCAGATTTGAACTTCAGTCCAGAAGGACCAAATTAATTTTTATCACTTTTAAGGGTTTTCCACATGTTTTCCTCCCCTAGGGCATTTGTCCCCCTATTTTGAAAATACAAAAACATTCACAGAAAAACATTCCTTCAAATCCTGAAGACAGGTAAATACTACCTGTTTCTGTGGAACTAAAATAAAATTTCCTCAACCCTGTGTTAGAAATAAGAGATTTAGGCCTAAAGATGACTTTGTGATGATCATTAACGGAGTGGGAACCAGCTATAAATAAGTGAATGTAGTAAGATCTTACGGCTCTTGTACCACAATTTGACAGACTTTTCTTCTCCAGACTTTCTATTTTGTAGTGAAGATTAGGGAAAACTCCTAGGATAAAGGTGTGTGTGTGTGTGTGTGTGTGTGTGTCCCCTTGTCCTTCCCTCCCCAGGTGGAGAGAGAGGTATGTACAGCTGCTTATAGAAAGATACAGAGAGGAGGCAGTAATGACTTCTCTGTCTCTTGGCTTGATCTAAACAGTGATTTTTTTTTTTTTTTTGTAATGATGAACCTGCAGTGAGGGCAGATGGATTTTTGCACAGAAATTCCCAGAGGAATTTATTTTTAGGGTTAGTCTCAGCTGTTTACCATTTCCAGAAATTGTAGTTACATAACCCTTGGCATACATAATGCACATTGCCTTGAACTGGGGGAAGAACATGAATATGTGACCTTTGAAACAGTATAAAATGTTAATGGCAGTACATGATTTGAAAAGGAAAAGGAGAATTTGTTGATTGCTAAATTGGATATTAAGACATGGAGATCTTTAAAGAGCTGCATCATAAATGATTCCCTGCAACATCTGGGCTGGAAGATTTGTTGTTTGTTTTCCTTTTGAAAGAGGTACTACTGTTGTTGGTGAAGAAACAGTAAATACATTAACTTTTAGCATATGCTTGTATTCTGAATTGATGCTTTAGCCTTTATCCCATTAATTAAAAACAACAAAAAACAAAAGCAATCTACCACTGCTGTTCCCCAGCATAAACTCAAAATGCTGGTCCTGGGATAGGATCCTTTCCCTTCAGGGGATCAATCAAAGGGTTTCTCATGAGATCTGTAAAAGGTAGAAGAAGCAAGCTTTTAGAAACACTAATTCTGAACCACATTTTGGTCTTTCCACTGCCTATCTGCCCTTGGTTAAAGTCCACTTCTCTCTCCATATGGGTGCCTATAGCTTACAAACCAGTGTTCTTGCTGGAATGTTACCCAGTAAGCATTGAAATGGGAATTCAACTACTTTGTTTTAAATAATTTTTTAAAGTTTATTTGAGAGAGAGAGAGCGGGGTGGGGGGGGAGAGAATCCCAAGCAGGCTCCACACCATCAGCATGGAGCCTGATGTGGGGCTCAAACCCACAGAACTATGAAATCATAACGTGAGCCGAAACGAAGAATCAGGTGTTTGACTGAGCCACCAAGGTGCCCCAGGAATTCAACTACTTTGAGTAGCTGTCTTCAAAGTAGTTTCAAGGTAGAAGGAAGACCCAGGAGGTAGTCAGCCTAAGAGCTTTTTTCACTTTATACCAGACTTGCAGAAGTCATTTTTAATTTATTAAAATGAGACAAATGAAGATTACTGGAGATTGGAATTTTGGCATATGGAAAGTAGCTCCTATGAAGGGAGAAAGTAGTGACCAAACTTTTACAGAATAAATCATTTGTACAGAGTCGAATTTTTACGGGAGTCAAATTTTGTCTTAGAATTTAAAAGATCTCCGAATGTATACACATCTTAGTAGAGAGGGGGCACAGACTATGCTGTTAGATCTCAAAGCTCTTGTACTAAGCCTACAATTAAAATATTTTAATTTTTTTAGTGTTTATTTTTTTTTGAGGGGTGGAGGATGGAGGGGCAGAGCGAGAAGGAGACACAGAATATGAAGCAGGTTCTAGGCTTTGTGCTGTCAGTACAGAGCCCAAGGCGGGAGGCGGGGGGGAGTAAGGGGGGACCTGAACTCACAAACCCTGATATGACCTGAGCTGAAGTTGGATGCTTAATCAACTGAGCCACCCAGGCATCCCTCAATTAAAATATTTTAAACATATGGTTGGTTTGGGCTAGGCAAGCTGGAGCAGTGGATAATGGGGAGATAACTTTTCACCAATGATTCAAACCTCAGGAAATTACTGATTTTTTTGCTGCTTAATTCCCTACATGTTGCTTGAAGATTCATTAACACCTGCATAAGAAGGAAATCCCTAAAATCCAGAAGTATAAAAGGTTTCCTAGGAAGCCTTAGAGCAAAATTAACAAGAGGACAGCCCTGAGGAACTCAGTGGATCTTAAATTTGGAAAATCAATTCCAAATTATAATGGTTACTATGAATCCCTACTAAGCACTTTGTATGCATTCAAAAAATCTTGATAATAAATGAATCACTGGGTTCTACTCCTGAAGCCAAGACTACACTGTATGTTAACTTGAGAATATAAATAAATAAATAAAATATAAGCCCTAAAAAATCTTAATAATGTTAGATACTAATTTCTGTTTCACAGTTAAAACAAAAGCTCAAATCAAGTAAACTGCACAAGGGTTATAGATATAATAAGAGGCAGAGTTCAGATTTGGAATTAGGCTGTCTGACTCCAAATTTGGCCCAGTAGTCACAAAACTACCGTTCCTTCAGGGATTAAAATAATAAATTAACTTTTAAAGATTCTCTGAATTAGCCTTACAAATAATAAAATGGACTTAGACCATATTATGGCTTGAGGCAGTGAAAAGAATTCTGTTACTTTGCTACAGGAGGAGAAAAGGAAATTAAAATGTGGCTGGGAGGTGAACTGACACTTTGTACACGAGGTTGGGTTGAAATTTGCTAAAGAACGTCGTGAGCATCTCTAGGAAGAGAAAGGGCCTTGTTAAGGTGAATATTCGCAACAATCCGTTCAATGGTTTTGCATGTGAGGGTGACGGCCCAGTTTTGAAGCATAAAGGGGAAACCTCTGGGAGAGGTAAGTTACAAGAGCTACCCTCAGCGGAGGGCAGCGTCCGGTCCCTACAGACAGGTGCAGACCCCACCTGCCCCTAGTCCAGCCCGTACTTCGGAGGCGGGGACAGCAGTAAATAACTCTCCCTGTACCTCAGTCCTCCAAACAGAGGGCGGCGGCCTCAGTCCTCCAAACAGAGGGCGGTGGGAGGCTCAGGCCCAGCCTGTCGGTAGCGCCCGGCTCCGCCCGCTGGGTCCGTACCGCCCGCCAGCCAGGATGCGGCTCGCGGAGCCCGGGCCGCGCCGGGCCCGCAGCTACGCAGGTCCCGCTGGGCTGCGGGAGGGGCGGGGCCCGGGGCGGAGCCCGCGGTCGCGGGGCTGCTCGCGCGCGCCGCCGAGGCTTCGCGCGCCGTCGCGCCGGCCCGGCGTCCCTGTGCAGCCTCCGCGGCCGATGGGGGAGGTGGAGCCGGGGCCCGCGGGCCCGCTGGAGCCCCCGGAGCCGCCCGAAGCGCCCGCGAGCCGCCGGCCGGGCGGGATCCGGGTCCTGAAGGTGAGGCGGGCGGGCTGGGGAGGGAGCAAGGGAGGAGAGCGGCCGCTCCTGCCCCGCGAGGTGGCCGAGGCAGCCGGCGACCCCCGCGCCGCGTCAGTCTGTCCGCTTCGCCGCCTGGCTACTCCGCAGTTTGGCTGGGGGCGCCGCGGACCCCGCCAAGGCCTCCGCGCCTGGCCACCGCCGAGGCCTCGGCCGCCTCCATCTCCCCTCGACTGCCCATCCCTGGCCGCGCGCCACCCGCCTCGCAGGCCCACGCCTTCGGCAGGCGTCCGCCCGGCCGCCGCCGCCCACCCGGCTCCTTCGGGACTCGGTGGCCCGCCTCGGCCTCCTTCGGCCTCGCTCGGGGCCGGGGCCGGTCGCCCGTGGCCTGAGAGCAGGGCTGGAAGTACGCAGCGCTTTCTCCCCGGACACCTGAAGACATCACCCCAGCGGGAGGATGGCGGCGGTGATTGGCCGGGCGCTGCGGTGTGCTCCGGGCTGCGCTGGGTGGAGCGGGCCGACTCTACCCTCGGGGCTCACCACCGAAGTTAGGACCCGGCTCTCGGCTCCGAGGCGCAGGCCTGCATGCTCGACCTGCCCGCAGAGAGAGAATCCCCAGAGGAGCTTAATCTCCGGGAATCTCTGGGCGTGTTGCCGCGGGGAGGAGGGGTTCGGCAAAAAGGGCATTCCTGTTTTCGGGAGTGGGGCTAACAATCGAGGGAGACGGTAATGGGGGAGCTGTTATGCAACAGGCAGCTAGCAGGGTTTTGGGGCAGGAATTGGGGGGAGTTGGAGGGAAATGAAAGCAGATGCAGGCAAGGTGGGGAGTGGAGCCTTGAAGGGGATGACAAGAAGTTTAAATGCACAAGAAATGTAACGTTGGGAGGAAGGGTTGCGGGAGATTAACTGAATGGAGGTTTCTGCTGGCCTCTGAAATAGTTGGAGGGAAATTTTTCTGTAGGTCAAATATATAAACTAGATGTCCTTCTGGAGATGGAATAGAATTCTTTCTAGAGTCCTACAAGAGGAAATCAGAATTTAAAACTTGCCAGCGAGACGGAAGAGAGAAAAGAAAATTTAGAGGATTTGATGTCTTAAAAAAAAAAACTGAAGATACGTGATGTTAAAAATACATTAATCGTTAATCGGGATTAAGCATGAGCATTGTATTATTGAGACTTTTTGTAGGACACTACAAAGGTGGGAACAATGAAAAAAATAATAGATATAACGCATCTGGTGAATCCATCCATGGAACAGTACAAAATAGAACTCTGTAGAATACAAAACATTTTTGTCTGCTACTGCCTCCCAGTCTTAAAGCAGTGACTTAAAGAAATAACTTTTCATAGTTTACCTTTACTTCTGCATAAACCTTGTACATACTTATTTTAACTTAATCATAAATCTTAAATATAATTACTTTAAGGCTCTTAGACATTTATTTAAAACTCTAAGGTCACCAAGTGTAAATTGTGAATGAACTTAAAAGAAAAAGTTCTGCCCTGGCTTATCAGGAAATGGCAGGTCCCAGAGATAGGGAATGTCCTCTGGCCTAGAAGATAAACAACCTAGGCTTTTTTTTATAGCAACTTTTTGTTGGGGAGGGAGTGAATTATGAGAGGGGAGGAATTGAGAAAGGAGGCTCTTGATTCAAGGGTCCTACCTTCCTAGACTTCCAGGAAGTGAGCCTGTTTACCACTGGTTCCCTGGGGTTCCAATCTGGGGACCATTAGAAAGATCCCAGAAATTGATTTTGATTATAGTACTACTGTGTTGGTGGTATGGGAGGCTGACAGTGTCTAATGCCCTTGCATTTCTTGCTTTATTGCATATGTTCAAAACTTTAAATAATCTTTGCAAATTAATGGGATTGGCTATGGTGAATAGGTGCCGTGTGCTCTGCATACAGAAGTTTCTTTAAGTAACTGAGTAGTTGAATTTTGTGTCAAGTGAAACTGGACAAGAATCTATACATAGAAGAAAGTTATAATCTCCTACCTGTTCTTCTCTAAAGATCCTTTGGAAAAGGCTTATTATTTTTTTTCTGTAATGCTTTTATTATACTTAGTACCAAATCATGAGCATTATTATTGTCTAATGTAGATCTTCATAAAAAGGCTAGTATAGCTAAACCAGTATAATTTAGCCAGGTTAGATCTAGGTCCATCTGTATGGGATATTGGAAAGTTTGATTCAAAAATCTACTCCCAGATTTATTTAGCAAATTGCTAATTAGGATGTACCCTTTTACTGTTGTTGGCATATAAATATGATACTGGTAGTTGGTAATACTCTTAAGATTATTGGGAGTACCTTTGAAGCATCATATTCTAGATGTTTCGTACAATTTGGGGATTATTGTTTTACTCAGACTGTACAAGATTAGAAGTCACAGCTGGACAGTGAGTGCCATGAGATCTGTTTTTGTCAGAACCAGCTTCAAGTTTTTATCCAAATAATGTGTGTATATGGTTCTTAAAAATCCGTGAATACCAAAATGAGTTTAATGAACTGAAATATTCTTCCCATCCTTATCTCATCCCACCCTTTCCAAAATATTCCTTAACATATATATTCCTGGAGTCAAGGCTATATTGTTTTTTTTTATTAATTTTTTTAATGTTTTATTTTTGAGATAGAGAGCACGATCTCTATCATGAGCAGGGGAGGGTCAGAGAGAGAGACACACAGAATCCGAAGACAGGCTCCAGGCTCTGGGCTAGCTGTCAGCACAGAGCCCCACGTGGGGCTCGAACCCACGAACCATGAGATCATGAGCTGAAGTTGGACGTTTAACCGGCTGAGCCACCCCGGTGCCCTGAGACTGTATTGTTTTAAAGTTTTGAATGCGGGAGCGTATCTCCTACCTTACAGAATTTTACTTTTTTCTTTTTTAATGTTTATTTATTTTTGAGAGAGAGAGAGAGACAGAGCATGAGCAGAGGAGGGGCAGAGAGAGAGTGGGAGACATAGAATTTGAAGCAGGCTCCAGGCTCTGAGTTGTCAGCATGGGACCTGGTGTGGGACTAGAACTCACTGACTTCGAAATTGTGACCTGAGCTGAAGTCGGACGCTAAACCGACTGAGCCACCCAGGCGCCCCCAGAATTTCACATTCTAATAGAACTTAGTGAGTAGGGAGAGTTACTTGACCAGACTGTTTTTACCATACATATATTAGAGTTAATTGTTTGTGTGCGTTTAATAGTTTATCACCTTTGAACTCATTACAACCTTCATGTTATTTTCATTTTTAGAGAGTTAAAAGCTTAAAGTAGGTACTTAATACATGGCTTACTCTAAAGACTTGTGCATTCTAGAAATATATTGAAATCTTAAATGTGCTCTTTTACACTTGTTTGATGTGAGGGGTAATTATAGTTCTGTTCCCTTTTGGACAGTTTGTCAACAGTTTTTATTTAAGAGTAAGGAAAGCAATAGAATGTTCTTAATCTAGCAATTTCAGTGGAAAAGTGATTCTGAAAGCTGAAAGTATATCAGAGGACAGTAGTGGCCTTTCCAGCAGTTATCTGATGTTTTACACAGTGGAGAAGGAAGCACTAGGTAATTTAGCAATAGCTAATAATGGCTGAACAGTCCGTCCAGATTTGTTGCTAGAAGGCTATGCTTGCTTGGTATCTAGGCCTTTTAAATGCCCCCTGAGCAGGTTTGACAGCATGATATCTACTCAAGTTTTAACTCAGCAGTTTATCTTTATAGGGTGTAATATGTCATAGATGTAGGAGACACATTCTTTGACCAACCACACATGTGTTTCGGTAAAGTTCTTAAGGAATGTAGTCTTTTTTTTTTTTTTTGGGTGCAAAAAGGTGTTTTTATTAAAGCACAGGGACATGACCCATGGGCAAAAAGAGCTTCCAGGAATTTATAGTCTTGATACAAATATATAAACACAATTAAAAATGACTTTAAAAATCCTCATAGAAGAAAAATCATGGATGAACTAATATAATAACTTCCTGGGGTTTCTCTTGACTTTTCTAAGATTGATAAGATCACTGGGCCTTAATTGACCTTAAAAAGTTTTGTTAAAGAAGCTTTTTGGTGGTTGTGTAGCATAGTATCCACTTGCTCTCTCTTAATAGCAGTGAGCAAAATTTCTCTCTATTCCGTGCAGAATGCTGAGCTTCTTTGTATAGATGTTACTGTACCATATAGAATGCTGTTTTTTTTTTAAGAGTCACCTTGATTTTTTTTAATGTTTTTATTTTGTTTTTGAGAGAGAGACAGAGTACAAGTGGGGGAGGGGCAGAGAAAGGAGACACAGAATCTGAAGCAGGCTCCAGGCTCTGAGCTGTCAGCACATAGCCCGATACAGGGCTCGAACCCACAAACTGAGATCCTGACCTGAACTGAAGTCAGATGCTTAACCGACAGAGCCACCCAGGCACCCCTAGAATACTGTTTTTAGATGGACCAGTTAATCTTTCCCAGAGACTAAAAAATAAGGAATATTTAAAATAATCAGTAGTTAATTATTCAGTGGCTAAAATTACTTGGTGATACAAATATAACGTTATAAAATAAGTACTTGAAAGCTCTTTGTTAATTTTGAGGTGTCCAACTCTGAGAAAGTGCTCTTGTTGAGAAGAGAGAGACCTAGTTCCCACTTGTAGCAGCAGTTTATCCTACTTATCTAAAGTTAGAATCAGTAATAATCCTTATGGTTTTGAATAGCTATATTCAAATCCTTAATATCTGTAAAACAGTTGATTTACCTATTATCTTAAACAGTGAAGCCATTCTCATATTTTTCTTTCTTCCTGCCTGGGAATACCTTCTTGCTTCTTCCATTTATTTATTTATGTGTTTGTTTGTTTATCGATTGATTGATTGAAAGAGAGAGAATGCTCACACACGTTTTGGTGAGAGAAAGGGAGATAGAGAATCCCCAGCAGGCTCTGTGCTGTCAGCGTGGAGCCTGACATGGGGCTCGATCTCACAAACCATGAGATCATGACATGAGTTGAAATCAAGAGTCCAGCGCTTAACCGACTGAGCCATCCAAGCACCCCATCCTTCCCTTTTCTTTATCAGCTTTAGAAATTAAATTTTAGGTGCCACAGTTATATTCAAATATTTAATCTTAGTAATTACAAAAATAATATTTGCTTTATTTATAGGTATTTCTGATTTCCAATGAAGAATAGTAACAAAAGTCTTTACTTTGTGGTTGGTAAAGTGGTAAAAAGATCTTAGGGTTCTCTGTAAAAAAGAAGATTTCTGCCCCCCCCCCCCACAAGCTTTTTCAACTTCTTGCCAGAGCAAATTGGTCTAAAGTATAGACTGGGAATACATTTCTGATGTCAGTTAAGTTCAGCATGCATCAGTCTGCCGCTCAGGTAGACTCAGGCACTGTAATACATTCTCAGTATAAGAAGAGAGGAAGAAATATCAAATACGTTATTAAAACCCATTGTGATCCCCATAGTAATAGATGCGTATTCAAGGTGAAGAGATTCTGCTCTGGAGAGAGTGAAGTCGCTAATTCTAGGTATGCACAGAGAATGGGGATGGGGAACATGGAAGGCTCCATAGAGAACACAGAGAGGGTAACATATGAGTAGAGTTTTGAAGGCTGTCTTGTCAGTGGGATAAGTTGGAGAAGGCCACTTTCAGACAAGTCACAGAGCTGTGGAATTGTGGCATGTTTAGGGAGTTATCGGTAGCTGGATATGACTGAAACAGTAACAGGTAATGGACACTGACACTAGAGAGGTATGGCAGTGTAAGCGTTCGTGGAAATGCCTTTATAAAGGGAACAGAAATGGACCATCATAAAAAAGAGCAGATAAATATTGATCTTTAGAGCCTTGTCATATTATGTAGCAGTTGTTTTGCTTTGAGATAACCACAATGGGTGTGTATTTCACATACCCAGATTATCAAATGCAACAGTAATTTTTTGGGAACATGATTAGAATGTAAAGAAAAGTTGTACAATATTCTGTACTTGCTTATTTAGGATGTGAGGCAGAGGGTCAGAACCCTAGAGAAGCTTTCAGTTTGCATTCTAGAGACATGTCCAAAAACATCTAATGCAGTATTGTTTCTAACAGAGAGAAATTAGAAACAAACTAAATGCTATCAGCAGGAGAATGGATAAATTGCAATGTATTCATATAATGGGATATTCAAATGAATGACCTGAGTCATTAGCATGACCAATGTTGACTTCCCCCCCCAAAAAATGGCATGGTAAAACATAAGTATGTTAGGATTTACAGTTCTAAATCATGTAAAATAAAATTTCATTATAGATACGTACATATATGGCAGACAGAAAAATGCATGGGATGGTGAATACCAAATACAGTAGAGTATCTGTTTCTGGGGAGAGAGGGAGGGAAATGGAATTGATGGGGTATCAGGTAGCTTCAGCAGTATATGTAAGAATATGTTGTATATATGTTCTTTAGAATCAGGATCTGAAATAAATATGACAAAATGTTAAATTTTATGAAAGGTGGGTAGTAGTTACACAGATGTTTTATTATTATTGACATTTTTCTGAAAATATCAGAAAAAGAAAGGGTCAGAGAAGGTAATGGACAGAGTCCTGAACAGCTGGCAGGAGAGAACCATTATCCAGCTTAGTAATGGGCATGGTGGATGAGGAAGACCCCAAGAGAGGAGGTGTTGGTGAATGTAGAGTGGAAGGGGGGGGGGTGAAGACTGAACGTGCCTAACTCAGCCAGACCTCATAGGTAATGATTTCTTTCTTGATGTTTTTTAGAGAAATATGAAACGCAATGGGAGCAGAACTTGTTTGAATAGGAGAAGTAGGTTTGGTTCTCGAGAAAGAGACTGGCTGAGAGAAGATGTGAAGAGAGGTTGTGTTTACCTTTATGGAGCAGACACCACCACTGCCGCTACAACCGCCTCTGCCTCCTCTGACTTACATCTCGTCCTGTGTACGGTGGAGACGCCCGCGTCAGAAATCTGTGCTGGCGAGGGAAGGGAAAGTCTGTATTTACAGCTTCATGGGGATCTAGTCAGGTAAAGTCTGAGTTTTATCACTCTTGCTGTAAGTCATCGTGTTTCTGCTTGGAAGTGGGCTCTAGGATTTTAATTGTGTTTAGAACTGATGTTGATTGTGGGGTCACTAGTCTTGAAATAAGATTTGTCCTTGGAATGCTGACGTTATGATTCCTGAATTGAAAAGCCATCAGTGAAGGGAAATTTGATGGTTACTTCATTTGGATTACATCATGGGTCAGATATCTAAATTTAAAATAAATATTTTAAGTTATTTAAAAAATAATACATGTAAATAGAATGAAATTGAAATGTGTAGAAAGAAATAGAGAAGTATATATGCTCTTGCATAAGTATGTGTCTCTCTATATAAATTTTATTTTATTATTATTATTTTGTTTTTAGTTTTTTAAGTGGTCTCTACCCAACATGGGGCTCGAACTCAAAAGATCAGGAGTTGCATGATCTACTGACTGAGACAGCTAGGCGCCACTATATATAAATTTTAAAACTAATAGTGCTATATGCAGCACACTACAGACTTGAAATCTCTTATAGATCTTTCTATATTAATATTTATATAATTTACATTTGTTTAAGGGGTACATAATCCATTTTATGAGTCTACCATCATTTTAGTCAATCTTCTTCTTTTTTTTTTTTTAAGTAGGCTCCACACCCAGTGTGGGCTTCGAACTCACCACCCTGAGATCAAAAGTGGCATACTCTACCAACTGAGCCACGAAGGTGCCCCAGCTGATCTCCTTTTAATGGACTTTGAGATAGTTACTAGTTTTTTCCTTCTACAAACAGTGTTGCAGTAAATATTGTTTTACCTATGATATTTCTCCCATGTGGAGGTAATCTGTAGGATAAACTCCTGGAAGTGGAATTGCTGTGTCAAAGGATATATGCATTTACAGTTCCTTTGTTTTGTTTTGTTTTGTTTTTGTATGTAAGCTTTGTGCCCAGCACAGAGCCCAGTGCAGGGCTTGAACTCATGACCCTGAGATTGAGATCAGAAATCAGATACTTAACTGACTGAGCCACCCAGGAGCCCCTGTACATTTATGATTTTGATACATATCGTCAAATTTCTCTTTATAGAAGTTAAACTTTGACAAATAATATAAAAATATGCCTATTTTCCCCTTTCTCCAAAACATGTTAGGATTAAATTTTATATATAAATATAGACACATACTCAAGGATGTGAACACATACTTTCTTGTGAATAATGTGCTTGTGAATAGACCTGATTGTCAACAGTTTTTAAATTAAAGAATCATAAAGTCTGCATTCCAAGGACAAATCTTTTTTCAAGCCTAATGACTTAGATTTTTTCAATTCTGATAGGAATTTTGTTATTTTGTCATTTTAATTTTCATTTATCTTAATGAGTGAAGTTGAGCATACTTTCATAGATTCAAATTCCATTTGTATTTCTTTAAAATTTGTTATATAAATAGTTGTCTTATACTGTGTTAATGAACTCTTTGCTTTAATTAAAAAATGACTACTTCTTTGAATTAGACATCAAATAAGAGCTTAAATGCCTGACCATTGACTTTCTCTCCTCCCTCCTCCCTGTAACAAATGTCTTGAAACAATTCAGAGCTGTAGATTGAAAGTGAGCTGCTCTTAAAAGTGAGAAAGGAAGCTCCCACTAACACCTCAGCATGTGATAATAATAGTAACACCTTTAGCTGAGCTAAGAATTGATGTCATTTAAAAAGTCTAAACTGAAGTTTACTATGTGCTCCTTTTAGGGTTTGGACTAATTCCTGAAAAAGTAGGTTAACATTTGAATGTTTTCCTTGTTCACCAGTTAACTACATTTCCTAAATCCATTTGCAAAATGAAAGGATCAGACTGGGTGATCCTTAGGCTTTTCTAAATCTTAACACTGATTCCGATCTAATTATATCAGGTGCAAAGCCTTGACCTACATTATAGCTGATAGTGATTGATAGAGTTCATGTATTTAAACATAAGACTTACTCATTTGTATAGTAATGTATACGTGTGCAGAGATACAGAAAACTGGAGAAACTCTGAGTTGGTTTGTTGCTACTAGTTGTGTAGTTAAGAGTCCAAATCTGAAATAATTTGTGAATTCAAACTACTTAAAATGGAAAGTTTGTCTTTTTTTAGCCCTGGGGCCTTGATAATTTTGTAATGGAATAGCTCTTCATAGATCTAATTGATTAGAAAATAATGAAAATGCTATTGAACTGCCATTTGAAAAGAATGAATATATTTCTGTTGCTGGAGTAGGAGCTCAAGAAGTCTAACTCAGCCAGAGAATGGTAATGGTGGTGATGATGATGGATTTTAGCTGACATTGACTGCTTGTTTTGCCGGTCACTGTGCTTAATGCTTTACAGTCCTATTCTCATTAAATCCTCACAGTAACTCCAAGAGAGGTAGCATCCTTTCTCTTGGATGAGGAAGAGTGAGGCTTTGCTGAAGGTCCCGTAACCTGTTCAGAGTCAGGCAGGTACTGCCAGGCAGTTGGAATGCATCAGTCATTCAAAGTAGGTGGTGAACTTCCTTCCTCACTTAGGCCCTCCTGGAGAGGAACTGGTGCTGCATCCTTTACTCAGTTTTACTATTTAATCATTTATTTAAAGATCTTTTTAAGATCTCTAACTCAACTGTTAATTGCTTGGATTCAGTCTTGTGTTAACTAATCAGAGGAATAAGTACTTTCTTTGTAATAGCCTATAAGATAGTTGAAAATCTAAGGGCATTATCTTTTTTTTTTTTTTTTTTTTTTTTGCTATTTACTGAAGTGTAACACAGTCATTGTAGAAATTTAGAAAAATGAAAAAGTATAAAGAGAAATAATAATCTTCAATGCTTATGCTGTTTGTAGATTACCTCATTTAAGTTTCACAATGATCTTGTGAAGTAAATATTATTTTCATTTGGGAAAATGAGGCTTAAAAAGGTTAAGAATCTCACCTAAGATCACTTGTGGAGTATCCCAATCAGATGGGGGGCTCTCCAAATGTGGGGTGTTCCAGTTGAATGGAGGCCAGCTGTACAGGCAGTGAAAGAATTCACCCAGCGCAGAACAAGAGATAGAAGTTTATTTAAAAAACAAAAACAAAACAAACAAACAAAAAAGAGGTAGAAGTTTATTGACTCAATATAAGGGAGCAGCAGGCAGAACAGCAAAGGAGAGACAGTCTGCCACAAGGTGGTGGTGAGGGAATGAATGAAGATGGAATGAAGGAAAACAGGGATGATTGGATTTTCCCTTTTTTGGTAATCTTAAGAACTGCCTGGTTGTAAGTAGTAGCCCATTGGTTGGTTAGAGCCTATGGCTTACTGGGCCTGTTGGCGTCCAGTGCGGTGGTCCCTGTGGGCCCTTTTACCTTACTCAGGTTTGCAGCGGTCAAGCCTGTTGCCTAAAAGCTACCTCTACATCACTCAGCTAATAAGAGGTAGAGCTGGAATTTGAACTCCAGCATTCTGACATGAGATCCCATATATTGACTCCCCACATACTTACATTTTTTTTTCAGATCTTTTTCAAAGTAAATGTGTGCGTAATTTTTAAAAATTACATATTTGGGCCCATACCATATATTCAATTTTGTTTACTGCATTTTTCAGTTAATTTCCTGTGTCATTAAAAATTCCTTAGACGTCAGGTTTTTTTTTTTAATTTTTTTTAATGTTTTTTTATTTATTTTTTGAGAGACAGAGACAGCGTGAGCAGGGGAGGGTCAGAGAGAGAGGGAGACACAGAATCTGAAGACAGGCTCCAGGCTCTGAGCTAGCTGTCAGCACAGAGCCCGACGCGGGCCTCGAACCCACCAACCGTGAGATCATGACCTGAGCCAAAGCTGGACGCTTAACCGACTGAGCCACCCAGGCGCCCCTAGACATCAGTTTTAATTGCTACAGAAGATTCTATTTTCTGGAAATACTGTAACTTGTTTAAAAATCGAGAAATAATAGGCAAGAATGATGTAGGGCTTTAATTCTAGAACAGGATTGTGGGGGTTCAAATCCTTGCTCTCACCATTACTATGTAAGTTATATAATGCTCTATGCCTTGGTTTACTAATGTATAAAATGGAGAATGATGATATTTACATTATAGAGCTGTCATGAAAATTAATTACACATGTTATGAAGATCAAATGAATTAATACTTGTAAAGTAGTGCTTTTTAAACTCTAATGTTCACCTGGGGAGCTTGTTGAAATATAGATTCTAGTGCTCACTTCAGCAGCACATATCCTAAAATACAGATTCTGATTCAGAAGATTAGGTGGGGCCTGAGATTCTGTATGAAGCTCCTAAGACATGTTCTTCACTTTGACTGTCAAGAAGTAAAGTGCTTAACTTGATGTCTGGCACCCAGTAAGTATGCAGTGTTACCTATTTGGGTTGTTTCAAATCAGTCAACTCACTCATGTTGCCATGACTGAATCTTAGCTCATGAATCGCTGTATTATTGCTCTCCCTGGGCTTGGGGCTAGAAATGGGATTACTGGGACAAAAATTACCTCATTTTTTTCTGTCCCCCATGACTTTTCTTTCTGTACTCTTTTACAGTCACAGACTTGTCATTTCAATGAAACTGAAGGATTATTTATTTATAGAATTGTAGCACTGGAAGAAACCTGAAAAAGATCATCTACTAGGGAAACAAAGTCTTCCGAACTTAACAATGACCTTGCCCTTTCCATTGGGGCAGGGTTTGCTGGTTGTCACTAGAGGTAGTTACCAGCATTTAGGGGGTAAGGTCCAGAGAGGCTTAATGCCCTCGATGTGTGGGATAGACTTGTACAACAAAGAATGGCCTTGCCCAAAAGGCCGGTAACTTGCCAGTGGAAATAACCAAGACCATTTCCCTTTGTTTCATAAATGTGAACAGAGACTTGGAGAGGGCCAGTTGATAGCACATTCCCACTACCACCTGGTGTCCCAGTCCATCATTCTTAAATGCTTACATGATAATGTTTGGTTGGTCTTTTTTTTAAAAATTATCTATTAATTAATTTTTTTCAAGTTTGTTTATTTTGAGAGAGAGAACATGCATTTGCACAAGGTGGGAGAGTGGGGAAGAGAAAAGGAGAGACAGAATCCCAAGCAGCCTCTGTACCATCAGTGCAGAGCCCAATGTGGAGCTTGCCCTCGCGAACTGTGAAATTGTGACCTGAGCTGAGATCAAGAGCTTAACCGACTGCACCACCCAGGTGCCACTGTTTATTTATTTATTTTGAGAAAGAGCACATGTGATTTGGGGAGGGTCAGACAGCAGGGGAAAGAGAGAATCCCACACTGACAGCACGTAGCCTAATGCGGAGATCCCACAAACATTGAGATCATGACCTGAACTGCCAAAATCAAGAGTTGGACACTCAGCCAACTAAGCTACCCAGGCGCCCCAGTTTGTCTTTTTTTATTGAACTGTTTAAGTGATAACTGACTCACTAGTGAAGTTTAGTGTAATCATTGCCTTCTGCCTGAAAACTTGTAACAAGATATCGTACAGGACAAAGAAGTGCCCCTTGGCTCATGGTCATATATTTACTTTTATTCTTAGTCATCAAAACGAGTAAGATTTCTGTGTTTGATAGACTATCTCTTAAGATAAGCTTAGAGACAGTAAGATGTTTATAACAGAAAATACCTTTGGGTTTTGGGATCCTGCATTCTAATTACTTTTCTGTTATTGACTTGCTGGGTGACTTCATGCAGATCACTAAAATCTTTACTATATTTTGATGTTATAAAAGTAGAGTGAACAATCCTGTTTTAGGATGCATACTGAACTGATTACCATTGAGGAAGGAAAGAGATTAATTTTGTTTTGTGCTTCATATTTCTGTGCTATTTTAAAACTTTAAAGTAATGTATTATACATTAAGTAAGTAGTTTGTTGATTTTTTTTTTTACATCTTTTTTAAATGTTTATTTTTGAGAGAAAGAGTGCAAGCGGGGGAGGGGGAGAAAGAGAAGGTGGCAGAGGATCTGAAGTGGGCTTTATTCTGACAGCAGCGAGCCCAACGCGGGGCTCGAACTCAGGAACCATGAGATCATGACTGAGCCGAAGTCAAATGCTCAACCATCTGAGCCATCCAGGCACCCCTGTTTTTACATCTTAGTACTTCTGAAATCAGCTTGTATTTTGTAGTTGTTGTTGGGTCATGGTTTAATTGGCAGTGTTTTTTTTTTTTCTTTTTTAATGGTTATTGCAATATCTGGTTTTCTGAAATACAGTTCTGATACTAACTACCCAGATTTTTCACAGACTACACAAATTAAAGGGTATGGTCCCCAACAAGACTGCCCTTTATATTCTAGCCACACTTCTGATTAATTGAATACAAATTTCAGGGTTCCCATGATCCTTTGAGGTTCAGTAATTCACTAGAATGACTCAGACTCAAGACAGTGCTGTACTTATGATTACAGTTTTAGTCCAAAGGATACAAATTAAAACTAGCCAAAGGAGGAGACACATAGGGTGAGGTCTGGGTGGGTCATGAATGTAGAACTTCCATGCCCTCTCCCCGTGTCACCCTCTCAGCACATCAGTGTGTTCACCCACCGGGAATGTCCATGGAATTTCAGTACAGATTATATTGGCATTTCATTGGGTAGCCTTGATTGTTTCATTGACCACATGCTTGGCATGCAGTCTCCAGCCCTCTCTTCCTTCCCCATAGTCAGGCTGGCTCCAAACCCCAATCTTCTCTTCACTTGGTTGGTCTTTATCCTGACCAGCCCCCATCTTGGGTCATCTCATCTGTTAGACGTGACGCCAGGAGCTCATGAATGACTAAAACATTCCTATTATTCAGGAAATTCTAAGACTTTAGAATCTCCCCCGCTCCCCCAGGAATTAGGGACAAAGACTAGTGTAAGATTCTGTATTATATAATGATTCACACAAAATAGTATATCTTTCAAATGATGGTGTATTAGACTAACGGAATATAGTTATTTTCAAACATAACTTTTTAGGTCCTTTGGTGTAAGTTAACATATGAAGTGTTTTGAGCTCTCTTCTGCATAAATTGTTTTAACTATATAAAATATTGTGGTTTACCTAAAAGAAGCTAGGCGTTGTAATGTGTTAGCTTTGTGAAATGTTAAACACTTTCAGCATAGTGTCAGGCATGGAGTAGACATTCATGGAAGTATCCTTATTGTTGCTGTTTGTATTATGTGTATTGTTGATCTTAACATTTGCAGATTTTACCTTTATAGGTGGCCAGGGATTGAGTTTTAATCTGAATTTGAGGTAGAGAATGCTGCTGTGCTTTGTTAGGGTCTTAAATGTTTTATTCCCTGTATTATATTTTAATAATGTATACTTTTGCCTCCTACTATTAACTAGAATTCTTGTGAAATGATACATGGAATGAAATGTACTCTTCTCTTACATGTATCTTACCTATGGGGACCATTTAGAATAACTGTTGGCTGCTACTCCTGGCTAAGAGCTATAAATGTGTGTTGGTAGCATTGTGGTATTAGTTGGCTGGTTTGGAGAGAAATAACCACGTATATTCTTATTTACAAGGACCATAGCAGCTCCTAGAAGCCTTAGGAGCAAACTAAAACTTACAGTCTTACTGTATTTCCTTAAAGCAGGAGCGAAAGTATTTCAAATGCTGAACAGAACCTTTTTACTGCCAATATTATTCTATCCTACACTTGTTTTAGCAGTATATAATTTTCTTTTGATTTGTGAGAGATTTAACAAATAGCTATGTGCCAACCTGTTAGTTTTGAAACTTTGAAACACAAAATTGATCTGCAAGCATATTACACATTTCCCTCCCCCCATACTCTCTGCTCTCTTAAGCAGATGAGCTTAATGAGTAAATGGAATTAGTTCCTCATTTTACTTGTTTTTGCAGTTCTTAAATATTTCTTGTTTACTCATTTATGCTAAATTATTAAGAGCAGATGTTGAGATTTTCTTGATTTTTTCCCCCTCTTACAAAGGAAAATACTTTCCTTAGGTGGAAATGTATATAGAGGGTTTAAAAATCTACAGAGCCTTTTTAGGAAGGAAATTGGATCATGTAAAACATGTCAGAATTAGGATGTTTCCATTTCTTTTCGTTTTCTAGATAGAGATTGAAAAATTGAGCTAGTAGATTTAGCCTGAAAGTATTATTTCTTAGTCCTGGCTATGTGATCGTTTTCTGGAATTATGATACTTAAGTACATTGAACTCTGTATCTGAAAATAGTAATTTGCATTATATTAGGATGTTGTCTTGGTACCTCATAGACTCTTGAGTTCTAAAAGACTCTAAAGATCATCCGGCCCCACTTGATTCTTTTAGGAGACTCTTATCTAAATTATCTGTAACAGATGGCTCTCTAGCTCTCTATGAGCTATTTTGAGAGGCAGTCTGTTTCATTATTGGCATCTCTAATTATTAAGTTCTTCCTCAGTTTTTAAAAAAATTTTTTTATGTTTGTTTATTATTGAGACAGAAACAGAGTATGAGTTGGGGAGGGACAGAGAGAGAGGGAGACACAGAATCTGAAGCAGGCTCCAGGCTCCGAGCTGTCAGCACAGAGCCCGATGCGGGGCTCGAACCCACGAACTGTGAGGTCATGACCTGAGCCGAAGTCGGACCCTTTAACCAACTGAGCCACCCAGGCACCCTCTTCCTCATTTTTGGTCCATGTTTACCTGTGCAACTTGTGCTTCTTCCTAGTCCCATTCTTTGGAGTGATCCAGAGGAAGTCTAATCCTTTTTGACACTGGAAGATAGCGATAGCGCAGTATGCCCTTGTTATGCCCAGGTTAATCTTTCAGTGTTCAGATTACATGGCTAGTCGACCCCTCCAGGATATATATAGCTTATTAGAAGTCCCTCTTAAAATACATCCTCCTTAGAAGAATTCTACCACTATACTGGGAAAATGCCTAATATTGCCATAGCCCTTTGTGAATTTTTATTTTATTTGAATGGAGATTAGTTGTAACTGATGTTTTTATTCTGAAAAGTTTATTTTCTGTTTCTCTTAAATTCCATATTTATCTTCGAAGGTTTTAGTTCTTTGGTCATTGCTCCCGTAGTACTGAGTTTATGGATAAAAGTCTGCACTGAACAGTCAGGAGGGGCCAGGTGGTTGTTTTATTTTTGTGTTTTTGTGCTCATCAGTATGATTTTCATTCCTAAATTATTGTTTTTGTGGAATGTTCCGATTGGATGGGATTGGATGGGGGCCAGAGGTACCAGTGGTGAAAGAATTCATCCAAGGCAGAACAAAAGAGATAAAAGTTCTTTGACTACACTGTAAGGAAGCAGAGGTCAGGACAGCAAAGGAGAAACTATCTACCACGAGGTGGTGGTGAGGGGCTATAGTTACAGGGTGGAATGAGAGAATACAGGTACATATGGAATTTTCCCTTTTTTGGTAATCTTAAGAACTGTGCTTGGTTGCAAGTAACCCATTGGTCAGTTAGGGCGTATGGCTTACTAAGCCTTTTTGCGTCAGTTCTGTGTCAGTTCTGTGCCAGTAGTCGCTGGGGGCTCTTTTGCCTTGCTCCGGTTTATATTGCTCAAGCCTGTTGCCTAAAAGCAGCCTCTACAATTTTGGTAGTTGTTTATATTCAGCTTTGTAGTATTAGTATTTTATGTTATTTTTACTTAAATCTTACTGCCAGCAGTATTTTCTACTTCTTTAACCGTAAAATACAGATGTCCTTTATATCTTTTTTCAGTAAAGGGAGTGTATCGTGTTTCTTCTAATTAATATAATTCTTAACTTTTCTTTTCTTTTTCTTTTTCTTTTTTTTAAGATTTTATTTTTAAGTAATCTCTACACCCAACACGGGGCTTGAATTTACAATCCCGAGATCAAGAGTCGCATGATCTATTGACTGAACCAGTCAGGTGCCCCTTAACTTTTCTAAACAGAATGCTTTTAAGACGTAATGCTCCTCAAGAACACACATATACTTTCCTATACTTGTTTTTTGGTTGTTGTTTCAGATGGGGAGATACTCTATTTTTATTCTAATTAAAATTTGATTCCAGTCCTAAGAGTTGTTGTCAATGTTATTGAACATTTATGCGAGCTATTTTGCTAAACACCCTCCTGACTATATAATATCTTCTTGTAAGTAAGTTTAGGAACAACTCTGTGAGTTAGGTACTATTGTAATTCCCATTATACATGATAAGGAATTTAAGATAGTGAGGTTAACTAAATTTGTCCAAGAGCAAAACTGAGACTCAAACCCAGGCAGTCTGACTTTGGGATCTTATGCTCTTAGTCACTGTATTTATAACTGTTTGCTTTCTTTGTTATTGTTTTTTCAATTTTATTTATTTATTTTGAGAGAGAGAGAGAGAAAGAGAGTGAGCATGAGTGGGGGAGTGACAGAGGGAGAGAGAGAGAATCCCAAGAGGCTCTGCACTATCAGTGCAGAGTCCAGATGGACACAGGGCTCAGTCTCATGAACCATGAGATCATGACCTGAGCTGAAGCCAAGAGTCAGTCAGCTGACTGAGCCACCCGGGTGCCCCTATAACTGTTTGCTTTCTAATGAAACAATTGTAGAAGGGCTGTCTTCTTGTTGTTACTGGTGTAGCCCTTTCTGTCAAAATACACATTGAACATTTTTGTTTTTTAAATATTTTCAAATGTTTTAGGTCTATATGATTTAAAATATGCGGTGTCACCAGAGGTCACAAATAATTACTAGACATTCTCACTTTAATTTAGCTTTCATTTGGGACCACATAGTAGAATGATTTCTGGGGAACTATTGGGTCATTGACTTCTAATTTTTATGCAGGAATCATCTCTGAAGTCAGTAGAAATACACAGTACCTGAGACATAGTAGGCAACTCAAAGATTACATCTCTGATTATATGTGCAGCTTATACGAAATCACTTATGGCCAAGTGTGATCTTTTATATCTCACAATTTCACCACCTTTTGGGCCAGAGATTCTCAAAGCACCCTGTAGGAGTCTCTGAGACTCTTTGAGGAAGTACGTGAGGTCACAACTATTTCATAATCATCATAAGTTATTAATTTTCTTTTTCACTCTCAGTCTCTCATGAGTTACAGTGGGGTTTTCTAGAGGCTACACAGCATGTTATTACAGCAGATTAAATGTGGAAGCAGATCTGAGAATCTAGCTGTGCTTTATTGAAATTGCCATTCTCCTCACTAAATTTGATTTTGGAAAATATATTTTTCAAGAAGTATTACTTATATTATCATATAATGGGTTTTGTATTTTTAAAAATGAATAAATATTTAGGAATTCTTAATTTCAGCTTCTAATTCAATAAATATCAATAGATAAACCCCATGTAAACAGAAGCTCTTTGGGGTTCTCAAAGACCTTAGAAGGATTCTGAGACCAAAACCTTTGAGCACCTCTTGGTTAGATTAGTTGTATTATATGATGTTAAAGAAAACCTTGATACAGAAGTAAAACAAAATCTCAAACATTGAAAGATTTTTAAAATTAAACGAAGCATTTTTATTTCTTACTAAATACTTTCTTTTTGAATTGTGTGAGCAGGAGGCTGGAACCTACTGAACGACCTCTTCAGATCGTTTATGATTACTTAGCCAGGCTGGGATTTGACGACCCCGTGCGCATACAGGAGGAGGCAACAGATCCCGACCTTGGCTGTATGCTTCGATTTTATGGTGGTAAGAATTTTTCTTTAAATGTTTATTTATTTATTTTGAGAGAGAGAGGA
Source organism: Cryptoprocta ferox (assembly GCA_028646485.1). Taxonomy (NCBI): domain Eukaryota; kingdom Metazoa; phylum Chordata; class Mammalia; order Carnivora; family Eupleridae; genus Cryptoprocta; species Cryptoprocta ferox. The sequence goes on from CM053563.1 coordinate 43,172,060, forward strand.
TGGAGAGAATCCCAAGCAGGCACCGTGCTGTCAGTGCAGAGCCAGATGTGGGGCTGTAACCCATGAACCATGAGATCATGGCCTGAACCCAAATCAAGAGTCAGACGCTCAACCAACTGAACCACCCTCAGGCGCCCCTTTGGTGGTAAGAATATATCATTGGCTCTGTTGAGTGTGTTAACTACTTTTCAGTTGATCATTTGTGCCTCTCTCTGTCTTCAGCTTTTTAAAAGTATTTTAGTAAAAGGTGTGTTTTCGGTTGATCATTTGTGCCTCTCTCTGTCTTCAGCTTTTTTAAAAGTATTTTAGTAAAAGGTGTGTTTAGGCCAATTTACTAATGTGGGTACAAAAAACAACAGAAACAAGAAGGCAGGGTGCAGTTAAGGAAGACTTTGAAGTATCAGCCAAAATACCTTCCCTTTTTTATTTTTGCTCTTTTTGTTCTAGTTTCTTTGCTGACTTACTAGAATTATCTTACACCTGTGCAGAATCTTCATCATCAATTCGTGCTTTTTAGTAACAATGGTATTTTCAAGTTCCTTAAAAAAACTATGAACTTCTGGATAGCTCAAGAATGTTGAGAACTAGGTGGTCATTATTATATATGACTTAACATTTGATAAATCCGTCTGTCAAGTCCATATATTGTTAAATTTAGTGGGCTTGGAATCTAGGATTTTTTCACTTTTCCTTTTCGTGTATTTTCCCCCATCAACTTTTTCTCCTGGTCACTTCAGTAATAAAGTTAGACTTATTAAAACTAAATACTTTTTATTTTTTATTTATTTATTTATTTATTTTTAACTTTTTTTTTTTTTTTTTTTTTTTTTTGAGAGAGAGAGAGAGCGCGCGCGCTAGGGAGGAGCAGAGAGAGAGGGAGACACAGAATCTGAAGCAGGCTCCAGGCTCTGAGCTGTCAGCACAGAGCCCAACATGGGGCTTGAACCCACGAACTGTGAGATCATGACCTGGGCTGAAATTGGACGCTTAACTGACTGAGCCACCCAGGCGCCCCATAAAACTAAATACTTTTTAAATATTACTTTCCAAATTACACATAGTCTGCTACTAATACTAATGGTACTAAGTACCGTTGGTTAATCGTTTACTGTGTGCTTTTCTGCTTGTGAATTAATCACTGTACTCTTTAGAACCACCTTACGCTGTAGGAACTATTATCTCACTTAACAAATGAGAGAGCTGAGACAGAGAAGTTAAACCACTTGTTCAAGGTCATACCACTAGTGACGAAGTCATTTAACACTTAACAATTTTGAATTAATATGACCCACTTATCAAACAATTGAACTGATAACTAAATGATTTGTGTCTGTAGGCAAAATCATTTACTAAAATTCCCTGCTCTTGTTCCTCAAATTACTGATTCAATTTCTGTATACTTTTTTGTTGTTGTTATTTACTTATTTTTAAGTAATTTCTTCCCCCAACATGGAGCTCAGATTCACCATCCTGAGACCAAGAGTTGCATGCTCTTTCAGCTGAGCCAGCCAGGCACCCCTCTGTATACTTCTTGATATAACTCTTGTAACATAATGTCACAAGCCAACTTTATTAAATGCACTTCACCAAAGATTCTATGTATAATTTTTCATCACAACACTATTTTGTGACATGTTTTTCCTTAAAAGTTGGCTTTGTTTTATTTATTTCCATTAATTTCTCTTTTTTGCTAAGCTTATGGAAGGAAAATAGTTGCTAGGTTGAAATTAAGTAGGAAAATCCTTTAAGATTAATTTGAGGAACACAAATCATTTAAACCTATAAAACTTGGTTTTAAAAAAAAAAGAGCAACTTGGAGCAGTAGCATTCTCCTTTTGTGATTGTGGCTGAAAGTGAATTCTTTATTATATGTTTTCTTCTGGGGTGAAGGTTGAGCCTTAGAGTGCCAGCGGGCTCCTGATCCATTGAGATTGCATTGGCACAGCTGTTGGCACTGATACATTACTTTTCTAGCACCATCTGATAAGCTACAGCATGCCCAGGGTCTGCATATATCCTTAAGGGGATATTTCCTGTAGAGTCCAAAAGAGTACCAGTTTGTAGTACTTACTCTATTTTTAAGGGAAGGAGGGTCTTTAACAGAGAACATTTCCAAAAGTGACCTTTATTAATTTAGAGAAGCTAGTGTATTTTGAGTGAGAAAATTATGTTTGGGAAAGAGGTGTTTAAAGCTAATTATTTTTGAAATTAGACCGTGTGTGTGTGTGTGCATGCGTGTGTCAATAAGTTTATTAATCTATTGTCTGCCTGATGAATTACCTCAAAACTTAGTAACTTCTGGGGCACCTGGCTGGCTCAGTCAGAAGAGTGTGTGTGACTCTTGATCTTGGGGTCATGAGTTCAAGCCCCTCGTTGGGTGTAGAGATTACTTAAAAAATAAAATAAATAATGCCTCTCCCCAACTCTATTAAAAAGAACTTAATGATTTAAAATGAATAAATAAATATTATCTCATATAGGTTCTGTGGGTCAGAAATCCAGGAGTAATTTAGTTGGATGCTTCTGGTTGGGGTTGGATGAGATTGTAGTCACTCTGGTTGAAGGGGTAGTCATCTGAAAGCTTGACTGGGGCTTGAAGCATCACTTCCAGCCTGGCTCATTCAAATAGCTGTTGGTAGGTCTCAGTTCCTCACCAGCTTTTGGCAGGAGATCTCAGTTCTTTGCTTTATGGACCTCTTTATAGGGCTGCCTGAGTATCTTCATGCCATAGCAGCTAGCTTCCCTCAGTGATGAGACAGACAGATGGACACACACACACACACACACACACACGGAGGCCTCAGTGTTTTTTATGACCCAGCTTCATAAGTCACAGACATTTTTACCACCTTCTGTTTAGTAAAAGTGAGTCATCAAATACGACCCACCCTATCGGGAGGGAAATTAGGCCCTACCTTTTGGAGTGAGGGCTATCAAAGAATTTGTGGACATATCTTAAAACCATCACAAAAATATGCTTCCCTTTCACCTTGTTGCTCTAACTACTCCATTCCCGAATCCAGAGACAACCACAGAGGAAAGATATCTGTGAAATATTCTGTTAAAGCAAATAGCTTAGTAATCAGCTTTAAATATTTTATGTGTAGACTCTTTGATGAGTTAGCATAGTTAGAATATGGTGTTTATGAGGCCAGGGTCATAAGGGCCGAAGTTCAAACCAGTTAATGTTGCTGTGCTTGCTGGATCTAAAAGGTACCCAGTTTGCCAAGCAGCCATTATGCAGATGTGCGTTACCAGTCTTGTTTTAAAGGGGGTTCTGGGGAATGACTGGCTGGCTCAGTGCACATCATGGTAATAGGTGTGGAAATCGTGTAATTGATAGCATGACCAATCACGGAAATTAAGAGAGCATATTGATGAACTCTTTATTTGTGTATGAGGAAAGGGAGTCTAGAAGGTGTGATTTGCTAGTGAAATGGTAGTTTGGGGGACTCTGGCTCGGCATGAGTTCCAGCCTGAGCATTTCTTTCTGTACCATATTCTGTGCACACATGTTTAAGACTGTTTTTTCCAAAGAGCATAAGCACAGACAAATGACACCAGATACAAAAGAGTCACATAGTATGTTTCCATTCATTTAAAGTTCAAAACAGGTAAAACTGAGCCATGTTGTTTACAGATGTGTGGCAAAACAGTACTGTCCATCAAAATCTGTTCTTTACTTCCATAATACTAGAATTAGAGTTGGGCACTTAGCTGTCCAGCTACACCTCATTTCCCTGCCTTCCTTGCAGCTAGGTGTGCACATGTGACACAGTTTGCTTCTGTGGCATGGAGTGGAATTGTTGTGCCACTTAGACACATCGTTCCTAAAACTTCCCACGCACACTTCTCAGTGCCCTCTGCTCTCCCATGGGCTGGGATGGCAGTCATCAGAGCATTATGGCAGTCATCAAGAGTCAGGTGTTGAGAGTGACAGAGCTTCCCTCAGCCTGATTTTCTTGATGGAGTTGACCCCTGGAAGCCCACAGTGTCTACCTTAACGGGGAATTAAATTTCTCTCGTGTTTGAGCCATTATGTGCTGTTTGTTACAGTAGTTTAATGTGCTGTAACTAATATAAGATGCCTACATAAGTGGCAGAAATATAAGGAAAGCAAGGATATTATTATTATTATGAAAGGAGAGTGGCTGACCTCTAGGGTTGGGGGAAGAGGACAAGATTCCTACAAGCAGAACTTTTGAGTCAATATATATATATTTTTTAAATTGTGATTAAATATTCCTAAATTGCACAGGCGATACTGATGGATGCTTTCATCAATAGCGTTTGAGAGTACTCATTTCCTTGTACCTTTGCCAATATTGGGTTATTATTGTTAAAATTAATCTTTGTCCCAAGTCGCAAAGTATACTGTTTCATATTAATTTGCATATTTTAAACGTTATTGTTAAACTATAGGAGTAATATATTAAAAAACATTTCATCTTCCTTATATAATTACATTTATTATGGTGCATTTTGTAGTTATATTTTATATACATATTTCACATTTGTAATAATTGTGTCCATATATTTTTCCTTTGTAAAAAATTTAGTTTTAATTACACAAGTAAAATGTAGATACAGTCTCATTATCTAAGTGTTTCAGTCTCTTATAATTATTATCTGTAGTGTTTCAGTCTCTTATAATCACTTCCCAGATCAATTCACTGCTTAATAGATAACCACTGCTATCAATGTGGTATATATGTGTTTAGAATTTTCTAACTTACATTCTTATCTAATATGTATTTGTAGAAGTATATTTTGTTTACATAAGTGGTATTATTTGGTATTGGTCTTCATGCTTTTTCACCCAACCATATGTTTTGGATCTTTCCTTAGCTGTCTTCTTTTTTTTTTTTAATTAAGTTTATTAATTTATTTTGAAAGAGAGAGAGTGAGCAAGGGAGGGGCAGAAGAGAGGGAGAAAGAGAGAATCCCACGGAGGCTCCACAGGCTCAGTATAGAGCCTGACGTGGGGCTCAAACCCACGAAACTGACATCATGACTTGAGCCAAAATCAAGAGCCCAATGCTTAACCGACTGAGCCCCCCAGGTTCCCCTCCTTAGCTGTCTTCTATATGCATTCCTCTCAGTTGCATAGCACCGAATATCAGATGTGTGTTATAGTTTATGTAACCATTTCGCTGGTGATAGACATTTACAGTATTTCCAGTTTTGACTATTGAAAACAGCATTACAGTAAAATTGCCTCTTTGTGCCCCTGTGTTTCTTCAGAGTAGATCTGTAAACATGAAATAAAGGGGTCATTGGATATTTGCATTTAAAATAGTAATACTGTTGCAGAACAGCATATAGTCCATCAGTATACCAGAGTACCCCTTTGCCCACAGTATCACCTTTTAATACTCTTAGCATTTAAAATTTTTACTTATCTGATAGATAAAACGATGGACTCCTTGTTTGAATTTTTGTTTCCCTGATTACTAGTGTGGTTGAATATTGCTTCATATTTTCATTGGTTCTTTAGATTTCTTTGAATAACCCATTGATATTTCTGTGCAAATTTCTGTTCGTCTTTTTTTATATTGATCCAACAGACACCTGTGTATATTCTAAGTACACATCATTTGGATACTATATTGTGGCAAACTTTTTTCTAGCCTATAACTTGTCCTTAAGTTTTGTTTTTTATTGTGCAGAAGTTTTAGTTAGTCAGATTTTTTGAGTCTTTTCCTGTAATGCATTTATATTCCTTCCTTATCCTAGGTCATAAAAGTATACTTTATTTTCAGTATTTTTATATTTTTAAAATATTCATAAGATAGGGATCTAACTTTACTTTTTCTCAGTGGATAGATAGCCATTTGTCCCAACAACATTTATGGAACAGTTCATCCTTTTCCTAGTGATTTGAAATATTATCTTTATTATTTTTAAGTTCCTATATAGGCAGTGGTCTATTTTTGGACTCTGTCCTGTTGCATTGATCAATTTGTCTTGTGCAATACCTATATGATATGTTTTGATAGCTGATAGGGAAGCTACATTACCACTGTTCTCTGAAAAATCAGGGAGAGCTCTTGAATCAGGGAAGCCTTTATGAAGAAGTAGTATTTGAGTTGGTTCTTTAAAAACTGACAGAATTTCATTAAGTAGAAAGGAAAAGGAGGACCTGGGATGGCAGATTAGACACTTTAGTGTATGTTCTGTGAATCACAGATAATTTGAGTCCAGATTGTTCTGGGCATTGAGTGCAGTATCAGGAGCTTAGTCTTCATTTGGCAGATGATAGCAAGAAGTGAGAGCGTCCAAGTGAGCCAGAGAAGGTGAAGCTGGCACCAGTGTGGATAATAATTCAGATGTGAATTAATAGGGGTCTGAATGGGAAATGGGAAGGAATTGTTTCTATGAGAAACTTTTTGAAGGGAGAATCAGTAAGAGTTTTTGGCTGATTAAAAAGGGGAGTTGAGGAAGGGAACCTAAGAGTTGGAGCCGACACTGAGGTTTGAGCCAGGGTTACTTCAGGAGAATGTCAGGACTTGCATTGTGAGAAGGAGCTGTTCATGGGGATGCTGATGGCTTGGTTTTAGGAATATTTCATTTTATGTTGGTGGTGAGTATCCTGTTGGAGATGTCTGGCAGGTAGTTGGAAATGTGGAACCAGAGCTTTGGAAATACAGATTGGAGAGTTGGGTACATAGGGATGTTCAAGCTGTGGGAGTTGTTAAGATACCTGTTTTTTTTTTTTTAAGTTTACTTATTTATTTTGAGAGAGAGAGCACATGTGAGCAGGAGAAGGAGAGAGGGAGAGAGAGAGTCCCAAGCAGGCTTCACAGTGACAGCACAGAGCCTGATGTGGGGCACAAATTCATGAACTGTGAGATCATGACCTGAAGTGAAATCAAGAGTCAGGTGCTTAACTGAGCCACCCAGGTGTCCTGGAAGTTAGGATATCTTGAAAAGAATTTTTGTATGTAGGAAGAGAAGGAGGCTTAAGGCAGGCAAAACTTTCATTATAATAACTAGCATTTGTTTTATCCCCTTCTTTATGCTGAATGCTTTATCAAGTGCTGAGCATTCTGTATACCTTGTTTCTTGTAATCCTTACAGTCCTGTATGGAGATGTTATTATTCCAGAGAGGCTGTACCTTGCCCCACATAGTGAGCCAGGAAGCAGATAAATCTGTCTGCTTCTAAATCTCATCCTTTTAACTTCTAAGATATTCCATCATTTAGTTGTTGGAGAGAGAGTTTAGAGGAATCTGAGGAATCCATAAAATGAGAACTGGGAAGGGTTAGGAGTCATCTCATCCAACTCCTTAGTCTTAAACTCAGGAAACTAAGGCCTGAAGATGTAAGAGGATTTGTTCGGGATCATGAAACCAGATGGTGGAATTGCTTTAGCCACCACTGGTTTGCCAAGTTTTCTAGTGAAGTATTTCAAATAGTCTTCTGTGTTGTATGGGAGCCTACTTCAAGTTTGAAATTTGTTCTGAGCTTTCCTGTTTTGTTCTTTAAATGTCAGTAAATACTTCATTTTTACCTCCCAGCCTATCAGCCAGTGTATATTTGTTTAACTTTTTATTTGGAACTAACTTTAGATTCTCAGAGCAGTTGGAAGGATAGTACAGAGATCTTCTGCACATCCTTCATGCAGTCATTTGAATTGTTCTCATATAAATAGTGCTTCCGTTTTCTCTGGCTTTTCTCAAGACTTTTTCTTTGTCTTTAATTTTCAGCAGTTTGACGATGTAGTATCCGGGCTTGAATGTCTTTGGGTTTGGAGTTCACTGAACTTGAATCTATAAGTTTGTGTATCATTTGGGGAGTTTTCCCCTATTTCTTCAAATAATTTTTCAGCATTGCACTCTTCTCTCCCTTTGGCTCTATCCCTCAGTTGAATTTTCAGAGTTTTTGGCATGCTGCTTGGGAACACATCCCCATTTGTATACCTCAAAGGTGAGCCCAGGAGTTCAGAGACAGAGAACTTTATGGGGTCATTTGCCAGAGCTCCATCTTCTTCATGATTTCCTGTGGATTTATTTAACATGCCTTGTTGGGTATTTCCTGCAACTGCAGCCACACGGCAGGGCCCCCAGTGGGAAGAGGAGACCAAAAATTCAACAGGTTTTCAGTCCACTATTTTGGGACTGCAGATCTTCCAATCAGAGAAGGAAGTTCACACCCCTCAGAGTTGTAGGTGCCTGTGTCCCCCACTGTTGCAGCCACTCCTGGAGGCTGGGACTTGAGAAAATGATGAAAAGGTGGGGGAAGGGAAAATGAGGGATTTCTTCCACTCTCTCTGCATGTTAGGAGACCCCTTTTCCACTCCTCAAGGTAGAGCTTGAGGCCTTCCCTTAGACCTCTCTCCACACCAATGCCTACCTCTGGATCTTGGGCTTTGCCGAATCCTGGGCTGGGGGATGTCAGAGGAGGAACAATGATAAACTTACTACTGTTTAGGTGGTATTTCTGATTGTGTTTTTTCCCTAATCTGCCCGCTAGTGTTTACTTTTTGGGGTCCTCATATAGCTGCTCCATGCATTCTGTCCAGGTTTTATAGGGGCATTTAGTGGGAGAGACAGGCTGGAGTTGCACTTTCTCCATCTTACTCAGAACCAGAACCATTTTGATTATTTCATTTTGATTAATTTCATTTTAATTGTAGTCCAATAGTCTTTACATGTATTTTCTAGAAGCTTGATTGTTTTGTCATTCCATTTTTATTCAGTCTGTATGTTTTCTTTTTTAATAATTTTTTTGTCTGAGTATCATTGTGATCTCATGGGCTTGTAAATATTTGTTTTGACTCATTTCAGCCATTACTCTTTTTTTTTTTACTCAGTTTGTCCCTCATGGGAGCTCTTCATGTTGGCTTCTATCCTTCCAACATGACCCCAATTTTTGATACACTCTGGGTTTTCCATTAAGTTCTGGCACAAGATGTCCTAAGCTCATCTTTTCATTGTCTGACTCAGACTAGGAATAGACTCTTTTTCTAAGGGCTCCTGGTTCATTTAATGAAAAATGGTATTTAGAGATTATACTCTGGACAGTAGAGAAACTCACTGCTACAGGGTTGCCCTTGATTGTTTTTTTATAGCAACTTTTTTAAATTATAAAAACAGTCCACTTTCTGTATAGAACATTTGGAAGTATAAATACATAAGGAAATTAAAATTATCCCTAATTTTCCACTTAGAATCTTGGATTTTGAGATTGTAAAACAGTTTTTTAGTTAGAACTGTTACACATTCTGAATACTTACTAGAACTTTCTCATTCTGTTTTTTATCACTTTCAGAAGATCAGAGACTGGAGGCACTCTAGATGTTTAGCAAATACTCCAAAATTAATAATGAAACAGAATGTTGTTTCGTATATGAGTAACTTATCCAAAACAAAATTGAATGTTTCCTTCTGAGAGTGGTGGTGTATAGATTTGTGAGTTTTCTCTGTAATAAAATAGAAAGAAAGAAAGCCAAGAAAAAAGAGACTTGGAGAATTATCAATTGTTAAAATATCTGTTTCATGTAAACGTTTTTTTTAATGTTTTTAAATTTATTTTTGAGAGACAGAGAGAGACAGCGTGAGCAGGGGAGGGTCAGAGAGAGAGGGAGATATAGAATCTGAAGACAGGCTCCAGGCTCTGAGCTGTCAGCACAGAGCCCAACATGGGGCTTGAACCCACGAACCGCGAGATCATGACCTGAGCCGAAGTCGGACACTGAACCAACTGAGCCACCCAGGCGCCCCCTATGTAAACTTTTAAAAAGACTGTTAGGTGATTTGGAAGCATGGTAAACTATTATAAAGTCCCATTTTTACATAATTTAGCCAACTTTATAGTAGGCGATGCTGTTAACCAGCATGAGGAATCTAAAATCAGTTAGCATGTTTGGGTGGAATAATGAGATTTTTAAAAAGTTTTATTGAGATATAATTCACATACCATATAATTCAGTCTTTAAAAGTGTACAATTCAGTGCTTTTTAGTATATTCAGAGAGTTATATGGCCATCACCACAGACTAATTTTAGAATCTTTTCATCACCATAAAATGAGACCCTGTATCCATCAGCAGTTAGTCTCTATTCCCACTCCCAGCACACCCAGCAACACAAATCTGCTTTCTGTCTTTATGGATTTGCCTATTCTAAACAGTTCATATAAGTGAAATCATTATATACTTGGCTTTTTGTGACTGGCATCTTTTACTTAGCATAATGTTTTCAGTGCTCTTCCATGTTGCAGTATGTATCAGTACTTCATTTCTTTTTATGGCCAAACAATATTCCATTGTATAGATGATGCCACATTCTGTTTATGCATTCATCAGTTGATGACATTTTGGTCATTTCTACTTTTTGGCTATTTTTCTGAACAAACATTTGGGTGTAAGTTTTTGTGTAGACGTATGTTTTCAGTTCTCTTGGGTAAAGCTGTAGGAGTGGAATTGCTGGATCATATGGGGACTCTATGTTTAAGCTTTTGAGGAACTACCAGACTGTTTAAAAAGTGGCTGCACCATTTTATCATCACATCAGCAATGTTTGTTTACATGCTTGGCAACACTTAATGTTTGTTTTTTTGATGAACTGGTATCTCATTGTGGTTTTGATTTGCATTTATCTAGTAACTAATGAGATTGAGCATCTTTTTATGCTCTTGTTGGCCCTTTATATATCTTTTCTGAAGTAATAAGTATTCAAATTCTTTACCTATTTTTTAATTGCACTATTTGTCTTTATCGCAGTATTGTAACAGTTCTTTGTTCTCGATACAAGTCTCTTATTTGGTATACAACTTGCAAATATTCTTTCCTGTTTTGTGAATCATCTTTTTACTTTCTTGATGGTGTTTATAGAAGTACAACAGTTTTTTGTTTTGTTTTTGTTCTTGTTTTTTGATGTAGTCCACTTATGTATATTTTCTTTTTTGTCATTTATACTTAAAATTTTTTTTTAACATTTATTTAGTTTTGAGAGACAAAGAGACAGAGCATGAGCAGGGGAGGGGCAGACAGAGAGGGAGACACAGAATCTGAAGCAGGCTCCAGGCTCTGAGCTGTCAGCACAGAGCCCGACGTGGGGCTCGAACCCATGGACCGTGAGATCATGACCTGACCTGAAGTCGGCTGCTTTACCGACTGAGCCACCCAGGTGCCCCTATACTTTTTTAAAATATGTTTTTAAGTTTATTTATTTATTCTGAGAGAGAGAGTGTGGGAGGGGCAGAGAGAGAGAGAGAGAGAGAGAGAGAGAGAGAGAGAATCCCACCCAGGCTCCACACTGTCAGCTCAGAGCCCGATATGGGGTTTGAACCCATGAATCACGAGATCATGACCTGAACTGAAATCAGGAGTTGGATGCTTAATCAGCTGAAACACCCAGGTGCCCCTGTCACTTATACTTGTGTGTTGATACTTAAGAACCCTTTGCCTAATCTAAGGTCACAAGATTTATTCAAGTGTTTTAGTTTTAGTTCTTACATTTAGGTCTACAATCCATTTTGAGTTAAATTAATTAATTTAATTTTGTGCATGGTGTGAGGTAAAGGATCTGACTTTATTCTTTTGCCTGAGGTTATCCAGTACCAGCACCATTTGTTGACAAGACTGTTTTTCCCCATTGAGTTATTTTGGCACCCTGCTCAAAAATCATTTGTCCACAAGTATAGGGGTTTATTTGTGAATTTTATTATATTGCTGTTTGTCCCTATGTCAGTACTGTACTTTTTTTTTTTTTTAAAGTAATCTCTACACCCAACATGGGGCTCAAACTCATGACCCCGAGATCGAGAGTTGGATGCCTTTACCAACTGAACCAGCCAGGCACCCCAAGTACTGTACTTTATATGCCAGTCCCTTACTTTATAGTTAAGTTTTGAAATTGGAGAATGTGAGTCCTCCAATTTTGTTCTTTGTCAAGATTGTTTTGGCTCTTCTGAGTCCACTGTATTTCTTATATGAATCTTAGGATCATTTTGTCAGTTTCTTCCACTAAAGCAGCTGGAATTTTCATAGGGATTACATTGCTGTAAATCAGTTTGAGGAGTTTTGCTATCTTAACAATAGTTAAGTCTTCCAACCCATGAAATCTGGATGTCTTCCATTTATTTAGGTATCTTTTAATTTTCAACTATATTTTTTAGTTTTCACTTTATAAGTTTTGCATTATTCTTTTTGATGCTATTCTAGATGCAATTAGTTTCTTTTTATTTATTTACTTTTATTTTAGAGAGCGTGCAAGCAGGGAAGAAGGGCAGAGGGAGGGAGAGAGAGAATCTTAAGCAGGCTCCATGTTCAGTGCAGAACCTGACACAGGGCTTGAACTCATGACCCTGAGATCATGACCTGAGCTGAGATCAAGAGTTGGATGCTTAACCGAGTAAGCCACCCAGGTGCCTCAGATGCAATTCGTTTCTTCATTTTACTTTTGAATTGTTTATTCCTTGTGCAGAGAAATACAATTGACTTTTAAAAAAAATTTTTTTTATCCTGCAACTTTGCTGAACTCATTTGTTGGCTATAATTGTCTTTTTAATGGCACACTTAGGATTTTCTATATACAAGATCATATCATTTGCAAATAAAGATAGTTTATTTCTTTCTTTCCAGTCTGATACTGGAAATTCGAGGTGAATGGGGACATTTGTTGGACATGTACAGCAGACAATTGGATATGTGAAATTAGAACTAAGGGAAGATTGGGGCAGGAGATAGAAATTTGAGGGCCATTATCATCATATGAGTAGTGCAGTTTGGAGTCCAGAAGCCAGATTGAAGTAAATTGAGTAAATAGGAGGTGAGGTAACAGAGAGATAGCTAATACAGAGGCACAAATGAGAAAAAAAGAGCCTCAACAGAGTAAACTTACAGTTTCTCAAAATATATTTTGTGGACCATCTGCATTTAAATTACCTGGAATAGTTGTTAAAAATTACATTTTCGTGGGGTGCCTGAGTGGCTCATTCAGTTGAGTGTCTGACTCTTGATTTCAGCTCAGGTCATGATCCCAGGGTCTTGGGATTGAGCCCTGTGTCGGGGCTTCACACTGAGCATGGAGCCTACTTGTTTCACTCTTTCTTCCTCTGCTCTTCTCCCCAGCTTGTCATGTCTCTCTCAAAAACAAAAAACAAAAAGACATTGTCCTGTGTTACATCCTAGGCCTTGCGAATTGGACATTCTGTGGATGGGTCTCAGCGTCCTGGATTTTAAACTGTTGTCTATAATAACTCTTGGGCACACAGAAATTGGAGAATCACTGAACTGAAGGAATTCAGTTGAGACTGAGAGGGTCTGGGAGAAAACTTGAATGCTTTTGTAGCTTTGAAAGGAACGATAAGGAGGGTGGGGTTGAAGAGTAAGAAGGGAGAAGAGCCAAATTCTCAGAGAAAGGTACGGTTTAGAATATCGATGAAAGGCCTGGCCTCACATAGAAAGAGAAATGGCTCTCCTGTAGGGCTAGTGTTAGCATACAAAGTTTGAAAGCCTTTTTTTTTTTTTAAGTCTTTATTTTTGAGAGAGAGAGAGAGATAGAGACAGTGTGAGTGGGGCAGGGGCAGAGAGAGGGAGACACAGAATCCGAAGCAGGCTCCAGGCTCCGTGCTGTCAGCACAGAGCCCAGCAAGAGGCTTAAAACCACGAACCACGAGATCATGACCTGAGCCAAAGTTGGACACTTAACCGACTGAGCCACCCAGGTGCCCCAAAGTTTGAAAGCTTTGAAGTGATCTAACCCACTTCCTCAGATTATATATGGGAAACATATAAAGGGGCAACATGATGTGCAGTTTCCATAATCAATTCTATAATAATATCAGATACAGTCTAATTTTCTCTATTCCGACTTAATTGCTGTTTGCCCACCTCATGCTAGCGCTGCTCTTGTTCATTCCTGTGTAAAGTTACTTCTCTGTTTTTAATCAAGAGCCTGTCTGCTGTCATAGTGTGCTGTTTTGTTCACTATATCTCAGCCTTACAAAGATTTCTGTTGGGGAGGGAGCGTACTAAAAAAGAAAGATCTTGTATGATACGAGCTTCTGCTTCCATGATTGGGATAGGTGATTGAAATATCAGCCATAAGCTTTTTTGCACAAAGAGCAGGAAAATGGAGCAATGTGTACAGAAGTAGAGTGCTCCCATAGTTATTAATTTCTTCCTTCTAGAATAGACTAATCACAACAGTAGTGGCTGTCATTTACTCAGTACTTCTTTTGTTACCTAAAACTATGCTCAGTACTTTACATTAATTATCTTAATTTTTTATAATGAAATTCTAAAGATAAGTAGTATTAAGATCCATACTGTATAAACGAGGGAAGTTAATCGCAGTGAAATTAAGTAGTTCAAAGAAACAAAGTAAGTGGTAGAACCAGGATTTGAACTCAGGTTTACATGTCTGGCCCCCAGGTCTATGATCTTAGTCACTTTGCCATATTACCTTTCTTTGTGTACATGGGAAATAGGACTGTGTTAGAAGAATTAATAATGGGATCCAAAATAAAATCTTGCTCCTAGCCCAAAATTCACAATACTCCCATTGTATAACTTCAGCAATGGGTAACATTTTATGACTGAGATCTTATTTTGTAATACTTATATTGCTTAGTAACTTAAATCTGTAAAGAAGGTTGCTGAATATTGACACACAATACTTTCTTTTTCCCTTACCGTAGTCTTACACTAGTTTAATTGTGACTTCTGAAGTTCCGTTTTCTTTTCAGAAAAACCATGCCAGATGGATCATCTGGATCGAATTCTTCTGTCTGGTGTCTATAATGTACGCAAGGGAAAGACCCAGTTGCATAAGTGGGCTGAACGCCTAGTTGTTCTCTGTGGTACCTGCCTCATTGTTTCCTCAGTAAAGGATTGTCAAACTGGAAAGATGCACATCTTGCCTTTGGTTGGGGGAAAGGTAAGACTCATAAAAATTGAATTATTCTTCCTTTGTTTGATCTTCTTCATTAAAATCACATATGCTTTTCAGCACTTTCCTCAGATCTTTTTATTTTTTATTTTTATTTTATTTTTTTGGAAGATTCATTTATTTATTTAGGTAATTTCCACACCCAAACTGGGCTTGAACTCATGACTCCAAGATTAAGAGTTGCATGCTCTACTAACTGAGCCAGCCAAGTGCCCCTCCCCATATCATTTTAAAGAAGCCAGTATGAGCATTTGTAAAGATTGCATTGTAGAGGCATTTGAGTGGCTCAGTTGGTTAAGCATCTGACTCTTATTTTGGCTCAGGTTGTGATCCCAGGGTCATAGGATCAAGTCCTCTGTTGGGCTCTGTGCTGAGCATGGAGTCTGCTTAAGATTTCCTCTCACCATCTACCCCTCTTCCCTGCTTATGTTCTCTCTCTCTCTCAAATTAAAATTAAAAAATTAAAAATTAAAATTAAAAAATTAAAAATTAAAATAAAAAGGGCAATTGCACTGTATTCAAGGGATACACGTGTGATGTTTTGAAGAGGCACGTGCACCCCAAAGTTTATAGCAACGCTATTGACAATAGCTAAAATACGGAAAGAGCCCAAATGTCCATCTATGGGTAAATGATAAAGAAGATGTGGTGTGTGTATACACACACACACACACACACACACATATACACAATGGAGTATTACTCGGCAATTAAAAAGAATGAAATCTTGCCATTTGCAACTACATGGATGGAACTAGAGGGTATTATGCTAAGCAAAATTAGCCAGTCAGAGAAAGACAAATATCATGTATGACTTCATTCATATGAGGAATTTAAAATATAAAACAGATGAACATAATGGAAGGGAAGCCAAAATAATATAAAAACAGGGAGGGGAACAAAACATTAAGAGACTCTTAAATACAGAGGACAAACTGATGGTTGTTGGAGGGATTGTGGGAGAGGGGATGGGCTAAATGGGTGAGGGCCATTAAGGAAGACACTTGTTGGGATGAGCATTGGGTGTTATACATAGGGGATCAATCACTGGATTCTACTCCTGAAATCATTATAGCACTATATGCTAACCAACTGGGATGTAAATTTTAAAAATTTTAATGTGAAATAAATAAATAAACAAACATTAAAAACTAAATTAAAATTTAAAACTAAAAAATTAAAACATTGTTTTTAAAGGTTGTATTACAGGGTTGTTATTTGGAGTTCTCAGGTTTATTCAGAAGAAACCTACTCAGGCTAATTTAAGCATAAAACTGGTTTATTTACACCACAGATTTTCTGGGAGGTCAAAGGTTGTCCTTACCACAAAATCTTTTTTTTTTAATTGTATTTATTTATTTTTGAGAGAGAGAGCGTACAAGCAGGGGAGGGGCAGAGAGAGAGAAGGAGACACAGAATCTGAAGCAGGCTCCAGGCTCTAAGCTATCAGCACAGCCGATACTCAAGAACTCAAGAACTGTGAAATCATGACCTGAGTTGAAGTCAGATGCTCAATCGACTAAGCCACCCAGGTGCCCCCAGACTCCCAACCCATTTGTTGATGCTACCTCTGCCTCCACTGCTAGGCACTGAATGCTGCCATCGGTAACACCCAAGTAGACAGAGGATGCTGCCCCTTGCAGCGTCCTGCCAGCATCCATTCCTTAAACAGATTGTCTCCAGCTTCTCCTCGTCCCTCATTTAGACTAAAATTCAGAGTCTAGGATGGTAACAAGCCCCCCTCCAGCAGCCAGGGAAGCACGCTATTTCTTGTCTGTACTAGAGAATTCCCCACCCTGAGCAAGGAGTTCAGCTGCAAGTTCATCAAACAGACTGGCAGATGACTGGAAACAGATATATTAATATTTATATGAAGCTATACCTCATTCTGTTTCTTTTATATTTGATCTTGAACATCATAAAACAGTCTGAATTTTAGAGAACTTCCAGACAAAATGACTTAGTGAATTCATACTTTGAAATATCCAATATGGTCCAGATACACAACAATACATTGTCTATATATAGATAAAATATATATATTCAAAAGGTAAGTATACAATTTCAAATATATAATATTCAAAACGCACAGCTGGGCTTAGGAATGTAGAATAGAAGTGTGTTCACCTGGTGAATAGGTCTGAATCTGAGGGCCTGCTGGGTTCTGGGCCTGAAAGGTGGTGACAGCCCAGGGGCCTACTCCTCTAAGAATTTGGGTTTAAAAGTCCTCTACTTACGAGAGGAACCTGGCCCTGGCTTAAGCAAGAGATGAGTGGTACTCTGTCACTGAACGAACATTGGAAAAAACAAAAACAAAACAGCCCAGAACTGCTGTTAACCACTGACTAGAACCATGTCTTGTTACAGCTGTCGTCTTAGAGAGGTGGAAGGACTCATTTATGTGGCCCATGACCAGGAAACGAATAAGCCCCCACTGAATGAATGTGTATACTTCAGTATCAACTAGGAGGCAGAAACCTACCACTTACCAATATAAGACCTGGTTCTGGTAGGGGGCTGAGGACAGAATGAAGAAAATATGTTTAAAAAGAAAAAATGACCTCCCCCCCCACCAAAAAGGAAGAGAGAGAAAGGAAGGAAGGAAGAGAGAAAGAGGGAGGGAGGAAGAAGGAAGGAAGAAAGGACGGGGGAGGGAGGGAGGAATAATGGAAGGAAGAAAGAAAAAAATACAAGGGAAAGTAAGTTCAAAGGGAAGTTTTAAGAAATAAACAGTGGTAAGTGTAGACACTCTTAAAATACGGTGGTAAAATTAGTATTGATTGTAAGAAGTTTAAAAATATTTTATTTTAAATATAAATTTAAACTACTAAAGCTTAAACTACCCTGAATGATATTTAAGATGTGGTGGTATGTTTGATAAGTAACATGTGATATAGTCTTAGAATAAGAGGATAGAAACACCAAAATGTTCAACTTCCTTAGAAAAAGAAGTATGAATTTTAAAAATTTAACGATAGCCACTAAAAGAGTGGGAAAGAGGCTCCTGGGTGGCTCAGTCAGTTAAGGTTCAGCCTCAGCTCAGGTCATGAACTCATAGTTCGTGGGTTCAAGCCTCGTGTCAGGCCCTGTGCTGACAGCTCAGAGCCTGGATCCTGCTTCAGATTCCATGTCTTCCTCTCTCTATGTTCCTCTCCCACTTGCTCTCTCTCTCTCTCTCTCTCTCTGTCTCTCTCAAAAATAAATAAAGATTAAAAAAAAAAAAAGTAGAGTGGGAAAAGAATATAAAAAGTTCTGTAATGCCAGGCACCTGGGTGGCTCAGTCAGTTAAGCATCTGACTTCAGGTCAGATAATTATCTCACAGTTTGTGGGTTCGAGCCCCACATTGGGCTCTGCATTGACAGCTCAGAGCCAGGAGCCTACTTCAGATTCTATCTCACTCTCTCTGCCTCTCCCCCACTCATCTTTTCTCTCTCTCTCAAAAATAAATATTAAAAAAAAATCTGTAATGCTAAAAGAAGGCAGTAAAAGAGTGGAGAAAAAGGAACAAAATGATTAGCATGGTAAATTATCACAGATTATAGTGATAGAGGGGCACCTGGGTGGCTCAGTCGGTTAAGTGTCCAACTTCAGCTCAGGTCGTGATCTCACTGTTTACGGGTTCAAGCCCCACATTGGGCTCTGTGCTGACAGCTCAGAGCCTTGAGCCCCTCAGATTCTGTGTCTGCCTCTCTCGCTGCCTCTCCCCCACTCATGCTTTGTCTTTCTCAAAAATAAATAAACATTAAAAAAACAAATTATAGTGATAGAAACATATCTAAATATATTAATATTCTAATAATTGTGATTGTCAGAATCTTATTTAAAATCCTAGTATTTGCTGTTTATAAGAGACATACCTAACACTTAGAATGTTGAATGTGAAATGGTGGGAAAATTATGCTAGTCTAATAGCAACCAAAAGAAAATTGGTGTGGTTATATTAACATTAGACAAAATATTTTTATGAAAGTTTATATGCAACAAAGGACTTGTCTCCAGAACTTATAAAGAACTTTTACAACACAGGGAGAGAAAGGCAAATAACCTAGTGAAAAACTAAGCAAAAGATTTGAGCAGATCCTTTACCAGTGAAGATATAAACATGGCAAATAGACACATAAAAAGATTCTCACCATCATTAGTCATTAGGGAAATGCAAATTAATTATCACACTGAGATACTACACACCACTAGAATGACTAAAATAAAAAGACTGATGAGTAACAAATTTAGCAAGATGAGGAGCAACTGGAAAGAGCTTATGTCATTGGTAGGAGTGCAGTCCCTTTGGAAGACAGTTTTTCATTTCTTGTAAACTTAAACATATGTATATCAGATGACCCAGCATTTCTCACAGGTATTGGGAAATGAACACATATCTTTACAAAGACTTGAAGTGAATGTTTGTCACAATGTTATTCATAATTGTCAAAACTAGAAACAAGCCAAATGTTCATGGACTGCTTGGTGAATTGATAAACAAATGTGGTATGTGATATATACTAAAACAAGGATCAGTCTCAAAAGCCTTATTTTAAGTGAAAGAAGCCAGGTGCAGAAGTCTGTTTATAGTATGATTCTATCATGTGGAATTCTAAAAAAGATAACTGTAGTGATGGAGAACAGATTGGCAGTTGCCATGGTACAGAGAGGAGGGGATTGATTACAGAAAACCACAAAGGGAAGTATTGGGGGTGATGGGCTTACCCAACTGTATTCATTTAGAAAGCTGATCAAATTATTCACTTAGAATCTGTGAAGTAAAAAAAAAAAATCACAAATTTTATGAAAATTATACCTCAATAAAACTAATATCCAAAAAAAGAGTTTAGTGCAAAAGCATTAGTAGGTATAAAGAGGCTCACTCCAAAAGGATGAAAGGAATATTTCATTATGAATATAATAATTCTGAAGTACATATGTTATGATGTAGTCTCAACATACATAATGCAAAAATTAACATAATTACTCAGAGAAGCTGACAAATTAACTTCCAGTGGGAGATTTACAATTGTTTCTCAATATTTGACATTATATGAGTATATTCTGTATCAAATATCCTGTAATAAAATATTTAAAAGATTATTCTGAAACAATCATTAATAAGTATTCTTCATTTCACTAAGGTCCTTTATGTTGACACAGACTCATTCACTTGCCTTGATTTATTATGAATAAAAAGCAGTCCTATTGTGATCATTGCAATTGAATGTTATGAATACTATTTAATTTTATTGGGATCTTTTTAATATGATTCTTTTTTGCTTTAAGTATTTTTGTGTTTCTGCCATTGGATTCAGTCTTTACTTGGCACCAGAAACCTAATGATTTACGAGTATAATTTGGAAGTTCCCAGCTGACTCACCAAGATTCAGTAGCTATGACCTATCAAAGTGACATGTCAGACAAAGATGTAAGTGGTTCCTATAACTGTGAAGGCTGTATCTTCTTCAGAGCTATGTGAATTGGGTTGTTGGAGTTTTGGGGGAGAATTGGTTTGAAGAGAACTGCTGTTGTGCAGTTCTTATTACCACCCCAGATGGAAGCGGGGAAGATTTCTGCCTCTTTCCTCAACTCTAGTGAAAGAGGTTTCAACAGGACTCAAGAGAGCTTGATATGGATCCCCTACAGTAAGGGAAACATAGTAGACTGGTGTCCTGCCTTCTGACCAAGGAGTCTTGAGGACAAGAGATGAGTCACCAAAGCAGCCAGGTAGCTTAAGAGCCTGCCTCATGCATTGGGATCATCGTGTGCTCCTTGAGTTTGTTAGTATTTGACCCGAAGAGTTGAGAGAAAGCAAGAGCCAGTGAGTGAATAGGTGGATGAATGGATGCGTGGGTGGATTCTATTAGATCTTGTCTGGTAGGGCCACCTAGAGGGGCAAATAGGGCAAATAGGCTCCCCTGGCTGTAAATGGACCACCAGATTCCTTTATGTCTGAGGAGGGCATAGTCAACTACTAGAATAACATTATTAGCCAGGTCAAGGGATCTGTAAATGAGAAGTTATTCATTGTTTGGCTTGGCTGGTGGAGGAGGGGTGGTAACCAAAAGAATCCTTAAAAGGCCCCATTGAGGAAAAGCTTCCCTTTAAAATCTGCTAGGCCTGGAGACTGCAAAAGTCAGGTTATGACTGCTTGTCTAGTAAGAACTTTTGGGCTTTTATCTTTCCTGTCCTTCCTATCTAGTTCAGCCCTGGAGGGGGTAAAAAAATAGCAGCTAGCCCAGTACTTAGTAGATAAGGAAGGAGAGTCCAAAAAGCAAGCCAGAGCACCCTTTGCAGGCAGGTAGCTACCTCCATTGTGCCCCAGGATAGGGGAAGGGTTGGAACTGTCTTACCTTTGCAATGGAAACATTGGCTCTTATCATATGGGTCTAGAGACTCTCCTGTTCTAACACACGGCATGCTTTCTTGCATCACAGGCACTTGTACTTGCTCTTGGCTGTGCGTAGAATGCTCCTCCCCCACGAGGTTTTCATGCCTTGACCCCATTAGAGTCTTTGCTCACATGTTACCTCAGCGAGCCCTTCCTTTACTGCCCTGTTATTAACTCAGACCACCCACCCTGTCCTCCAAGCTTTTCCCCTGCTTTATTTTTCTTGATATTACACCTTATATATTATATCACGTTATGCTATATTATGTTGCCATTTTGGTGTTAAAGTGTTTATCCTTTCTCAAGTCTAAACTCCATTGAGGGTAAGGGCTTTGTTGTTTTCTCCTCTGCTTGTCACAGCATGCAGAACAGTAGACTGTATTCATTCAACTAATATTTAATTACCAAATTGAGACTGTGTTGTGACTTAAAGAAGAATTAATAAATTTACTTCTGATTATGTCCCTGAGTCCTATTCCTTCAGCATACTTCTAAATAAGTTATTCCTTTGCTTTTTTTTAACAGCTTTATTGAGATATAATTCATGTACCATATAGTTTGCCCATGTAAAGTGTACAGTTCAGTGGCTTTTAGTGTATTCACAGTTTTGTGACCATCACCATATGACTCTGAAAAGAAACCCTACACTACTTAGCCATCATCTCCCCATTCCTTCCTGCAGCCCTGGGCACCTACTAATCTGCTTTCTGTCTGCACAGATTTTCTGATTCTGAAGACTTCATATAAATGGAATCATACAATATATGGTTGTGACTGCCTTTCACTTCACATAATCTTTTCAAGGTTCCTATGTGTTGTAGTGTGCAGCAGTATCTTCTGTTTATGGCTAAATGATATTCCACTGTTTGAAATATACCACATTCAGTGTTTATACACTTACCTGTTGATGGATGGACATTTAGGTTGTTTCTCCTTTTGGGCTATTATGAATAGTGCTGCTCTAATTCATGTGTAAGTTTTAATGTGATTGTATGTTTCCAGTTCTTTTGAGTATCTATGTAGGAGCGGAATTTCTTGGCCTCATGGTAACTCTGTGTTCAAGCTTTTGAGGAATTGTCTGACTGTTTTCCAGAGTGGCCGCACCATTTTGCATTCCCAGTGTACTGTGTGAGGGATCCAGTTTCTCCACAGAACTTGATAATACTTGTTATCCAACACTCGTTATTTTCTATTTTTAATTTTAGCCCTCCTAGTGGGTGTGATGTGGTATCTTTCGATTCTGATTTGCATTTTCCCAGTAACTAATGATGTTGAACATTTCATGTTGTTACTGGCCATTTCTCAGTCTTTGGAGAAACGTCTAGTCAGATCTTTTGCCCCATTTAAAAAAATTGACTTATTTTTCTTGTTATTGTCCTTTGCTCTCTGACTAGGATTTTTTTTTGTCTTGGTCCTGGTTTTCTCCCCTCCTCCTCAGGTAGAAGAAGTGAAGCGACGGCAACACTCCCTTGCATTCAGCTCAGCTGGAGCCCAGGCTCAGACCTATCATGTCAGCTTTGAGACGTTGGCTGAGTGCCAGAGATGGCAGCGACAAGCGTCCAAGGTGATAAGCTGTCAAATGTCCTGATGTAGTGATAAGAATGTAAAAACCCAATAGAAATGTATCTTGAAGCTGAACTCACTCCCAAGAGAGTGAATTATAATTCTTAGGTTATCTTCCTTTAGGATCCTCTAAGTTTATATTAAATGAAATAATGGAACTTCACCAGGTCCTTAACTTATTATTTGTATTTGCGTAGTACGAAATGCTTTCGAATGTGTTTTCTGGTGCATTTTACCTTTATACCATCTCTGAGAAGAATTGAGACACAGTAAGATTCAAATCACTTTCCCTCAACCCCTGTAGTCAGGGATAGATGGAGCCATTCCCTAATTCCTAAGTCTACTGATTCTTGGTCTGAATATGTTTAGCACAACTGTGATGAACCACTTTAAATTTGAACTTATTATGAGACATGACCTCTGATCCTGTTACAAACCATTGTTCTACTATACTGAGTATAATTAGCTTTTCAGCATAATTTTTGCTTTTTAATCTTTAAAGATGCAGTGCTCTGAAATTGTATTGCAGTTCCCAAATTTTCTTGTTCTCCTAGCTATCTTTGCAGAATTTTAGCACATTTTTCTCTGTGGAGCTAAATTGTTGCAGAAAGTATTGTTTTAGTATAATGAGATGCCATAAAACATGAATGACTTTTCCAGTGATACTTTGTTTGGTTTTTAGACCAATTTTCACAAGCAGTCTTTTATTAGCAGACTATTATAGAAATAAAAACTTGTTTTGGTTTTATTGAATTTTCAGTTCTTCTCTTGTGGTGGTAATAAAATTTGTTCTGAATAAAACTAATTTCAATTTTAAGTAGCTATTCCATTCTTTTGACCTTATAAAGAGAAGTTAATATTTTTTGAGTACCTTTTGCGTACTAAGCAGCATGCTCTTTGCTGAGATAGTTTATTTTATCCTCACAACAGTTGAAGAAACTGCACTGGTAAGTAACAGAGCCCGTGTGGGTACAAAACGCCATGGCTTTCAATATCACACAGCCTGCCGAAGTTTTGTATAGTTCTTTTGAGTCATCTTAACTTCTTGCATGAAATGTTAACTTTCCCCCTTTATGATTTTTTTTTTTTTACCTTTTACTTATAGACACTTTACAGCTTGCAGCAGCTTAATAGTTTTAGGAAAAAGGAAAAACGAACTGGTTTTTATAAATGAGTAATCGGATCTCATTACCTTTTTTTCTTTCCCATTGTTAAAATTGGCACCTTTTTGTATCAATGGCATTCCTTCCTTTGCTGGCTGAGAGACGTTCGCCGCTGTAGCTCAGATGGCTCTTCTCCTTGGCCCCATTCAGGTGGTGTCCCAGCGAATCAGCACCGTTGACCTCTCATGTTACAGCCTTGAGGAGGTTCCTGAGCATCTCTTCTACAGTCAAGATATCACCTACCTCAACTTGCGACACAACTTCATGCAGTTGGAAAGACCAGGGGGCCTTGACACTCTCTACAGGTATGTGGAGAATAAGTTGTCAGACTAACTTATTCACACTGAACCATGATCACTGTCTTAGTCGTCTGTACCTAAAGGTGAGCATGCTTGTCATCATATACGTATTCAAAAATTTTATGTTTTGAAGAGAAGTAGAATTTTTATTTATGCTTTATTTATGCTCTTTTCTTTTTTTTTTTTTTTTAAGTTTATGTATTTTGAGAGAGAGAGAGAGCACGCATGTGCCCAAATGGGGAAGGGGCACAGAGAGAATGCCAAGCAGGCTCCACACTGTCAGTGCAAAGCCTGACACAGGGCTTGAACTCATGAACTGTGAGAGCATGACCTGAGCCAAAATCAAGAGTCCGTTGCTTAACCTACTGAGCCACCCAGGCGCCCCTATTTATGCAGTTTTTGTACTCTCCCTTTCCCTCCATAAGACAGGAGATAGATGCAAATATTCTGTTATGGATGCCACAGTGCGCTGCCATTGAGCTAGACAATCTTGTTATATAAGTCACTGATAGTGACACCTGATCTGAAGCCAGGGTGAATTGAGAGATTGAGTGTATGGCAAGTTTTTGAAACCTAAGTGTCAAATTTAAATAACTTAAAGGAAATAGGCCTAATTTCAAGAATTCCATTCCCAGTGTGGGGTTTTTATCTTTCCTGTGTGCCTACTAACTAACACTAGCTTCTAAGCCTTAAATAGATATGAAACTTCTCCCCTCTGATAAAGGAACCATTCCACTCCTTAGGAGCTATGGCCCATATATTTTCCATCTTTATTAGAATATATTCCCATTCCCTATATCCACCCATCTTACCTCCCTTCTCCCTTTGAAAATGGATGAAAGAGGGGTGCCTGGGTGACTCAGTCAGTTGGGCGTCCGACTTCGGCTCGGGTCATGATCTTGTGGTCTGTGAGTTCAAGCCCCAGGTCAGGCTCTGTGCTGACAGCTCAGAGCCTGGAGCCTGCTTCATATTCTGTCTCTTTCACTCTCTGCCCCTCCCCAGCTCAAACTCTGTCTCTCACTCAAGAATAAAATAAAAACATTAAAAAAAATAGAAAATGGATGGAAGAGGGGTGCTTGGGTGGCTCAATTGGTTGAGCATCTCACATCAGCTCAGGTCATGATCTCACAGTTTGAATTCGAGCCCCACATCAGGCTTGCTACTCTCAGTGCAAACCCCACTTTAGATCTTCTGTTTCCTTCTCTCTTTGTCCCTCTCCTGCTTTCGCTCTTACTCTCATAAATAAATAAAACATTAAAAAAAATTTTTTTAATAAATATTTGGTGAAAGTGATTGGGCTTGTGAGCAAGGGAGAAATTGGAAATTAAAGAGTTCAGATTACATGGTGATTAAAAAGATAAAACACATTGAAAGTACATATTTTAGGGACGCCTGAGTGGCTTAGTCAGTTACGCATCCGACTCTTGATGTTGGCTTGGGTCTTGATCTGAATCATGGGTTTGGGCCCTGTGTTGGCCTCTGTGCTGGGCATGAGGCCTACTTAAAAAAAAATACGTATTTTATTTAATAACTAATATTTCTAGAATAATTTTGAGAAAGCACTGTATTTTTATCTCATCTGATATGTCCTACAAAGCTTTTTAAGTTTAAGCCTATATTTAGTAATGAGATAATAACTTTTAATTATATTGGTATGTAAAAACAATACAAGCTATAGTTTTAAGTGAGTTTCTAGGGTTTGCTAACGTTTTCTGCTGAGTTGCTATGAAAATAGGGTTAATCTAATTTGAGGGCTGGATTAGGAATTCTGAAGTCAAGGCACCAAGCCAAAGAAACAGTTT
>CM053563.1:43198662-43258710 GCA_028646485.1 Cryptoprocta ferox
AAAAAAAAAATTACTATTTCATGTTCTCTATCAGATATTACAGTAAAACTCCATCAATACACACATATTTTAAAGCTCTAAGTGGCCCATTCATTTCAAGTGATATTTGAGCCAACATAATTTCAATATGTAAAAAGAAGTTGCTTATAATGGGATCTGATGTGCATGTTTGCTAGCTATTCCTGTGTCGATGAGTTGATGAATTGTTACAAAGTTTTATATATTGCATGTAGAAGTTTAATAAAGGAAGAGGTTTTAAGCATATCAATATGACTTTGATATGAGGTTTTCTTTACAATTTTCTGCCTATTTAAGGAGAAAAGAGAACTCCCATTGCCCTAGACTTGATTTCCTTCATTGTATGGTGCCAGTGTTAGGCATCTTAGTGTCTGTGATGTGTACAATGTTTGGCAGGTAGTGAGTGCTCAATAGATATTTGTGGAACAAATTCTGCAGTAGATATCTAAAATGATGGCTAGGGCTCCTGGGTGGCTCAGTCGGTTAAGTATCCGACTTTGGCTCATATCGTGATCTCACGGTCCATGAGTTCGAGCCCTGCGTCAGGCTCTGTGCTGACAGCTCAGAGCCTGGATCCTGCTTCAGATTCTGTGTCTCCCTCTCTCTCTGCCCCTCCCCCACTCACGCTGTCTGTCTCTCTCTCTCTCAAAAATAAACATTAAAAAAAAATTTTTTTAATAGCTTTTTCATTCAGTAATATAATTTGTACCTTTGCTTTTTAGATTTTCTCAGCTGAAGGGCCTGAACTTGTCCCACAATAAACTTGGGTTGTTTCCTGTATTGTTATGTGAGATTTCTACCCTGACTGAGCTCAACCTCTCCTGTAATGGATTTCATGACCTACCCAGTCAGATTGGCAATCTGCTAAAGTAAGTATCTGACTTTTGCTAGACTCATTTTTTACTTGCAGGATAAGGAGTTTGTTTGGCATTGGGAATGAAGGGAGTCCCATGAGCTCTTGCAGTGAAATTAATCATGTAAGTATGAGGATTCTAGTCAGCAGCAGTTACTTGCAGCAGTGACTAGTTAGTCCCTCAGTTTCAGTAGCAGAGGGTCTGACTCTTTTTGATGTCGGAGTGACCATCCATGTCACTTATATGTATTTTACTGAGTCTCTGTAGATAGGGTATTTTATCGTTATTGGATTCATAATAAATTAGTGGTTAGTAAGTCAGAATCCATATTTCTGTTTCTTTTCATTCCAATTAAAACATTTCATAAAGTCCTGTTTTATTTTCTTCATGCAGTCTTCAAACCCTCTGTCTTGATGGCAACTTTTTGACGACTTTACCTGAGGAATTGGGAAATCTGCAACAGCTTTCTTCCCTGGGAATTTCCTTCAACAACTTTAGTCATATTCCTGAGGTTTATGAGAAACTCAGTATGTTAGATAAAGTAGTGATGGCAGGAAATCGCCTGGACGTCCTAAACCTTGGGGTGCTGAACAGGATGAGCCATATCAAACATGTGGATTTAAGGTGAGGTCCTTCTTCAGCACGTCTTCTTCTGGATGGACCTCTGATGGCCTTTTACATTTTCTCTTTATAAAGACTTCTCTAAAACATTTCCAAGCTGTAGTAAAGCTTCAGTTTTCACTCAGTAGCAGAGAGATGATGAGTAAGGTAGGTGTACCACATGATAGACACTTTTACATTACCTTAGACAAAGGTTGTTCTGAGTTACCCTCCCAGCAACATTTTATGAGAATTCCCATTTCTGCACATCCCTGTCAATGTTGGATCTTAGCAGTCTGTTTCTTTATTGTCAGTGTAGTGGGAGAAAATAGTACTTCATTGTTTTAATCAGCGTTTATTTACTTATGAGTGAAGTTGAGCATCTTTTTTTTAATGTTTATTTATTGTTGAGAGAGAAAGACAGAATGTAAATGGGGGAGGGGCAAAGAGAGAGGGAGGACAGGATCTGAAGCAGGCTCCAAGCTCTGAGCTGTCAGCACAAAGCCCAATACAGGACTTGAACTCTTGAACCATGACCTCATGACCTGAGCTGAAGTTGGATGCTTAACTGACTGAGTCACCCAGATGCCCCCGAGCATTGTTTTAAATGCTTATTGGTAATTTGTATTTTTCTTAAACTTGGCCATTTTTCTCTTTAATCATTGGGTTTCTTCTTGATATCCATTATGTTAGAATTAAAATGTTAAAGGTTCTCTTATGAATTTTTTATGAGTTTTATTTTCTGGTTATAATATTTCCCTAAAGAAAGCTGATAAAAGACACACATAAAAGACACACATACACATAGTGTGAATGTTCTGTCATTTATACTAAGCCATTGATGTCTCTTGTAAAGAAATAGTAACAGAGGGGCACCTGGGTGGCTCAGTCAGTTAAGCATCTGACTGGCTCAGGTCATGATCTCATTGTTTGTGGGTTCAAGCCCTGCATCTGGCTCTGTGCTGACAGCTGAGCTTGGAGCCTGCTTCGGATTCTGTGTCTCCCTCTCTCTTTTTCCCTCCCCTGCTCACTCTCTGTGTCTCTCAATAAATCTTTTTTTTTTTCAATAAATCTTAAAAAGAAAAAAAAGAAATAGTAACAGAAAAGTGTATTGAAATAAAAGAAAATGAGAACATGGCTATGTGCATTCAATCCTATACTTGTAAAGAAGAGAACCAAGAAGCCATTTTCTATAATTTGCCCTTGAACTATTTCATATAGATACAGATTATTTCCTCTCTATTAATTAATGTAATATGAATCTTAGCATAAGAGAGAGCAGGCAGAGCAACAGGAGAAAGTCTGGCTACTTCCTGTTGCTCTCTACATGGTACACTACGACTGCTTTGCTGCTCATTAGCCCAGAAGGTTATATTCATCTTCTTGTTCCTGTGCTTCTTCGTACCTACCTAACTTGATTAGGTATTTGGATGTAAGTTTTTAAGTAACTGTAGGCATGATCCCTCTTCCCTTTCTCTTTATTTAATTTGTATACATATTTGCAAGTCTGGATTGTCTGACTTTGTTTATAAAG
This sequence comes from Cryptoprocta ferox, assembly GCA_028646485.1. NCBI lineage: Eukaryota > Metazoa > Chordata > Mammalia > Carnivora > Eupleridae > Cryptoprocta > Cryptoprocta ferox. Next base: position 43,201,669 of record CM053563.1, read on the forward strand.
AAAGAACTCAAGGTACAGCTCTCCGTGGTTATTAATACCTTGCAAAATGAAGCAAGTAGTGAAATTTTTTACTTATTTAGGAAAGAGAGAAAGGGATCATGCCTCTTTCGTTTGATAAGCACAGTTAATGGAATTTATTTCTAATGATTTCCTTATGTCTCTATTAAGGATGAACCATTTGAAAACCATAGTTATTGAAAATCTGGAGGGAAATAAATACATTACCCACATGGATTTGCGGGACAATCAACTGGCTGACTTAGATCTCAGCTCCTTGTGTAGCTTGGAGCAGCTGCATTGTGAGCGGAACCAACTGAGAGAGCTGACACTCAGTGGCTTCTCCCTTCGAACTCTCTACGCCAATTCGAATAGTGAGTTCTCCATCCAGCCTCCTATTTTTTCTCTTATAGCTCGCAGTCAAGAGCTTTCTAAGAACAGTGGCATCTGTGGTGTTCCTTGGCCACTCTGCAAAGTGTAGTTTGAGGTTCATTGAGACCAGCTTTGTCTTTTAAGTTTGCTGTCAACACTTAAGTGGCTGAGATATGCATAAAAAGTCATTGCAGAGTACTTTGAGATTCCCTAAGTTAGTATAATAAGAGGCATTTTGCAAAATAACAAAGTAGGAGAGTGGGCAAGCATGTTCAAAACAGAGTATCAGGAATAGCCTAAAACAAAGGTTGGCAAACTACAGCCCAGTGCCTGTTTTTATATAGCCCACGGGGAATGAGTTTTCACATTTTTTAATGGTTGAGTTAAAAAAAGAAATCAAAAGAAGAATAATTTTGACTTAGGAAAGTTATATGAAATTCAAATATCAGTGATAAATCAATAAATAAAGTTTAATTGGAAGATACCCACATTCATTTGCTTGCATATTACTGCTCTCATGCTACAGTGGCATAATTTAGTAGTTGTAAGAGACATTGTTTGGCCTGCAAAGCCTAAAGCATTTATTAAATGTTTAGCCCTTTACAGAAAAAGTTTACCCATCTCTAGTCCAAAACTTTGTACTGCCTCAGTTCTAGAACAAGAAGCCCCTTATTTCATTAGTGATTTGCTCCAGGAGTATTTTTCAGTGTAAAAGGCCTTGTATTTGTTGTGTTGTTTTATGGAAAGTTCTTTTTTTTAAAGTTTACGTATTTATTTTGAGAGCGAGAGAGCACGTGCAACCGGAGAGGGACAGAAAGAGAGAGAGAGAAAGAGAATCCCAAGAGGCTCCATGCTGACAGCACAGAGCATGACTTGGGGCTCAAACTCATGAGCTGTGAAATCATGACCTGAACTGAAAGCAAGAGTCAGATGCTTAACCGACTGAGCCACCCAAGTGCCCCCAGAGTTCTTTACCAAGGAAATTATAATTGCTTTTTCTGTGTTTAAGGAAGGGTGGGGAAAGATGTTCTGTATCACTAACTGCCAGAGAAATGCAAATTTTGATAATGCCATTTTACACTCATCAACTTAAAAAAAAATCCCACTAAGCACTATTGAAGATGTAGAGAAGCAGCAGCTCTCCTGCACTGCCAGCGAGAGGGTCAGTTGGTAAAGCCATTTTGCAGAGCACTATGACAGTGTTCAGAGAAGTCAAAGATGCATGTAGTGCATATTCTGCCAGTTCCTCTGGTTGGACTATTTCCCAGAGACACCCACATGTGCCCAGGAGATGTGTACCCGAGTGTTTCTCACAGCGTTGTTTGTTATGGTGAACAAAAAAAATAAGAAAAAATAGAACTATTGATAGGAAAATGTATACACTAAACAGTGACATATTTATACAATAGAATATGGCACAGCAATGGAAATGAATGTCCTAAAGCTTTGTGTATTAATATGGATAAATCTTAAAAAAATTTTTTTTATCATTTATTATTGAGAAACAGAGAGAGACAGAGCATGAGCCAGGGAGGGGCAGTAAGAGAGGGAGACACAGAATCTGAAGCAGGCTCCAGGCTCTGAGCTGTCAGCACAGAGCCCGACATGGGGCTCGAACCCACAAACCTGATCTGAAGTCGGACACCCAACCGACTGAGCCACCCAGGCGCCCCTGATAGGGATAAATCTTAGAAACATTTTTTTTGGGAAAAAAATGCATAAGTATATGTACACTAAGATAGTTGTATCAAATTTCAAACACACAGAAAAGTTGTTGCCTTAGCTCTGTGTTTGCCAGAAGAGTATAAAAGAATCCATGGGAATGATAAAATATTCAGGATGATGTTTACCTCTTGGTGTGTGTAGTGTTTTTAGTTCTTGAAAAAGTCTGAATGTTACAGGTGGAATGTGAAGATTTGTTAAAAGTTGGACAATGGGCGAAAGAGTATTCATTATTCTCTTTTTTGGATCTCTAAAATACATTGTTAAGATAAAAGATAGTTAAAGACTTCTCTTTTCATTGCCTTTTATCATGTTAAGAGAAATTTCAACTTGTAGCTTAGATTAATTGCTTGGGTCAAAACAGTGTCAAAGCTGATGAATGTTGACTTGTATCATATTCTTGTGAGATGGTAGTCGGTCTTTTGTTGTGGAAATGTTTACTATTAGGCCCATTTTCTGTTTAATGTATCTAGAGAATGAATGAGTGGTCCTGCTAGAAAAGACCTCATAGACATACATGCTGTCTTTGGGAACTGGGATTCTGTCACAGAACTGTACTAAATGGGGCTTGTGTGAAGTTAGCCACTCTGTTTACAGAAGGAAGCCTTAAGTTCGACAACCTGGAAGAATTCACAGAATTCTGATGTCCCCAAAGTAAAGAACTCAGCTTCACAAAAGAAGTTATCCAAGTGATCAGTTAGTGTAGGAAAAGGCACTCGACCCTACTGGTCATCGAGGATATGCACATTGAAACCCCAGCGTGACACCACTACGCACCTACCAGAACGACTAGAATAGTCCTTGAAAGTCATTGAAAATACTAGTTGTAGATTGGTATAACCACCCTGGAAAACTATGTGGAATTATCTACCAAAGCTGAAGGTGTACTCCCTTGGACTAGCTTATACTCAACATAAATGCTGCTTACATTAGTGCACCAAAAACATGGACAAAAATGTTCATGGAAGCACTATTCATAGGGACCCCAAACTGGAAAAGACTTAAATGCCCACCAATTCTAAAATGGGTACATAAATTGCAGTATAATTACATAAAGAATTTTATACGGCCATGAGAATGAATGACTACAGCCATATCCAGTAATAGTTGTTCTCACAGGCACAATGTGGAGTAAATAAAGCCAGACAAAACATTATGCAGACTCTGCATATGTATTTATATGGATAGGCAAAAGCGATCTGTGATATTGGAAATCGGGGGTGGGGAGGGAGGTTAGCCTGGTGGGCAATGACCAAAAGGGGAAACGGGTGAATTTCAGGGCAGCTGGTAATAAGCAGTTTCTTGATCTGGGTACTGGTTACCCCACTGTATTCTATTTGTAAAAATTTATTGATCTATACATTAAGATTGTTGTACTTTTATGTATGTATGATGTTTTTTACTTTAATTAAAAGATATTGCCTATAAAAATCCAATTATTAATTTGTTTTAAATTAGAAAGCTAAGTAGTCATAGCTAACATTTAGCAACTGCCTGTGCTTGTGTGAGTACAGACCAGTACACAATATCCTTCAGTTAGTTGTTTTATTTGGTTTTCAAGTTAGGTAGAGTTAGTCAGTGTCAGTTACTCAGCTTTTTGTCTTTAGTTCATCTCAGGAGATGACATCAGTTTTCTCTCTGGTGATTTCACTAAGCCACTTTGCTCTTGTTTACTCTCAGTTACTTTCTTCTTTGGAGAGTATCACTAACACCTATTTGTTTTTTGATTAGGGCTGACAGCAGTGAATGTCTATCCAGTACCCAGCCAACTTACTTCTCTAGAACTTTCCCGGTGAGTGTGTCTCATGAGAGTGGTGCTTGTTTGATTCTTAATATTTAAGAGATGAATTGGATACTTTGGTAGTTTGGAGTGTAAAAATCTAAATACGTGAAAATATTTGGATAGCCTGGAGGAGAAAGGATGAGTGGAGGAATACTTTTAATGGCCGTACCATCTATTTAAAGGGAAAGTCCTCTTGAAACAGAAAGGTGCCTGTGAATTATTTATTCTTAAAAAGTCTGGGGATTTAGAATGAGATGCAAACAAAGAAGACCTTTTATCCTCTTCATGGCAGTGATTTCCTTTTTGCTGATTGGAATCAGATAACTTGGCTTGGTTTTTAGTAACTTATGTTTACAGTTTTATTCTCTTACTTTTTTGATACTACCCGTGTTGGTCTTATGTTCAGAGAGATATTAATTGTATCCAGGATCTTATTACTTCCATTTGTGGTCAAGAACAGATATAACTGGGGTTTGCTTTTCTTCCTTCATTTTTAACACTGTTGCGCATTCAGGATTCAGTGGCTGAGTTTTAGGGCCTAGTGGAGAGTGTGACAATCAAACCAGCAGTGACAGGACAGCATTGTAAGTGTGTGATTATAGATGATGGAACAGGTAGAAAGGGCAGTGGACATATGGCCAGGGTTGTTGTAAAGATTAAATGAGGTAATAAATGCAAAATGTTACCATGGTGCCTGGCATAAAATAGTCTTTCAGAGAATATTAGCTGCTATATAACCAGGTTTCTTTTTGTTGTTATTTTTATTATCATTATTATTAAGCTGTTGTTTTAGATTCCCTTCCATCCATTTCTTTCTGTCCTACCTTTACAGCAAAACCCCAACATGGATCAACACTAAGATTTACCTTCTTCTCTAAGTTTCATCATTGGTAAAGAAAATCATACGGACACCACTGTAAATTCAGTTTCCAACCTCATCAGTGTCCTAGGCATTGGCTCCACATTTTCCAACTTCCCTTACCCTCACCTGCACTAGCCCCAACTCCTTCACTCTAGAGCTTAGCTTCCCACTTGATCGAGAAAGTAGGCCATCTTGGGTGATCTCCCTGAACTTCCTATTACCTTGCTTAAATTGATGTAATTCATATCCATCCTCAGTTTGTTTCCTCTGTTCAAGGCCAGTCCATCCTCTGGGCCTGGGATGGCATCCACTCCGTTGCTCTGGACCTTGTTCTGTCAGTCACCACTTACTTCCTCACCTCTTGTGTGTGTTCACTATCTTTTTTTTTCTCAGTGTGTACACACACTCACACCTCCTCCGTCTTTGTTAACAGAGTCTGCTTTATCTTGCAGCCCGTCTAGCTACTATCTAATTCTTCTCATTCCCACTTTGTCCAAGTTTCTCGTAAGTATTTTCATTTGTTGGCTGGGTTTCCTTGGTTCTCATTTGTCTATCTCCCCACAGCTTGCTTTGGACTTCTCGTATGGAACTTTTCTGTATTGACACTGTTAATCTTGCTCTTTTCCTCAAACATGCTTCCTCAGCTGGCTCACATGATCTCATTTTTTTCATGCCACTTCGACCACTCCTGTCTCTGTGTACTCTTCTTCCTCAGCTAGGCTTTTACAGGTCACTTATTCCGGCTCTTCCCTTGCATCCTACATTCTCATTTGACAGTCTCATCTACTCCAGTGATTTCAGCTACCCTTCGGCATCAGCGTCACCTGGATCACCAGCCCAGACCTCTTCATCCAGCCTCAGACCCATGTATCCAGTTTCACATTAGACATTTTTGACCTGCCCATCTCCAAGTACCTCATATATGTGCAAAATGAAACTTCTTATCCACTCCTCCAACCCTGCCTTAGCTTGTTGCCTTGTGTCTGTTTCAGCTTTTGGCATTATTGTAAGATAGTCATTTCAGATGGACACCACTCGAGACTCACCTATCCAGCTTCATTTGGAGCCTACCAGTCATTTCTCTGGATATGATTTTCTCCCTGGCAGTCTAGACAAGAAGCCTAAAGTCATTTTTTATTCTTCCCTCTGCTCTACTCCCATGTCTAATTCACCTGCAAGTTTTTTTGATTTTTGACTCCTAAGTATTTCTGAAATCCCTCCCCTCCCTTTCATATGTATTACCATCCATTTAGGCCCATGTCATTTCTTGTGTGGAATTCTGTAACAGCTTCCTGATTGTTCTTCCTTTTACTAATACAAGCACCTCAGTCAGACCTCTGTGTATACAGAGTGAACTATTTAAAGTACAGAACTGAGGCACCTGGGTGGCTCAGTCAGTTAAGCGTCCGACTCTTGATTTCAGCTCAGGTCATGATCTCATGGTTCGTGGGTTTGAGTCCCGTGTTGGGCTCTGTGCTAACAACATGGAGCCTGCTTGGGATTCTCTGTCTCTCTCTCTCTCTCTGCCTCTCTCTCTCTCTCTCTTTCAAAAATAAATAAATAAACTAAAAAAATAAAGTACAAGACTGTGTTCCCCACTGCTTACAAACCCTTTAGTGATTCCCTTGTCCCTGCAGGATAAAGTCACAATTTTCTAGACGTGATACAAGTCTTTCTGACTTTGTTTCTTACCACTTTGCTCCATATTTGCTGCTCTAGCATCACCAGACTGCTTATTATTCCCCACCTACATTATGCCATTTCCTTTCTTGTTTCTGCTCTAGTTCATGTTGTCACCTCTTGCTTGGTTTGTCCTCCTTATCTCGGGTCATTGTACAACATTCTTCAAATTCCTACCCAGATGTCATATTTCTTGGGGAGTTTGCCCTGATCCGTGTAAGGCAACGTGCTCCTTTCACTAAGCTGTGGTAACAGTATCTGTGTTTCTCATACAGTGCCTACTTCTTTCTACCTCGAGTTGATCTATCGATCAGTAGGTACTTCGAGCCTTAGCAAGGCTAAGTAGCATCTGAAAATGGAATTCCTTTTACTGAGTGTCTGCCCCAGTACTCTACTCAATGCTTGAGTTCGCATTCTAAATGATTTGCAGCCTTCCCCCACCACTTGTCTTTCATCCCTACTTCCTTACTTCTATTTATTTGGTTCATTTTCTCCAGAATTTCTTTCTCTTCTCCTTCATTCATTCATTACCTGTGGAAATCCTTTTCATCTTTGAAAGTTTGTTTAAAATGCCACTTCTTTCATCTCGCTTTCATCTCATTGCACTACTTGGGTGCTTTCCTACTACTCAAAGTCTTTGTATCTTCTTTGTGCAGGTAGCATAATTGATCCAATATAATGCATGTTTCTGTCTTTGTCCCTCTCTGCTTTCTGTCAGCAATGTTCATTGAGCACTTAGTATATTCCAAGTAGTGTGCTAGGAATGCCTTGGGGCCCGTGCTCCTGCCCACAAGGAGCTCAAGGGCTGGCTAACAGATACATGACAGACTAGTGAAAGGAGTTCAGTGCATCATCATCAGTGATGCCTTTAATTATTTTCTGTAGAAACCTGCTAGAGTGTGTCCCTGATTGGGCCTGTGAAGCAAAGAAGATGGAGATATTAGACGTGAGCTATAATCTTCTGACGGAGGTTCCCATGAGGTATGTGTGTGTTAATGTATGTATGCATTAGTATATGTGTTTGTATGTATGTATAATTATTTCCCTAGATTTGGGTTGCCTTTCAAACGTACTTTCATCTGTTTGTTTGAAAAGTATTGAGTACCTGCGGAGTGCAGGGCAGTGTGAATTGCTGTAAGGAATATGGTAATAGCTAATGCATAGTCTTGGCCTGCATGGAACTTGGTAAGTGGATAGTTGGGGTAACCTGTGCACAGATAACTGTGATAAAACGTAACAAGAGTTACTGGCATAGATCAGATCTGATTGTGATAATGGATCATTTATACTGGACACGTTTTATGAACTGAGTAATGTTCTAAGAACTTCACTTTTATTATTTTACTTAATCCCTTAACAACCTTATTAGATAGACGCTGTTATTCTCATCTTACAAATGAGGACACGAAGGCTTGCAGTGGTTAGGTAACTTGCCCGAGGTCACACTTAACTAGGAAATGATGGGAGCTGACATTTGAATCTAGTCGTTCTTACTCTGAAGCCTTCACTCTTCATCACTACACTGTAGAAATAAAGTGCTTTAGTAATTCACAACTTTGAACAATTAGAGAATGCTTCATGAGAGAATTACATATTTGAGTTGACCTTTACAAGGTGGTGAGATTTCTGTATGTGGGGGAGAGAGGGAGATGCTGGGGCTGAGGGGATGATCTATTCAATAGCACTAAAGTGTAAAATGTGTGCTTATCACCTAGTGGAGTCTTTAAAGTAAACTGGAGTCACGTAGCATGGTAGGTGTGAATGCAGCCTTCGGAATCAGACCTTAGTTAAAGTCCTGACCATACCATTTGCCACATTCAGTGTGACATCTTTAGCAAATCAAAAGTCCTTTATCCCTTCTGAACTTAATAGTTAAAGTGTCCTAGCACATTTTAAGTGGTAGTAGTAGTTTTTGTTATAATAAATTTTGTTATTATAGTCAGTTACATTTGATCCTTGAACAACGTGGGTGTCCTGACCCTTGCACAGTTGAAAATCCATATGTAACTTTTGACTCCTCCCAGAACTTAACTACTAAGAGCCTACTGTATACTGGAAACCTTACTGGTAACATAAAGTCATGTTTTGTATGTTGTATGTGTTAGATACTGTATTCTTCAAATGAGAAAAGAAAATCTCATTAAGAAAATCCTAAGGAAGAGCAGATACATTTACAGTACTGTTCTGCATTTATATATAAAAAAAAAAAACCCGCATGTAAGTGGACCCATGCAGTTCATATCCATGTTGTTCAAGGACAAACTGTGTATTAATAAACTGAATTTTTGGTGCTGTTTAGACTTAAAATGGAAATAAATTTATTCCATAAATTGCTTTTTTTGTTTAGGTCTGTTCTGTGCTGTTTGCTTTCATTAAGTCACCTTTTCCCAGAATGGCCTTAATGACTTCCTGGTGGGAGGTGGGTAAGCATATGGTCATGGCCGCTTTGTTGGCTTAAGTGCTTGCCAGCGATTAGACTGTCTCGAAGAATATGTTTCTATTAGTTTACTGATTTCAGTGAAATAGCCAAGGGCAGACTCAGAAAAAATGATTTAAGTAAGTTTTTTATTTGTTTCTTTGTACTGTTCCTGTTAGAATTCTTAGTAGCTTGAGTCTTAGAAAACTGATGCTGGGGCACAACCAGGTGCAGAGCCTGCCAGCGCTGGTGGACCACATCCCTCTCGAGGTGCTGGATATTCAGCACAACGTCCTCACCAGGCTGCCAGATACTCTCTTCTCCAAGGCCTTAAAGTAAGTACTATAGAGTTTATTTAGAAGAGCAGAATCATTGGCTCAAGAAACTGCATTGACTTGTCATTGGAGTGACCTTTGGAACTATATTTACAGTGTTTACCTCACAGTCTAACTGTGGGTAGAGATTTATTTTTTGTAGTTTAAAAGAAGTAAAATATGACACTGTTGCATGAGGCGGTAATCTTCAACTCAAAAGTTGAAATAACCATCAAATATTTAAGAAGTTTTAGTATTGTAAACAATTTCAAACAGGTTGGAAAATTTCAAACAGGCTTTCATCTCAGAAAATGAATACATTTATGACCTCTTAAAGAAAAAGCATAATACTCTGATAGAGCTTTCTTGGGCAATTTTCAGCTTTTGCATTTGGGAGAGAAGGACATATCACTAAAGTTAATTTAGGTTTTGCTTCCTGCTTTATCAAGCTGTCCTCAAGTTACATTCTTATGTGCACTGCTTTTTTACTGCCTACGTTGAAAATTGTGTGTTTAAGGGTAAAATTGTTCCAAAAGGTACTCTTTGCTTTCTCATTATAAGTTAACAGATAGTATGTCTTCCTGTTACTTCCTGTAATCAAATTTATCTAATACGTATGTCACCATTAAGTGAAAACTGGTTTTAATTATAGTCTTCTGCAGTAGGGAGAAGGCAATATTGTCTTCAGTTTGGAAATGGAGAAAATGGAGATCAGCAGTAGTGCTTTAACATAAGGCTACAGGGCACATATAAAAAGCATTTAGCTCACAAGTGACTGGCTTGTTCTTTGTTTGGCAGGTTATACGTCTCTCGTTTTTTTCTTTCATTTTTAAAGGGTTTGTTTATTTATTTATTTATTTTATTATTTTTAATTTGTTGTCAAGTTAGCTAACATACAGTGTTGTCTTGGCTTCAGGAGTACATTCCCATGATTCATCACTTACAGCGCCCAGTGCTCATCCCTGCAAGTGCCCTCCTCCATGCCCATCACCCATTTTCCCCAACTCCCTACCCCCATCCACCCTCAGTTTGTTCTCTATATTTAAGAGTCTCCCTGTCTATAACTTATTTCTCCTTCCCTTCCCCTATGGTCTTCTGTTAAGTTTTTCAAGTTCGACATATGAGTGAAATCATATAATATCTGTCTTTTTCTGACTGACTTATTTCACTTAGCATAATACTCTCCAGTTGCATCCATGTTGTTGCAAATGGTTAGGATTTCATTCTTTTTCATCGTCAAGTAATACTCCATTGTATATATAAACCACGTCTTCTTTATCCATTCATCTGTTAATGGACATTTGGGCTCTTTCCATAATTTGGCTATTTTTGATAGCACTACTGTAAACATTGGGCTGCATGTGCCCCAGTGAACCAGCACTCCTGTATCCTTTGGATAAATTCCTAGCAGTGCTATTACTGGGTCATAGGGTAGTTCTGTTTTTAATTTTCTGAGGAACCTCCACACTGTTTTCCAGAGTCGCTGCATCAGTTTGCATTCCCACCAACAGTGCACGGGGGTTCCTCTTTCTCTGCATCCTCTCCAACATGTGTTGTTGCCTGAGTTGTTAATTTTATCCATTCTGACTAGCGTGAGGTAGTATCTCAATGTGGTTTTGATTTGTAGCTTATACATCTCTTATTGTATAATATACTTGGTTGGATTTTCCTAAAAGTAAAATCTTTGGAAATTCTAGAAAATATTTGAGGGCAGTTTTCTTTTTGGAATGTTTATATGGGATCTTAATGCAGTAACATTTAACTTGTTAATTAACAGGTATTTGTTAGTAATGCATAACACTGCATTTAGTCCTTTTTTTTTAAGCAATCTCTATACCCAACATGGGGCTCAAACCCACAACCCTGAGATCAAGAGTCGCACACTCCACAGACTGAACCAGCCAGACACTCCACTGCATTTCTTTCTTTTTTTTTTTTTTTAATATTTATTTATTTTGGGGAGAGCCCGAGGGAGAGACAGAGTGAGGGAGACCGAGGATCCAAAGCAGGCTCCACACTGACAGGCTGACAGCAGCGAGCCTGATGTGGGGCTTGAAACCCATGAACCGCAAATTCATGACCTGAGCTGAAGTCGGACACTCAACTGAGTCACCATAAATGTGCCCCTCCACTACATTTAGTTCTAATGACAGTTTGAATAAAATTAGTTTACAGCCTTAGAATTTGTAGGAAGTTACTGAGTAGCTGTAGCAAACTTTCGATGACATTTATTTAATACCACCTCTGCACAGAGCACTTTTGGGGCCTACAAAGACACACATACAAACAGTACCCTCAACAGCTAAAGAGCTAATCAGGGCTATAGATCACACAATATGAAGAAGACTTAAGAACACACAACAAGAGGGGGGTGCGTGGGTGGCTCAGTCGGTTAAGCGTCCAACTTCAGCCCAGGTCATGATCTCGCAGTTTGCGAGCTCAAGCCCTGCGTCGGGCTCTGCTGGCAGCTCAGAGCCTGGAGCCTGCTCCTGACTCTGTGTCTCCCCCTCTCCCTGCCCATCCAGTGCTCACGCTCTTTCTCTCTCTGTCTCAAAAAGAAACATTAAAAAAAATTTTTTAAAAACCACACAACAGTGTTAATAATATTAGCTGCCTTTTATTTGAGCATGTTCTTTAAATATCAAGACACCATGCTAGGCACATTTTAAACATCATATGTTTTACCTATGAAATTGGCAGAGATTAAAGTGAATTATACTCAGTGTTGACAAAGGATTGAGCAAACACATTCTTACATCCTTCTTGTGGAAGGTATGACTTGGTATATAGCCTTTCTGTAGTTCACTTTGACAGTATGTATATAGAAATCTTAGATATATGTATCTTTTGACCCTACAAATTCTGCTTCTAGTAATATAGCCTAAATAAATAATTAGATAAGGACACAGAGTTGCTCATTAAGGTGTCTGTAATAGCAAACAGTTGCAAACAGCCTGTATGCCCATCATAGGGACTAAAACGGGGATTGGCTAAATATCCTGTTAAAATCAAAAACTCTTCTGAAGGATATCTTCACAATTGAGATGTTCGTGAACATGACATTCAACAACACCTTTTTCATAGCAACAGACAGTAAAAGATGAAGCTAGGTTAGAATCAGGCCATCCAGAAGTCCAGGAACCACAACCAAGCCTGAATTCTTTTTTCTCTGCTTGGCTTGCAGGAGTTGAGTAAAAGGAACTTTGGTTGGGTAGGTAGAATCAATTAGAGAAAACTGTGGAGGAAATTACTTGTGTCACAAGTTTGGGAGCATGAAATGATAGTGTTCCACACTGAGATGGTGTGATGGTAACAAATAACCATAAGGGAAATGATGATTTGTGTGTGTTCTGTCAGTCTCAGATACTTGAATGCATCTGCAAACAGTTTGGAATCTTTGCCATCTGCCGGCGCTGGAGAGGAGAGTCTGAGTGCTCTGCAGCTGCTTTATCTGACCAACAACCTCCTGACAGACCAGTGTGTGCCCGTTCTGGTGGGGCACCCACACCTGCGAATTTTGCATCTTGCAAACAACCAGCTACAGACCTTTCCCGCAAGGTAAGCAGATGCAGACTTTGGTCCTTTCAGACACGCAGTGTGAATTCTGCATTTGCCAGTCTACATTATAGTTATCTTACTGGGTACTCTTACTTTATGTTAAGCAACTTACTACTGCTGTGATTCTACTAGTTGAAATGGAAAATCTGTACCCAGTTGTTAAGTATCCGTAACCAGAGAAGTCATGGCTGAAATGCATTTAATTTATTCTAATCACTTAATAATGGTCTGAGAATTTTCAGCCTAGAAAAGTACAAGCTTATGAAATATATTCTGAAAACAGTTTTTCTTGTCAACACTGTTTTATAATATATTGTTGAGTACATAATTTATTCATTATATATATCTTAAATGACTTCTGTATGTCAAGTACAGACAGCATAAGTATTAGGGAAACAGTGGTGATTACATTACATTCTCTGGCTTCAAGTAACTTACAGTCAAATTGGGGAAATAAACAAGTAATAGGTAATTGCAGTGCAGTGTAATAAATGCAGAATTTTGGGGTGCCTGGCTGGCTCAGTCGGTAGAGCATATGACTCTTGATCTTGGGGTTGTGAGTTCAAACCCCACGTTGGGTGTAGTGATTACTTAAAAATAAAATCTGGGGGTGTCTGGGTAGCTCGGTCGGTTGAGTCCAACTTTAGCTCAGGTCATGATCTCACAGTTTGTGAGTTTGAGCTCTGCATCGGGCTCTGTGCTGACAGCTCACAGCCTGGAGTCTGCTTTGGATTCTGTGTCTCCTCTCTCTGCCCCTTCTCCACTCAAACTCTATCTCTTGCTCTCTCTCAAAAATAAATAAACATTAAAAAAATTTCTTTAATAAAATCTGAGTGAGTGAGTGAATGAATGAATGAATGCAGGATGTTAAAGATATGCATAGGTAGCTAACTGCACCATACAGTGCCTGGGGGTGGGGTTGGTCTTCTTGGAGGAGGAGGTGATATAGCCAGGCTATACCCATAAGAAAATATGAGATATTTAATGCTGTCAAAGTTTTAAACAGTGTTAGTGGAGAGATAAATATCTTCCAAAATACATTTGATAAAAAAATTTTTGGAAAATTTGATGCCAGAAAAATTCATCTATACTGTGAAAGTACTCATTAAAAATCATGTTTTCAAAAATGAAGACTATATGGAAATGACATTTGATACAATTTGAAATTATATATATCATATAAAATTGTATCGTGTTTGATATAATTTGAAATTATATGTTTGATATAATTGGAAAACAAAACTATATATTTTGATTCTGATTATATTTCACAAATTTTCTTAGAATGTGATAAACTTAGAAAAATTCATGGAGATTATAATATTTTTTTTAGAGAGAGACTGAGGAGAGTATGAGTAGGGAAGGGGCAGAGAGAGAGTCTCAAGTAGGTTCCATACCTAGTGAGGAGCCTGACCTGGGGCTCTTCTTCACCGCAAGGTCATGACCAGAGCTGAAATCAAGAGTACTACACTGTACTTGACTGAGCCATCCAGGCGCCCCTAGAGATTATAATTTTTGTGAATGTTTATGAAATGAGGTATTTGGAGCTTAAAGAAGACCAGCAAGGACAAGATTGCTTCCTTCAAAGAATTTGAGCAATGGCTTTTAAAGTGAATGCAGAATTTTAATCCTCTTAATTCCATTGTCCTCAGATATGTTCCTGTAAGTGAAAACAACAGACCATTGACAGGTCATATTGGTTTTGAAGCTGTTGGAAGATACCAGATATAATACTCTGAAACTAATGAATTCCTCCTAATCTGATGACACTATTATTGTTGGAAGTCAAAAGCAGGCTGATACAAAACTTAAAATTCATTGAAGATTATGAAAATAGGTTAAAAGTAAAGATAAGAATTAAGAAGAGATCATACAAAATTAGAGTAGAATACTCTAAATACAGATAATAAAACCAAATGGAATTTAGGAGTGGTATATTAAAATATGTTGTACATTGAATAATAAATCTAATGTCACATCATCTCCTGAACAATGTTTAATTACACAGGCACAGTCCAAATCTTCTGTTTCTTGGTTTTTTTATTTTATTTTATTTTTTTAATTTTATTTGAGAGAGAGAGCACGCATGTGTGAGAGAGAGAGAGAGAGAGAGAGAGAGAATCCCAAGCAGGCTCTGCACTGTCTGCGCAGATCCCCATGTGGAGCTTGAACTCACAAACCATGAGATCATAGCCTGAGTCAGAATCAAGAGTTGGACACTTAACCAAATGAGCCACCTGGGTGCCCCACTGGACTACTTTCAGAATCTAGTGTAGTTCTTGGTGCTCCATAAGAAACTGGCTGAGATAGGGATTCTGCATTGCTGTTTACAAGTTAGATCCAAGCAGGGAGTAGTATAAGAGAAAAGCAGGAGATTTGGACAGAACACTTTAAAAATGTATTATTAAGTAAAATTAAAAGGGGGGTTATTAATCTATATATATAACATCATTTTTTAATTTGAAAAATATAGTTTATTGCATTAAAAAGAACAAGAATATTCTCCACCAAACTATTATAAGAGATTGTTAGTAGGATTAAAAGAATTTTTTTTCTGTTCTTTATTTTTCAGTTTTTTTTTTCCATGAGTATGCATTACTTTTGTAATCAGAAAGAAAGCAATTTTAGTTTACTGAACTTGGTTACTGAAAAGTATGAATTTTCTAGCAATAGACATTATTTATGATATAGGGAGGGATACAGTTGGTTAAGCCTCCAACTCTTGATTTCGGTTCAGGTCATGATCTCACAGTTTGTGAGCTCGAGTCCTGCATCAGGCTCTGTGCTGTGTGGAACCTGCTTCAGATTCTCTTTCCCTCTCTCTCTCTTCCCCTCCTGTGCTTGTGCTCTCTCTCTCTCTCTCTCAAAATAAATAAATAAATAAACTTAAAAAAACCCCACAATTATTTATGATATATGGAAAGGGCAGGATATAAATTTTATGTAAAGTAAATATGCATATAAAAATTTTGGTAGGAAGTTTTATATAAAACAAATATACATATGAAGGTTCTGAATATGAATCTCATTTAGCAAAACAAGAGAAGTAATTTCAGATTGGTGGTATTGTTGATTTATTTATTTTCCAAACTTTCTCTCCACATTATGGCAGTTTATTATTTTTATAATTTTTAAATCAGTAAATTATAAATAAATCAGAGCAGTTTGTAATAATGTAGATAAAGATGTTAGGCTCTCTGAAAACATTTTGCTTGCTGTGTCCCACAGAACAACGTGATTTGATTACATCACAGTCTCTGGCACATGGCTGTACATTTAGGAAGCACTCATTAAATGTTTCCTGAAGATGGATTATATTATGAATAGGTAACTGTAGAAACGTAACACTGAATGGAATCTTAGTGATGATTTAGTACTTTACAGCTGAGGATATTGAGACCCACTGACATTAAATATCACAGTATTTTGCAACTAGTCAGTGGCCAAGCAAGTACCATAATAATCTTCCAGTCGTAGGCAAGTGCTGATTCAGCCACTTCCCTTAAGTCAGATAATGTTCATACCCACAAGATGCATCAGCCATAAGAGAAGCAAGGGAAGCTTCAGTCCTTGAAACACAGCGAGAGGCAGATGAGGCTGAGATTCAGCAGGAGCAGTCACCTTGGGGAGCTGTTCCCTTTGTTGGTGTCTTGTTGTTTCATTCTGACCAGTCCTCTGGCAGCAGACCAGGTCGCTGCTGCATTCTGTGTGTGGCTGCTGTCAAACTTGCTTGGCAGCCGCTCATTTTGAGTGTGTTGTGCTATGTTGTTATTTGTTTTTCAGCAAACTAAATAAATTGGAGCAGTTGGAGGAACTGAACCTAAGTGGCAACAAGCTTAAAACCATTCCCACGACCATAGCCAACTGCAGAAGGCTTCACACCCTTGTCGCACACTCCAACAACATCAGCATTTTCCCGGAAATTCTGCAGTTGCCTCAGATCCAGGTACTTTTGTGTGATGGGATGGTGTCCTGCTGGAGAAAGGGCAGGGTGTTCTCTTCTAGTAACGGAGAAGCAAGTGGCATTTTGGGATCACAATAGATTTAATGGGTTCCTGGGAAGAAATGAAGTTTCCTTTGAGGATACAGTAGGGGACTGAGCATTAGGGAGTTAAGAATTCACTCTCTGTGATGTGTTTTCTTTTGATTTCTCCATTTTCCTCTCAGTTTGTAGACCTAAGTTGCAATGACTTGACAGAGATCCTGATTCCAGAGACTCTGCCTGCTACTTTACAAGACCTTGACCTGACCGGAAATACAAATCTGGTTCTGGAGCACAAGACGCTGGACACATTTAGGTAGGAAAAATTTTTGAAATTGAATCCACATTTGCTCTTAGTTCCACCAACCATGTGTGGATCTCCTAAAGGTCTGTGGAGATCTTGATTAATTAAAGGAATAGAATGAATTTGGCCATAAAGCCCCTCACTTCTTTTGTTTAATTCAGTTATGGATGGATATTGTATCCAGTAGACAGCCCATTTATATCAGAACTCAGCCTCATGGCTACTGCTCATCCATACACTGAATATTTTTACATAGACATCTGAGGTGACACCAATTATGTTACATTACATCATCAAAGAAATGATGCAGGCTCATTCATTGCACCAAGACTTCATTGTATCACAATATTAAGTAGACAGTTGGCTAAAACTTTGAAACCTTGGTTGTGCTTAGTTTTTCACTGAAACGAACAGTATCAGTTGTAGCAATATTTGGCCCCTGTTTCTTCCTCCTACCTCTTTCCTTTCTCCTCCTTGGCCAGTGGATCAGTACACTACTTTCATTTAGTCTTCCTGTAAATGAATCTTGGTCTGTCAACACATGATTTTATAAAAACATGTTCTTGTTAGGATAGTTTTTGTAAAACACAGAAGCATATGAGGTTTAATCTTCCCTTCCTGCACTTCCCACAGCCATATCACAACCCTGAAAATTGATCAGAAACCTTTGCCAACCACCGATTCTGCAGTTACGTCAACCTTCTGGAGCCATGGACTGGCTGAGATGGCAGGGCAGAGAAATAAGTGAGTATCTTGGCCATGGAGAGAGATGAAAAAGGCAGCCCCTGACATCTGATCTGATGCTGAAAGACCATGTTATTCTCCTGTGGGACATAAACAGATCATAAAAGGCCAGCATTAGAGAACACCCCCCTGAGACCATGATGCAGTGCGACAAAAACAAGATGAATGCATGGTCCACAAAATACCACACAGCCCCTCTCAGGGCTAAAATGGTGACTGCTACTTTCTTTACCAATTATACCTTTATCCTCCTGTTAATCTTCTTTCCCTATAGATAAGATTTACTGAGATAGCCAACCACACAATGGCCCCATGTTCTGATAGCATCCAATCTTGGATGATCCCCCATTTCATTAGACCTTTCCCAAAATCACCCAACAAAAGCTCAAATCCTGTAGTAGATTCTCTCCAACATGCTCTTAACCTGTTCACCCCTGAGTTCCATGGTGCACATTTTCTCTTGCTGCAAGGCATAATAAACCGTCATCGTTCTCCTGGGGATCTTTGACTGAAGGATCTTGACCATACCAGTTGTTAATCACTGCTAAGGGAAAACATTTCCTCTTTCCAGCCTGTGGCAGCATTGCAAAGCTAATATGTACTGCTCTTGAGTGGGGCTGAATTCCCCCACTTCTTAGGACATCAGCTCTTTCAGATGCTACTTAATTATCTAATACTTACTTCATGTATAGATGAGGACTTACTACTGTTTTTTCCATCCTCAATTAATACTTTTCAAAGAAGGCTCACTGGAGAATAGTCCTTTTACAGTAGTTTTCTGTGATGTTTGTTTCTCTCATATTTGTGTTACAGGCTGTGTGTATCTGCCCTAGCTGCGGATAACTTTGCAGAGGGAGTGGGAGCCGTGTATGGCATGTTTGACGGGGACCGAAATGAGGAGCTCCCTCGCCTACTCCAGTGCACCATGGCAGATGTGCTTTTGGAAGAAGTACAGCAGTCAACAACTGACACCGTTTTCATGGCTAACACCTTCTTGGTATCTCACAGGTAAGCAGGTGGGTTGAATATTCCCTAACTCAGTTCTGCTTTTGGAAAAATAAATCTCACTAAGCCAGATGGTCAGGGTATAAATTACAGGTACAGGATCAAGGTGAGATCTTGCCCCTCCTGCTGTGACTGTTCTCTGTATATCAGCACCAAGGAATGCAGGGACTTTGGTCCTTTAATGAGTCTGGGGAGCCATCTCTTTTCTCTGTTGAACCCAGAGGCCGCTGAGAAACTGGGAAGCCCAGAAATTGTGAGCAGAAGGTGTGTGTGTACAATGTACAATTTGTACATTTAGGAGAAGGAAGATGGCGTAAGCTTTTGTAAGATTCTTCATAAAGAGTCAGCAACCTACAAAGGGTTAGAGCACTTACCAGATTTGTGTGTTTAGAATACTTCTTACTGGGGGTTGACCAATTAATCTTCTAAGCCACTGAAGGGCAAAAACTCTATATAACCAAACTACTGAAAATTTCTTAGTAGCTAATACTGCATCTTATGTATCAGGTGGGCTGTGTGAAGGACACGCACAGCTGAGAGGTGGTGTGACCTTGTCTCATTGAGGTTGAGATGGACTAGCCTGGAGCCCAAGCTGGGTTTCTCTCTCATTATAATGTAAAGCAAAGTTGCTAGGACAGGAGTCTATTTTTCAGTAATGGAATTGAGCTAGGACCTTGGCAAAATAAAGAGTTTAGGAAAGAGAACTCAGTTTATGAAGCACCTCCCAAGAGCCAGCCAGAAGACCAAAGCTTCCTCATACCATATCTTTAATTTTCCAAACAAGTGAAAGAGGTAGGTGTTTCATCGGGAAAGTTTCTCAGAGAAATACCTTGCTAAGGATCCACGATGAGCACATGTCAGAGCTGGAATTTGCAACTAGACCTTTCTCCTAGCACTTTCCCTGTGCTTAGCATCGTGTGCTATGTGCTAGAGGATGGATGCCTTGTCGATGGGAGATCTGGACAGAGGAGTGTGGTCCTCCTATGGAGGAACTTACAGCCTGAGTGAGTGGTTATTCCAGGAGCAGCACCCTCAGCATCACCAGGAACTTGTTCGGCATACAGATTATTGGGCCAGCCCCTTACCCACCCAATCAGAACCTCTGGGGATGGGGCCCAGCAGCCTGTTCTAACGAGCCTCCAGGTGATTCTGATGTGCTGAAGTTGAAAGTGACTGAAGGAGGTCACTGCATTGTAGGATCAGACCCAAGCAGAAGCAGGAGAGAAAGATGTATGTTCATTTTCTCCCCTACCCCAATCTTTTTGTAAAATCTCTTTCCTCTGTCCGCTGAGCATGGAAGGCAGAACTCTTCACCATCATCTCCTGTAGCAAGAGACTGCCTTTAGGTGGATACGGGTGAGGCTGGCTCACAGTCACGTCACAGAGAAACAAGGAAATCACGGACCTGAAGGACTGACACTTCTTTCTAAAACTAACTGCCATGTCTTTCTTTTTCTTCCTTTCTTCCTTTCTTTTCTTCTCTTCTCTTTCTCTTCTCTTTTCTTAGAGAGAGAGAGAGAGAGTATGTGAGTAGGCAAGAGGCAGAGAGAGAGGGAGAGAGAATCCCAGGCAGGTTTTATGCTGTCAGCTCGATGCAGGGCTCAAATTCATGAACTCTGATTTCATGACCTGAGCTTAACCGACTGAGCCACCCAGGCACCCATTTTCTTTTTCCTTCTTAACAGAAAATTGGGAATGGCTGGCCAGAAGCTGGGCTCCTCGGCTCTCCTTTGTTATATCCGCCCTGACACTGCTGACTCAACAAGTAGTTTCAGTCTGACTGTGGCCAACGTTGGCACGTGCCAAGCAGTCCTGTGCCGCGGTGGGAAGCCGGTGCCACTGTCGAAAGTCTTCAGCCTGGAACAGGACCTGGAGGAGGCTCAAAGGGTGAAGGACCAGAAAGCCATCATAACAGAGGTGAATTTCACTCTGCACTAGTTACTTCTCCCCAAATCTAGTGAATGCTGTTCTGCATACAGGGAGTAAAGGTCCATTTTCTTCCAATCAAGACTTGTAAATTGTATCTAATCCAGATAATAGTATTAGAAGAAAATCTAAAGAGCAGTTAATGACTAGCAAAAAGAAAAGGCAAATTAGAAATGAAAAGTCATTGTTTGCGATCCTTCACATGGATAGCTGGCATGTAAAATGAATGTAAATGTCTCCCTTGGTTAATTTTTAATTCCTCTGGTTTGTTACTCCAGAAAAAGTAAAAGTTCTACAGTTTGACATCCCTGTTCTGAAATGCAAAGTTTCAAAATATTTTTCCTGTTTATATTGTGTATGGCTTAGTAAGCTCTGGTGGGTTTTTTTTTTTTTTTTTTTTTTTAAATAATGAAGCATCAGTATCTCTACTATTTTATAGCTTTTCTCCTTTTTTAGTAGAGTAACATTTTTGCTTTCAGAGAGACTTCAGCAATTGCATATGAACACTGTTTACTGCAAAGCAGAATTCTCAGATGCTTTGCCCATTTTTAGTTGTGTGTTTATTATTGAGTTTTCAGAGTTCTTTGTATATTTTGGATACAAGTCCTTATCAAATATCTGTTTTGCAAATATTTTCCTACAGTCTGTCTCTTTTTACTCTTTTGACAGTACCTTTTGCAAAACAGAAGCTTTTAGTTTTAATGACGTCCCACTTACCAGTTTTTTTCTTTCAAGGGTCATGCTTTTGGTGTTTACAGTCTCCTTGCCATAGCCAAGGTCACCTAGATTTTCTTCTGTGTTATCTTCTAGAAGCCTCATGTTTTAATTTAGGTCTATGATCTTTTTTAATTAATTTCTGTGGAAGATATAAACTCTGGGTCCAGATTCCTTTTCCCTTTTTTGCATGTGGGTGTCCAATTGTTTCTGCAGTCATTGAATAGACTGTCCTTGCTCCGTTGAGAAACTGCCTTTGCTCCTTTGGCAAAGGTCAGGGGACTGTATTTGTGTGGGTCCATTTCTGGGCTTTCTGTTCTGTTAGAATTCTGTGGAAGGGTTATGCAAATTAGACTTCACCTAAGGAATACAAAACCAAAAAAAGTACCATTATAATTTGGGTTGATCTGAAGAAGATTCTGGAAAGCTGAGACATTGTTCTTCGGAAGGTCTTTCGGTCAAAACAAACAAAAGATAAAAGATAAGTTTATGTTTGATTAATCTGTTTTTCCAGAATTTAGATAATTTTTCTTGGGGGTGTCTAGGCAAGCAGGAATTATTCTTACAAATGTTAGTTTAACCACGGACGTTTATTATTTGGTAAGCACTTTACTCCTATTATTTTATTTCATTTTCAGAATAATCCGCATGAAAGAAATGTTTTTATTTCCATTTTACAGATGAGGAAAATAAAATGTAGAGTTTGTGACAAATTCTGGTAAATGAGAGAGCCAGGATTGTCACCCAGAGAGTCATTGCAACTGTGAAACAAATATATTGATGGCTTCACAGGTTTTGTTTGATTTTTATCTTTTTTTTTAATGTTTGTTTTTGATAGACCAAGTGCAGGCAGGGGAGGGGCAGAGAGAAAGTGAGACACAGAATCCAAATCAGACTCCAGGCTCTGAGCTGTCAGTACAGAGCCCAGTGCGGGGCTTGAACTCACAAACCGTGAGATCATGACCTGAGCCAGAGTCAGATGTTCAACTGACTGAGCCACCCAGGTGCCTCTGATTTTTATCTTGAAAAGAAATCGCCAGCATCTAGGATTATTCCTTTTCCTCTACATGTAGAATTCTGTCAGTTGTGACTTGATGTGCTGTTATTTCTTCATACAATCCTAACAGTAGGTAAATTATGCTATGGATTTCAGACTTGACTTTTTTAAGCTAACTAGCTTTAGAGATTATTTAATGCTTTAGCTACAAAGATTCTCTTAGCCATTTAATATAATATCTTCCTTCATCTTTTCAGTCCCAGCTGTGCTTTTAATGAGAAATCATTTTTAGTGACCCCCCCCCCCGAGTTGGCCTCTGTGAAAATACTAGTGATGGAGAATTAATGACAGTTCTACTTATTGTTTTTCTTTTTTTTTTTTTTTAATGTTTATTTTTGAGAGAGAGACAGAGACAGAGCGTGAGCAGGGGAAGGGCAGAGAGAGAAAGAGACACAGAATCTGAAGCAGGCTTCAGGCTCTGAGCTGTCAGCACAGAGCTCCACACGGGGCTAGAACTCACGAACTGTGAGATCATGACCTGAGCCGAAGTCAGCAGCTTAACCTACTGAGTCACCCAGGTGCCCCTCTACTTATTTTTTTCTAACAGATACTTCTCTATTTAAGGACATGCTGAGGCTGTGCTTCATTTGAGCGCAAATCTTTTATTTTTTTTTTGTTTATTTATTTTGAGAGAGAGCGAGGAAGGGGTAGAGAGAAGAGGAGAGAGAGAATCCCAAGCAGGGTCCTGTGCTGTCAGAACAGAGCCCAACACACGGACTGATCTCAGGAATGGTGAGATCATGACCTGAGCTGAAATCAGACGCTTAGTTGACTGAGCCACCCAGGTGCCCCGAGAGCAGTACCTTTTGAGACGGAGGTGCCTTTTAACCCCTTAATTTTAATGGGTTTTAACTTCAGTCTTGTGAACTTTTTGGTATAATAACCACAGGATATTTTGTCCTTTAGAATTCTGTACATATATTTTTGTAAGTCCACTTAAATTACAGAAGTCCTTAGAAAAACTGTACAATATGTCCGTTCTCTTTTACTGTAGAGCCCTAGGCAGTGTGATTTAGAAAGATAAAAAAATTGTACGTCATTATTGCTTGTTTCTCAGAATTTGCATTCTGCTTGTCTCTAGGACAATAAAGTGAACGGGGTAACTTGCTGTACCCGGATGCTGGGCTGTACGTACCTCTACCCTTGGATCCTCCCCAAGCCCTACATATCTGCCACTCCACTTACCATTCAAGATGAGTTGCTGATTCTGGGAAACAAAGCATTGTGGGAACACTTGTCATATACAGAAGCTGTCAACGCAGTGCGCCATGTGCAAGACCCATTAGCAGCTGCCAAGAAGCTGTGCACGTTAGCCCAGAGCTATGGTTGTCAGGACAATGTGGGGGCTATGGTGATTTATTTGAACATTGGTGAGGAAGGGTGCACATGTGAAATGAATGGGCTCACCCTCCCAGGTCCTGTGGGGTTTGCTTCAACCACCATCATTAAGGACCCCCCCAAGCCAACCACTCCTTCCTCCAGTAGTGGTATTGCCTCTGAGTTTGGCAGTGAGATGTCCACTTCAGAGGTGAGCAGTGAGGTGGGATCTACTGCTTCTGATGAACACAACACTGTCGGCCTGGATGCCGGCTTGCTTCCAAGGCCAGAGAGACGCTGCAGCCTTCATCCAACATCCACCTCTGGGGTTTTTCAGCGCCAGCCTTCTTGTGCGACTTTTTCAAGTAACCAGTCTGACAATGGCCTGGACAGTGATGACGACCAGCCTGTGGAAGGAGTCATAACAAATGGCAGCAAGGTCGAAGTAGAAGTAGATATCCACTGCTGTAGGGGAAGGGATCTTGAGAACTCGCCTACTCTTACGGAGAATTCTCCTAACCCATGTCCCGAAGAACATGCTAGAGGATCATTTTTTGGGATCCGAAGACAGAACAGTGTGAATAGTGGCATACTTCTGCCAGTGAGCAAGGACAAGATGGAGTTGCAGAAGTCGCCTTCCACTTCCTGCCTTTATGGAAAGAAACTCTCCAATGGCTCCATTGTACCCCTAGAAGATAGCCTGAACCTCATTGAGGTGGCCACAGAAGCACCCAAGAAGAAGACTGGCTACTTTGCTGCCCCAACGCAGCTGGAGCCAGAGGATCAGTTTGTTGTGCCTCGTGACCTGGAAGAAGAAGTGAAGGAGCAGATGAAACAGCACCAGGAAGGCAGGCCCGAGCCTGAGTCCAGCGAAGAGGATCGGACCGAGCTCCCGGAGGAGTTTGACACAGCACTGTAATCCTCCCCCAGGAGCTGTGGTGTCAGGAAAGGCTGTGTAGTGTTGGGGCGGGGATCCTTCCAGAGGCATTTTGCTTCTGCATTTCTAAACCATAACTGAGGGGGTTAGAACTTGGAGCCACAAATGGTGAGAGCTATCAGGGTCTTGCTCCAGATAAGCTAGTAAACACCATCAGTGTTAAGTTTCACATTTAACCTATGTTGGAATTCCCAGAGTTACTGGGAAAAGAGCAGATGTTCTTCTGTGTCAGTCCTACCACCTGCCATTAACCCTTTCTCTCCTAGGATAATTTGAGAATTTGCCTGCCTGGGCAGGAAAGGGGCTATTTCTGTGGAGGAAATAACTGAAGATGGATTCTCTTTACTAATTGCTGCTGATGGATCTCTGTGACAGAGAAATCACCTTATATCTCAGCCTAACTGATGGGATGTGATGTGACTAGTCACATGGCTTTTCATTCTTCTCTACGAGAATACAGCCTTTCGAAATGATGTTTATTGGAAATGTAGAACCAATCAAACAGATAATTTATGTATGTAATGTAATGAGAGCACTTTTCATTGACTGTGAACTTTTTATTTTTGAATCTGCACTCGAGCCAATCTTCTTAGAGGCAGCCCGGCACCTTTGTCTGTAGAAAGTGATCATCAGGCGTTGGCGCATTCTGTGAGGGGACTAGGCAGGGCCCTGGGAAATCATTGAACTGTTGGATGTCAGACTGTGAAAGCTCCTGAGAAATTTGGGGGGAGTGGGGTCTTTGGGGACGAAGATGGGGAAGGAGAAAGGACTAAGACGACGTCCCCGCCAAATCGGAAAAGAGAATAACTCCTTGACAAATGTGGCACCTGCAAGGAATTTCCCGGCAGATCTCCAGAGAAGTATTTGGGGATTGGCCTCTTCCCACAACACGTGATGGAGTTGGCTGCCAGCCTCCTCATGTAGGGCCAAGGCTGATGTTGCTTGCATCCAAGTCACCTTGCATGTAGCAGGGGACTCTGCACAGACTGAGGCTGAATGCAAACGGATGGATGAAGCTCATGGGTTAGACACGTCCCTTCTCTTAATCTAGAGCAGAGGGACAGTTTTCTAAAGTGTCAGAAATGAGTTGAGTTCACCTCTTTAATGTTTAACAGAGTACTCTTCTGAACACTGCTTATCCACCTCACATGGTTTGAGTACTGGGCTCAATTACTAATATAAGAAAGACTTAATTGAGAAAATCCTACGCTTACAAAAAACCTGGTTTACTGTATTTTTGCACATTCCACATAACCCTAGCAAAATGTTCCTTTCATATTTCTGTTTTGTTTGTTGCCTTTTCCACTAGAAGATTTGCTTAGGAAAACTAATTACTACTTATTCCTACAAAATTTTGACATTGCTTGATTTTACCCAATGGGGAATGTGCTTTGAATTTTTTAGAATACTTTCACAATTAAAAAGAAATAGTGTGGGACCATTAATTTGTTTTATGAGAAACAAAATGTTAAAGATAGATTTGAGATATATATAGATAGATGTGTCTATATCTTTTTGGGGGTTTTGGAAGTTTTTGTTAAAGCAATAGTAGAAAACCAGATGATGTGTCCACAAATGGTTATGTATCCTCATCTGCTCCGAGGCCCCATAGCCGTGTGTGCAGCAGTGGGGTACGCTCTTGGGGGACTCCATACCACTCCAGTAGCCATCTACAGTTCAGCCCCTCAGAAACCTGAGTTTGAGTCCCCATATGGTCAGGAAAACTTCTATGTATCAAACTACTGGTCAGCTACTAAAAAGTTTTAGAACTCAGGTCTTGATTTGAAGTGGAGAATATAATGGTTCATACACAGTTTAGGTGCCGTTAGAAAAAGGGGAACAAAGAGTATGTTGCTGCCCTATTTTTATATGGGAAAATGGGGGGGGGGATGAAGGAGAAATGAAAATGAAGAAAAAGCCCAAGATAATAGTGATGGGTAATGTAAAACATCTTCTTACCAAGACAGCAGAACTTTTGAGTTACAGAATAGTGACGCTGTCTAAAAAAGTAAGTTACTTTGGGAATATACCACTTTCTTAGTATAGTTTCTTAAAAGTAGTCCTTTATCTCTTTGAACCCATTACTTGTCTTTGTTTCCCACCCTACTTTTTGGGAACACCACGAAACTCCGTTTTGAAATGACTTCACCAAAAGTAAATGTATTTGCTTTTTCATCAGAAGAAGTCTCAAATTCCAAATGTTCTTTTATGTGGTAGATTTATTTTCAGGAAACAGTAGGTTGCATGAAAACCTTTAACATAGACTGTACCAAACTACTCTTTCCTGTAACTGCCTTTTCATTCATTTCCCTCTATAATTGCTCTGTATTAAAATAGAGGGTAAAAAGGCCATAGCCCATTACCAAAAATATACAGAACTCTTGATCTATATGAGGTCATTTACAGTTGTGTGAGTTGATTAGGTTGTCAGGTGGTGAAATCCAGTAATCTGTCTCTAGGTGAATGTAATCTACTTCCCAGGACTTTACCCAGAGGATGTGTTCCCCAAGTGGGCAGAGTACGGTTGATCTCTAGCCCAGAGATTCTGGCCTCTGCATGATTCTCAGGTCTCTGTGTGTACCTCCCATTTAATACAGAACTTTAAGAGAAGTTGTGAAAGAGTATCACTCCTGCTTCTGGGAGTAGTTCAGGAGTCCCATGGAAGAGAGAAAAACACATGAGTCTTGGCAGCCATGGTATTCTTACTTTTATCCAAATTGATTGGAAATAATATTTGAAAATTTGAATGCTAGTATGTCATAAAGTCTACCATAGAGTCATTGAATTGACATTCCTGATATAAGCGAGGGCTTTATTATAATACTACTGTAGAGTGTATGTGTGCAATAAATTGATGAGTTCATTTTCTTGGTGTATAGAGGAGCCAACACAAGCAGCTTGGTAATCACTGGGTGCTATTATAGTTGTTCGTAGCGAGTGCTATTTTCCGGGAGATGGAGCCAGTTAGGTTTGGTTTATCTACTGAATATCAAATGATGCTCTTCTTTCCCTGTAGACCTTCAGCAAAAGCAGGTACTTGGAAGCCACAGGCTCACCTTCTCTATCTACTCAATAATTATTAACGAAGAGACCTCCGTAAGGGAGCATTTGGCTGTTATCGATAAATGTACCAATTATTAAATAATTAGTCTCCAAGCCATTCAGTGATGTCTGCAGCATCACTATAGAACTGTGTTGCATCACTTTTTACTTCCCTCTGGGTGGGGTCTTTTAGAATCACCCAATCACGGAGGCAAGTTAATCTTTCTCTCCAGTTAGTGACTTTTGCCCCATAGTTGGGTAAGCACTTCCTAGATTGAGAAAAGCAGCTACAGTAAATCCTGCTGTTTCCTTCATTTGGTGATCATTCAATCACACATAAGCTCCTTGTATTCTAAATTTCATGCACTTCTCCCAGATGCTGTAGGGTTTTCTCTCACTGTTGCCAGTGGATGTCATCCAGACAGTGAGTTCATATCTTATGGTTTTGTGCAATCATTGTTGTATTGTAGTCCTAAGACTCATGATAGTGTATTTTTGATATTTTTGAAATGTGTTAAATTTTTTAATTCATTAATATGAGCCAGAGCATGTTGCAGCAAATCTATTGTTTGTAAAAAATAACAATAACAATAATAATAAATAAAATAAAATGGAGTATCTTTTTCATGGCTTTGTTTTAAAATGGAATACCTGTTGTTTTATAAATACTTTATTTTGGCATGAAACTGTAATTTTCTCTAACTTGTATGTAGAATCAGTTTCTTAACCAGAAGCACCTTTAGGATTTTTTTTTAATTTAGAGGAAGATAATGAATGAGACCACATTCCATGACACTCTATGAAGCTATGAGTTAAGGCAAGAATAAATATTTTTGATCACCTCTTAAGCGGAAATAGCAATAAAGGTTTTTTACAGTAAGAAACATATTCTGACTTGATTTATATGTTTAAAGAAATCCTAGAGACAGGAAACAGTCCTTATTCACATGCAGATTGTTAGCTGACTGGAGACAATTCAATTGTAAGTAATTTCCAGTTCCTAAATCATACAGCTGATGATGACACATAAGAGCCAGTTGGGTAATTCAGCTGTCATGTTTGTCCTAATGTGATGGTTTTGGTGTCAGAACTTCAGATGTGGTGGTTTTGACTCACAAAAAGCAACCCAGTTTAAGCCTCTAAATTGTCCTCCCACCTTCCCCCCATTGGTTGTCCCCCATAATCTGGACTTCCAAGCAAGATTAGGTTCCTTTCCAAATAACAGCCAAGTTGAAATCATTTTGCAGGTTTCCTCCTTACCTAGCAGAATGAATACTTTAAAACCTGGGTTCATCAGCTGTTCATTGAACACCTTCAATGTGCTGGGCTCAAGGACACCATCTGTATATGCTTTAATGCCTCAGTTTCTTGAGACACACACCTCCCTATTCCAGGGTGGCAGAAGTTAAATCTCTGCTTCGTGAGATATTAATTCCCTGGTACACCAAAGGCCACAAGAGTACCTTAGTCTCTCAGGACGTGTTCTGAACATATTGGGTGAGTTTTGTGTCTACTTCTTAAAATATTTGACTTTAGGCAAGTTAAATAGCCTTTCCAAGACTCAGTTTTTCTCCATTGTTAAATGGAAACACCATCTCCCATCAGTTAGTTGTGAGCTTCAGTGAGATAGTGCGAACAAATGCTGCCTTAGCCCATACTGGCCCTGGCATATGGTGAGCAGTCAACAAAAGGTCAGCTGTTAGGTAAGCCACTTAACCTTCTCAAACTTTCATCTCCTCATCTGTAGCCAAGTGAACAATAAGTCCTGATATGCCTATCAGACAAGTGGTAGAAAATAAGGTTTGCTAAAGCCTTTGGACATGAAACTCCACACGTGGAAGGTTGTGATTCACAGTGACAGATGGACTCCGATCCCTCAGAAGGAGGCGAAGCTTGGGAGCACTCTCGTAGCTGCCCTGGGCACAGCACTGGGGTCTAGATAGGCCAGAGTCCCCATTTCATGGAGGAAAGCTGTAAGAGGGACATTTCTCAGGAGATAATGGTAGGTGAGAACAGTGAGGAATGCAGGGACGATACTCTTTTCTGGGGCATGTGTGAGGAACGGGTTGTTTGATTTTTGCTGCTGTTAAACTTTCTGTCTACCACTCAGTAAAAACTGTGGGACTCTGGCCACTGCCTTGAGGCCAAGGGTGACAGTGGAAGCAGCTCTCTGTGGTACAATGTTTGTATGTTAGCCTAGTAATGCAGGTTTTCAGTTGCTTATTTTCCTCCAAGCTTTACTTTTTGTAGAAGTATAATTAGATACTTTCCCATTTATGTATGAGGTTTTGTTTTGATATTTCACCTTCGATAGGTTGTATCAGAAATAGCTGTTGAAAGGACAGGAGAGGGAAGGTAGTATGTTCCAGGGAGGAGAGCAGTTGGAGGGTAAGGAGGAAGAAAATGACATTGACTTAATTTTCTTTGAGTGGCCATTTTCACAGCTGTTGAAAGAGGCTTATGTTTGCTGATTTCTTACTAACTGTATATTAGAAAATCTGAGATTTATGTCAAAATTGCATTGTGGAAATAGACTCTTTTTAGAAATGTACTAAGAATTTGAATTCATTAATAGTTTAACCTCATAATATGAAAGTAAAACTGGTATTACAGAAAAAATTAGCTATTGAAAAACAGCAATTAGGGGAAAAAACTAATAAGAATGCATGTATTTCTAGGTGCATCTAACAATTGAAAATCAGACTAGTAAAGTATAACAACAGCTATAAAACTTTAGATTAAAATCATTGAAAGAACTTTATTTTTAATATTCAGTGTTAATGATCTATTACATCATGAAAACAATTCAGAGTCCTGAGCGATTACAATCTACCTTTGAAGGCCTACTCTAGAGGGGATTGTCGGGGAATGGAGAAATGAAGAAGCCTCCAGTAAGCCTTTTTAGTCTGGTAAAATCACTATTTTATTTCTGAAATCAGTTGAATAACACATTTAAGAAGTTTATGAATTTTATTGCTCACTATCTGGAAGCCTCATGTTTAAGAAAATTATAAAATATATTAGGAAAGTGAAATCCAGTCGAATGACTTGCAACAAAAAAGTAACTTGGAACGCTGGCAGAAAAACCATTTTCTCTCAGCCCTAATGCGGGAATCCTGAGGAGGAATGCGCATGATCAAAGCATCTCCCTTCATGTATCAGGAACCCTGCCTCCCATCTCTAAGGTTCAGAAAGGCTCCCTGGGACCCAAGCCATCAACGGCACACTGCTGTACCGATAGAGTGGTTGCTTTCCAGGAGAGTCAGAATGTAATTACTTGTTTAGAACTCAATCATCCAACTGCTTTAAAATCGTTCCCCTGGGACCAAATATGGGGGCAATGACATGTTTCTTTTGGTGACCTTAAGTAGTTATGATGGGAAGATATTTCTACTGTAACGCTGGACCTGCTACTCCAGATGTATAATGCTCATCTCTCTTTCAGAATTTTTCTGGCTACGTAGCTATTATCATGATTACCTTACCATGTGGTAAGAGAGCCCCACCATAAGGGCATCCCCAGACTTCTGATGTGGCTCTTTGTTGCAAAGGTGGAGACATCTTTTTCAAGCTTTCAGCCAACAAAGACTTACTGATTAAAGAAAAAAAAAAAAAAAAAGCAATGATCATCTAGCTTTGCACTGGTACCAAAGGGAACATTTGTAAAATCAAGTATGTGAAGACCATAGTTGTGTAATGTGCTATTTTAAAGGACACATCTTTTTGAGAGAAACAAGGGAAGTGGGTTGCCAGTTAGGTTGCAGAGGAGGTCTCAGAGCGTTCCTGACCACAGGTATTCCGGCGCGTCGTCGTAATTTCTGTCCTGTGCTTGGCTGTCTTTGTAGTGCTTCTGTTCCCGGTAGCTCCGCAGGGCCAGCACCGTGCTGGCGCCGTACATGATCACCAGAAGACAAGCAAAGGTGGCTGCTGCCCCATCAGTGCCTGCCAGCTGGCAGTTCATCCAGGTGAGGCCCTTGCGGGCATAGAGCCGTGCTCTTGCTGTGCAAGTGTCTGTGGAATTGATCCGCAAGGCTACGTGGAGGTAAATGCCGATGGCTACGCAGTAGCTCACTGCCGCCAGGAGGCTGAAGGCGGCCTCCAGCAGGAGCCACTTCGGCAACAGTTTGGCTAGACTTTTGGCTCCTTGGAGTAACACACCCATGGTAAGGACACCCAGCCCCAGAGAAACAGCCACGCCACCGTATATCAGGGGTGCCCGGAGGACTGTGTACTGCTGGTCCAGCTGCCGAACCTGCTCCAGCTCCGTGCCCTCAAAGGGTGAGTAATAGTTCCCAAAGCCGCCACCACTGGTGAAGCTGGCACTGAATCCAGCAAGGACAAAGTAGGAGGCCACGATACACATGAGAACCATCCCATTCAGTATCACCTCCACTATCTGTACCACACCTAGGAGGAGAGAGATTCGGGATTTAACACTGGCATCACTCACACCCAGGAAAACAGTAGGTCAGACTAGAGAATTACCACTGATGCCCTGATTTTAAGGACATGGTCAGATTTAACGTTAACATCCGTGGTTTTTGTTTTTAATAGTCATATGGTCAAAAAACAAAATGCCAGTCTGGAAAAAATTTTGTCAGTTTCTTAAAATACTAAACATATACTTACCAGGTGACCCTGCAACTGTATTCTGGGAGCATTCATCCTAAAGAACAAAAACTTAAAAGTACTGTGTACATGAAAGTTCACATGTAATAGCCTCGTATCAGAAACCCAAATGTCCCTCAGTGGGTGACCAGTTAATGAGGTACATCCATGCCATGGAAGACTACTCAGCAGTCAAGAGAACTGTTAAGTATCAACTGCATTGATACAAGCAACAACTTGGATGCATCTCAAGGGAATTATGATAAGGAGAAAAAAGCCAGTCTCAAAGGTTACACACTGTATGATTCCGTTTATGTAACAGTCTCAAAATGACAAAATTATGGAGACAGAACACAGACCCATGGTTGTTGGGGGATGGGAACAAGTGCTGAGGGGTTGTGTTGTGACTATAAGGGGGGAGGCCCTAGGGATGCCTGACAATGGAAGAGTTCTGTAGTTGATGGCAGTGGTGGCCCCATGGATGTACACGTGACAAAACCATGTGAGTGCATGTCAAGCTGGTGACGTGTAAATAAGCTCCAGAGATTGTCAGTGCCCAGACGCAGTATCACACTATGCTTATGCAAGATGTGGCCGCTGTGGAAAACTGGGTTGGGGTACTCAAGTTCTCTGTACTGTTTTGTAACATTTTGTCAATCTATAATTATTTCAAATCTTAAAGCTTTTTTTAAACTAAAAATGATGTTAAAAGGTACAAACTGAGGAAAAAAATCATTCATGTCCCTGTCCACCCTGCTCTCTACCCCCAACCACTTTCATTATTTCCCGATGTAATTTTCCAGTGTTCTTTATGCAAATAAAAGCACACTCAAATCAGCATTTCATCACCCCTACCCTCCTTTTTTTCACAGGGAAGCATTCCGCACACTTTGCTCTGAGTCTTGTCTTGTTCATGTAACTATTCCTGGAGATGTTTTCAGATCAGCTCCTATAGTGTCCACATACTTTGTTATATGGCCTCCAAAGCCACTGTGTGGATGGACCAGTCTATTCAACTGATGGAGACATGGGCTGTTCACTTGGAGGTTTCTTTTGAGTTTAAGGAATTCACAAATGCTGCAAGGCAGGAGGAACCAACAGGTGAATGGAGACTGAATATCTTCTTGTCCAAGGTCACCTTTCATTCATCATGGACAGAGGCCACAGCCTCTGCATAGGTGTACTTGTGGGAGAATGTCTCCTGTCATTCTCCAGGGTCCAGAGATGAGAACTAAGAGGAAAGCACATGACCTCTCCAATGGGAATGCCATGTTCATGTCCTCACACTTCACTGCTGGTGATCTTGCCCCAGTCACTGACTCGAAGCCTCACACACTTCATCTGACAAATGAAGAGAATTGCCTGCCTGTCTTATCCCACAGGGTGGGGGTGAGACTTGATGAAATCAAGTACATGAAAATACTTGGAAAATCATAAACTGTTACACAAGTGGATGGTGTTGGAAGAGGCTTAGTGAGAGATTTAAGAAATTGGACAAGTGTGGTTTCCCAGAAATCAGGAAACCTAATATACTAGATAGTACCACAGTGTTTAAAAACTGGGCAGCTAGGGGTGCCTGGGTGGCTCAGTCAAACATCTGACTCTTTAAAGTTTGTTTGTTTGTTTGTTTATTGAGAGAGAGAGAACAGGGGAAGGACAGAGAGAGAGAGGGGGAGAGAATCCCAAGCAGGCTCCGCACTGTCAACACAGAGTCTGACATGGGGCTCAAACTCATAAACCATGAGATCATGCCCTGAGTAGAAACCAAGAGTTAGACTCGACGACTGAGCCACCCAGGTGCTCCAATATCTGATTCTTGATTTTGGCTCAGGTCATGATCTTGGGGTTCTTGGGATCAAGCCCTACATTGGGCTCTGCCTTGACAGTGCAAAGCCTGCTCTGTCTCTCTCTCTCTCTCTCTCTCTCTCTCTCTCAAAAAACAAACAAAAAACTGGGCAGCTAAATACCAGTTTTTCTAACATACATAGGCACCAGCTACTGGCCTTGCTGATCCTAACTCCTGCAGAGCCCACACGAATTCCTAGAAGGTCCACGGGACACAGCACCCAAAGGCTCTAATGGTCAAGAAGCTGCATTCCTCCAATTTAAATCTGAAGATAACATCAGATCAGAACTGCCCACTCTCCACCCAGGCACCATAAGCTACCGGCCACTTGTTCCCTCTAGCAGAGCAAGTGAATTAGCTCGAACATCATTCTAATTCAGGGGGAGTAGTTATCCCCTATATCTAACAACTGTCTCTGACTTGGTTTTCCTTGTGCACGTGTGTTAACATCTCTCCCGCTGAAGGGAAACAGGAATACCATCCTTCTACCAGATGGAGAAAGCTGTCCCTTCTGGGACAGATTCTGCCCAAATGTAGAGTCAAGATCCAGGCAGCATGCATCTGCTAGGCTGACATGAAATAAATCTAGATCTTGTCAACTACCCCCCCCCCCCCCAGCTACAACAGTTGAGAGGAGTAATAGTCTGTTGCTGGGTCAGTGTTATGGGGTCTGTTGAAGGAATACAGCCAGTGAGCATCATCACAGTACTAGCCAGGCCTGGCTTAGCTATTAACATCAAACAGGCTCAGGTATTTCCAACCTTGCTGTTAGTGCAGAAAGATTCACAGCCGTTAGAAGAGGGAAAAAAAGGCTGACTGCCAGAGCTAGGATGGTGGGATGGGTCAAGTCTCAGGAAAGAGAGCAGAGGGTTCTGTAGAGGGAAGTGGAGACTGAAACAGACATGAGATTTTTATTATAAATGGGTCCTTTGTGGGTGAGGCTGGTTTTGTGGCTGATCATGTAATATTCCGCTTAATTATACATCTGTTTCTGCCACTGCACTGTAAATGTGAAAAAACTGGAGAGCAAATCAAATTTTTTCTTATCTAAAATAAAACTGAAACATGTGCAGTCAAGCCAGGCATAAAATGAAAAATAAAATCTCCTTCTCTTCAGAAGCAAATATTCCTAAAGCTTTCTTATGTATATTTTTCAAGGAATTTTTTTTTTTTAGTGTTTATTTATTTATTTTTGAGAGAGAGAGAGCACGCGTGCACATGAGTAGGGAAGAGGCAGACAGAGAGGACACAGAGAATCTGAAGCAGGCTTCACTACTGTAAGCATAGAGCTCAGCGCTGGGCTTGAACCCACAAACTGTGAGCTCAGGACTTGAGCCAAAGTTGGACACTTACCTGAGTGAGCCACCCAAGTGCTTCTTTTCAAGAAATTTTCTAATCATATACAAGCATATATTTCAGTTTCTAAACCCAAATGTTTATTCATTTTTGAGAGAGACAGAGTGTGTGCACACAAGCCGGGGCAGGGCAGAGGGAGAGGGAGAGAGAGAATCTCAAGCAGACATCACTTCCAAGTTAAAATTTTTCTTTGGATTTTTATTGGGTTCATGTAAAGCAAAGAACATATTCATTTGTACCAAGAATATACTGTAATGTTCCATAAGCCATAATCTAACATGTAATAAGAACCCTTTACGTTGTCTGGCCCAAAGTGGCATTCTTCTGTTGGGAAAGATTTTACATTGTTTTATTCTGGATGGCTCCTGCCTCCCAGATGTTGGGTTGAATTCTTCATACAATGGCACATTTACAAGAGGTATAAAACACTTATTGAGCTTTCAAGGCCACTGTAAGGGGCTTGGTGGAAGAGCTTCTTTGCATCGCAATGAATTAATCTGATTCATCTTTGCTCAGCCCACGCCTACCTCCAACTTAAATTTTACAGGCGGAGTCTCTCCGCCCTCCGTCCCTACACCCTGCACCCAGAGGATTAAGGAAATGTAGGATCAGAGATCTCAGTGTGGAAGAACTTCGGGGCTCATCTTCTGAACACAGCTGTGTTTAGAAAAGTTCAGGCTGAAATGCTGTCTCCTGTATATATGGCTTTTGAGGGACTTTAAAGGTAAGGTTCTTCAGATTCACTTGGTCACCTCCCTCTAGCTAATCAAAAGTGCCTTGTGCTACAGCACATGGCTCTTCCTCGTGGGTCTCGACCTCCAGTCTTGTTCTGTTTCAATAATTGTGGGTCATCGCGCACCAAGAGAGGACTCTAGAACCAGGGCCTAGTACATCAGAGAACACTGCTCCGTGTAACCCAGAGCTTCACCCAGGATACCAAAGTTGGCCCGTCAGTCTTCAAGGGCTGGCAAGTCCCACAGCAAAGTATTCCAGTATTCCAGTGGTTCAGTCACCACCATACTTACATTGGGCAGGACGGTTTAAAAAGCCTAAAACTCTAACATCTCCGCAGGCTTCTCTTTCAACTTCCTGACCTTTCGGTAACCCCTGACGGCCAGCACAGCCCCCAGAATAAAGACCCCAATGCCTAGCGCAGCAAAGATTCCAACTCCTATGTCTCCCCCATGGAAACTGCAGCCGAAGCCGCTGTGGCCTTTGCTTTGGTACAGCGCCTCCCTCTCTCTGCACACCGGAGAGGCGTAGGCAGCGGAGAGGTGGTAGAAATAGAAGTACAGAGCTGGGATGTAGGCCCCAGCAATGAGTATGTCCAACAAGCCTTCGATCACCAGCCACAGGGGGCAGTGCCACGGGACCCGCAGGATGCCCAGGACAACCATGAGGCAGCAGAAGGCCATGAGGGCTCCGCCACAGGCCATGGCCACAGTGACCGTGGGCAGCTTCAGCTGGTAGAACTGGACGTCCAGCTGCTGCGCTTTCTCCCCATCGGCACCATCGAAACCACTGTAAGCCCCTCCGAACTGGTAGTAGTAAATGCCCCCCAGGCTGGTGATGCCTGTGTAGCCCCCTGTGGAACTGTAAGACACAGAGCTGCAGGCCAGGATCAACAAGTTCAGGAGAACCTCCAGCATCTGGCAGCAGGCTGCAAAAGAAGGGCGCATTACCATGTTGAGAGGTGCTGTTTCAGACTTGAAGACTTGCACCCTGCTGTTCATCTTCCCTGTGGTGGCCCGTGCCACAGCAGGCTCTTTATTCCGCACACATCACCCCCTGCACCACCACCACAGGGAGGCCCGATCAGCCAAAGCCGCATCATGAGCATTAGATGGTAGTGTGCAACTGTGGGCTCTGGAAATGATGCTGGAGGTACTCTGGGCTAGAAAGAGTAACTCTCAAAACAGCTTGTCCCTCGTGAGGTGCAGGAAGAGAGTGGGAGAAATCAGGCCAGTTACCAACCAGAAAGAAAGGCATCCTTGAGAGAAGGCAACAACATTCTCCCGCCCCAGCCCTTCCCTGCCAAGAAGACTAAAAAATAGTTATCTCCTCTTTAGATATGTTTTGTGGCTTCTTCAGTTTGAAAGAGGAAACCTCTCCAACTTTGAAGGAAATAATGCAGAGCTTAAAAAATACAATGAAGTCAGAAAAAAGCATGTAAGTTATACATCAAAATGTCAACTGTGGTTCACATATATTAGAAACAGGAAAGATTAAGTCAATTAAACCCACAAGGCTTCCTGAATTAAAGAAATGTAATGGGTTTCATTCTTCTTAGATTTCAACTCTATAAGTATGTTTTAAAGTTTAATTGTTTTCTTTAGTTTCCCTAAAGAGAAAATTTGGGCTGTGGTTTTTTCTCAGGGCTAGAGTCTCTCGGGGCCCTTGGCTTCTTTGTCTTGAACAAGGAAAGAGCTCCAGCTTTTCCACCAAAGTTGGCTGCTTTCCTTAAGACCCACTTTGTTGAGATATAACTGACATGGAAGAAAATGACCCACATTAAATGTACAGCTTGTTGAGTTTTGACATACACATATGTCACGCACTCTGAGTCAAGATTCAGAATGTTTTCATCTGCCCAGAAAGTTCCCAAGAGACTGTATATGGTCAGTCCTTCACCCTCCTCCTCAGACACCCAGTGATCTGCCTTCTGCCATTAGGAATTAGTAGGTTGGCCTTTCTAGAATTTTTTTAAAGTTTATTTATTTATTTTGAAAGAAAGAGAGAGAATGAGTGGGGAAGAGACAGAGAGAGGGAGAGAGAGAATCCCAAACAGGCTTTTCACTGGCAGCACAGAGCCCAATGTGGGGCTCAATCCCACAAACTGTGAGATCATGACCTGAGCCAAAATCAAGAATTGGACGCTCAATCAACTGAGCCACCTATGCACCTCTCCTTATTCTTATTTTAAATTTTATAGAACCAGAAAAGAATAAGTAAGGCTGAGGGAGATGTTCAATTAACCTGAATGCAAACATCATGATTTGAGCACTACAGGTAGAAGTGGAGAGAGAAAGAGCAAAAGCAAAAATGAAACTGCTCCAAACAAATCAGGAGCCAAGGAGAGGAGCAGAAAATGCACCTTCTTCCCTGGGAACTTGCAACCCCTCACCCGTCCCTCCAGATAATAAATGAGCACAACCTGTATATGCACATGCACTGGTGATCTGAAATGCACACGGGGGCATTTGTACTTGCTTTTTATCTTATCTTTAGTCTCAGCCCCTGAAGATTTTAATATCTGAGGGGACTTGCTCATAAGTGAATGTGGGACCCCGCTCTTTCCATCAGTGTCCTAACTGTTCCACTGAACTCTTCCAAAGCATGGCTCACAGCCCAAACTCCTGGGTTTGCCTAGGAAGTCAGAGAGGGCCACAGCTGCCTCTCCCTTCCACCAGTTTGCTGGAAGAGGACATGATTTCACCGATGAGGAAGTCACAAAAGATCTACTCTAAGACAGGGCTGAAAATCTCAGGTGACCTTTATCCAGGAATGCATTTCCTGCTGGAGACAAGTTCCTATGTTTAATGGCTGTTTCAATACAACACCAAGTATTGTGTACTGATGTGGGTTTCTGCACATCCAGAGTTCTTTATAAGCCCTCGATGGGCTTCTGACTGCTGAACCATCCTTTCACTATCTTGACTCAGAAAGGACCTCTGGGCCCAAAGTCAAATAGCCAGAAGCAGTCTAAGCTAAATCAAGGTGGATTTGGGTCAGCAGCTCCAAGTCCTGCCCTTTCCTCCTAGTAAAATAATCACAGAGGAAAACATACTTCTACTGAGAAACCTGTTAACCAGCCTCTGGCTTATACCTATTATTTTTATCAGCAAGAAAAAAAGAAAGGTCAAGCGAGTAAACCATTTTAGGTCTTGGAGTTACACTTTAAGTTTCAATTCCAGCTCTTTCATTTAACAGCTGAGCTTACGATACCTCTCTGAGCCTCAGGAGTTACTAAGTGAATCAGAAGCAATGAGGTTGTGCCAGTATATATGAACTAGAGTGCAGATTCTTGTACCTGGATTGCCTAGAGCTCTTTCACGAAAGTTCCATAGAATCCCACAATCCTGTAAGTCATTGGAATGATCCTACAATACATTTTCAGGTACAAGTTCCCTGATTTCTCTCCCTTAGGCTGAGAAGTTTTCCCCCTTAGTCATATGCAGCTTAGAAAAATTTCTCACCAAATCATGTGATTTGGGCTCACCCTGGCAAACCAGATTTTCTTCACTGCTGGCAAGGCCAAGGACTCATGCTTGGATGGGAACTCTGGGAACCACATTTGGAGCTGACGCTTGATATGATTTAAGTGTTTTTGCAAACTGTGTGTTCTAATTATGGTATTTTGTTTTTGTTTGTTCTCAATGAGAGTACAATAGGGGCATCTGGGTGGCTCAGTTGATTAAGCGTTTGACTTTAGCTCAGGTCATGATCTTGCAGTTTGTGGGTTTGAGCGCCGCGTCGGGCTTGGTGCCAATAGCTCAGAGCCTGGAGCCTGCTTCAGATTCTGTCTCTTTCTCTCTCTGTGTCCCACCCCCACTCATGCTTTCTCTCTCTCAAAAATAAGTAAACATTAAAAAAAAATTTTTAAACGAAGAAACAGAGTATAATAGAAATTACCCATGTACTTGGTATATAATAAGGTAAGTATGGTTTCACAACGTCTGTGTGCGTGTGAATTCGGCCTTAATGTAAAATAGATTTCTTACTATGGATCTCAGTCAACAAATTTTAAAAACCGTCCTATGACATGAACTGCTACCAGGCTGCCCCCTCTAGGTGGCTCTAACTCAGCCCTCCCACAGCTGACAGCTCACCACTG
Source organism: Cryptoprocta ferox (assembly GCA_028646485.1). Taxonomy (NCBI): domain Eukaryota; kingdom Metazoa; phylum Chordata; class Mammalia; order Carnivora; family Eupleridae; genus Cryptoprocta; species Cryptoprocta ferox. Next base: position 43,242,045 of record CM053563.1, read on the forward strand.
GTTCTACTTGCCATTCTTCCACCTCTGAAGCCGGAAACCTGCGAGAGCATGGCTGCTTGCCTCGCCAGCCCCGGGGGCAAGTCTGCAAAGAAGCACCGGAAATCTAGCTGTACCTTTCAGATGTTCCTACCCTTTTGGGGGGGTGGGGTGGGATGAGAACCTCATGCAGTTATGGAAGTGAAAATGCTAGGGACCCAAAAGGGACGTCTGCTTGAATTTCCGCTTCGCCATCTCAGATCCCTTTAAGAACCATCAGCATGTAGTATTCCATTGTATAGATAAACCACATCTTCTTGATCCATTCATCAGTTGATGGACATTTAGGCTCTTTCCATGATTTGGCTATTGTTGAAAGTGCCAATGAGAAAGAATGAAATCTGGCCATTCGTAGCAAAGTGGATGGACCTCGAGGGTGTTATTCTAAGCGAAATAAGTCAGGCGGAGAAGGACAGATACCATATGTTTTCACTCAAAGGTCTAACAGGAGAAACCTAACAGAGGACCATGGGGAGGGGAAGGAGGAAAAAGAGTTAGGGAAAGGGAGGGAGACAAAGCATGAGAGACTCTTGAATACTGAAAACAAACTCAGGGTGGAAGGGGGAGGGGGAAAGGGGAAGGGGAGTGATGGTCATGGTGGAGGACACTTGTGGGGAAGAGCACTGGATGTTATATGGAAACCAACTTGACAATAAACTATAAATTTAAAAAAAAAAAAAAGAACCATCAGCAAACAGTAAATGGTCAAAATGCCTCCCAAATGGCTCACCTCTTCCAGTGCACAAGTATTTGCATTTATGGCATTCCAGGAGTCCTTCAGCCTCTGACTGGTAATATTGCACTCCCTCTCGTCCAGACCTGGGGTCTGAGGGCAGGTATCTCCCTGAAGTAAGTTCACTATAAGCAAAAACATACATGGCCATTAGGGGCTTCAAATTCAAGAGCTTGTTCAGTATTAGAACACTGAACATCTCATGCTAGGCCCAGACATTAAAGAGATGGGCAGAACAGAAACTTGGCTGCAGCACTTCATATTCCAGAGAATTCTCTGGTTTAGTGGCCCCACAGGGTCTCTAAACACTTGGCCCAACACCGCTAAGCCACCACATCACATATCTCTATAATTCTGAGCACTGATTTGTTGCTAGTTTGTCCACCTGTGGGAGCTATCTAACCAGCTAGCCGAGAGCCACCTTTGTGAGCCTAGGATTTCAATCAGCACAGACCAGGCTTTCTTTAAAACTAGTTTGCATTCAGGGAGACTGGGTGGCTCAGTTGCTTAAGTATCTGACTTCAGCTCAGGTTATGATCTCATGGCTTGTGAGTTCGAGCCCTGCATCGGGATCTGTGCTGACAGCCTGGAGCCTGCTTTGGATTCTGTATCTCCCTCTCTCTCCCCCTCCCCAACTCATGCTCTGTCTCTGTCTCTCTCAAAAATAAATTAACATTACAAAAACAAGTTAGTTTGCATTCACAAGACTCTGATGCCCAGGCTAGCATTTTCTTCTTTCTCTTGTTACTTTGGAAAGAGCTGAGTCTGCACCAACTCTCTAGGCATATGGGTAATAATCCAGACAACTTTGAATGTCTTCATATCTCTCTCTCTTCCTCTGCTACTTCTGGCGCTTTTTTTCTTTTCCCCCTTTATCCAACATATCCTGAGCTTTGTCCAAGAAGCAATGGTGGGGGCTGCATTCCACCTGCTCAGCTCCAGGGATCCTTCTAGTGTTCTCATCATGGATCTCTTAGGTTTGAAATCCTTAAACTCGTATGGCCTTGGATGAAGTCCAAACTTTTAGCACAACACAGGGGCCCTTGCTCTTCTCTCTTCACTCACAACCTCATAGTCACAGACCCAGCCATAATGAACTTCCCTTCTCTGACCCCCAAACCCCTATTCCCACCCCCCAAAAAGATGACCTGCATTCCCATGTTCTAGGTCACTATGGAAGCTATTTCTCTGCTTGGAACCCCTTTCATCTTCCTCTCCCAGTCTCCCCATTCTTTCCCCTTTTCCAGAACTCAGCTTTGAGGTCAATGTCCTCCAAGAAATCTTCCAGATCTTAGGCAAGGGATCCGTTCTTTCCAAATTGGCTTCCCGTGCAGCGGCACATTCACGCTGTGCTGCAACCAGCCCGTTTACCTGTCAGTCTCCTACCATACTCTGGACACTGTCGTTATATCTCACCCATTAAGTAATGGAGCCCGGGCTCCTACATCTTGCCAATTAAATAAAAGCTTATTGTGTAGAGGAAAGGTGGAATTAGATTGATTGTCCTTTGGTTTCAAACCACCAACTGTCCGTGGGCCAAAAAAACAAAAGTATTCACTCGCCTGGGGTTGGGGTGGGGGACTGGGACACTGATTTATAAGGAAATCCAAAATGTAGCTCTGGAGAGCTACCAAGGCAATGTGGCTTTGGTCAAGGATGAAAATTAGTGCCTGTGACTCTATCTGGGCACACCCTTTTTCATAGTTTGGCTAGTTGGTTTTAGATAACGTAACATAAGCTCAGGATAACAGCTTTCCCGCTGTGTGGACACAACAGGGAGGGAGACTGAGCTTAAGCCTCCAAATCCTACAGCAGAGAGGAATCTGACTCCTCCTTAGAGAAGAGGGCAGGTGTCAAAAACCAGAAAGCAGCCAGTACCCATCTCCTTGTTGGCCTGGCACATAATCTGGGCATTCGGTAATATTTGTGGAGTTGGATGGAATGTTTGAAGGAAAAAGACCAATTCCTTAGAAGGAGGTGTGGGGTCTAGGACTGCCTCCTCTCCTCCCTTCCATCCTTACCCTCTCCCAGCTCACTAAGTCCTGCAGAACAGCACTATGCGATCACCTCACAAGGCCCATAAGGGAATTCTCTGTGCTCTACCAGGCAGGGATGGCACACTGTGTTCATTCAGGCAGGTGGGATCTGAAACAATCATGGGATTTGAATGAGGCTGCCCAGGAAGACTTCACTGACAAAGGTAGGGAAATCTCTGCCCTTCAGTGGGGAGTTTTAGGTAGATTTAGTTCTTTGGCTAAAAGTTGCATATTAAACTATTAACCCTTCACTGGGCTGATTTTAATTAACCTCTGGCACTGGGACTTTGAGGTGGGCTGGTTCTGGAACACAGGACAAGGATCTAAGGGTCTGAAGCCCCAAGGGGCAGTCCTGTGGCCACGTCCGGGGTTTTGGGGCGTAGGGGGCGGGATATCAGGGAGGAGTCTCAAGTTAACACCACCTACCTAATCTCCTTCCCACCCCTTCCCTTTCCTGTCCTCAAGTCCTCTCTTCCTCCTTGCCTGGTCCCCGGCCCTGCCATTTCTAACAGGGGTGGTTTCTACTCTGTTAATCAGGTTCGGATCAAGAAGTGGGGGTACTGTAAGGTTTTCTTTCCCTCCCGGGTTACCTCTAGGAGCGCAAAAGGGAGAAATGGCACTTTCTTTAAGCCAGCTTCTTAGGCCACGAAGCCGGGGGCGCCGGAGCAGCGCAGACAGGCCTCAGACCCAGGCTTCCTGGGTGCCCAGGTCGCAGGGCGCCCCGCAGCCCCACCTCACCTTGCCGGGTCACGGTGCCCGAAGCGCTCCTTCCTCGGGAGTGACGGCTCCGGGGTTTCCCAAGGCGCGGACCAGGGGGGCGGGGCTGGGTCCCAGGTCGGTCTGCGTGGTCCGTCTCGTGTCCGGCTCTGGCGGGACTTTTCCCAGACTCTTTGTTCACCCGCGCGAAGGTCCTCGACCCTGTGTCTGTCGTGGCGGGGGTCTCGGTGGCTCCCCCTGTCCCGGTCCCCGTCCCTGCGCTCGCCCCCGTTTCTCTCCCTGCGCCGGTCCCCATGCCTGTCCCGCTGTCGCTCGGGTTGGCGGTCTCGGTCCGGGCGGGGATGCCGGTCTGGGTCCCGCTCTCTCGGTCGCGCACGGGGCTCGCGAGCCCCCGACGTATCTTCCATGGCCGGGTTCCGTGTCCCCGCCCCGATCCACCCGAGGGCAACAATCCACCACAAGTTTCCCGGGCAGGTGGCCAAGCCCGGGGGCGGGGCGGGACGCTCACCTGCGCGCACGCGCACTAGCCGCACGGCGGGCGCGGAGAGTGCTCACCTGAGAGCGCTGCCGGCAGGGGGCGCAGCTGGGCGCTCGAGAAGCGGAAAGCGCGTGCTGGGCTGGGGCTTGGGGGTGGGACACGCTGCTCTGCGCCCGCCCGCCACACCTCGTCTTCTTTGGCGTATCCTCTGCGTGACCCCGAAAGGTGGGTGGCATAGGGAAGTGAGTTCTCGACTTTCTCAGCCCCGTGGGTGTGCGTGCCCGGAGCGTGCCCATCTGCTCGCTCACCCATTTTTCTGGCCTTCCGGCCACCCAGCCAGCCAGCCGTCTGCCCCTCCACTAGCCCTCTCTCTCTTCCTCCCTCTTCTGCTATCCTTACTCGGGGGTGCTTGAGGCCATTTCGTCTACTGCAATAGTCCTGGACTTATAAACATTTTTTTTTAATGACTAATCTACACGAAATAGGCAGCTTTTTCTTTTGCCAGGTGCTCATATTTAAAAACATATAAAATTGCCGTCTGTTAATGAATCCTTTAGACAAATACGTGTGAGCACCTACTCTAGCGGGCCCTGGAGATACAGTGGCAAACTCTCATTGCACGGCGCTTCCCTTCTGGCGTGTGTGGGAAAAGAGAGAAAGGGCACTAGAGGAAGAAGGAAGACAATGTCTAAAATTTAACAAGGAGGAGGGCAGGTTTCTTTCTGCAGGTCTGAGAAGGGACCTTTGAGTTCAGTCCTGGATGAGAAGGAGGCAGCTTTGGAGATAGCCGAGAGAATGTTCCAGAAAGAGAAGCTGAGTAATGCAGAGTTGGAGAAGGTTTTTGCGAGGGGAGTGAGAGGGGATGGGATGAGGCTTAGAGGTGGAGCAGGCAGGTGGTGTAGGGTCTCCATGGTGAAGAGTCTGCATTTTCGTTCTGAAAGTAATAGGAAAACATTGAATGGTTTTGAGCAAGAGAACGACTTGCTCTGATTTATGGTTTTACAGTGCCAGTCTGGCTTTTGTGCAGAGGGTGCATGATAGGAGGCCAAGGGTAGAGGCAAGAGTGAATTAAGAAGCTACCAAAGCAGGGGCACCTGGGTGGTTCCGTCGGTTAAGCATCCGACTCTTGCTCAAGTCATGATCCCTCAGGTGCATGAGATGGAGTCCCATGTTGTGCTCCATGCTGACAGCACGGACCCTGCTTGGGATTCTTTCTCTCTCCCTCTCTCTCTTTCTCTCTCATAATAAATAAATAAACTTAAAAAAAAAAAAAGGAAGAAAAAGAAGCTACCAAAGCAATCTGATGGGTGATAGTGACTCCGTTGCTGGTGAGAAGTGCTCAGATTCGGGTTGTGGTTTGGAAGAAACACTTACAGGATGGATTGGATGTAGGGGAGTGAAGGCAAGTGAGAAGTGACTGGGTGGTGGAGGCAGCCATTTACTGAAATGAGAAGACTGGAGGGAACGAGATGTGAGGAAAAGTGGAGAATTCCATTTTGGACATGCTAAATTTGAGGTGGCTGTGATTCATCTAGATGTTCAGTTGCAAAGGAATAGGTGAATGAGTCTGGAGCAGGGAGAGGGTGGGGTGGAGACACTCTGGGAGTAAAGGCGCTCACCTGAGGAGGGAGGGAGTTAGAACGCAGAGGAAGGCCTTGGGCAGAGCCCCTGGGAAATCTAACATTTAGACCTAACACTAAAAGGATTAAGAAGTGCTGAGTGAGGGAGGAGGAAACCCAAAAGGGTGAGGTCACAGGCCTGCCTGCCACATGGCAGCCCACAGAAGCCCTGTGGGCCGCATCCTAGGGCCTTCCACAGATATTTATTTGAACAATACCCTGTTCTGAGCCAGCACAACTGTGGCTATACAGGAGGCCTGGTGAACGAGCAGACACAGGATGGGTCAAGTGGCAAAGTGCTGCCTCTCTCAGACCTTCCCTCTGGGGTTCTGGAACCTTCTTTTTGAATTAAAAGAAAACCCTCACCAGCTCACCTTTTTTTCCCCCCCTTGTTTTTGTTTTGTTTGGTATCTTTACCTTGATCCACTCCTTACTGGTTTGCTGCTGTGAGGGGCAGATGACTCCATTTGGGGCTTGTTTTCTCTCTCTTTTTTAAAAATGTTTTTATTTATTGGTGGGGGGGGGAGAGAATGAGTGGGGGAGAGAATGAGTAGGGGAGGGACAGAGAGAGAGGGAGACAGAGGATATGAAGCAAGCTCTGTGCTGACAGCAGAGAACCTGATGCGGGGCTCGAACTCACAAACCATGAGATCATGACCTGAGCTGAAGTCAGACGTTTAACCTACTGAGCCACCCAGGCGCCCCAAGCATGTTTTCTCTTTTTAAACAGTGCTTCACCCTTTGCTTTCTCTTCTCCCTTTAGAGACACCATCACTCTGAACACCAAGTTGGCTAAGGGCAGGATCTCTAAGATCATCTGTAAATGCTTCGCATTATGTGCTCAGTCAGGATTTGCTGAATAGACAGATGGGTAGATACATTTGCTTGTTTATTCTCATTAGGATGCTTTGTGAACAAGGAGGACCCACATATGTCTTTGTGGGAGGCCATGGAGGAAAGTCTGAGCTCCACATTATGTGCCTTAACTTCTCCACAAACCATCTGTAGCAGATTGCCTTTGCCAAAAAAGGCCACACCAGTATTCCCAGTCCCACATACTCTTCCAAAACCTTGCCTCCTCAAGACCGGGAGTCTCGATCCCTACCCTGTGAGCTGGGGCAGGACTTTATGATTGCCTGCACAAAGAGATTCAGGGCTGGCTAATAATTTGTGGGCCCCTTTGTTTAAATAATTATTGGGAATTTCAAGATGGTGACAACACAGTGTTAAACCAAGTGTGGGGCTGTTCTAAGCATGGGACTCTGGGTAACTGCACAGGTCACATCTTGTGAAACTGGCCCTGAAGAGAATCTGGCAAAAGGGACAAAAAGACTTCTAAGTCATGTCATAAAAGGCAATGCAGCTTCCTCCTGGCTGTCTCTGAGAATGCTCCATCTTGGGCCCCAGTCACAGTAATGTGAGGAATCTCAGGCTACATGAAAAAGCCACGTGTGGGCATTGTGGCTGTTAGCCCAGCTGGGGACTAGCTGAAGTCCCAGCTGACAACCACTGTCACCTACGAGATGTTGGCGAATAAAATATATAAATATAAAACCTTTTGATTCTTCTACCTTCTTCTAGGAACCTGTAGACAGACACTATGCATATAGTAGAAGGTTCCAAGGACAGGAGCACCCTTCTGAGGGTTGAATGTTCAACCAAACCAAAGAGCACCAGTAGCAGATGGCCAAGGAGTATAGAAAAGGAAAGTACTTGCCGTTGGTGTTTCAAAGAGAAATTTCCCAAAAAGGTAAGATCACAGCTCTCATTCAGATATAAAGTGGACACATGCTAAATCTTTTATTTAACCCAGTAGTCATGGAGGGAATCAGGCAAGTGTTACAACACATCCAAAAGAAAATCTAAGAACGTGCCCAGTATAGATGAGGAATCATGAAACAAGTGTACAAAGGAGGCGAAACTGATTGCTTGGAAAAAACAAAAGGAAAATCAGTTGAACCTCTACCAGACAAGATGTCATTTGCATGTCCAAAGGTAAAACTTTTTTGCATCGCTATTGATTATCTATAATTTAGAGTTGTAAAATAACCCTCTTTTCTGCTGAAGCACAAATGGAAAGGCATTGCCTTTACTTAAACTGGAGAAGTGGGAGGCTAAATGGTCTTAGAGATTTGGGGGTTTGGGAAAATGTAGCGGGAGGCTAGCTCTGAGGAAAAATAGTATACACTGCTGTTTTTTTTTTTTCATGTTTATTTATTTACAGGCAGAGGGAGAGAGAGCAGGGGAAGGACAGAGAGAGAGGCAAGAGGGAATCCCAAGCAGGCTCCGCCCTGTCAGCGCAGAACACAACCTGGGGCTCAAACTCACAAACCGTGAGATCTGACCTGAGCCAAAATCAGGAGTCAGACACCTAACCGACAGAACCCCCAGGTGCCCCTACACTGCTGGTTCTGACGTAGCATGCTTGGAATGAAGCCTGGGCATCTGCAGTTTTTAATAGTTCCATGAAGCACCCCATTTGAGAACCAGTCTGTTAATATAAATTAGCATTCAATTTTCCATCCTAAAGGAGAGCCTAATGTGAGAATAATCCAAATCCTCACCTAAATTTTTTCTTAAAAATTTCTGTTGGTTTGGGGTACATTCTATGGCACTTGGGGGTGGAGGGTTGACTTTCCCACATCTGTTCTTAACTCTGAGTGGTTTCATTCAGCCATCCCTATCAGGGAGACAGTCCTTCAGGTGTGTGGCTCAAGAGGCAATTCCTGCATATTCCCTGCATGATCTCCTGGCTCCCTCTCCCTCTCAGAATATCCTGTGCTGGTCCCCAGACTCCAAGCTCTTGCTGCGGTGGCAGAGAAGACTTCTGACCCTGTTAAGCCCGCAGCAAGGGTAGAGCTGGCCAGCAGGGGGCAGTGCAGGCTCAGGCTGGGGTGTCCTCGCCATACTCTCCTTTCCTCAGCCTGAGCATATCCTTGTCCAACTGGCCTGGGTGACTCTGTATCTGTCATCACAGGTGTGATTGAAAAAGCACACAGTTCAGTTCAGTTCAATCTTTCCTGAACTTTGCATACTCCATAAATGACCTTAGGAAGTTTCTCAACTTCTCTTTGCCCAAGTGTCCTTGTTTGCAGAGTAGGGATAATTGTACTCATCTCCTAGGATTAAATCAAATAAATATGTGTAAAACGCTTGAAGCAGTGGTTGGCCAAATTAATACTATAAAAGTATTAGCTGTTATTACCATCACAATTATTGTTTATCAGGCACTGTGGACTCCTCAGTGAACGAGACTCTTTTAAAATTCACAGCCTTGAGGCCGAGAGGGAAATATTGTATAATACTGCAAAGAAAAAGACATGCATGGATGTACAAGGGTAACCAAAAAACAGCTTCCCAGAGGAGGGAGTGCTTTTAGGAATTTATAAGACAAAGGGGCTTGGGACTTGGGGAGCAAAGACAGGGGACCGCATTCCAAACAAAGGGGGCAGCCAATAGAAAGCAGGCAGGTTTGGGGAGCTTCAAATTCAAATCCTTCCACTTGGACCAGCACTAGGAGGGAGGGAAGACATGAAGGGAAAGGAGAGAGATGGAGGGAAGGGCCAGATCATGACTAGACATGCAAGTCAGGGGTGCCTGGGTGGCTCAGTTGGTTGGGCGTCTGACACTGGCTTGGGTCATGATCTCACAGTTTGGGGTTGAGCCTCTCTCTCTATCTCTTCCCCGCTCACACTCTCACACTCAGAGATAGATAAAACATTAAAAAAAAAAAAAAAAAGGAAAAAGAAAGTCAGCCATATGGACATGGACGTACTGCTTCAGGTCTGTGGTCTCTGAGCAAGGGCACACAACCTCCACTGTGGGGGAGGGAAAAAATATTAGCACTTTAATTTGTAAATGTTATCTTGTTGGGAATTTCTGTTTCTTTAGTTCTTTTTTGTGTTTATTTATTTATTAAAGGGATATATATACATACACACACACACACACACACACACATACATTTATTTAAGTTTATTTATTTATCTTGAGAGAGAAAAAGAGAGAGAGAGAATCCCAAGCAGGCTCTGTGCTGTCAGCACAGAGTCCCACACAGGGCTCAGTCTCACAACCATGAGATCATGACCTGAGCTGAAATCCAGAGCTGGACACTTAACTGACTGAGCCACCCAGGCACCCCGGGAATTTCTTTTTCTGTACCTGATTTTATAATATAAGTAATATGTTAGTACAATGGTACACATATGTAATTTATAAATAAATACAGTTGGCCCTTGAAGGACACAAGGGTTAGGGGCACCAAGCCCACGTGCAGTTGAAAATCTGCATGTAACTTTTGACTCCCCCAAAACTTAATGGTAACATAACAGTCAGTTAACACATATTTTGATTATTGTACATGTTACATACTGTATTCTTCCAATAAAGTAGGCTAGAGGGAAAAAATACTATTAAAATCATCAGGAAGAGAAAATACATTTACAGTGATGTACTATATTTATTGAAAAGTATCCACATGTAAGTGGACCCACGCAATTCAGACCCACATTGTTCAAGGGTTAACTGCATTTGTCTAATGGGATGCATGCTAGGTTTACAACCACAGGTCACGCAGAACCACCAGAGATGGCTTTTAATCAAGGAAGTGACAGAAGTAACATCCAGGGCCGCCTGAGTGGCTCAGTCAGTTAAGTGTCTGACTCTTGATCTCAGCTCAGGTCTTGAGCTCAGGGTGGAGGTTGCAGGGAGAGCTGGCCTAAGTTGAGGCCTTGGTGTTGGGGATGGCAAGGATGTGGACTTGACTTATATCAAGGAGGTATTTAGTTCCATCAATAAGAAGTAGCAAGTGATCTCTAAGTAGCCAGGTGGCCAAGAGCATGGGGAATAGAATATCAAATGCTCAATGAAAACAAAGACTCAAAGAACATCAGGTACCCAATGATTGTCAGGTGTTGGTAGCTATAAATTTTTATTAGAGAAGCTAAGTAAGTCCAAGATTGGAAACTGTCACTTGTATTTGGACTGTAAAGGTGGCCTTAACTGAGTCATAAGAGGATGATGATTCCTTCTTGCCAGGAAGGATCCAGACTGCACTCTTGAGTGAGAAGAGTAGGAGGCAGGACCATTGTGAGGGGAAAGGGGAGGCTGTTTTTCTGGAAGGAAGGGACTTAAGCATATCTATAGGCTCAAAAGACAGGGGATCAATGAAGCGATGAAAAATAGAAACAGCTGCTCCAGTAGAACCCCAGGGCCTGGTCTCCTGGCAGAGTCTCATTCCACTTCTCCTCACCAGAGAAACCCCTTCTCTTATCAAAGTGCCCATTTAAAACACTTAAACAGCATGACTCTTACATAAATATAGAATGTGTGTCAATGATTTATTTAGCTTTATTTATTTATTTAGATTGTTTATTACTAATGACAGAACGGCAGTATGAGAAAATTGGTTCAGAGGCCTACGGGAGAGACCAAAGTATTTCTAGCCAATGAAAGACAACACACCAAAAGAAGATGGTCAAGTCGGCTCCCAAACTGGCCAGTGTCTCATGGGTTGGATGAGTTGGATGAGTAACAGCCCCAGTTTGCCCAGGACAATCCTGAGTTTAGCATTAAAAGTTCTTTGTCCTGGGAAGTCTCTCAGTCCCCAGGCAAATGAGAACAGTTGGCCACCTTACCTATAGGACCGCAAGCTACTAACTTTGAAGTTATACTTTCTTTAGACAAGAAATTGCTTCAATCTTTACTTTCCAAAAAGCATTTGAAATTGACCAATCCAAAAGAGGATCCAACTTTACAGAACCTGAGCCTGAATCAAGAGCAAGTGATACATCAAACAAAAGCACACTACCCCCAAGAGAATCAATAATTTTGGTGTGGCCCTGCTCCACAGTGCTCCATGTAACATTGAAGACATGCACTTATCTTTTGCCTCATTTCCAACTGTTGAATAATTTTTGATACTCTCCAAAGTAAAACAGAAAGTAATTTCTATACCTCATCCACATTTCTGTAGAGGAAAGAAAAATTATTAAGGGCAGGCTCAGTCCTCAGAGCCCAGGGGACTCCTCTGGGTATAAGCCATCTACGTGCATAATTAAGAATTACCCCTCTTACAGTATCTATCATTTCAAAAGTTTGCAAAAGGTTTAGATCCCTGGCAGATCAGAGTTCAGGTTCCAGGGACTAGGTCCACCCAGATAATCGAGGATAATTTCCCTGCTTTAAGATTCTTAATCATATCTGAGAAGTTGCTTCTCAGAGGGGGCATTCTTCTGTTTACTGTACTGTGGGTCAGAGTTTCAGGAGTGCATTGGCTGGGTTGTTCGTGGGTCTCCCATGAGGCTCTAGCCAAAAGTTTGGTTAGGACTGTAGTCATCTAGGCTTTCATGGGGCTGGAGGATCTGCTCCAAAGGTCATCCACTCATGTGGTGGACAAGTTAATGTGCTACTGTCAGAGGGCCTTGATTCCTCTTCACAGGGGGTATCCATAGGACTGCTTGGGTATCAAGGCATGGCAGCTGGCTTCTTCCAGAGCAAGAGATCCAAGAGACCAAAGTGGAAGGTGCAATGAATGCTTTATTTTTATTTTTTATTTTTTTATTTTTTAATGTTTATTCATTTTTGAGAGCAGAGAGTGTGAGTGAGTTTGGGGCAGAGAGAAAGGGAGACAGAGAATTTGAAGGAGACTCCAGGCTCTGAACTGTCAGCACAGAGCCCAACACAGGGCTTGAACTCATGTTCTGTGAGATCATGACCTGAGACAAAGTCAGACACTTAACTGACTGAGCCACCCAGGTGCCCCTGCTTTTTTTTTTTTTTTTTTTTGACCTTTGCATTAGAAGTCACATGCTATCACCTCTTCAATGGAATCATTGGTCATCCAAGTCAGCCCTTATTGCATGTGGAAGGACCATTTTAGGGTGCAACTATCAGAAGGTAAGGTTCACTGGGGCCATCCATGGAGGCCAACTATCCCAGATGTTTATTATTAGTCATTTTTTGATGTATGGTATCATTAAAAAATTTCTCAGATTATGGAAGCATTTTCAAAGCATTGTTTTTAGAAAAAGTCTATAAATGTATGTGAATATATTAATTGTAAAAGTAATGTAACATCAGGGCACCTGGGTGGCTCAGTTGGTTGTGTCCTACTCTTGATTTTGGCTCAGGTTATGATCTCATGGTTTGCGAGATCGAGTCCTGCATTGGGCTCTGTGCTGACAGCACAGAGCCTGCTTGGGATTCTCTCTCTCCCTCTCTCTCTGCCCCTCCCCTGCTTGTGCTCTCTCTCCCCATATAAATAAATAAACTTAAAAACATTAAAAAAAAAAGGAATATAACATAAAAGTTACCTTTCTCCTAATTATAAACTGCTTTCATTTTTGCATATTCTATTAAGACTTTGCAGGGGTACCTGGTTGGCTCAGTCCATTAAGCATCCAACTTTGATCCTCTGTACCCCCTCTCTCTGCCCTTCCCTCACTCATGCTGTCTCTTTCTCTCTCTCTCAAAATAAAAAAATAAAAAGATTTGCAAAAAAATTTTTTTTACATATTTTAATACTGTTGTAAACCTAACACATAAAATTTTGCAGTATGATGAGGAGGTTAAGTGTTTGGTCAGTGAAGCCTAGATTTCCTGGGTTCAAAGCCTGATTCCACTAGCTTTGTGACCTTGAGAAAATAACTTAACTTTGCTATGCCTCATTTTCCTTTTTGGCAACATGAGGATACTAATGCCTCCTATGGGTGCTGTGAGGATTAAAAGTTAACACATTTAAAGTGTTTGTAACACTGCCTGATACATACAAAGTGCGAAATGAGAGTTTATTGCTGTTTTTATTTCTTTTAGTGTTATCTCGTAAAGCACATGTCATAAAACACTGTTATGTCTTTCCATAAAAGAAAAAAAAAAGAATATATGGAAGTCCTCTGGTACCTCAGATTGTGACCTATTTGGAGATACTGTCTTTACAGAGGTAATCAAGTTAAATGATGTCATTAGGGTGGTTCTCTAATCCAATGTGACTGGTGTCCTTATAAAAAGGGGAAACTTGGGGCGCCTGGGTGGCTCAGTCGGTTAAGCGTCCGACTTCGGTTCAGGTCATGATCTCACGGTTCGTGGGTTCGAGCCCCACGTTGGGCTCTGTGCTGACAGCTAGCTCAGAGCCTGGAGCCTGTCTTCGGATTCTGTGTCTCCCTCTCTCTCTGACCCTCCCCTGTTCACGCTGTCTCTCTCTCAAAAATAAATAAAACGTTTAAAATAAATAAAATAAAAAGGGGAAACTTGAAGACCAAGTTAGACTTGCATAGAGGGAAGATGATATGAAGGGACAGGGAGAGGAAGGCCACTGACAAGCCCAGGAGAGAGGCCTGGAGCAGACTCTTCCCTCACAGCCCTTAGAAGGAGCTAATCCTACTAATACTTTAATCTTGGACTTCTGGCTTCCAGAACTGTGAGACAATAAATTTCTGTTGTGTAAATCACTCGGTTTGTGGCACTTTGTTACAGCAGCCCTAGCAAGCTAGTACAAACACTTTCCCATGATGGAATATATACCTTTACAATTGTGATGATGCTCATTATTATAATGTGTACTCATTATATGAATGATGTTATTACACTTTATTTAGCTGTTCCCCAATTGTGACACTTAGTATGTTTTCAATGCTTCTCTATTACAGCTAATGCAGAAATAAATTACTTTTTTAGGATAAATTCTCAAGGGTGGGATTTCTGGGATCAGGGAATATGGATATTTTTGTCTCTTGATGTGTCTTACCACGTTGTTTTCTCCAAGGGCCGCTCTGGTAGTCCATGTCTGAAACATGGTGATGGCAAATCAAAGGCGTGTGTGATTATCTGTCTCTATTCTGGGCTTCTCTAGGGCTTCATGCATTTTGTAGTGCCCTCTGATCATCAGTTTCCATTGTAGTGGTCGGTGAAGAAGTCCACAAGTTGCTTACTAAAAACTAGCAGTTCTCTAAATCTTAGGACATCAGTAATTACACATGTGCAATAACCAAAAACAATTTCCTTCAGCCGATTCATCTCGATAAATGTCCAGCGTGTTGCCTTTAAAAGTGACTCAGAGAGAACCCACTGCCCTGCCAAGAAACAGCACCTGCATCAGCTGATAAGTATGGGTCCTGTTGGTTTTCCTCATACTGACGTCAGCAGAATGCCCTGTCCTGTTCTTAGCGCCACCTTGACCAGTACCACCCAGGTGTGGGTGATTCCCAACTCGGGTTTCACAATGTCTCTGGGAAGGCAGTTGAGCACAAGAGGCAGCCTGGGACCAGGAAGGGTGGCGCTCTGACTTCAAGAGCTAGCTTCCAGTGAAATCTGGACACAGACAAAGCGTGTTGCTCACCACCTTCAGACTTCTACGTTCAGCATCATTTCCTTCTTTGCAGGCATGTGTTACCTCCAGAGGACTGCAATCTCTCCCCTTGTACAGCTACCCCAAAAATCTGCTCAAAGTAAACTTTTACACAGAGGAGCAAGTGATCTGTGCCCAGTAATATCACTCCTCCCCGAAATGGAAGCTCCACAGGAACTGTTGTGTTTCTACTGCTGTGGCGGTGCCTGGAGGTAGTAAGTGCTCAATAAACGTGTGTTGACTAGAGGAATAAACTTCATCTTTTAAGGTCAATATTATTATTTCAGATTTAAAAAAGTTTTTTTATATTTATTTTTTGAGAGAGAGATAGAGCATGAGCAGGAAAGGGGCAGAGAGAGACGGAGACACAAAATCCGAAGCAGGCTCCAGTCTCTGAGTTACCAGCACAGAGCCCCATGCGGGGTGCGAACCCACAAGCCGTGGGATCATGACCTGAGCCGACGTTGGATGCTCAACCGACTGAGCCACCCAGGAGCCCCTATTATTTTGGATTATTAACAGTACTTACTATAGTAGAAATATTTGAAAGTAGAGAAGAGTGTAGAGAAAAAATTGAAGTCACCCATAAAAAATTATCCATAAATACAATGCCCCCCTTATTCCAAATAACGTTAATATTTTATATTTTTTTCTAGTAACTTTGGCATCCAGATTTATATGCTTGCTGTTGTGAAAGTGCTTTAAAATAGTGTAAGTGAAGGAGTCACTATATTGTATATCTGAAACGAATATACCACTGTATGTTTAGTGGAATTAAAATTTAAAAAAATATTGTTCCTTATTTTTTCAGAAAATCTAACACGTGCTGCTTACTGAAATGTGTAGGTGGCTTTAAGTAGAAGGTAACTGGAGAGGTACATAACATTTGATTACTGTAAAACACTTTATACAACCTATGTTTGTTTTAAAGGGGAAGTCTTAATTCTTAGATAATGGTCTGTGTCTCTTAGCATTGCCGGTAACACAAGAAAATGAAAAATGACAACAAGCAATTGGGTCAAATCACATTCTCACTGCACTTCACACTGGTCCTCATTGACTTGGTCTTGTGAGAGCTGGTCACTGGGGCCGTGGGGGACAGTCAGTGAGTGCCACACAGGGGACACACGCGAAGGCAGACATCTTCTAGCCGTGCGTCGCTTTTCTCAAGTGGCCTCAAATACTTGTTAACTCGGTGTCACAGGCGGCTTCTCGTAACCCTTCAAATTGTCCCATGAGATAAACCCGTCTGCCAGTGTAGGAGAGGCAATGGCCTGGCTTTGATATCAAAGACCCGTGTTTGAATCCAGGTTCTGCCATGTGCATTTTGCAGAGGAGGGAGCTGAGAGTTGGAGAGCTTTGCCAGAGCTCAGAGAATGAAATAAACAGGACAGCAGAATTTGAACCCTGCAGTCTTACTCCACACACCCCCCCCACATACCCATGGTGACCCTGTTCCTACTGGCCCTCCTCCCCATGTTTTTAGGTATCCGCAAGATCACACGGATGCTCCCAAGCAGTCAGATCTCGCACACCGCCTTCATGTTCTTGTCACATGCAGCTGACATTTGTACCATTAAAAACTTGGTTTTTCGTTAAACTCTCTTTAAATCAGGTTATTTGGGGGTGGGGGGAACTTAGCCTCCTTCTAGACTATATTCATAATATCCATGAAATCATTGATGCTGTCACACTTTTTCCCAA
>CM053563.1:43259210-43308044 GCA_028646485.1 Cryptoprocta ferox
GATGCTCCCAAGCAGTCAGATCTCGCACACCGCCTTCATGTTCTTGTCACATGCAGCTGACATTTGTACCATTAAAAACTTGGTTTTTCGTTAAACTCTCTTTAAATCAGGTTATTTGGGGGTGGGGGGAACTTAGCCTCCTTCTAGACTATATTCATAATATCCATGAAATCATTGATGCTGTCACACTTTTTCCCAAAGCACGTTAAAATGAATATACATCTCACAAAAATTTTAGGGTAGTCTGTATGCTACCTAAAATCATCTTGTAAATGCCCAGTGGTCCTGGTATAGGGTGATCAGTAAATAATGTTTCAATAAACAGAAGCCATTTTTGTCACAGTTTACTTTTTACCAGTCTCTGACTAAGGACTCATCCAGTCCTTACAAATGGTGCATTTTACATCGACGTTTGAGGACACGTCAAGAATAGAGCTTTGGTGGGGTGCCCGGGTGGCTCAGTCGGTTGAGCGTCTGATTTCAGCTCTGGTCATGATGTCACGGTTCATGGGTTCGAGCCCCGCGTCAGGCTCTGTGCTGACGGCTGAGAGCCTGGAGCCTGCTTCGGATTCTTTTTTTTTTTTTTTTTCATTTTAAACTTTATAGTTTATTGTCAGGTTGGTTTCCATATAACACCCAGTGCTCTTCCCCACAAGTGACCTCCACCAAGACCATCACCCCCATTACCTTTCCCCCTTCCCCTTCCCCCCTCAGTTTGTTTTCAGTATTCAAGAGTCTCTCGTGTTTTGTCTCCCTCCCTCTCCCTAACTCTTTCCCTCCTTCCCCTCCCCATGGTCCTCTGTTGGGTTTCTCCTGTTAGACCTATGAGTGCAAACATATGGTATCTGTCCTTCTCCGCCTGACTTATTTCTAAGCATTCTACTCTTGATTTCAGTCATGATCTCACAGTTTGTGAGCTCGAGCTCCGCATCGGGCTCTGTGCTGACAGAGCAGAGCCTGTTTTGGATTCTTTCTCTCCCTTTCTCTCTGCCCCTCCCCTGCTTGTTCTTGATCTCTCTCTCTCTCTCAAAATAAATAAAATACAATACAATAAAATAATGTTTGAAGTCTTCTCACAACAGTACTATTTCAAGAAAACACCAGAAAAGAAACCTGTATCATTTATAGGATCTCCCTTATTTGCCCAGTTTGCTCAAGGTCACCAACAAATTGTCGACAGATTAAGACTGGAATCCAAATTCTGTGATACCCTTCCATTTTGTCAGACCCACACTCCTATTCATTCCTTGTTCTGGGTTGAATTATGTTCCAAGTTCATATATTGAAGTCCTAACTCCCTAGTATCACAGAATGTGACTTTATTTGGCAATAGGTTCTTTGCAGATGTAATTAGGTGCTGAAGTAGAGTGGGGCTCTAATCTAGTATGACTCATGTTCTTATTAAAAGGGGAATTTTGGACACAGATGGGCACATAGGGAGACTGACATATTAAGATGAAGGCAGAGAGCAAGAGGATGCCCCTATAGGTCAAGGAGTATCAAAGATTGCCAGTTAACCACCCTAAGCTGGGGAGAGGCATGAAAGAGAGATGCTCCCTCCCAGCCCTCAGAAGGAACCAACCCTGTGGACACCTTGATCTCAGACTTCTGGCCTCTGGAAGTCTGAGACAATACATTTCTGTTGTTTAAGTCATGTAGTTTTTGGTACTTTGTATCACAGCCCTAGTAAACTAGTATGCTCTCCCTAGTATGACTTTGAGATGTCATAGAACCTTGGGAAATTAAGGCTCTCCATAGGGGTTAGAGTCTCTTTGGCAATTCTAGCTTCCTTTTACCTCATTTTGGAAAGTGGTAGTACTCAGGCAGACGTAAGGTTTTCTAATATGTTCCATATTCCAATATGTCAATAGTTTGAATTATTAAAGTCATGAATATGCAGGGTAAGGTAATATATGAAAATGTGTGATAAAAAACTTGGTGTGTAGAGTATATATACCATCAGATTATATCTATGGAAATTATATCTGTATATTCAGGGGATCTTACACAAATTATATCTATTGTTTGTGTATACACACACACACACACACAGATTGTATTTGTGCTCATGTACAAAGAAGGAGATTAGGAATATATTGGACATCTATAAACTACTTTATTCAATGTGCAGAGTGCACATCCCTCTCATTCTCACATGGAACATTCACTGAGATAAACTGATCTAAAATCAATGATCTAAGCTTCCACTCTAGAAAACTAGAAATGAAAGAGCAAATCTAAAGTAAATAGAAGAAAAGAAATAAAAATTAGAGGGGCGCCTGGTGGCTCAGTCGGTTAAGCGTCCAACTTTTGATTTTGGTTCAGGTTATGATCTCACAGTTTGTGAGATCGAGTCCTGTGTCAGGCTCCAAGCTGCCAGCATGGGATTCTCTCTCCCAGTCTCTCTGTCTTTCCCCCGTTCCCCCCCATCAAAGTAAATAAATAAACTTTAAAAAAATTAGAGTAGAAATCAATGAAATAGGAAATAGGAAATCAATAGAGAAAATCAACAAAACATTCTTTGAAAAGGTAAATCAGATGGATTTAACTCTAGGCATGATAAGAAAAAAAGATGACATAAATTACCATTATCATGAATTAAAGAGGGGATATCATTGCAGATTCCATGGGTGTTAAAAAGATATTAAAGGAATATTATGAACAACTCTCTGCTCACAAATTTGATTACCTAAGTGAAATGGACCAATTCCTTGAAAGAGACAATCTGCCAACATTCACACAACAAGAGATAGATAATCTGAATGGGCCTAAAGAATCAACAATATATACCCTTCCAAAACTAAAGTACCAGGCCCAGATGGGTTGAATGGTGAATTCGATTCTGGTGAATTCTTCCAAACATTTAAGGAAGAAAAGTACATCAATTCTCTTCAGTCTCTTTCAGAAGATAGAACCAGAGGTATACTTCCTAATTCATTCTGTGAGTCCAGCATTACCCAAATACCAAAACCTAATAAACTACAGACCAATATTTCTCATTAATACAAATGTAAAAATTCTCAACAAAATATTAGCAAGTTGAATCCAATAATGTATAGAAAGAATTATACACCATGACCAAATGGGATTTATCTAAGATAAACAAGGCTGGTTCAACATTTAAAAATTAATTCATCTATCACATCACCTGACTAATGAAAAGAAGCCACATGATCATATCCCTAGATACGGAAAAAGCATTTGATAAACTCTAGCATCTATTCATGATAGAAACACTCAATAGGGACTCCTGGGTGGCTCAGTTTGTCAAGTGTCTGCTGATTTCAGCTCAGGTCATGATCTCACAGTTCATAAAATCTAGCCTGTGTTGGGCTCTGCACTGCCAGCACACAGAGCCTGCTTGGGATTCTCTCTGCCACTCCACTGCTCACACACAGTCTCTCACTCTATCTCTCTCAAAACCTGGAATAGAGGGGAACTTTCTCAATTTGATGAAGAGTATAAAAGAATGTACAGCTCATATCATACTTAATGGTGAGAACTCAACACTTTCCGAGAGTTACAACAAGGCAAGGGTGTTCCTCTCATCACTGATTTTAAACATCATACTTGGAATTCTAGCTACTGCAATAAGACAAGGAAAGGAAATGAAATAAAAGGTATACAGATTTGGAAGAAAGAAAGAAAACTGTGTTAACAGAGGACATGATCATTTATAGAGAAATCCAAAAACCTCAACCCAAAAAGCTCCTGGAATAAATAAGCAATTATGGCAACGTCACAGGATACAAGGTTAAGATACAGTAATCAACCACTTTCCTATATATATATACCATCAATGAACAGGTGATATTTGAAATTAAAAAACATAATACTATTTACGTTAGTATTTAAAAAAATGAAATAGGCACAAATCTACTGAAGGGCTAATCTAGCTACCTGGTAGGATACTATAGAAATGCTAGAGGGTGGCTTCTGAGGCTAGATAAAAAAGACACTGGATTTCTGCGCTGTTCTTTCTCTTCGATCACTCACTCTGGGAGATTCCAGCTGCCATGTTGTCAGGACACTCAAGCATCCCTCTGGAGAGGTCTACTTGGAAAAGGACTCAGGTCTTCAGCCAGCCCCCAAGAAATTGGAACTTTCTGTCAACGGCCATGTGAGTGAACCACCTTGGAAGTGGATGGCTATAGTTCCAGATACATCTTGACTGCAACTTTGTGAGAGACTCTGAGCCATACTCCCCAAACTAAGCTGCTCCTGAATGCCTAACCTGCAGAAACTGTGAGAGATAATAAATTTCTGTCGTTTTAAGCCTTTACCTTTTGAGGCAATTTGTTTGGCATTAATAGATAACTAACTCAAATGGGGATATTATCCACTGAGTAAGTGAATCCTGAAGGAGAAGTAGGTTTCAGGGGACAATATAATAGATATGGGGCCATACAACTCATTCTTGCCAGTAGAATTTAAGAGGAAATTATATGTGTTACTTCCTGTTTGAGACCATTAAGAATGGTTCTGCCTTTTCTACATTCGCCCCTGTCTTCCCTACTTCCATTTCCCACAAACCAGGGCATCATTGAGGCTATGTGGTGAAAATGTCAGAACCACAGGATGGAAGGAGCCTGGATCCTGGAATCACTGCTGGAAGAAAGCTTCCTATGCAAAATCCCAACCATGAGCACCTACTTTGAATTTTATGTGATTGATAAATAAACATTAATTGTATTAAGCCACTGAGACTGGAGATCAGTATAGCAGTTAGTGCTGATTGGTCTGGATAATAGGGACACGTTAAGTTTAAATTATGTCTGAGATACCAAATATGGAGGAGGCAGTTATAAGTACCAGATACTTAGAAAAAGCTGGAAAAATAGCTTGCATATCATCTGAGGTCCCCAGGCTTGTGGGAGTCTCCATTCTTAACTATCATGTTACCAAAATGCACATGACATATGCAATAACACATCTGATAACTTAAAGTAAGTTTGTTTTTAAGACTTTTATTTTTAAGTAATCTCTATACCCAACATGGGGCTTGAACTCACAACCCTGAGATCAAGAGTCACACACTCCACTGACTGAGCCAACCAGGCACCCCAAAGTAAATTTTCAATACTTTGGAATTTTGAAATTTTCATCCAAAAATTTCCTTTTCAGTCTGTAGTTTTGCTGTGCTGTTTAAGAAGTTTCAGGGGCAGCTGGGTGGCTCAGTCGGTTGAGGGTCCAGCTTTGGCTCAAGTCATGATCTCACGGTTTGTGGGTTTGAGCCCTGCATCAGTCTCTGTGCTGACAGCTAGCTCAGAGCCTGGAGCCTGTCTTCGGTTTCTGTATCTCCCTCTCTCTCTGACCCTCCCCTGCTCACGCTGTCTCTCTCTGTCTCTCAAAAAAAAATTTTTTTTTAAATTAAAAAAAAAGTTTCAAAGTTAATTGTACCACTTACTAGTCGTCCAGTTCAAAGTCACTCATGATAAAGATAAAGGTGACTGGCATATTCTCGAAGTAGTTGTTTCTGGTCATTGATTAGTGGTTTAGATGAATCTGGGAGCCAGACTGCCTGGGTTTGAATCCAGATCCACTACCTGATAGATCTGTAAACTTGAGCAAGATATTTAATCTTTCTGGACCTATGTTTCTTTCAATGAGATGAAAAGTTTTCCTCCTTTGAAAGTGAACATAATAACAGAACTGAACTCATAGGGTTGTTGTAAGAATTAAATGAGTTAATATATATAAAACACCTAGAATTCAGACCAACATATAATAAGTTCTATGTAAGTGTTAGCTACCATTTTTATTTTCTCTTGTATACCTTTACACCTGAACCTTCCCATATTTTACACAAGAGGAAAAGCACAAAACATGAAAAAAATCATTTTTTTTAAGGAGAGGGAAAAATCATGATAGACATGACTTGAAATTGCATGGAGAAGAACAGTTGGAGGTTGAAGCTTTACTACTGTGTTGGAATTTTCTTCTGACCCTGCCTACATCAGACCCAACTTAATATCCCCAGGTGAGAACTGTCACTCAGTATTGACAAGCTAAAATATATGAGTTTGCCCAAATTGTCATTTTTAGTAGGATGCATATTTTGGTTTGATTTATTTGGCACTTGTAAATTATATTTCTTTTATGAGTTTTTAAGAACTGAGATGTGCAGGGGAACCTGGGTGGCTCAGTTGGTTAAGCGTCTGACTTTGGCTCAGGTCACGATCTCACGGTTTGTGGGTTCGAGCCCTGTGTCAGGCTCTGTGCTGACAGCTCAAAGCCTGGAGCCTGCTTTGGATTCTGTGTCTCCCTCTGTCTCTCTGTCTCTCTCTCTCTCTCTCTCTCTCTCTCTCTCTCTCTGCCCCTCCCCTGCTCATACTCTGTCTCTGTCTCAAAAAAATAAATAAACATTTAAAATTTTTTTAAAAATTGAGATGTGTAATGTGCTCATATATTAACCCCTTCTTGGAAATAAGCATCCACCTCTTGATTAAATTGAATTAAGGACTCCCTTGTGCATGGAACTACACTATATAAAACAAGTTGTACAAGTTTCTGCCCTCATAAATGCACAAACATAAAAGGAAATCAATATACATATACACTTTCCCAGAGTCCACACTTTGGCAAAAGCACAAGCCAAGAACACCTCAAATAGTCACAAGACAAGCATTGCAGTTAATAATTTTCATGTTAGGGTTCATTGACGTCTAAGTGAGAACTTAATGGTAATTTTTAAAAAATCAATAGAGCAGTAAAACTCAGTAACTTGTAAGCAAATTTATTGGTCAGTTTGATAGATTGGTCATATATAAAATCTCTTAAGAAAACACTGATGTGTGTTCATGTGTGTACTTATAACTATTATTTATTTTTTAAGAAAGGAGACAGGGATTCCTGGGAGACCCCAGAACAGTTGACATTCACCTGCCTTCCAGTTATGGATTATTGATTATTGATCTGACGTCCGGTGATACTCTCTCACCATCTCTGCCCTCTCCATGCCCTGGGGTGCAGGAAACTTTGCAGGATCAATCTCAGGTCACTCGTTTTCTGTTCTTTCCTCACTCTCTGCATTCTTCCGCAGCCCCTCGTTATTCCCCACCCTGGTTTACCAGGACTTTTCTCTGCCTTGGCCACCTGATTCTCATTTGCAAGGTCGGGGCGAGGGAATAGATCCATACTGTGGCACATGCAATAGAGTGCAACATTGAAGTCACTGAGCCAGACATTTCTCAATATTTGCTCTGGCAGAGATAGGGAACTACAGCTGCTCTCATGTTCTAGGGAACTGAGAGTCATTTTGTAAAGAGAGGGGAAGGAATCCACCTGGCCTCAGGTCTGGAAGGCAGGAGGTTTGCAGGGCAGAGAGAAGAGGCTTCCTTTGCTCATGCACTTGGCAGAGGGACTCCTTCAGGTTTCAACTCAAGGGTCAGCAAAGTCCTCTCTGTTCCTCTGGGTGCATTCTGAATCTTCTACAGGCTTGGTGGCAATCCCTGTCCCCAGTGCCTAACACAGTGCTTGTCATATCAAGGCCACTCAACAAATGTCATTAGAACAAAAGGCAACCAGAGCTTTTGAGCAGGTTGGCTCTGCCTTCTTTGTGCCATTTGATAATTGGTCAGAAAACCAAATGGCCTAATTAACCAGGGGTTGGGGATGGGGGTCACTCCGGTCACAAAAGTTTATGATTTTTATTGCTCTATTGATTTTTTTAACCGTCACTTAAGTACCATCTACACAGAACAGGATGTTTTAGTGGCTATGAGGCAGCGTAGCCTGGTGGGTAAAATTCTGACTGTAGGTAGGCTGCATTGGCCTAAGTTTTGACTCTGCCATTTAGTTGCTGTGTGACCTTTGGCAAGTTCCTTAACCTTTCTGTGTCCGGGCTTCCTCATTTGTAAAACAGGGCTTATAATAGCACCTGCCTCCTGTTGTTGTTGTGAGAATTAGATGAGTTAACATTTGTAAGGTATTTAGAACTTGCAAGTGCCAAGAATAGAGAGGTGCTCAATTAGTATTTGTTGATGAAAAAAAATTTTATTTCTTAATTTTCAGTTCAGATACTTAGACACTTTTTTTTTCTTTCATTTGCTTAATTTTATGTTCTGGTTAGGCTAGGTATTGAAAAGTATTACTGTCTGGACTGTTGTTAATTTATGATAAATTCTCATTCTGATCAAATATCCAACACTCTTAGAAGAGTTAATACAAGTAAAGAGCTTTGAATGGTGTTTAATACAGGTGCTGAGTAAATATTATCTGGTATTATATTATTATTCATTTGTTCATTTAACAAATATTTTTAAGCACTATGTGCTAGACGCCAGGGATCCATTGAGTATGGAACAAAAATCCTGCTCTCATGGAATCAACATTCTAATGAAGCAAATAGATGATAAATAGAACATGGAAAATTCATACCATATTTTATAGATTTTAAGACACACACTTTTTCATGTGTTAATATCTCAGAAATTGGTATACATCTTACAACTGATAGCAGTTACAATTGTAATTGCTGGCATTTTTTCTTTTGTACATAAAATGATGATACATGTTTCAATCAATGGCATCTCAGATCTGATGTAATGTGAGAGGATGTTAGATGTAATCAGTGATAAGGAAAAAAATAAAGCATGCAGGAAGACAGAGAAGGGAAGTTTTGCAACATAAATATAGTATAAGTTTGCAATTTAAATATACCTCTATATCTTTATATTCACATATTTTAGAACTCAAAGGCCAAATTATTTAATAAAATAATAATTTAAAACATTGTTAGTGCTCAATACAATGTGGTATCCTGGATGGGATCCTTAAACAGAAATAAGACATTATTGGAGAAAGTGGTAAAATGCGAATGAAATCTGTAGTGTCGGTAGGTACTGAATCAATATTAATTTCTTAGTTTTGATAATTGTACTGTATTAATGAAAGATATTAACATTAGTAGAAGCTTGGTGACGGGTATACAGAAAATCTCTGTATCATCTTTCCAACTTTTTAACAAATCTAATTATCCCCAAGGAAAAAGTTTCACAAACAAAATGTTACTAGTGTACTTGAAACCACTCTGTTTATGAAGAAATAACTGACTTGTTTGGACACCGTTTCTCTGTAAGGTATTTTACCCAGTAGACATGCTCAGGCATACAAACAGTTCTGGATTATAAGAACAAAGGGTACAAAAGATGAGAGCTTCTGGAGCCGGAAATAATAACAGCTAACATTTATTGACAGGCTCTGTGCTGTCAGTGTAGATGATGTGGGGCTCAAACCCACGAACCGTGAGATGAGCTGAGCCAAAATCAACAGTTGGACACTTAACCAACTGAACCACCCAGGCATCCCTCCAATCAGGAGACTTTTGGTGGTAAAACCACTCTAAGCCCATGTCTTCCTTATGGTGGATATGTTTTTGGTTTTGCTTATTATCTACTAAGACTAAATTTATTCAATACCCTAGTAACATCTGTTTAACATTTAAACATGCCCAGCTTTGTTTAAAGTGCTTTATGTGTGTTAATTTCCAAATATCACCACAACCCTATGACATTGGTACTATTATTATTCTAATATTTACCAATGAGGAAACTGATGCACCAGGACTAAGTAATTTTCCTAATTTATGTTGTTGGGAAGGGGTGAAATTGTGATCCACATCTATCTGGATTAGTGGTCTTAAAGTGGAGATGAGTTTGGCTTGTTCAAGGACCCAAAAGGCCAGAGTGGCCAAGCTTGGAGAGTGAGGGGTGTGTGGTAGGATGTGATGTTGAAACGCTTGGTGGGGGCCAAGTCATGTGGGGTCTTATGAAAAGTTTGGATTTTCTTCCAAGTACAATGAGAAGCCGTCCAAAGGTTTGGAAGAGGAGTGTGAAGTCTGAGATCTCTCTGGCTATGAGACACAGAGAATAGACTCCAGGGGCTAGCAATTCAGCTGAGTTTTTTTTAGTTACTGTGAAATGGCAATGAGGACAAGCCTCAGTTTGTTCCATGCTGCTTGCAAATGTACTCCAATCAGGAGATTCATTTTTTAAAAGGTTTATTTATTTATTTTGAGTGAGAAAGAGAGAGAAAGAGAGAGCGCGAGTGTGCGAGCAAGAGGGGGAGGGGCAGAGAGAGAGGGAGAAAGAATCCCTCTTAACAGTGAAGTTTACTGTTTATGAATTATAGCTCAATTCTTTAAAAAAGGAAGAATAACAAGTTATCTACCCCCCCCAAAAAAAAACCAAACCAAACCAACAGACAAAAAACCCCAGACCAAACCCAAAATACCTGTGCTGAGAAGGGTGCCACTGAATCTTGGTCCCACAGCTCATCCTTCAAAGTAATTTTGCAGAAACAGGTAAGCTATCACCTGAGAGTGGTTTTTGCTTCTTTCAGAAAATGGAAGCATCTTTTGCAAACGAAACATATTTCTTGTACATTTTGACTGCAGTATTGGTGGTAGAATGTACTATAATATGGATCATCTCTATTCCTGTATTTATTACTAGATCTCAACCATGGTCTTCTTTTTCACCTTCTACTTCTTTGCCTGTAGGATGTACTATATATAGTCATGTACTCTGTATTAATATATTAGAAATTTACAAATCTATTTTGTACTTTTTAATACCGTTAGACACTTACAATCAAAACTTTTACTAGGGTATTGAATAAATTCAGTCTTACTAGAAAATAAACAAAAGCAAAAACATATCCAATATCAGAAGGACATGGGCTTAGAGTGATTTTACCACTAAGAGTCTCCTGACTGGAGGCGCACCTGGGTGGCTTAGTCGGTCATGGTTCTCACGGTTCTTGAGATCAAGCCCCCCGCACTTACAGCACAGAGCCTGCTTGGGATTCTTTCTCCCTCTCTGTCTGCCCCTCCCCCTCTTGCTTGCACGCACGCTCTCTCTCTTTCTCTCTCTCTCACTCAAAATAAACAAACATTCTAAAAAATGAATCTCCTGATTGGAGTACATTTGCAAATAGCATGGAACAGACTAAGCCTTATCCTCATTTCCATTGCACAGTAACTAGCAAACCTCTGCTGAATTGCTAGCCCCTCTTTGTCAAATGTGTGTAGTCACATAACCAGCACCACAATCAAGATGTAGAACAATTCCTCTAGCCTCCAAAATTCCCACATGCAGCCATCCTGTCCCTATTCCCAGCCTCTGGGAACCATTGATCTATTTTCTATCCCTGTAATTCTACCTTTTCCAGAGTATCCTGTAAATGAAACCATACTGTATATTGACTTTTGAGTCTGGCTTCCTTCACTTAGCCTAATGCATTTGAGATTGGTTCATTTTGATGTGTGTATTGGTATTTCCTTCCTTTTATTGCTGAGTAACCCTTCCATTAAATTAGTGTCCCACAATTTGTTTATTCATTCCCTAATTGAAGAACATTTAGGCTCTTTCCAGTTTTTGACAATTATGAGTAAAGCCACTATAAACATTCACATACAGGTTTTTGTGTGAACATAAGTTTTTCTTTCTTTTCCTAGGCATGGTATGTCTTTTCTTAGGGTGGTATGGTAAGTGCATGTGTAATTTTATAAAAAAAATTGTTTTCCAATCCAGAAGACTCATTGCAAAGGAGAACATCAGACACAGGTGTTATCTTTATGGTAGTCTCACTGGTATCATAAAAATAAGCATATTATTATTACTATTTAATATTGATGGCCACATATTGTATGATTCCATTTATAGGAAATATCCAGAATAGACAAATCCATAGAGATAAAAGAGTAGATTACTGGTTGCCAGGAAGGAGCAGCAATAGGGGGATGACGTGGGCAGAAAAAGCTAATTGGTATGGGATTTCTTTTTGGAGTGATGGCAATGTTCTGGAATTAAATAGTGTTGATGGTGGTACAACCTAGTGAATATACTAAAAACCAGTGAATTGTACACTTGGAAAGGATGAATTTTGTGGTACATGAATTATGTCTCAACTTTCAAAAATGCATCAAGTAATGTAGTATTACCAAAAAAATTAATACTTGTGGTCTAGAGAAAGGCTGAGGAATTGGACCATGGCTTGAACTCTAGATTATTCTGAACATCAAAATGATAAGAACACACATTATTTCCCATAAATCTGGACTTATTTGCCTAGTGGCTCTCTCTATAAGTACAAATGACATTTTTCCTAAGACTGCCAAGAATTGGAGTGTGATTGAGGTTTTAGCCACCCACAAATGAAAGAACACCAAGTCCTCATAAAAGAAAAATGATTGGGTTAATATGGCTCAATTGCTCTGCAAAGAACAAAACAAAATGGGATGTTATTTGCTACACTCCATTAAAAAAAAATGACCAGCAGGCATTTCAATCAGCAAACAGATTAAAGTTTTATTGCCTTTTAACCTTTCAAGCCCTTAACACTAAAAGCTCAACTGGTCTTCCCTTCTAACCATAAAAAAACATCAGACAGACCCAAACTGAGGAATGGTCTATGTGCCTAGGTCATGAAAAATAAGGAAAGTCTGAGAAACTGTCAGAGAGTAGATTAGACTCAGGAGACATGACCACTAATGTAATGTGGTATCCTGGATGGGATCCTGAACAGAAAAAAGGATATTAGTGGGAAAACTTGTGAAATCCAGATAAAATATGGAGTTTAGTTAATTTAATGGACCAATGTTTATTTCTTATTTGTGACTAAGAATGTGTCATGGTAACATAGGATGTTCGAAATAGGGAAAACGGGGGGCAATGGGATGGCTCAGTTGGTTAAGTGTCAACTTTGGTTCAGATCATGATCATGTGGTTCATGGGTTCGAGCCCTGCTTTGGGATCCGCGCTTCAAGTGGGGAGTGTGCTTGGGATTCTCTCTTTCTGTCCCTCCCCTGCTTGCACATGCTCACTCTCTCTGTCTCAAAATACATAAACTTTTTAAAAACATAGGGAAAACTGGGTGAAGGGTATGGGGAACTCTCTGTACTATCTTCAGAACTTTTCTGTACATCTAAAACTATACTAAAATAAAAAGTTTAATTAAAAATTTAAAAGCTCGTGCAGGTTCACATTTCTTCTGACAGCCTTCATTCTGTCTAGTTTACAGGTTTATAGGTTTTGTTTTGGGTAAATATTGCATGAGGAAATGAATGTGGGAACAAAACCCAAAGCTCTCTCTCTAAATGTAAAGTGGCATTATAAGTGATCAAAGTCCAACATAGCTACCTAATCCCTCCTAAATTCATCACTCCACCTTCTATAACTATGCAAAGACTTTGGTTTTCCCCTCATTTACTGTTTCTTTTACCATTTCATTCCCTTTGGTTTATGTACTACTCATTGCAAACTGGCGAGCAAGTATTGAGCATGACTCATATAAAGCTTCATGCCAGATTTGAAGGACATGGAAAAGTAGAAGGAATGTTCCTCATCTTGTACGTCCTCAGGGGAATTAAAATATATGCCTCCTCTCTACCCATTAGATGAGTGATCATTGACGATGGTTCAGGATGAAAAGATAAATAATAACTAATAAGGAAATAAGCAATAAAATGTGAGGGGTGCCCAGGTGGCTCAGTCAGTTAAAGGTCTAACTCTTGATTTTGGCTCAGATCATGATCTCATGGTTGTGAGATCTGTGCTGGACATGGAGTCTGCTTAAGATTCTCTCTCTCTTCTTCTGCCCCTACCCCACTCTCTCTCTCTCAAAAAAAAATTTTATAAGTATTATTTATTTATTTATGTTGAGAGAGAGAGAGAGAGAGAGAGAGAGAGAGAGGAGGAGGAGAGAGAGAGAGAGAGAGAGAGAGAGAGAGAGAGAGAATCCCAAGCAGGCTCTGTGCTGTCAGTGCCAGAGCCAGATGTGGGGCTTGATCCCATGAACCGTGAGATCATGACCTGAGCCAAAACCAAGAGTTAGGTGCTTAACCAACTGAGCCACCCAGGTGCCCCAATAAAAAAAAAAAAAAAAGATTTTTTTAAAAGTAGGTGAGGGGCGCCTGGCTCAGTCAGTTGAACATCTGACTTGAGCTCAGGTCATGATCTTCCATTCATGGGTTCGAGCCCTGCATCAGGCTCTGTGCTGACAGCTCAGAGCCTAGAGCCTGCTTTGGATTCTGTGTCTCCCTCTCTGCCCCTCCCTTGCTCGTACTTTGTCTCTCTCTGTCTCTCAAAATGTAAAATAAGACATTAAAAAAATTTAAAAAGTAGGTGAATAGTCAATGCTTAATCCACATAGTTAATCCATTATTTTCTTAAAATTATCTCCACCTGGGTTTTTCTTCATTTTCTTTTTTTTTTCTATATTAAATTTTTTCTATTTAGGGAAGAAAGGACTATAGTTCTCAACTCACTTTGGCCTCTAAAGAGAGACAGACTTGTGTTGTGAGGTCTGGAGCCACATGACAACAGTGGAACTCCATATCACCACTTGCTACTATGTGACCTTATTTTTATCTGTAAAGTGGGGATGAAATACGCCCTATTCCTAGGACTGATGTGAGGATGATGCGTTGATTGAGGTAGAGTGTTGGTAGGGGTCAGATGCCCAGTCAGCATGAGCTGTTATGCCACTCTGCATGGGTAAAGAAAGGAAGGGTATGGGAAACAAGTGTATAAAAATGAAGGGCCCAGGATTTTAGGCAATCATTATAAAGCAAGTTTACAAAAATTTTTATAGTCAGGAAAATGTTCACAGTATCATGTAAAAGGAGACTCACAGAATGCAAAGCGTATTGGATGAATACCAAGAAAATAGAGAAAATAGATATATATTTCAAAATGTTAAATGTGGGCAAAATGGATAACAGTAATCTCTGGGTGGTGAAACTTTTTAAATATATATTTTTCTATGAGAAAGTGGAAAGGTCGAAAGTAGAAAGGTGGTTGCCAAAGGCTGGGGAGAGAGGGCAGAGAATTGGTGTTTAACAGTTAAACCCTATTATAGAGTTATAGAGTTTCAGTTTTGCAAGATGAAAAACTTCTAGACATCTGTTGCACACAGTGTGAATATAGTTAATACTAAGCTGTACACTTGAAAATGATTAAGATGGTAAACTTAATGTTATGTTTTTAACTACAGTTAAAAAGAACTTTTCTATGACAAACACAAACTTTTATACTTAAGAAAAAATGAGGGGTGCCTGGGTGGCTCAGTTGGTTAAGTGTCCGACTCTTGGTTTCAGCTCATGTCATGATCTCCCAGTTTGTGAGTTTGAGCCCTGCATCGGGCTCTGCTCTGGAGCAGCGTGGAGCCTGCTTGGAATTCTCTCTCCTTCTCTCTCTGTCCCACCCGGTGCGCGCTCCCTCTCTCTCTCTCTCTCTCTCAAAATAACAAATAAACAACAAAAAAAAAGAAAAAAAATGAGTAAAAGTTGTTTGGTTTTTAAATGAAAGTCTTAGCTATGGCTTGTTGGTGTAGCTTTTTGTGAGTATTTCTAGTTTTTTGGACCTTAACTGCCCAGTAGCAGTAACGCTTCCTAAGTAGACCTGGGTCCTCCGATTTGTTTCCCCCCTCAGCTTGTTATTGAGAAAAAACATGAGCTACAGATGAGGGGTATTACCAAAACTTGTTTGCTTTGGCTGTTTTTCTTTCTGATCTAGGTTCAGTTGTCAGCTACTGAATGAGGGCATGCCTATGTGGATGACCTGGCACAGCAGCCCCTGCCCCCTTCACACCCCTGTAACCCTGCAGATTCTGCGTCAGCTGCATTATTTGCAGGACCACCCACCAAAATCCTGTGCTTCTGTCTGTTCTTTGATCTGTAAACCTGAGTCTGAGCCAGCTGGGTTGAGACAGAGGAGACTGGGCAGGTGATCTCAGAGCAGCTGTTTTGTTGCCCCACAGTCACTTCCTAGGTCCAGGTCTCACCTAAGAAAAAGATGAGTCCCCCTCTAAGATATGTGATAGACATAAGCAGGTAATTCACAAAACACCAAGAGCTAAAAAAATGTATGAAAAGTGACCACCCTTATCAAAATAAGAAGGGACAGAAATAACAGCAACACCTTAATACCATTTTTCTCCCCCCGGCAATCAATTTGGCAAAGATTTCTTTAGAAAATAATTCCCAGAGTTTGCAAACAATTACTGATAGGAAGGAAATCGGCCCTTCTGAAAGCAAGCTGGCAATGCTCATCAAGAACTGTAAAAATGTTTGTTCTAGAATAGAATATTTCATAAAAGGTTCAGAAAGATACAGGAATTTAGTATAAGATGAAAGTGACATTTCAAATTAACAAGGAGAGACACTTTGATTTCTGGCAATATTGAGGTCACAATATTCTAAAGAATTTTCAGTTTCAAAAATATCTAGGACTTGTGAAATCACTATGTTGTACACCTGAAACTAATGTAACATTGTGTGCCAACTTTACTTCAATTTAAAAACAAATCCAGAACCCCACGTACATCAATGGATGGAACACCCAGCAAAAAAACAATAAAGAATGTTTTTGAGTGGCATATTAAACCATATAGACTTAATAGACATATATAAAACATTCCATTTAAAAACAATAGAATATACATTCTTTTCCAGTACACATGGAACATTCTTCAGAATAGATCACGTGAAAAGACCACAAAACAAGTCTCAATAAATTTAAGGTGATTGAAACCAGAGCAAGCATCTTTTCTGACATGGTATGATACTAGAAATAAATTTCAAGAAAAAAACTTGAAAAAATACAAATATTTGGAAAACAAATGACCTGCTCCTAAACAACCAGTGGGTCAAGAAAGAAATCAAAGAGTACATTAAAAAAAATGCATGGAGACAAATGAAAATGAAAACAAAATGGTCCTAAATCTTTGCATGCAGTGAAAGCAGTTCTAAGAGGGAAATTTGTAGAGATACAGGCCTACCCCAAGGAACAATAAAAACAAAATTTAAATAAACAATCTAACCTTACACCCAAAAAAAACTAGAAAAATAAGAAAAAAGTTAGTAGAAGGAAGGAAGAAAATAAAGATCAGAGAAGAAATAAGAGATTAAAAAAACAATAGAAACCAAGATCTGATTCTTTGAAAAGATAAAATTGATAAACCTTTAGATGGACTCACCAAGGAAAAAAGAGAGGACACAAATAAAATCAGAAATGAAAGAGGAGAACTAATAACCAATACCACAGAAATGCAAAGTATTGTAAGAGACTACTATGAAAAATTATATGCCAACAAGTTGGATTACTTAGAAGAAATGAATAAATGCCTAGAAATATACAATCTTCCAAAACTGAATCAGGAAGAAATAGAAAATCTGAACAGACCATTACTCATAATGGTATTGAATTGGTAATCAAAAAACTCCCACAGACAGAAGTCCAAGACAAGTTGTATTCACCAGGTGAATTCTACCAAATATTTATTTATTTATTTATTTATTTATCCATCCTTCCATCCATCCATCCCTCCCTCCATCTATTCATTTTAACAAATATTTAAAGAAGAGTTAATACCTATTCTTCTCAAACTATTCCAAAAAATAGGAGTGGAAGGAAAGCTTCCAAATACATTCTTTGAAGCCAGCATTACCCTAATACCAAAAGCAGACAAAACACTGAAAAACAAAACAAAACAAACAAAACAAAACAAAAACCCCTGTAGGCCAATATCCCTGGTGAGCCTAGATGCAAAAATCCTCAACAAAATATTGTAAACCACATTCAACAATACATGAAAAGGATCATTCATCATGACTAAGTGGGATTTATTCTGGGGATGCAAGGATGGCTTAATATCCATAAATCAATGTGATAAGCCACATTAACAAAATGAAGGATAAAAGTAAATGATCATCTCAATAGAAGCAGAAAAAGCAGTTGACAAAATTCAACATTCATTCATGATAAAAACTTTCAACAAAGTGGGTTTAGAGGGAACATTACGCAGCATAATAAAGGCAATATATGGAAAGCCCACAGCTAACATCATAGTCAATGGTGAAAAACTTAGAACTTTTGCTCTAAACTCAGGAATAAGACAATGATGTTCATTCTCACTACTTTTGTTCAACACAGTACAGAAAGTCTCAGCCACAGCAATCAGACAAGAAAAATGAAAGACATCTAATGGGTAAGGAAGAAGTTAAAAACTGTCACTATTTGCAGATAACATGATACTATATATAGAAAACCCTGAAGATTCCACCCAAAAAGCTATTAGAAATAATAAATAAATTCAGTAAAGTTGCAAGATAGAAAATACTAAGAAATCTGTCATATTTCTATACACTAATAATGAAATAGCTGAAAGAGAAGTTAAGAAAACAATTCCATTTACAGTTTTACCAAAGAATAAAATACTTAGGATAAACTTAACGAAGGAGATGAAAAAACCTGTATTCTGAAAACTAAAACATTGATGAAAGAAATTGAGATGACACAAACAGGTGGAAAGATATACCATGCTCATGGATTAGAAAAATTCAGATTATTAAAATGTCCATACTACCCAAAGCAATCTATAAATTCATTGCAATCTCTATCCAAATATTGATGATATTTTTTCACAGAACTAGAACAAATAATTCTAAAATTTGTATGGACCACAGAATACTCCCAAATAACCAAAGCAATCTTGAGAAAGAAGAACAAAACTGGAGGTATCACAATCACAGATTTCAAGATATACAACAGAGCTATAATAATCAAAATAATATGATACTGGCACAGAAATAGACACATAGATCACTAGAACAGAGTAGAGAGACCAGGAATAAACCCACTTATATGATTAATCTATGACAAAGGAGGCAAGAATATACAATAGGAGTAAGACATCCTCTTTCACAAATGGTGCTGGGGAAACTGGACAACTACATGTAAAAGAATGAAACTGGACCACTTTCTTACATCATACACAGAAATAAACTAAAAATGTATTAAAGACCTAAATGTGAGACCTCAAACCATAAAACTCTTAGAAGAATACATAGGCAGTAATCTCTTTGACATCAGCTATAGAAACATTTTTCTAGTTTTCAGACAAGGGAAACAAAAGCAAAAATAAACTATTGGATGGGGCTCCTGGGTGGCTCAATCGGTTAAGCATCCGACTTCAGCTCAGGTCATGATCTCACAGTTCATGGGTTTGAGCCCCACATCAGGCTCTGTGCTGACAGCGTAGAGCCTGGAACCTGTTTCAAATTCTGTCCCTCTCACTCTCTGCCCCTCCCCCACTCGCAGTCTGTCTCTCTCTCAAAAATAAATAAACATTAAAAAAACTATTGGGACTACACTGAAATAAAAAGCTTTTGCACAGTGAAGGAACCATCAAGAAAATGAAAAGGCAACCTACTGAATGGGAGAAGATATTTGCAAATGATACATCTGATAAGGGGTTAATATACAATATATAAAGAACTTACACACCTCAACACCAAAAGAACCCCCAAATCATCCTATTAAAAAATGGGCAGGTGTGCCTGGTGGCTCGGCCAGTTAAGCATCTGGCTTTGGCTCAAGTCATGATCTTGTGGTTCATGATGTCAAGCACCACATTGGGCTCTGTGCTGACTATGCAGAGCCTGCTTGGGATTCTTTCTTTCTCCCTCTCTCTCTGCCCCTCCCCCACTCACACTTGCTCTCTCACTCAAAAGACAAAAAAAGGAAAAACAATGGGCGGATGACCTGAATAGACATTTTTCCAAAGAGACCTGTGGGTGGCCAACAGCTACATGAAAAGATGCTCAACATCATTAGTCAGGGAAATGCAAATCGAAAAACTACAATGATATATTGCCTTAACACTTGTCAGAATGGCTAGTACAAAAAAAAAAAAAAGAAATAACAAGTGTTGGCGAGGATGTGGAGAAAAAGGAACCCTCATGCACTGTTGGTGAGACTATAAATTGGTGCAGCCCCTGTGGAAAACAGTATGGAAATTTCTCAAAACATTAGAAATATGATACAGTAATTCCACTACTGGGTATTTACCCCCCCCCATGAAAACACTAATTCAAAAAGATATATGTATCCTTATGTTTATTGCATCACTATTTACAACAGTCAAGATATGGAAGCCACCCATGTCTAACTGACAGATAAATGGATAAAGAAGGTGTGATGCATACACTCACAACACACATACACAATGGAATATTACTTAGCCATAAAAAATGAGATCTTACCATTTGGAACAACATGGGTAGACCTAGAGTGTGTTATGCTAAGTGAAATAAGTCACATTGAGAAAGACAAATACCATATGATTTCACTTATATTTCAATCTAAAAAACAAGGGAATAAACAAAAAAATCAGAATCAGACATAGAATTACAGAGGACAAACTGATGGTTACCAGAGGAGTGGAGAGTGGGAAAATGGACAAAATGAGTGAAGAGGAGTGGGAGGTAAACACATCCAGTTATGGAATGAATAAGTCATGGGGATTAAAGGTACAGCATAGAATACGTATAGTCAGTGACATTGTAATAGCATTGTATGGTGACAAATGGTAGCTACACTTGTGGTGACCATAGCATAACATAATATAGCATAACATACACTTATCTGATCACTATGTTGTACACCTGAAACTAAAAGTAGCATTGTGTGTCAACTACAGTTCAATTTAAAAATATTCAGCTTGGGTCGTGATCTCATGGTTCATAAGACTGAGCCCCACGTCGGGTCCTGGGCAGAGCGTGGAACCTACTTGAGATTCTCTCCCTCTGTCACTGCCCCTCCCCCCTCTCAAATAAATAAGCATTTTTTTAAATAAAAAATAATAAAATTATATATCTAGGAATGTTAGATAAAATAAAACAGAATGCCTGACTGATCTCCAAAGATACAAAAAGAAATGCCCAATGGGCCAAACGATGAAAAGGAACTGAAAACCAGAGACATAGGTGGGCTGGCACTGCTGCTACCCTGGAGGGGATTATCTGAATAATATAAGGCTCCTGTGTTAACTTCCAGATGAGGACAGGACACTAAGCCAAAAGGCTGATGTGGGTATGTGGGAGGGGGAGTTGAACCTGAGTCTTATGTGTAGCTGTGACCCTTAAAAGTATAAACTTAGGGGCGCCTGTGTGGCTCAGTTGGTTAAGCATCCTACCTCAGCTCAGGTCATGATCTCATGGTATGTGGGTTTGAGTCCTGTGTCAGGCTCTGTGCTGACAGCTCAGAGCCTGGAGCCTGCTTCAGATTCTGTGTCTCCCTCTCTCTCTGCCCCTCCCCTGCTCATTCTCTCTCTCTCTTTCCAAAAGAAAAAAAAAAAAAAGTCTAGACCTTAAGTGGCAGAAATCAGTCACAATAGCTTCTAACTTTGAAAAAAAAATCCCATCTTTGCTTGACTCTTGCAAAGGCCAATATCAAGAAGAAGAATCTTAACCTCTGAGATTCTGGTCACCTAGAGAACCCTTGCTGTTTTGATTACCTTTGTCACCCCTCAAGCAGGATATGTAGTTGTGACATGTAGTCTGAACTCCAAGAGGTTGTCAAAATAAGACATTGTATTGTCTCTTCTTTCTATATTCTATCAGTTGATCAATTTGGCAGGTCTATCAGTATTTGAAATGTGATTCTACCTCCAGGAAACTATCCCACAAATTACAAGATACTTATAAAATAATTTTCAATTATCAATAATGAGTGTGTTCAATATGTTTTATTTGTAAGAAAAAAATTAGAAGCTGCCCTATGTCCAACAAGAGTAGTATTGGTCAAATGAACACTATATAGCCATTAAAAGGAATGAAATTGATCTCCATGTATGAAAATGGAAAGGATATCAAGACAACGTGTTAAGATTTTTTAAAAGGCAAGCTATAGAACAGCATTATTCAATAAAAACAGAATGCAAACCACACAGGAATTGCAAACTTTCTAGTAGAAGTATTTTAAAATGTAAGAAGAAGTAGGTGAAATTAATTTATTTGACCCAATATATCCAAAATATTATTTCAGCATGTAATCAATATAAAATTATTGATGATATATTTTACATTATTTTTATATAAGTCTTCAAAACCAATGTGTGTTTTACTCCAACACCACACCTCACTTTAGACAAACCACATTTCATGTACTCAATAGCCACTTTTGACTAGTGGCTGTAATAAGGGACAGTGCAGCTATAGAACAAATTTGTAGTATCCATATTTTCAAACAACTTTAAAACGAGCTATGTAAGTATTAAGTATTGTATAGAAAGAGAAAACACTGGGGGCACCTGGGTGGCTCAGCTGGTTAAACATCCGACTTCAACATAGATCATGATCTCACAGTTTGTAGGTTCGAGCTCCGTGTTGGGCTCTGTGCTGATGACAGTTCAGAGTCTGGAGCCTGTTTCAGATTTTGTCTCCCTCTCTCTCTGCCCCTCTCCTACTCACCTCTGTCTCTCTCTCTCTCTGTCTCTCTCTCTCTCTCTCTCAACAATAAACATTAAAAAAATAATTAAAAAAAAAGAAACAGAAAACACTTGGAAAGATATACAAGAAATGGCTAAAGTGGCCATCTCTATGGAGTGGGGTTGTGGGGAAAGTGTTTAGAGTTTAGTTTATAAACATCAATATTTCAATTTACAATATGAGGATTTTAATTACTAA
The DNA here is from genome assembly GCA_028646485.1 of Cryptoprocta ferox. Lineage (NCBI taxonomy): Eukaryota > Metazoa > Chordata > Mammalia > Carnivora > Eupleridae > Cryptoprocta > Cryptoprocta ferox. Next base: position 43,281,682 of record CM053563.1, read on the forward strand.
AACAGTAAGAGTAAAAGAAAATGCTTTGGCATTAAATGGTGGTGATGGTTGCACAACATTGTGAGTGTACTAAAAATCATTGAATCGTATACTCTGAAATGATGAAAATGTGAATATTTTGTGATGTGAATTTTATCTCAATTTGAAAAATATATGTATAGAACAAGGTACATATGTTGTGGGGGGGAAATAAGACTAATGTGTTAATAAGAGTGGTGGTGGAATTATAAATGCTTTTATTTGTTCTGATTTTTTCCAGTACACATGTATTGTATTTCAAATGGGTGTGGTGGTGGAATAAAAGCATTTAGGAAAGAAAGGTCTTCTTTCTTGACAAAATCTGTGTGCTTTGGAAACAATACTGTGTCCTCATTGTGTTGGCAACTATGCAAAGGTAACCCTTGTCCAGCCTGTGAAGTATATACCTGTCCATACAATGTTTAACTATTGCTACGTAAAACAAAGAAGCCATGTGCCTTTTGCCATAGGGTGTCCAATAGCAGAACTGATGCAACTCTTTCCTTCTCTGTGCCTTTGGATGTTACAGAGACAAGACTGTGTACCTGTATTTTGCAATAGAACACCCTGGGGATCTAGCCCAGGATGCAGGGCTTCCAACTTTCAAACTTGAAATTGGCTATGACCTGGCTGGCTTCCTGCCCTTGCCTTGTGCTTCTGCTGCTCCACTGTAAGATGAGGTGGTGAATGCTTGCTTCATTGGAGTGGAGAAGGGAATATGTTAGATAAGTTCTTCAAAGCACTAAGAGATGAAAGGTCCAGAAAAATAAAAGGTTTTTCACCCCCCTCCCCCCACTGGAGACTCCAATCACCTAAAAGTAAATGGAGAAGAAAGAACTTATGTAACAACTCTTTGTCTTCTGATAAATAAACAGATAGGATCCGAGCGATGGAGTCGCAGAGGCTTGTTTTAACCCTTGAGTGCATGGTCTTTTTTATAGGCCCACTTGAATGCTGAGGTTTCTGCTGTGCTTGTTTAGGGAGGTTGTTTTGTTTAGACTTCACCTGACATCTTATTCTCCCCACAGCTCCCTAGCAGGTAAATAAAGGAGAACTCACAGTACAGGATAACGTTCCCTGGGTTTTAGTTGCCTTGAAGACCCTACTACTGTCTTTTAAGATATTTGTTGAGTGGAACTTAATTTGCTTCAACTGCGCCGTTTGTTGTGACTGAAGAAGAACCATGTGAATGGGAAAGGAGAGCAAGATGTAGGAAGTAAGTAAACATGTTGCAGAACAAATTGTGGCACCTAATTCCTTCAGTGTTTTGAAAATCTATAAAATTATGTATCTATGTATCTATCTTGTATCTATCTATGTATCTATTCTCTACCTACCTACCTATTAATCTGTCTTGGTGAGTGGATAGAAATGCCCAATTCATTACCACTGCCTACCCCTGGGGAGAGTGTATGGATTATGGGGGGTACTGTGAATGGAGTGTGCAGATAGCAAGGTGCAAGGAGGGACTCTCAGTTTTTATTTTACACATGTCTGTACTGTTAACATTTTAATAGGTTGTTTTGTATCAAAAGAGATTTAATAAAAATTGCCAACTGTAATCCTAACTAGCCCTCCGACAGTCCTCTCAAATGTCTCACAAAGTGCCCAGAAAGAGTTAACACAGATGCTTGAAGTGAGGACAAACTCCCTGTATGGTGGTGGGGGTGGGGGAAGAGTTAGAGGTGAGAAGCAGCAGCAAGTGAGGAAGGGGAGGGAAAGGAGGGCTGGCTACCAAGTTCTCACCCTAACCAATAGCAGGAAAGTTCCAGGCCCAACGCCCATTTGTGCAAACTATTTCAGGAGTCAAGAATTGCATCTGAGGCCATTGTCACAGTGACTTTTCAAAGAAGGAGTAAGAGAGCTTCCAGATTTGGCTACTTGGAGGGCGGTTTCTCCTGTAATTGGAAGGTAAAATCTCAAGCCTCGGCTAATCTGGTGGTGGTAATTGGGATGTAAACTTTCTTCTTTATTGTATATTGACTTCTTTTTTCTACAGGACAGTAAGGTGCTCATGGGATGGGGCTTTATTTTTACTAATGACAATATTAACACTAAATTTCTAACAATGTGGAATGGTCCTTCCTGGTTCTTCTTTGCAGAGGGCAAGACAGTCTGTTGAAGACACTTGGATAGGCTTTGCATGAAAAGGAGGCAACACATATATTGCTTTGTTTCATGATTTTCATGTCATTTCCCCTCGGTTTCACTGAGAGCAGTTAAACTTTTATGGACATTATGGTTGCACGTAGTCTCACAGTAGATAAGTATTCAGTGCATGGTCTTTGCTAATATTATAAAACGGGTTCTTGCTTTATTTTCCATCTCAGCAAAAAGTCTTAAAACTCCCCTTATTCACAAAACAAAGCATGAGAAGTGTGGCCCAACAAAGCAGTTTGGAATGAAATATAGTGAAATCACCCTTATGTTTAGGTTTGAATATAGCCCCCCAGGATGGTGCTCTGTTCTTAGTGTCACAAGGACCACCTTTTCCTCATAGGCTTTGCTAGTGATGGACCCATATGTAATTCAGATGAACAGCAACAGCAACCTTCCCTCAGTTCTGGATGTGCATGTCAACATTGGTGGGAGAAGCTCTGTGCCAGGAAAGATGAAAGGCAGGAAGGCCAGATGGTCCGTGAAGCCCTCAGACATGTCCAACAAAACTTTCAATCCCATCCGGGCCATTGTGGACAGCACGAAGGTGAAGCCTAATCCAAACAAAACCATGATTGCTCTGTCAATTGGTGAGTTGGGGACTCTCGGGTGAGGGGCAGTCATTGTTGCTCCTTAGCACCATCCTCACAACTGGTTGGAGAAGATGGGAGTAGAAAGGGAGTCCGAGCACTGGGGATGGAAGAGTAACCTCTTGGTGGCTCTTTTTTTCTCTTCTATGAAAAGGGGACCCTACTGTGTTTGGAAACCTGCCTACAGACCCTGAAGTCACCCAAGCAATGAAAGATGCTCTGGACTCGGGGAAGTATAATGGCTATGCCCCCTCCATTGGTAAGCTCTTCCTGAGACTCTGATAGTGTCCAAATTATTAGTGCTCTTCTATTAGAAGTAAATTTCCAGCAATTCTCCTTGCTTCCCTGATTCATAGATCCTAAGGAGAGGCTAAGATAAAATGGCCATTTGGATTTGGGGATGGGGATCTCAGAATGCTTAAACACAGAATGCTTATACTCAGCTCCTTTCCTGGCTTCCTTTGGCACAATGGCTCCTCCTCTTTTGTTCTGTTCACATACTTATTTCTCAAATAACATTGCTAATTTTCATATGAAGGCCTTTAATTTTGCAGCTTCTTGTTTACTGAGCCTCTAAGTCCTACATTAATTTACTTCTTGGCTTCATTTCCCCTTCTCTATACATTCAACACTTTAACTATGGTCAAATATCACTATGTGGTTGAATGTTCTGATCACATTCAAGTGCATTTATAACTATTTCAGCTTAAATAAAGAGATAAAAATGAACTAGAATATAAAGAATGGGCTGTCCCACTGAAGAAGAGAAGGTTATTTCTGAAGAAAGAAGTTATTCTTATTTAGATGTTTTTAAAATAGAAGTTTCAGGTGTACAGCTGTATAATACAACAACTGTGTATGCTACAAAATGATCACCACAAGTCTGGTTACTGCCCATCACCATACAGTTGGCCCCTTTACCCATTTTGCCCATCCATATTCTTATTTAGGTTTAACTGTCTACATCTATTAAACATTTCCACATTAAACATTTGATAAGTGACCCTATGATTTTATTTCAATGTTGCACACCCCCCAGTCTATATGTGCACCTAGAAACATATTCTTTACTTTTTTAAAATTTGTATTTTTTTATTTGAATATAGTTGACACATAATGTTACATTAGTTTCAGGTATACAACAGGTGATTCAACATCTCTATATGTTATGTTTGCTCACCACAAGGGTAGCTGCTATCTGTCACCATACAACACTAGTACAGTATCATTGACTGTATTCCTTATGGTGCGCCTTTTATTCTCATGACTTACTCATTCTATAACTGGAAGCTGTATCTCCCTCTCCCCTTTACCTATTTTGCCCATCCTCCTACCCCCTTCCCTCTGGAAGCCATCAGTTTGTTCTCTGTATTTATAGTTCTTTTTTTTTTTTTTAACATTTATTTATTTTTGAGAGACAGAGAGAGACAGAGCACAATTGGGGGACAGGCAGAGAGAGAATGAGACACAGAATCCGAAGCAGGCTCCAGGCCCCGAGCTGTCAGCACAGAGGCTGTCGCGGGGCTCGAACTCACAAACCATGAGATCATGACCTGAGCTGAAGTCGGACGCTTAACCAATTGAGCCACCCAGGCACCCCTCTGTATTTATAGTTTTGATTCTGTTTTTTTTTTTGTTTGTTCATTTGTTTGTTGATTTTTTAGTTTCCACATATGAGTGAAATAATATGGTATGTGTCTTTCTCAGTCTAACTTATTTCACCCAGCAAAATACCCCCTAGGTCCATCCATGTTGCCACAAGTGGCAAGATATAGTGACATATTTCTAATATATAATACAAATCCAGTTTTGTGCTAAAGTAGAATTTTAAAAACACTTCAAAGAGTCTAAGGGACATAATTTTTAGGTTGATTGATTGTTTATGTTTTATAAAGTTTCATACAGCAAAAATCAACAAAATAAGACCAAAAATTAGGTTATAAAACAAGTTTATAACTTTTATGCCCAAAGTATTAAGGAACTGATTCAACCTGAAAAAACAAACCAATTCTCCACTTGACAAACATTCAAAAGATATGAACATTTCATGCCAAAGGAAATACAGATTGTAACATTTATCTAGGAAAATTATCTTCCTTATTAATAAGTGCTCATTTCTATAACTTCAAGACATTTATCTCTGTTACGTGGAACATTATGAAATATTGCATCTGGACTTTATAACTGAATGGAGTCTTCTTGGAAAGGAATTTTGCAAAACATAATTTGCATGATGCTGTCTCTACTTCAAACTTGTAAGCCAACATTTGGAAATATTGTGTAATAATTGAATTTAAAAGAAAAAATTGTGCAAAACCACTAATAGGTATATGATGTAATGTAAAAAACTTATAAGGGACCCAATGTATTAAATGCATTGATTACAACTCTTCAAAAAACATAGTCCTGGAAGGGATTTAGGAAAAACCTAAATACTGTTTTTTTATGAAAAATAAAACATACTCATAGTAACCAAGATGGTGCAGAGTATTTTATAGTTTGGAAAGTTCTCCTTGTCATTATTTACACATTTGAAATTATTATAAAATTGTAAAACATAAAGTCAATCTCCTTTATCTATAGTGACTGAGAGCTAAACGAACAGTATATTCTCTAAGCAGGGGCAGGAGGTAGCTGGAAGCCCTTTTGACTCTACGGTATAGTCGTCAGTTGCCAAATGCAAACTTTCAGCTTCTTCCTTCTGCTCTTTCAGGCTACTTATCCAGTCGAGAGGATATTGCATCTTATTACCACCGGCCCGAGGCACCCCTGGAAGCTAAGGTAGGCCTTAAACGAGGTAATAGCTCTGAAGCAATATTGGGCAAGCTATACCTTTTTCCTTATTTCTGTTCCACAAGGAATAAGAGTTTCAGGAAACAAAAGATGTGAAGAATTTCCCTTTAGCAATTGAGAACTTCTCATAGAGTGAGACCACATAATCTCTGATGATATTTAATGTCATTACAGTATGAGAATGATGTTGAATACAACTTAAGTGGTGTTCTGTCTTAAGGAGGCTCAAAGGACTCAGAGGTCTGCCTACATTTGAGTTTCTGCAAAAGAACTTTAAAAAACAATTAATTCATAACACCAAATAAGTAACATTTTTTATTTTACCAATAGGATCTTTCTTAAATTTGTAGCTTCCATCATTCACTTTAAGCTCACTCAGATGGGGGGCTCCTAGGGGGCTCATTAGGTTAAGCATCCAACTTCGGCTCAGGTCATGATCTCATGGTTCATGAGTTCAAGCTCCTTGTTGGGTTCTGTGCAGACAGCTCAGAGCCTGAAACCTACTTCAGATTCTGTGTCTCCTTCTCTCTCTGCCTTCCCCTGCTCACCCTCTGTCTCTATATCTCAAAAATAAATAAACATTAAAAACAAAAAGCTCACTCAGATGGGAAGATTGAAGTACTATGGAATATTGAATCTATGGCAGGTCCAAGTTTAAATGCCACTCTCCCTCTATCGTCTACTGTGTGTGTTATTTCTTAACGTAAGAGGTGTCCTCAGTCTGTATTTCAGAGAAGAGTCAGGCTTCAAATTTCTGGTCAAAAGTAAATAAATAACCAAGTAAAAAAGTCCAAGGTCATAATGTTCTCTCATGGAAGTCTGCTGAGTCATAGCCGACATGTCCTTGTTAAAGTGACTTACTTCTTTTACATGGTCAATATTTTCAACTTTTAGATATGGACATACATAAGCATTATTTTTTTTTCAATTTTGGCTTAGTACAGTCCTTACTACTTTACTTACTTACTTAAATAAAGTAAGTTTATTATTGCTCCCCACTCACCCATCTGACAATGTCTCTTCTCCTATTGCTGTTGGAACCCCTAACAAAATGAACCTTTTATTTCTTCACAGGATGTCATTCTGACTAGTGGCTGCAGTCAGGCTATTGAACTTTGTTTAGCTGTGTTGGCCAACCCAGGACAAAACATCCTAGTTCCTAGACCTGGTTTCTCTCTCTACAGGACTTTGGCTCAATCAATGGGAATTGAGGTCAAACTCTACAATTTATTGGTAAACAACTTTTTAATTTTAGACTCCAGGGCTCAATTATGACTTTGTAAAAATATATGACCATTGTCTTAGCACAGAAAGATTTGGAAGTGGGTGGTGGAGGCCACAAACACATTTTATTATTTAGAATATACTGTTAAGTGAATATTCCCCCTCAATTTTTCAGAACCATCTTAGTCTCACCCTTTCTTCTTCCCCAGCCAGAGAAGTCTTGGGAAATTGACTTAAAACAACTGGAATCTCTAATTGATGAAAAGACAGCTTGTCTCATTGTTAATAATCCATCAAACCCCTGTGGGTCAGTGTTCAGTAAAAGTCATCTCCAGAAAATTCTGGCTGGTAAGTCCATCAGACTTCATTTGACAGGAGAAGATATGGGAATAGGATCCTTGCGCTGTTTCCTGGAATGAGAAAAGTGTTAGTTCTAAGCTGAGGATGGAGGTGGGGGAGGTCCACTGGGGTCTCCAGTGGATAGTGTGCCACTGGAACAGGAGGCCTCACCTACAAGAAGGAGAAAAAGGCAGCACTTGCCTCTTCACTATTCCCATATGTGGAAGAGCAGGTTTGAAATATCTGGTTAATTAAATGGCATATTTAGCCTCTGTACCCTGGAAGAGGGTAAGAATTTATAGTTCTTAAAAAGAGAAACAAAACACATAAATATGAAATGCAAAATACAATAAGTCCAGGTAAATATTAATTGCTAAGGCAATTCACATTACAAAGGATTTCAGCCTGGGGGTGCCTGGGTGGCTCAGTTGGCTAAGCATCTGACTCTTGATCTCAGCTCAGGTCTTGATCTCAGGGTTGTGAGTTCAAGCCCCATGTTGGGCTTCATGATGGGCATGAAGCCTACTTAACAACAACAACAACAACAAAAATGATTTCAGCTTGTTTTTCTTATTTTTAGTGGCTGCACGGCAGTGTGTCCCCATCTTAGCTGATGAGATCTATGGAGACATGGTAAGTTTTGGGCAGGATATATCACTACAATAATCTCAATTCCAAATTATTTCATGTGACCTTTAGAGGTGGCATCAAAAACACCAGAAGTAATTCCTAATCATTTCAGTACACAAATCAGTATCCCTGCACTCTTAAAAGTATATATAGATTCTACAACCCCTTAACCAGTTTTCTAAAGTCTAAAAAGCTATAAAAATCTGAAGATTTTTGAAATTTATTGGGTGGAAAAACCTGGCTTGACCTGATATAAAGATATTTGTAGATTTTTTATGTATCTCACTTACAGATCTATATATTTGTCAAGGATGTAAGGAAAGGAAAAGAAATGTTAATATGCTTGATTAGGAGTGCTGTCTCACACTGTCTTGGGGGTGTTATGTAATATATGATCCAGGGTAACTTCTCTAAAATACAAACAATCCTGCATTCTGCAACAAATATGGGCCCAGGAACCACAGGTAAAGGGTTGTGGACCCCTATTTTATTTTTTTAATCTCTAATTCCAACAGGCATTCATTCCCTAGAGTGAGCTTCGTTGAGTTGTACATATTCCTGGGCTAGAGTCAGTATCCTCATCGTAGGCTTCCTTTAATCCAGACCAGATGCCAGGTCATATATCTTTGTATAGTCTCCTTGCAAGCCTCTTGGGCTCCCAGTCATGCTTCAGGGTAGCATGAGCCCATAAATACAAGGTCCTATCTCTCGGTATCCAAGGTAAAGGCTGGGAGGCTTGGGATTTGGAGGGAAGTAAGCCAGAAGACAACGGCAGGCATCTCTTCTCAGGTGTTTTCGGATTCCAAATTTGAGCCTCTGGCCACCCTCAGCAGCAACGTCCCCATCCTGTCCTGTGGAGGGCTGGCCAAGCGCTGGCTGGTTCCCGGCTGGAGGTTGGGCTGGATCCTCATTCATGACCGAAGAGACATTTTTGGCAATGAGGTAAGGGCAATGAGGTGACACAGTATGCCTAGTTTAGGATATATATGTATATTACTTTGCATGCACAGTGGTTGGGAGGCGATTTTTTTGGTTGTAGTGTTGTTTTTTCTTCTTTCTTCTTGGCCCTGTAGTTCTGGGTGCTGAAAGATGCTAGGTAAAAATGGTACTCAGTTATTCCTCTCAAAACTCAGTTTTCTTGTACCTGGTTCTGTGAAGAAGTTCCATTTGCTTCTAATTTTAGGACCACAAATAAGGAAACAATAGCTATAATGATACCTGATACTGTTTGCAGGCTTATAATGTGCCAGTACTTGATATACATTATTTTACTTTAATCCTCCCAACAACTCTATGAGGCCATACTATTATCTCCCTTTTATGGTTGAGAAAACCCAGGCACTGAGACATCATATAATTTGCCAAGTCATGCAGCAGGTGTGTGACAGAGCTGGGCTACAAACCCTGGTGGTCTGATCTAAGAGTGCCAGTAGGCACACACCATCACTTCCCCAGCGATTACAAACTTGATGGAAAGAGTGGCCAGAACCAGAATCCTCAAAACTGGAATGCTTAAGGAAGGCTAAATAATATGTTTGCATGGTGGGGGGGCTTTTAGATCCGAGATGGGTTGGTGAAACTGAGTCAAAGGATCCTGGGACCCTGCACCATTGTCCAGGGCGCTCTGAAAAGCATCCTACATCGTACCCCTCAGGACTTCTACCACAACACTCTGAGCTTCTTGAAGGTAAGGGCATCCCATAGCCTTTTACCTTGGGAGTGAGGGAATGCTGGCAATGGAGTTAGGAATAACGGGTCCTCGTTTCTGGAGCAGTGTTCCATTATGGGACCTCCCAATCAGGAGATGGCATCAGTGTAACTATGCCCGTCCATGTCCCTCATTTCTGGCAATTCACTCTGCTCCTAGCCAAAGCTTAGATAGGATTTTTTTTCTTGCTGACTTCCTCTGCCCTTTATGCCAGCAGAGCAAACGTAGGTTCCCTGTCTCCAGTGTGGGCTCTACTTTTGATGACGTGTTCTTTCACTTGTATTTTGATCCTTGACATCTTTCTGCCTCCTCTTCTAGTCCAATGCTGACCTTTGCTATAGCGCACTAGCTGCCATCCCCGGACTCCGGCCAGTTCGCCCTTCTGGGGCCATGTACCTCATGGTAAGTATGTAGGTGGCAGGCATTTGCTGTAAGGCAAGCAGAAGTTGGTCTACAGGACTCACAAAGACAACCAACTAAACTTCCAGGCCTGTTATTTTAGGAATCGCTTTGTTCTGAATGTCTGTTCACATCACCGTGAGATCGTGACCTGAGTTGAAGTTGGGTGCTTAACCGACTAAGCCACCCAGGCGCCCCTGTTTGCAGAATAACTTGGGGCATTGGCATTTTGTGGACTGGGGACACTAAATATCTTGTAATTGGTGGGATAGTTCCATGCAATCGACAATCGCCTGGCTCATAATGCTAATGTTGCCTTTTTAGAGAAACACTGGTATTCTATTTCCAGCTTTCACTTATCAACATCCAGGAAGGAATGCTTCAATAAACTAAAATATTAATATAAATATATCCTCTCTTCCCTATGAAAAATTCCCTGGGCTCCTAAGTGTTAGAACTCTCGGTTATCAGTAGTAGAGTTCCAAGATATTTTTTAGAGCAGTCTCTACCTTAGTTTCTGGCATGGGGAGTTGGCCTGTTTTCCCTCCTGATAACTTTGCCTCTCCCTGTTATTGGTATAGGTTGGAATTGAGATGGAACATTTCCCAGAATTTGAGAATGATGTGGAGTTCACAGAGCGGTTAGTTGCTGAGCAGTCAGTCCACTGCCTCCCAGCAACGGTGAGTCTAATGTCTCTCGGTTAAGGACATTCGCAATGTCCTAAGGTTTCTAGAGCCTTGGATTGAGTTGGTCTTTAGCCTGCCTTTTTTTTTTTTTTTCCCCCTCAGCAAAGTGTGTTCTCATTTGATAAGATTCATGAGGTGGCCCTGAAAAGGAAAACAGACAGACAAACACACAGGGAACAAAAGCATGCAAATGCACAGACAAATTAAACAAACAAGCAAACCAAAAGGGGAAAAACGGGGGGGTGGGGGGGGTGGGGGGGGGACTAAACCAAAGACAAAAGACAGTCTAAAAGCATAAAACCAGAAATCCCAGTTCCAAATAAAGAGCAGGGTGGAGGCAGTGCTGATGGAAGAGCATATACAAAGAGAGAAGTGACAGGGGTGGGGAGAAAGCGAAATTGAACATTGACCAGGCAGAGAGACTAAAAGACTTAATTCAGAGAAAGAAAGAAGAGAATATGGTAGGAGGCGAGGAGAAAAAGACGAAGATAATGTCACCCAAAGAAACTATATAGTCTGATTATTACAGAGAGAGAGAGAGAAAGGAAGGTAGCGACGGAGGTGTAGAATATGCATCAAGAGAGTGGATTAAATGTGACTGTTTAAGCAAACCAATGACGAGTGCCCAGTCCAGTGGAGGGGAGACATAGAATGAGATAAGGGAAAATATATCTGAATAGCAAGAAGTAATCTAGAGTTAATGATGGCAATGTATCAATGTTGGTCTTGCCGGGCTCGGGGGCGGGGGGGGGGGGGGGGAAGCAGCTCTCCAGCGCGGATGGGCGCGGTTTGGTGTAGGCGGGTCTCGCCTCCACTGCGGTCCCACGGGTTGCTCCCTGAGGCCCCGCCTTGGTGGTTGTGGGGAGAAAAATGGTGGCGCCCCACTCCCTTCTTGAACCAAGCAGTTGCAACTCTCTCTTTTGGGTCTGATCTCCCTGTGCCGCGGGTGTAGCCAAGGTGGGCCGAGTTGTATTTCCCAAGCTCCGCCTTGCTTCCAGACCTTCCGAGCAATTTAATGATACTGCCGGAAATGTACTCCTGCAGGCCGGGCGGCTTCCCAGCCGGGGATCGAGCAGGGGGCGTAGGGGAGCAGTTTCTCCTGGCACCGCCTGGAATCGGGGAGCCCAGCCCAAGGAAGGTGCCGCAGCTAGAGAAAGGATGTCTCTCCGAACGCCCTGCGGTTACCGTTGGGGTGATAGGATCCCTCTCCGTTCCGGGCCGAGGTTTTTCTCTTCTCCAGAGACAGTTCTGTGAGCGGTTTCAGCCTCTCTTTCTCTTCCCCTCGTCTCTCCGCGGCTCTCCGTGGTGGGGGCTCCCTCCCCTCTGTGCCTCTGGGTCCCGGCCCATTTTTATCTTCCCCAGTTCCCAATCACGCACCTATGAGGCTGTCTTCTTAGTGGACTCTGTCTCTTTTCCTCCCAGACTCTTGCGGTTCAGTGTCTTATGGCTTCAGTCCTTTGAGAGATGCGGGTGAGGGGAAAGTATGGAGCTCCCTACTTCTCCATCTTGCCTCCTCTCTCATTTGATAAGATTCAAACTGATGTGTCTCATGGCCTCTATTTAAAGTTTGTTTCTCCCCCATCATTATCCCATCTGTACCAGGAAGAAAAGTTGTGGCTGAACATTTTAAGTGAAGGGAAACAGGTTTGTCCCACAAGTCCCTTTTAAGATGAATTGTTTCTAAACTTAGCACCCCAATGATGGTGTCAACCAAGAAAAGAAGCAGAGCTAAAATAAAACAAAAACATTTATTTGGTGTCTCAGAATTGCAATTTGGGGAACACAGGTTTGGGTGGTGATCCAAATAGTGTCCTTCCATTCCCCAGAACAAAAATCAAGGGTTTTTAAAGACAAAAAGGAATGCTTGTATATGCTGTTTATAAAGAATTTTGATTGATTGGTGGCAGAAAACGAATCTTAGCTGAATGTAATTGGTTACTAAGGCTATCACTAAGCAACGTCTCTTACTGTAGCAAGAATCAAGACTCTGGCTGAATCCTCGTGAGATTTGTGGTTTGGTCTAGTTCAAAAGTTCATGGTTTCATGGCTGAAGAGGTGTATAAGGTCCATCTCCTTAATGGCCTTCTGGGTCCATTTAAAAACCCCTTCACATAAGTGACCCCATTTTATTTCACCTTCCACAGTGGAACTGAGTGAACTGATAGCTCTGAGTAAATGACATCACTGCTTCCTGCTGATTAGGACCCTGGCCATTGTAGGGTGGTTTAGTACCCGACTCAACTGCTATGAGAATAACAGGCTCTTATTTTTGCAGTGCTTTGAGTTCCTGAATTTCTTCCGAGTGGTAATCACAGTCCCCAAAGTGATGATGCTGGAGGCCTGTAGCCGGATCCAGGAGTTCTGTGAGCTGCACTATCACTGTGCTGAAGGGAGCCAGGAGGAGTGTGACAAATAGGCCCAACTCCATTCTCTTGAGTATGTGCCTCATCTGGGGAAGGCTGGACTGGGCCTTGCTGTTCCTCAAGGGGAGTCAGGTGCCCCTACTGGGAGAGGGGCCTCAAAAGCATGTCAAGGGTTCAGAATTACTCCTGCTTCTCCCCAGCTATGTCCACATACACACTCTGAATCCCAGATTCTCCTCTCACTCTGCTTTGCTGGAGTGACTCACTCATTCATTAATCTGCCCCCTCCTATATGACTTCCTCCTTTTTTCCTGAGAGTACTAGGTGAACAAAATTTACAGGAAAGCAGTAGAGATAAGAAAATTAAAAGCTCACGGTAAGAGAAACAAAAGATTGAATTTGTGCCCCCAACCATTTCCTCATATTATAAGTAAGAATACACTCTCTTCAGTCAGGTCTGAGGCCCAATTCTGTTACTGCTTCACTTCAGGTATACCTCGCTTTATGCAATAGAACTATAATGAAAGAAGTTGGGAACACATATATTGGTTAATTATCTTCTAAACACATTAGGAAAGTTTGCTAATTTGAAAGATCCCTTACAGAAATATTTTTGTTGATTTTTTTTAAAGAATGTTGATCGTATCGGGGACCTGTCTGGCTGAGATGGTAGAGCATTTGACTCTTGATCTTGAGGTCATGAGTTTGAGACCCCCATTGGGTTCAGAGATTACATCAACCAATCAATCAGAATTGTTGATTGTAAAAGTAATCAATGGACTTTCTAAATTTAGATATGCATACATCAGGGTTTCTTAAAATGAGGGCACATCTGTATTTAAAAAAAAAAAAAAAAGGAGGAATCATAGGACCTTCCAGTGGTGTAAGGGCCAGAAATATTCTCACTGATCATTGTTATGGAATCATTGCTTTTGCTGTAAGGTTGATAATGATTTATTGATATGTATATTATATTATCTTTTCATACATTTATATTGACAAGATCCTTTATTTTGCCAAGAGCATAAATTATTGTTTTTCTTCTTTTTTAAAAAAATAAATTTTACTAAGTATGCTCTTCTGTGATATGATTTTTCTCCTCTGTGGGGAATATTCCTATCCCTAGGAGCTGTTCATTGCTCAGTCTGATTGATGTATTACCCACTAGGCTTCATTTATTTCCTTGTCCACGTACTGACATTTGAAGTTACTTAAGAAACACTATTCCTAAAATATTTTATTTGGGAGCTCATCTTCTGGGTTCCTAATTATAAATAAGGCAAACTAAGAAGCAACATTATAAACCTCTGGCCTTTGACTTTACACTTTCAACTTTTTGCAACTCCAATCTCTGGTCCCAAATTCCTATGCTCTACATCTGCGAACCACTCACTGGTGAATGAAACTGAACGGGTTCAGGTGACCCAAGGAATGAGAGGTCTCAGACATCTTTCATTATCTGCCTTTTGTCTGCAAATCCTTTTAGGCACAGTTGACTAATTTTTTCCTCAAAACTTCCCTTACAGAAGGGAGCATGAAGTTATCTTGCAAGGTTGGGGACAGGAGTATACCATAAACAGTCTGCAGATTACTCACTAAGAGAAATTTTCCTTATTCCGAAGAGGAACTTCAGGTCTCAACCCTGACAGTCACACCCAATTAATTTCCTTTACAAAAATAAACATCAAATGTCTACATTTAGTGAGTTCACGCTATAACTTACCTTTTAATTTTCTTTGGCAAATCCAAAAGGAACATACAAGAGTAGAGATAATAGAGATTTGTTTCCTGTAGGCCACCACTCCCAATAATTTTCTGAAAGTGTCCAGTTCCTCTTTTCCTATACCATCCTTGCCCCAACCCCTGAAGATCTCTGTCCAGAAATGTTCAGGAAAACTTGGTGGTTTACACGAGATGGTTTATCTTAACACGTACATATAATTCTTTCCAGCTTTACTAAATTCTACCCAGATTTCTTAAACTTAACGATTTCTTTCATGTCTACATTTTGATAGAGTCAAGGACATACTCAAGCCTTAAAAAAAATTCATGCACACTGGACACATTCCAAAAGATGCAAACAAAGACAAAAATATACCTGTAAACCTGTGTGAAGCTTTCCTTTTTTCCTTTCCTCTCGTCAAAGTATTTTTTTTAATTTTTTAAGTTTATTTATTTTGAGAGAACGAGAGAGTGAGAGAGTGCGAACAGGGGAGGGGAAAATTATGAGGGAGAGAGAGAATCTCAAGCAGGCTTTTGTTGCCTGCACCGCACACAACCTGATGCGGGGCTGGAATTCATGAACTGTGAGATCATAATCCGAGCTGAGATCAAGAGTCAGACGCTTAACTGACCCAGGTGTCCCCGAAGCCCCATAATGTAACTATTACGGAGCTTTATAATTCAGTTTCCCATGGAAGACAAAGAAGGGATGATATTTCTGAGGTGTCCATTACCTGCAGGGTGTTTCTAAATAAAAAGAACCTCTGTGCGTGGCTGCTTCCAAACAAGATTAAAATTCCCCTAGACAGCTTCCAGATGCTTCGCGATGCCAGCGGCAGGACAATGCGTTAGAAAGTCTGTGATTTCACCTTTATTTCTAGGCCAGAGCACAGCCTGTAGGGTAACTGGCCAGTACAAAAGACCAGGTGTCACATCACATCCCACCCCAGTCCCTAGAAGCCAACAACTCCCGGAGAGGTGGGCGGGAACGCAGTGGAGAGGAGAGAAACTAGGCTACGTAGGCGCTGTTGCGAACGATGCGCTGCTCAAGGCGCATGCGCCGTCGGGTTCGAGGGTGGGCGGTGTAAGGAACGAAGGACCGCTCAGGGCGCAGGCGCAGACCCTGAGAGGTGCCCGAAGGTGGATCCCTTCAGCGGATGCTGGTTCCCGCCCCCGCCTCGGCGCTCGATTTAGGACGTCGGTTTTGTTTCCTCCTCCTGCGTCTTTACCGGACCCGCGCCCCGTGGAGAGATTCTCTTCCTCCTTTCCCCCCTGTCTGGGTCACATCCGGCAGGAGGCTCTCCGGAAGTTGACACATCATCTTTAGGTATTGTAAATACCTGTTAAATAAGTGAACTGTACATTTATTTCTTTTCCCAGCTCTGGGCCAATCTCAGCAAGCCCGATGAGTTGTGAAACAGAAGCAGAAATTCCCAGTAGCTGTTGTCAACTGACAACAGAAGTGTGCTCCCTGGTATTTTTCTCCAAAGAATTGTGTCCTTCATAGGCTTGAGTACCTGACATATATGTTCGGATCCCTACTCAGCCGGTTGAATGAATCCACCGCTATGTTCCACACACTCCCAACATTACTACCAGTAGGGGCTGTATTTTATGTTATGTTACTATTTTCAGAAGGGGCTGTATTTTAAGTACTCTAAAAGTTGAATTATTGAATCCGTTGGAGAAGAACTGAGTTCCCAGTACATCTGATTCATACTCTTATTTATTTTAAACCATTTGGGTATGTTTACAAACACGTTTCATAGGGGGTCCTAGAATCTACAAATCTGGATGTTCCTTGTGGGTCAAGTTGTTACACAGCGTCTTCCAAAGAAGCAGTCACTTTCTGGCATTACAATTGAGGGATATTTCGTAGAATGTGATGCCACTGTGCAAAGGAAACAAGGAGAAGAACTAGCAAGTGTGTCTTAATTTTTGTCAGTGTTTCGGGCATGGAAAAGAATTCTTGCTCTTTGAGACGTTTACTCATTTGGTAATTGAAATGCAAACTACATTATGGAACTCAAAGTACATTATGCCTTATTTATTTATTTAAGAGAGAGCACGAGCGAGGGAGGGTGGTAGAGGGAGAGAGAGAGAGAATCTCAAGCAGGCTTTACGCTCAGTGAGGAGCCCAGTGCGGGGCTCAGTGTCACAACTGTGAAATCATGACCTGAGTGGAAATCAAGAGTCAGACGCTCAACCGACTGAGCCACCCAGTCACCTCACATTATGTCCCATTTAAAAAATAAAGCCACAGGAATTCTTGCTCTGGCAGTACATATTCTAAAATTGTAACAGTACAGAGAAGATGAGCATGATCCTAGCGGTCCAAATTCAACAGCACAGTAAAGGATTATACACCATGACCAAATAGGATTTATTCCTGGAATTCAAGAATGGTTCAACATACGAAAACCAATCAGTGTAATACACAACTACAACAAAATAAAGCATGAGCAGCCCCTGGGTGGCTTAGTTGAGTGTCAGACTCTTGATTTTGGCTCACGTCATGATCCCAGGGTCGTGGGATCAAGCCCAGCGTCAGCCTCTGTAATGGAGCCTGCTTAAAATTCTCTCTGCCCCTCTTCTCTGCTCGTGCACACTCTCTAAAAAAAAAAAAGGGGAGGGGGCGCCTGGGTGCCTCAGTCGTTAAGCGTCCGACTTCGGTTCAAGTCATGATCTCACGGTCTGTGGGTTCGAACCCCATGTCGGGCTCTGTGCTGACAGCTAGCTCAGAGCCTGGAATCTGTCTTCAGATTCTGTGTCTCCCTCTCTCTCTGACCCTCTGCTGCTTGTGCTGTCTCTCTCTGTCTCTCAAAAATAAATAAATAAAATTTAATTTAATTTAATTTAATAAAATAGGGGCACCTGTGTGGCTCAGTCAGTTAAGTGTCCGGCTTCAGCTCAGGTCATGATCTCACAGTTCATGATTTCGAGCCCTGTGTCGGGTTCTGTGCTGACAGCTCAGAGCCTGGAACCTGCTTCAAATTCTGTGTCTCCCTCTTTCTCTGCCCCTCCCCCATTCATGCTCTGTCTCTGTCTCTCTGTCTCTCTGTCTCTCTGTCTCTCTCTCTCTCTCTCAAAAATAAATAAATAAAAATTAAATTAAAAAAATAAAGGGCAAAACAACACGATCGTCTCTGTTGATGCAGACAAAGCATTTGACAAGATTCTACACTCTTTCATGATAAAAACACTCAAGCTAGAAATAGAAGGAAATGGTATGAACATAATGAAGGCCATTTATGAAAAGCCCATAGCTAACATCATACTCAATGGTGAAAGGCTGAGAGCTTTTCCAAGATGCCCACTCTCACCAATTCAATTCACATCATATTGGAAGTCCTAGCCAAAGCAAATAGGCAACAAAAAGAAATAAAACACATCCAAATTAGGAAGGAAGAAATAAAATTATCTCTATTATTAGATGACATGATCTTATATGTAGAAAACCCTAAATATTCCATAAGAAAACTACTAGAACATATCAACTATACTTTAATAAAAAATAAAAATGAAAAAAATCAAAATCATAAAAAAATACTTATTAGAACTAATAACTGAATTCAGCAAAGTTGCAGGATACAAAATCAACACATAAAAATCAGTTGTGTTTCTATACAGTAACAACAATCTAAAAAGGACATTAAGAAATGAATTTCATTTACAATAGTATCAAAAAGAATAAAATACTTGGGTGTAAACCTAACCAAGGAGATGAAAGGTGGAAAGATGCTCACTAATCATCAGAGAAATTCAGAGCAAAGCAACAATGAGGTATCACCTCATGCCCATTAGGATGATTACTATGGAAGGATGGAAGGAAAAAAGGAAGGACAGAAGGAAGGAAGGATGGAAGGAAAAAAAGAAGGCAAGGAAGGAAGGAAGGAAAGAAAAGAGAAAGAAAGAAAGAAAGAAAGAAAAAGAAAGAAAGAAAGAAAGAAAGAAAGAGAAAGAAAGAAAAAGAAAGAAAAGAGAACAAGAGGAAGTGTTGGAAAGGTTTGAAAAAATTGGAACTATTCACTGTTGGTGAGAATGTAAGATGGTACAGTCACCATGGAAAATATTATGGCAATTCCTCAAAAAACTAAAAATTGAACTATCATATGATCCAGCAATACTACTTCTGGGTATATATCCCAAAGAATTGAAAGCAGGGTCTGCAAATATATGTTCATAGAAGCATTATTCATGAAAGTCCTGGGGTGGAAGCAATCCAGGTGTTCACTGATGGATGAATGCCTAAACAAAATGTGGTGTATACATACAATGGAATACTATTCAGCCTTAAAAAGGAAGGAAATGCTATAACATGGATAAAGCTTGAGAATATTAAGTTAAATAAGCTGGTAACAAAATGACAAATAATGTATGATTCCAAGTATAGGAGGTGTCTAATGTAGTCACTTTCATAGAAACAGATAGTGGAATGGTGGTTACCAGGCATTGGTGGGGGGAAGGGATTTGTTGTTTAGTTTCATATTTGCAAGATGAAAGAGTTCTGGACATTTGTTTTACAACAATGTGAATATACTGAACATTAGTGAACTGTACACTTACACTTAGAAATGGTTAAGATGGGGGGAACCTGGGTGGCTCAGTTGGTTAACTGTCCGACTGTTGGTTTTGGCTCAGGTCATGATCTCAGTCTGTGAGTTGGAGCCCTGCATCGGACTCTGCTCTGACAGTGTGGAGCCTGCTTGGGATTCTCTCTCTCTCCCTCTATGTTCTTCCCCTGCTCGAAAGCGCTCTCTCTCTCGCTCTCTCTCTCCCTCAAAATTAAAAACAAAAAAGAATGTCCATAGCAGCATTATTCATAATAGCCAAAAGATAGCAACAACCCAAATACCCATCAGATGACGAATGGATAAATAAAGTGTGACATATATCCATACCACGGAATATTATCTGATAGTAAAAAGGAATGAAGTACTGATGCATGCTACAGTGTGGATGAACCTTGAAAATATTGTGCTAAGTGAAAGAATCCAGTGAAAAAGACTTTATTTTGTGTGATTCCATATATATCAAATGTCCTGGATAGCCAAACTCGTAGAGACAGAAAATAAATTAGTGATTGCCTGGAGTTGAGGATGAGGGTGTATATGGGGGGGTGGTGGATGGTGGAGAGTGCATGCTTACAGGTACAGGATGTTTTGGGGGAGGTGATAAAAATGTTCTCAAATTGATTGTGTTAGTGGTTGCATAACTTTGAATATACTAAAAACCATTAGATTTTGCATTTAAATGGGTGAAGTTTACAGTATGTGAATTATATTTCCATTCACTGTTTTCCTTTTTAAAGGTACAAAGGAGTCAGATTTCAGGAAGATCCATTCAAATATTTGTTTGGCATTTAAAGGAATTTCAAGTTTTTAAAAGAAAGGTAAGAAGCCCATGAAATTACCAGCTTCATTTCTATTCATGATGGGAAATAGTACCTTTTGCTCATGTTAACCGTATCCACAGAGATTGTGACATTATTTTAGATATTAGCATTCTGAAAGGTATAACACCATTTTTTATTAGTGAATCCACACTAGGTCTTACTTAATTTAAAAGTGTTTCTTGTTGTTGTGGAGGGGCACCTGGGTGGCTCATTCGGTTGTCTGATTCTTGATCTTGGTTCAGGTCATGATCTCTCAGCTTGTGACATGGAGCCGTGCGTCTGGCTCTGCTCTGGCAGTGTGGAGCCTACTTGGGATTCTCTCTTTCTTTCTCTCTGTCTCAAAATAAATAAATAAACATTAAAAAAATCATTTTCTTAGGGACTGGAACTAGATGGGGTGACTTCATCATTGTTGTTTCATCTTAGGGTACAAAGTGTTTTTTCTTAGTTCTGTTTTTTTATTATAGAAGCAGGGCAAAGCATCAGTTGGGCTTGACATTGGGAAGAATAAGAAATTTCTCGTGTAACTTACTCGCTACACTAGTGCTCTTTAAGCGTTGTACCCATCATCCATTATCAAGACTTTGCTGAGGCTCCTGGGTGGCTCAGTCTGACTTCAGTTCAGGTCATGTTCTCACGGTTCAGAGGCTCGAGCCCTGCGTTGGACTCTGTGCTGACAGCTCAGAGCCTGGAGCCTGCTTTGGATTTTGTGTCTCCTTCTCTCTCTGCCCCTCCCTTATTCATGGTCTGTCTCTGTCTCTCAAAAATAAATAAATGTTAAAAAAAAAAAAAGAGACTTTGCCATGTTTATTCTTTCCTGCTTGTTTTCTTTGTTGAAGGGTTATAAAGCAAATCCAAGGCATGTATCTTTTTCCTCATACGCCCAGTATACATCTCTAAAAACATCATTTCTTAATCACAGTGTCACATTGCCTCAAATAATCAGATCTCTTCAGTTATCTCCAAAATGTCTTTTATAGGTTGTTCATTGAAATTAGGATCCAGACAAGGTTCAAATATTATTTTTAGTTTTAGGTCTCTTAAATACCTCTTAATCTTTTCATGCCATTTCATTGCAGAAATAGTTGTCCTGTGAAATGTCCCACACTCTACACGTGTTTGTTTGCTTCCTTGTGGTGTCATTTAACTGGGTCCTCTAAACCCCTGATGTCCATTAAATGGAATTTAGATCTAGAAGATGAATTTTCCAACAGGGGTGATATTAGAAATTTTATATTATTCCTTTTCCCTCTTTATCTTGTATTTCAGTTCCATGTCCCCCCCCCCCGCCCCCGGTTTATGTTAATGTAATCCTTTGTTATCCTTGCAAGTGTTGTATTGGTCATATTTCTCTTCAACAAAAATATAGACTGAAGTGGCGGGCTGCTAGGTGTTCTCCAACACTTGTTCTCTCCCTCTTGTCCAGTATTAAAATGCCCAGACAAGAACCAGTTTTCATGTGAATTTCTTAAGTTGGGGTCCCAGACCATTCAGGTAGAATACATTTGAACACCAAACCCATATGAAGGAATGCCTGTGGTTAAAGATTCTCATGGGAGAGTTTTTTTTTTTTTTCTTCCCAGAAGCCAGACCAAGAAGAAATTCTTTTGCATCCATCTTTTCATTCAAGCTTAGCATTAGGAGGGTCCTGACTTTGTGCAGAATCTAAATTTTAACTCCCTGCCTTTTCTGGGCCTAAGGGCTCCTCTCCCAGTGTCAAAATCCAAACCCTTGGGTTGCCCAGGCAGCACCAGCATAAGCATGCTCTCATTGTCCTTGTTTTCAGTCCCTCTTTATTTGTGTTCTTTGGGAGATTCCCTTACTCTCTTGTAAGTTTAGCTCTTAATCTGAAAATGTTTGTTAGGTTTGATCCAGCGTATCTAGATGTTTTGAAGGCCAAACATTTTCGTGTTATCTCGTTTCAGATATGGCTATAGAAATTCCCAAACTTGTAGCTACTTCCAATCTGATGCTTCCTCCTTCCATTCTTTCCCCCTGGAATCCTTGTTCTAATGTAGATAAAAGTCCCGTCATTCCCAAATTCTTTAGAACAGTTCCTTTACATCTTTGCATTAACTGTAACTTGGCTGTTCCCCCAGAGGCATTGCTACGCGTAGAGCCAGTTTGAACTTGCTTTTCTCTTCACAGTTTATACTCTTACTTATTGTCATTTTAGGGTCTCTACTCTCTCAGAGTCATGCAATAACTATCCTTCTTTAAAATATAGGCTTTATTACTTTACGCCCTTTTTGTGCACTCTCCTTTATTTACTTAGGGCCTTGACATGCAGGAAATGCCACCATTTCTGTGGATGACCCAACTAACCAACACCTTAACCTCAATGTCTTCTGCCTATCTTAAACCCAAGGAGCCATAATTCCTCCCCCATTATGGCCACCCCACTCTCCCACAGCCACACCTTTGTTTTTCATTATCATCTTGGAACTAGACTGTTTTAGGAATCTTAAACCTTGATGCATCCTATACTCACAACCTGCTAGTCCTCCAGCTCTCTCACAAGTTTATACCTTGCCTTTGTTCAGCCCTTTAATCTCTCCATTCCTTTTCCCTAGTCCATTAACTCTCTTGCACTGTTACTTTTCTATTTCTTTTCATGTATACCCCATGGTGCATTACTCACCGACATTCTTGCTACCCACTGCAGCTTCGCAGCTTCCTTATCTTTCTGTAGCATCTGTAGCATGCAAAATCTGTATCTGGGATTAATCTAACCATGAGCCTTCTCCATCTTTATACTTAAAATAAAAATAAGGTACATTGGTGCCATTGGTGCATGGTCTCCAGCCTTACAGGCCCTCAGCACTGCTTCAGCAATCCTTTTATGAATACTGGGCCAGTGCCTCCTCAGAAGCCTTGAATTGAAGACGACAGGACTGTCTATTAAAAGGAGCTTGAGTGCTTGCATTGCCGCTTGATAAAGCCATTTAGTGAACATGTTGGGCTTTATTTGAGCAAGAAAGAAACATCAGTTGTGTTTGAACCATCAAACATTTGGGGATTTATTTGTTATAGCAGCTACCATTAATTTAATTAATACTATGAGATACAGTTTTAGTAATTAGTAATTACTAATAATTAGTAATAGAAAATTCCATTCAGAAACAGAAATATAAAATTTAATCCCTTTGTTTTAAAATACATCATTGGGGCACCTGGGTGGCTCACCAGCTCTTGGTTTTAGCTAAGGTCATGATCACGTGGTTTGTGAGTTCAAGCCTCACTTCAGGCTCCATGCTGATGGTGTAGAGCCTGCTTGGGATTCTGTCTCCCTCTTTCCCTGCACCTTCCCTGCTTGTTCTCTACCTCTCTTTCTCAAGAATAAATAACTAAATATTTTATTTTTAAAAATTTTTTATTGAAAAAATTTTTCCTAATGTTTATTTATTTTTGAGAGAGAGAGTGTGTGCAAGCTGGGGAGACAGAGGATTCCAAGCAACCTCCTAGCTGTCAGTGCAGAGCCTGATGTGGGACTTGAATTCACAAACTGTGAGATCATGACCTCAACCTGTCAGATGCTCAACCAACTGAGCCACCCAGGGACCCCAATAAATAAACATTTTTTAAAAAGTAAAATACAATACATCATTAATGATACAATTAAAAACCATACACCTTTAGACACCTTGCTGGCTCAGTCAGTAAAGCATGCAACTCTTGATTTCCGGGTCATGAGTTTGAGCCCCATGTTGAATGTAGAGATTACTTAAAAATAAAATATTAAAAACATTTTTTAATAAAAATCATACACCCTTGAGTGGACATTTCTCCAGAAAAGATATGCAGTGGCCATCAAGCTTATACAAAGATGTTTAACATCATTGGTCATGAAGAAAATGCAACTCAAAAGTACAATGCAAATTCACTTCTTATCCACTAAGATGACTGTAACAAAAACAAACAATAAAGTAACAAGTGTTGGCAAGGCCATGGAGAAATAGGAACTCTGATATATTAAAAAAATTTTTTTTAATGTTTATTTATTTTTGAGAGAGACAGAGCGTGAGAGGGGGAGGGGCAGAGAGAGAAGGAGACACAGAATCTGAAGCAGGCTCTGGGCTCTGAGCTGTCAGCACAGGGTCCAACACAGGGCTTGAACTCATGACCCACAAGATCATGACCTGAGCTAAAGTCAGATGCTTAACTGACTGAGTCACCCAGGCGCCCCATAACAGGAGCTCTTATATGTTGGTGATGGGAATGTAAAATGGTACAGTTGCTGTGAAAAACAGTTTGTTGATTCCTGGAAAAGGTAAATATACAACTAGTAGCAATTCTACTTCTAGGTTTATATATATCCAACATAACTGCAAAACGATATGTAAATAAAATCATGTTCATAAACATTCTTGACAGCACTACTTACAATAGCCAAAGGGTGTAAACAACTCAAATGTCCATCAAAAGACCGATAGAGAAACAAATTGTGGTATATACATCTAATGGTATATTATTTAGCCATCAAAAGCAATGAAGTACTGATACATGCTACAACTTTGATGAACCTTGAAAATATGCTAAATAAAAGAACCCAGACATAAAAGGTCACATATTGTGTGATTCCCTCTGTATGGAATATTCAGAATAGGGAAATCCGTGGAGCCAAAGATCAGATTAGAGGCTGGTGGAAGGGATAGGGGGAGTGGGGATGAGGAGTGATAACGTAATGGATATGGGGTATTCTTCTGGGGCAATGAAACAGTTTCAAACTAAGAAGAGTTGATTGTACAACATTGTAAATGCCACTGAATTGTACAGTTTTAAATGGTTAATTGTATGTTATGTCAATTTCACCTCTTTAAAAAAAAAGAAAACTACTATAAAACTATAAAAGAAAAAAGAAAAAGTTAAACCACCTATAATCCTCATGCCCAGAGATGATCACTATTTCTATTTGACTGTGCTGGATTTCCTTCTAGACTTTTTTTTTTTTAAATGTGAGATTATACTAGCTACATTGTTTTGTAAAATATGTTATTTAATAGATCATGCATTTTCAATATTTTTAAATGGCATACAATGGTAACGGAGATTATCTGTATCTTGACTGTATTAAGGTTAATATCCTGGTTGTGATGTTGTACTACAACATCTTTACAAGATGTTGTCATTTTGGGGTGAAAGTAGATGAAGGGTATATTGGATCCCTCTGTACTTTTTCTCACAACTGTCTACAATTATCTGAAAAAATTAATTATAAAAATATCACTTTGGGTTACCTGGGTGGCTGAGTCAGTTAGGTGTCTGACTTTGGCTCAGGTCATGATCTCACAGTTCGTAGGTTCGAGCCCTGTATCGGGCTTTGCGCTGACAGCTCAGAGCCTGGAGCCTGCTTCAGATTCTGTGTCTCCCTCTCTTTCTGCCCCCCCACCCCCGCTCATGCTTTCTCTCTCTCTCTCTCTCTCTCTCTCTCTCTCTCAAAAATAAATAAAAAATGTTAAAAAAATCACACTATCAAAATCAGTTTCGTTAAAAAATATATAATATGGAACTCGTGAAACTTATATTAGAAAACAACATTTTTCCAGGCTTTTAATTTAATTTTTTGAATAGGTGATATAGTCATATGACTGAAAATTTTAAGAATAAAGAAGAGAAGGGCAAGATGGTGGAGAAGTAAGGAGCTCTGTAATCTTTGTCTGCCCACATCTATTAAACTGAGAAGGACTGAAGAGACAATACTCTGATCTGCAAGAGTGGGAGGAGAGCATACAGACTTCAGAAAGAAGACAACCTCAAAAATGCCTGAGTGAGTGACTGAGGACTGGGGAAATTGGAGGACGGGCCGGGCCCCAGAGGTGCAGAGGGGTGGGAGCCCCAGCCCAACACAGGGAGAGTGCACGGTGCCCTGGAGAGACAAGGGGAAGAGAAAGAGAGACTGAAAACGCTCATAGTACTGTCTCTAAAGAAGAGATAAAAAACTCACGCCAGGACGGAGAGAGATATTGTCACCCCATATATAACCGCTGGGCGAGGGGAGAGAAATCCATCCCATCTAGCTGGAGAATTCCTCCTTGGGCTCGGGGGCAGTGGCGCCCATTCCAGGCGGCCCCAGGAGAAACAGCCCCCGCCCCCGGCGCGATCCCAGCTGGGAGGCCGGCTGCCAGCGGGAGCGCATCTCATCTCCGGTGGTAGCATTAAAGTGCATGGACTAGGATTTGGAAGTGAGGCGGAGCTTGGAGAATACAACTTGGCTCGCCCACGTCACAGGGAGATCCGACTCAAAAGAGCATCTTGCAATGCTTGATTCGAGCAGAGCTTGGGGCGCCGCCATTCTTCTCCCCGCAACCACCACAAGGCGGGGCCTGGGAGAGCAGCCCC